>CP142597.1:2400000-3108267 GCA_035985395.1 Penicillium coffeae
CCAACGCAAAGGCTGCTATTGAGAATCTGTAAATATATCCAGTCTTCGCAAGTAAAAAAGAAGACACTAACCAATCTCATTCAATGGTAGCCTCACCTGCCAATTGACCGAAAGCTTTGACTCAGCATGGTATGGAACCTTCAAACTTTCCCCGGATGAGCCCGATCCCACGCCTGATTCAGATTTATATGCGCCTGACATCTACGTAAGTTCATTCCATAAGGATTCAGACAAGAGCGTTTGTCTAAGTTGAATATATTCAAAGAACACCTATGATCCCAACTGGAGGGAATTTATTGGAACTGAGCTGGTTCAGGTTGTCGAAGAGTTCTCCGATACCCTCGGAGAAGGATTGGTTCGGCGTATCGAGGACGCCCTGGAAATTGCTGCTGTTGGATCTATGCGTCGCAATGGCACATTCCCTGACGGCGATAACTTAACTCCAGCATATAGTAACCCTACACTTATGCGTGCTTGGTATGTTTCTTGGATCGGCAAGCGTCGGAACAATGAGGTATCATAACTTGGCTTCTCATCATTTTGCTTGGATTCTAATGACAAATATCGCAGACATTCATCAACTACGCCGACGACCAAGCTGAAATTGCTCTGAGGCTTTTTCAATCCACAGGATCCAATGTTCTGTCCGAGTACAACGCGCCCACTTACTATGGCATGGATATTTGGGCCCTCTCTGGGGCTATAAAGTATGGGTCCAGGAGTGCCAGGATGACAACTAACGCCAAGTTTATCTTGAAAGACCTCTGGAAAGATATCGCCGCCCATTATAATCCTTATCTTGGCAATATGGCCGGCCCCGTAAGACACCCTTCATATACCTACAGCAACACACTCCTAATAGATTAACGATCTCATAGTACGATCGTGCCTATACGCGCGATATGGTCACTCATTCTGCCGTGCTTGATTATTTCTGGTGGGGTCTCTATGGCTACGGCCATGGTCCACAGCCAAACAAGCTCGAAGCAGATCTTCTCTACGATGTTGCTCAAGGTTCTGCATTGGCGCTCGTGGTAGATGTAGTGGCCGAACATATTTCAACAGATCAAGCTAAATGGTTGTCGACGAACGGACACTGGACAGGCCAGCGGCTCATTACGAAGAAAGTTCCAGATACTCTTGGTCCTGATGCTAGCTTTCGAATGGTCACTTCGTGGATCAGCGCTCCACTCATGATAGGAGCCCAGAAAGTTAATGAGACAGTCAATCGCGGGAAGCAATATGTTCCAGCTATTGTACAGTGGGCTGGTGATAAAGAACATAAGCCTTTTCCGTACATGACTTACTTCAGCTTCTATCCAACCGCATCAACCATCGATGCCGTTGCAGGGCCAAACAGCTTGGAGATTTCCTACCCAAACACCACACAAGACGGAACTGATATCTTCACTTTCATTCTTTCCGAAGTTCCGCCAAGTTGGACTCTTGTGAAGAAGAATGTTATAAATGGCTTGAAAAGCTTGCCTTGTCTGGATATTAATATAACAGCTGCTGGTCTTGTTCAGCAACCAGTGGTTTATGGTGTCACTGTCGAGGATGACCGTGGCTACAATATCTCCTACACCGTGCCTGCCGACTTCACTGGTATACCCAAGATGGAATTTTCATTCGAGTACACATGCTGATCAGTCAGACTGGGATCTGGAAAGGTCATGTGAGACGTTTGGGCTGCAAATTCGGATACTAGGCCAAAGTTTAATTGAACAAGGTACCAGAAAAGCTTTGCTGTGTTTCCTACTTCTGTCAAAGATAATTTGATACAACCGTCTGTAAATATGAAAAGCAAAATATTGCGTGGGAACCATAAGAATTGCTGGGCGAGCGGAGAGCCACGGCCTTCGCACTCTTGCAGTCGCTTTTAAGAAAGACACCCTGGGCAATAATCACGTACTGGCGATAATATGGGGCCTCCTGAATTATGGCCTAGCCTTTACGATCAGTAAACTCTTGTCCTGATAGAACGCAATTCAAAATTTTTGTTCGGAGTGATGGGGTGTTTTGGTTAGTAGGAAAAAATGATGCAAAAAAGAAATGAGGTCTCACCCGGAATCGAACCGGGCTCTTCAGAAGAGGTTCAGAAGGGATACTTCAGAATCTGACGTCATAACCACTAGACCATGAAACCGACTTGTTGAGATGGTCATAAATTTGAGCCATGCAAGCGTGCAGCTTCCATGGTGAAAAGCCGATCGTCGTCTTTTGGTGCACTCGTCAGAGTTTTTGGTCGGTTTCTATCTACTAAGCGGACTTGCTATTTCCTATCTCTACTTTAAGTCTGCGAAGATGATTCTGCAGGTTAACTATGATTTGAGATTTTCACTTTTTTCTAACAAAAAGCTCCGCAAAATGTTATATACTGCACAAGGTGAGCTGTCCCCTTATAGTCAACCAAAATAGGCTTCCTGCCAAAATTTAATTTCCGAATGCCTCACTTCGGTCCTTTTCTCTTCTCCTCATGATCCTGTTCTTTGCTCGGAAGCGCGATCGCCTTTTTTGGACAGTGATGAGCTATGCTTTGAATGACTTTTTCTACCACTGTTCCGAAAAGCAACAGGCAGAATGTAATGATCGCATGCATACTCTTGGGTAAATATTCTCTGAGTTCATTTCCCCCTGCTGCAGAGTTCCTTCTGGCGACTACTACCTTCTTGCTGCTTTCTCTACGGCGGCATCCTTCTTCTCGAGCGAGGATGATCTCTTGCGTTGTTGGCCTCCTGATCCGAATAGGATCGGGCGCAAGTCTATTACGCGCTATAAAGTCATCATGAAATATCAGATATTCAAAGCTGTACACTGCTCTGGATGTCAGTAAACTCTCGGATAAATTCAGCGTGGAGGACGTCTCCGAGCCCTTCTAACGCGGTGGCGGTCATCCTACTGGATGTTTTCCCTGCGTCCTAGCCAGCGACAAAATGCAAATCGCATAGCAATAACTGCTGTATACCCTCATTGAGGCTTTGCAGAGCTTTCAAGCTCAAATTCGTAGCGAAATGGAGATCAAGCACCTTGAATCACGTCTGAATTTGGCCAAATTCGTATACAATGCATCAGGAAAGTTTGGGAACCGAGGACCTATAACCTGATGAAGATAGTTTGTAAATCTCTAGGTAGATGTATTGAGATAAGTGGATGGACAAATGGGAGAGGAGAGAGGAGGATATGGAATCTGGAGTGCTAGATACTAGGTATATGCAACGAGTGGAGGCCTTCAAAAGTTATTGGGCCATTATCATCTATTGAAGAATCTATGTAGACTGGTCTATAGTCTGGCCTGGGTGTCGGACAAATATTCCCTCCAGACATTTCCAATGTCGTTTTTATAGATGAAATCTTTGTCACCGTTAATGAAATTTTCTACCTTCGCCTTCAGGAAATCATCAAAATTGGCGCAATCCTTCTTGACGTCTTTGAGCTTTGCAGCAACATCGTCGAGATGGAGGTACCTAATTTCGCAAATTAATGGATTGTTAAAAAGAAGCCATCATGTTATTGAAAGAACGCACATTTTTTCGTAGTATGGAGAGCGAATACGGTCAAATATTTCCAGGGCATTCCTGACTGGCTCTGTCCAACGCTCGGTATGCTCAAGGGCGCGTCCAAGTATCCAGGCGTCTTCCATAGCAAACGTGGCACCCGACCCAAACGCACCTATACAATAAATGAGATGAGATAATGAAATTTAAACCGGAAGGTCAAGAGGCGGTCGCGTACCAGATAATGGATGACTTGCATCTCCAACAAGAGCAGCTTTTTTCCAACCGGTAATCTCCGTCAATCTCGGGCCTGCAAAGGCACTGAACTCTTTCCATTCGCCGTCAGCGACAGCTGCTACCGCTTGCTGCACCCTGCTATCAAATTGCTTATGTTGAAGTTAGCGAGAGTGCGTTAGTAGGATACATCATTTCTCACCATAACACGGGATTCCACCTTTGCGTTCGAGGCAGGAACTCCCCAGCTCACGGTTTCTCCCGCTGTGAAATGCTCGTTGTAAGACCGCACTGTAATCTCGAAGTATGGACTTTCTGTCTCGGTTTCGTCGTCTACATCCGAGAAATAGACATGACCTTGTTCCCCCCACCACCAACCCGTTGTCGATGTTATTTCCGGTAAATGAGTCAAATTGGATTTCGGAACAAGAACACGCCACTGTGTGTTTCCAGTAAATCGCAGTTCATGGCCCGGAAATAGGGCTTGTCGAACAACCTACGAAGTGGTCAGTTCAAGCATGAGTGATTGAATGAAATACTGGCAAAGTATCCTGAGATGCAACCAACCGAATGGATTCCATCGGCTCCGACGACCAGGTCCGCAATCTTGGTAGTTCCATCTTGAAACACCAAGCTCACCCCTGATTTTACATTTTCAATTCCGATGAGCTTCTTACTGTACTGAATAATGCCGTCTGGAATCTTCGATAGAAGCGCTGCTTGAAGCCGAGTTCTCCGAGCCCGGATTGACCCACGCTGATCATTAGCCGAATTTTCAGGATGCTCAGTGATATTGATGATCTCTCCCGTGTGGGCATTCCTACATGCAGCTTATAAGCGAGGTTGATCTATAGTCGGTATTTCTGCCCTCACCGTTGATATGTATTCCTCTTAGAGCCTCCTTTCACCCCCTCACTTGCACCAAGCAAGTCAAGAACCTTCCACGCATTTGTACTGAGACTAATACCTGCACCGGCTTCGCGCGGCTCTGGATTCTTCTCAAATAGTGTCACCTCAAGAAAGGGCAACTGGGATAGAACAATCGCTGTTCCTAGACCCCCAGGTCCCCCGCCTATAATAGCGACAGATATTTGCGACTTCTGTGCCATCTTGACTAATAACCGAGATGAATAAACAGTTTCCGGGGAATTGAGTTTCTGTGTTTGCGCACTTTAACGTTCTCATCACAGGCGGCCATTTACTGATGCCATAGCACGCAATTTTCGGCGATAAGGGCGCCATATTTAATACTTCTGTCTAGCTGCAGTAGAGGCACTTAACATATTGGGCTAATTTGATTGACTTCACCCACTTTGTCTTCGACAAAAATCAGGACTTCTGTGGGAGCTTTTTTGCCCAACAAAAACCGCCGAATCAATTCCGCAGCTGCTCGCTGGTCGCATCTTAGATAAGAAAATATTGAATCATATGGCATTGTATAGAAGAATATAGAGAAACTAAACCTAAATATATTCTATCACCAAAAAAGTTTTCGTAAACGGCTGTCTGGCCGTCTATAATCGATAGCCAAAACGCTCTGGCGTTCAAAATCCCGGTAAGCAGCACTACGGCTATGAGGATAGCCTTTTCCAAGAGGACTGGGCCCTGCGATAGGCCATTATACGTAATATTTTCGATAGCCCTGCCTTCAATTATGGGTGTAGACAGGCACACCATTGGAGGTGGAGCTTGGAAAAGTAGTAGCACCCTGTACGCGGAAAACTGTGCGCAGGGGTTTTGCGCGTGTTGTTCTTGGTACTGCTGGTATTGTTTTGCTAGCAGGCCTGTTTGTATCGATATTTCCACACTAAACCAGATGTGGCCTAGAGAGAATGTAAGGTGGTTCTCGCCAGGCCCGAGCTTTCTTATCTGAAAAGCAAGATAAGGGGGAAGAGTCAGCAGACTGCTCGACTATTCTCCTGAAAGTCGTAGTTGAAATGAAATTGGGTTGTCAAAAATCAAGTAATGCTGTCCACTCGAAGGGCTAGAAAGCATAAGTCTCGAAAGACACGACCATGCGACTTCTGCAGAGCGCGGAAAACAGCCTGTCGAATGGAGGGAGGTTCTCCATGCGAGCTGTGTCGAGAGAGACAAAGACCATGCACGTTTTTACAAGAACCAAGCAAACGAAGTCGCCCAGTAAACCAGCATATTTTACCAGGGCTCTGTGATGAACATCACAAAAGACAACAGGTGCATGGCACCTCACCACCGGCATCTTCGGGCGGCTCGCGAGCCCAGTCCATTCCGGATATTGGCTCTGACTCAATTCCAGTGATGAGTCCGTCTAACTTGGAACCAACTGATCATATCGCCTCTGGAACATCTGAGCGGGAGCGAACACTAGATCTGGGCGTCTCATCACGCACAGTAGCTCACCGACCCATGAACTATCTTGATGAAAGTCTCGGCTTCTTGGTGTCTCAACAGCATGGAGCTTGGCGTGACATCACAGACCTAAGGAGTATCCGATGGGAAGACAGCAGAGCCCCCGTCAATCATGTAAATCAAGATCCTATCAACGAAGACACAGAGCGACATCAGTCCGATATCGAGTGGATCAACAATCAAAGACATTCCTGTCATCCACTAGACACAGCACCCGGCACCTATAGATTCATTGGCCCGACGGGTGATCTAGATCTATATATACTCAGCCATCGAAGATACGACTCAAAAAACGAGTCATCAGTACGGTATAGTGGTTTAAAGTACCGACGAATGAATGCCCCGAGTCTGTCGTCAGCACAGCCAGACAACTTGCATGAAGATCCCCCGGCGGTGTTCACTCTACTGAAGGATAGCTCTATGCCTCTATCAGACATTTCTCAAGATCTATCAGAATGTGCCGAGTCAAAGTTCGCAAGACTCGTGAGCCTTGAACCAGCTTACCGTTTGACTTTACTCTATGCGACCTATGTTCACCCACATATCCCCATCCTCTCGGCTCGCCAATTACCGGCCGATCTAGAAGAAACGAATTCTCTCCCTAAAAGTCTTCTCATGGCGATTTGCACAATTTCAATTCCCTTCGCAACGTACGATGATATGCTTTCACTTTGGCTGCCCAACTGTCCACCTGGAAATACCCTATACCGTCTGACGTGGGAAGTCCTTGCGCAAGAGATTCAAAAGCCTCATTTGAGTACGATACAAGCATGTTTGCTACTGCTTCAAACTCATGCAACTGATCGGTATCTTCCAAGTACACCGTTTAAACCATCATTAATGAGCTTGACTGTCACGCTGGGCCACTGTTTGGGCCTCCATCGTGACTGCTCTCAATGGACAAATATGCCGGATTGGGAACGAAAACTGCGAGCTCGTATATGGTGGGCAACGTGGATGGCGGAAAAATGGATTTCCTTGGGAGAGTCTGTTCCATCGACAATAATAGAAGATGAATTTGACGTGAAACCCCTCACTGTGTCTGATATGCGAGATGATCACTCCAAAAATCTGGATCCCTTGCGGCCGGCAGTCCGATTTCCATACCTCGTTTCGCTTACGCGGATACTCTCTGACATAGTGTCCGCCTTTTTCACAGTCAGGGCATCATCTAATACGGCGACAAATATTGAGTTGTCACTTGAAATTGCAAAACCCTTCCGTGAAAGGTTGAAACAGTGGCATGCTTCATTACCTTTATTCCTAAAGCAGCAGGTCGAAGCTAGGGATGGATCGGAAGATTCGCCAAATTCAACAAAATCCAGGATAAAATCTTTGTGGGATCTGGATGCTAATGGAACATTCTATCTCGCCTATCTGACAGTCCAATTGACCTTATTCCGTGCTCTATTAAGGCCTTTAAGCAGTATGGCATCGGCTGCGACTGATGTTAACATGGACTTTGATGACCCGGGTGCTACAACAGAGGCTTCTGAAGAACAGAAATTTGGAGCAGTGGCCATTATCAAAGGGTCTATTGTACTTATTAAAGAGGTTGTCGAATTTGGTGAGAATCTGGATGCGTCGGAGTGGGATGCTTTCTGGGATAGCTGTGAGTTATACAATAGCCTCGTTTATCTAACGCCTACTAAATAGTCTTCTAGGGTCAAGGACAAATCTTGCTATCGTTTCCTGTGTCATGCTTAATCTATTGATGATTCTCAGGCCCAACATGCAACGCCAATCTGCAAGAAACAGAGCGTCGGCGAGCAGCTACCATGATGAAACCCGGGGTTTTTGTGCAGAATTTACAACGCTCGATCCAGAGTTAAACCAGACGCCATCTCCACGTTGCTTTCTGGGAATGCAGACTGAATATACCCAACTACTAGATTATCTAACACGGTGGCGTTGGGCAATGAAAGTTGCTTCTCGTGGTCCCGGTGGACAGAAGGGGCTCATGAATCTGAGTCTACTTCGCATGGATGCTTTACTAGCAGAAATGTATGACAGATCAACAGAAGCACAAGGGGAGTACTAGGATACATGTTCTGGTAACCTTCTAGTGGTGAAAATATGCTTTTCTAGGAACATGGAATCATGATTCTTCGGCCAGGCAATGCACCTGGTATTCTAGTACGCCTGTCATGAACGCAAACTTTCACGATAACAGATCGGCTCAAATCGAATTAAAATAATTGGTTCCAATAATGGCGCTAAGATAGGTATGGCTTATCTTAAAACGCAGCGTCGGCCAACAACGTCGGCCAAAGTCCGGGCCGACGTTATCGCCCAGTCACAGGGGAGGGAATGACTAGCCTGGATATCCATATTTATCAATGGAGGACAACAAATATCTCGTCATGTCTTGCGTCAATATATGTCAATTCATACTTTCATAACTACTGCGCCCTGTTTAGCCAATTCAAATTGCTTAACCCTGACGACTCGGAAGAGTGCCAGTCGCAGACTTCTCTTCGTCCAACAAGACCACAAGCCTAGCCATCACCGTGAAGCGGTTGATGGACTGGTTCACTATCAAATACAATGCAGTCTAGATTTGAATTCGCAAAGCGCTTTCTTCAAGTCAAAGATGGGGAAGATGAACGGCCTGTCAGTCGCTGGAAAGGCCCGGATATTCTGCCAGTTTTACCAAAGAACCGAACGTTTGTGACATCAGACTATGCAAGCTACTGGTATGTCTATGAGATTTAAGATTTGCTCGCCCGACCTTGACTGACCTTATGGAAATCTCAAGGGCATCTGGCGCTGTTTGTGCCTCATTTTGGTCCATGGGCGGGACCGGCATCGCCAATGGCCTTTCAGCCGCAGAGGCAGTTGGAGCGATGCTTATAGGCTCTGTTGTTTGCGCATTGGTAGCCCATCTCTGCGGAGAGCCTGGTATAAAGTATCGTCTTGGGTTTCCTATGATGAGTCGAGCGACATTCGGGATGTACGGCAGTTACTTTGTTGTGGTGTTGAAATCCTTCACAAACTTTCTCTAGTTCGTGAACATGTCCCTCTAAACTGTGCTTGCCCTCTACTAACATTTTCTTGAACCAGCTGCGGCATCCAATCTTACTGGGGAGGCCTCTCAATTCATGTGATACTGGCATCGATCTTTCCAACTTATCACCGCATGCAAAACACCCTACCACTTAGGTGAGAAGTATCAACACATGCAGCCTTCGAGAGCTGCGAATTTACGTTATACCGGCTAACCTCTACCATAGTGCGAACATTACCACCGCGGATCTTGTTGCCACGATAATTTACATGATCATATTTTATGGTGTCTTGCTCATTCCTCCGTACAAATTGAACTGGTTCTTTCGACTTTCCTTCGTTGCTGTCGCTTTGACTGGCTGTGGAACATTCATATGGGCCATGGCTGCAAATCACGGTGCTGGGCCGATGGTTCCACCGGGAAAGAAACTTGGGAAAGCGTACGTGACCTCGGCTGGATAATGGTATCGCTCGAAAGCTAACTCAAGTCAATTTATAGAAAGACGGCTTTCGTCATGATTCAGTCCATCTGTACAGTTTGTGGAAGTTTTACTGGGGCAAGTGTTCGGCAATCCGACTGGTCGCGATATACAAAAACCCCCAAAGCGCCATACCTCGGCATTTGGGTCATATGCCCGCTAGCATTGACTGTCACTGCTATGTTTGGGGTTTTTGTTACAAGTGCTACGCTCCAAATATATGGAGAAGCCATCTGGCAGCCTATTGAATTACTCCTTCACATTCAAAGCGCTAGTTACTCACCGGCCGCTCGGGCGGGTACATTCTTTGGAGGACTCGGATGGTTCTGCAGTCAGCTAGCTGTTGGTCTCCCAAACAGTGTCGTTTACAAAAGCTCTGCCATGAATGCTAATGATCCCAGGTTAACGTATCACTGAATTCAGTTGCCGCAGGCATGGATCTCACATCGGTCATACCGAAGTACCTCAATGCAAGGCGAGGGTCACTTCTTCTCGCTACTGTTGGGTTTGTAGTCTGCCCATGGAATTTTGTCAACTCCGCGTCTACATTTACAACGGTCCTAAGCTCGTTCGGGCTCTTCATATCGCCACTGCTTGGTATTCTTATGGCCGATTTCTGGGTTGTTCGTCATTGCAATTGGAACGTTCCTCATCTTTATGTCGGTGATAAAACGTCTGTCTACTGGTATACAGGTGGCTTCAATCTGGTTGCCTTTTCAGTCTGGCTATTTATGATTTGGCCTTCACTTCGTAAGTACTTAGATCCCCAATCTTCGATACGGGCGTTGTCTAACACAGAACAAGCCGGCTTTGTTAATGCTATTCGTGGAGTTACTGAAGAGTCTGGATGGGAAAGAATTTTCCAGATAACCTTTTTTTTCGGTAAGTGCGCATAAAGCTTTTGGGCTGCTTAAGGACACTACAGCTAATTTCAATAGGCATGATTGGAAGCTTTATTCTTTTCTCTGCATTATCTCTCATATTTCCACCTAGAGATGCTGGAGTTCACCATGATTATGACTGGTCGGATGAAGTAGGGTTTTCTATCGATGGAAAGGAACTGAATCATGAAGTGCTTCCAGAAACGCTAGATAAAGCGCCATGCAAACCAATGACCGAACTTACTGAGAAGTCGCTTGATGTCTAATTTTTCTCTTTTGTGTCAACTTACTTTTAAGTTACTAGCTGAACTTGAAACTTATTACTTTTCACTAGCATCATACCTCCAAGATAATAAGAGAGGAAGTAACCTCTGTTGACTATTGCCTTACAAAAGGACAGGACTTTTTGTGATATTTGCCCACATAGGGACTGACCCCTGGATTTTCACGATTTCTATGATTTACAAGGCTCACAAACTTTAAGCCAGCATCCCATCCTTCATTCCTCCGCGCAAATCAATGAGTCAATAAATGAAATAACCAGCAAAATCATAATTTGCTGCCCATGCAGCGCTTTCCTTCCTTTGCGCAGAACTGCATTTTCTTTCCCAATTGATATATTTCAGGTCTTCATTAAGCAATTTCCTACATTAAATTTCACTCGATAACTCCTATCAGCACGCGCATACAAGCTTATTTAGCGCCTGTAGTATATCCTCATAAGGCTCAAAAGATAGTTAGACTTTGAAAATTGTCTTATTCCATCAAACACTCTCATAATTATCCGCCATTCACCGTATAGCTTTCATCGAACTTGCCTCGTATGTGTTGCTCCACAGTAATACATTCTCCAGTGTCACTTCCATCCAAAGGTCGAAGCTGAAAAGAGAGGTTACCATTGTAGAAAAATGGAACACTATATCGATGCTCAGGACTATGATTAATAACCCGATGCACAGCGCTACGATAAGCCCCCTGAGTCCAGCGATGAAGTAAATCACCAATGTTGACGACATAACGCCCTGGTATAGCCGGTACGGGTATCCAGCTGTTTGTTGGTGGGTAAAGAACCTCTAGCCCTTGTTTATTGGGCTGCTGTAATAGCAAAGTAATACATCCAAAGTCTGTATGTGCTCCAGCTGACTGAATGTTAGCTTAGTTGCCTCAGTTATGCAGGGACTTTGTTCTTACCCCCGAGTTGCTTGAAGTCAGTAGAGTTCTGTGGAGGATAATGCAACAACCTCACATTGGCCACTGGGTCGAACATGAAGTCATCGAAGATACTTGCACCATACGGTAGGCCAGAGGCCAGTATTGTCAGAATCACGTTGGCAATCTCAAGAAGCTTAGTGCGATATTCCATAACTGGCTTTTGAAATTCCTCAACTGGTAACGAGCTTGGCCAAAGATTCGGACCTTGAAGAAATTTCCCTGCGCGAGGATCGCTCTTTGGGACTTCCGCTCCGAAGTAAATGCCCTAACTCAGTTTATCAATAGATTGTAGTGATGGCAGTTTTGAATTCTTTGATACCTCTTTCAGGTCCGGGAGAGCATCAGCTTGAAGTTTTTGGCCGCCGATAACTTCATACCCCCTGTTAGACAAGCCCAACGAATTCTCCCTTCCGCATGTTTGCTTTTCTTCGAGAGAAAGATCGAAAAAGCTTTTAGCACAACCTAGAATTGCGTCCTGCATTTCAGCGGAAATTCCATGGCCAACCAGCTGGAAGAATCCGTAAGTTTGACATGCATCACGAACTTGGGAGACAACTTCAGCCCGTTCTGCCTCAGATGAATGAATATCTATAAATCGGCTTATATCGATAAGCGGGATTTCATGAGCTACCATGTTGGCCATTCATTCAACTGTGGGAGAACGCTTCGTATGTGGACTGTATGAAGAACGCGTGGCAACAGAGCTTTTATTTTGATATTCAAAGTCTCTATAAACGCATCAAAAATTCGAAAAGTTTGCCACTATACCATACTTGACAAAATATGAGCCATGTTTCCATCATTAAGTCATTCTTGGCCGAACTTGGCCGATGCGGGGTCTGGCCGAGATAAGCATTCGAAATAATGCCGTTGACCGATGCCATCGGCCAAATGCCCCTGTCAGTGTGACCGATATTTTCAAACCGATTTCGATTTGTATAATCGATACATTTTCAACGGATAGGAGATATCATTTTTTAGTCCCCGTAAATGGCGTTTCATGGCTATGCTATTGACAAGGCACTGTGTCTGCGGTCGCAGTAATTCCCGAATGTTGTGAATGCATTCCAAAAACATGAAAAACTTTGTGAGATCCAAATATATGTATGAGAACACAATAAGTACCAAGCAATATGAGCTACAAATTGATGGGTAATATTAAGAATAATTCAGTGAACTATCTGTTGAAGTTATTCTTTGTTGCCTCCATTCTGTGTTCACTGCTACTCCCAGTTGACACAAAACTTTCCACCTGAGGGGTTAAACAGCTTCCTTGGCCGCCTCGACTTCACTTTGATCCTGTCTGAAATAGCCCAAATAAAGACCGAAATAGAATACTATAAGTGGAAACCATGGCACGTTATCCCGCCAGAGCTCGAAATAAAACGCGCATTCCTTATCATCGGTGTATTTTGAAGGGATGTAGCAATTATAAACCATAAACGCAGTTGGAATCGAGCATATACCCAAGCTGACTCGTAAGTAAATGGACCCACGGATAGTCTCAAAGGTATTATAGACTCTTACAAGATAGGCAGTAAAGCTTTGAAGAATTTTTACTCGCTCATCCTCCTCCGTAGAATTCTGCAACGATGCTTGGTCTGTACTGAGATCATCACGAAGCTGTGTTTGCTGGTTCGGCGCTGAAGCGCACTCGAACGAGCTGATTCTCGGCATCTTTGTTCCAAGAAATTCGCATGCACCAAGAAGAGTTTAACCAAGCGTCAGGTGAACTGACTGCTCCGTTGAATTAGCAGAGTAGATCCGAGCGGGTGAGTTCGAGGTTGGAGTTGATTGAATCTGAACCAATTTTCTTCCTAGAGTGCCGACTCGGTGGTGTTGGGAAAAGTTAGAGTCGGTTGGATAGGAGAACGTGGGACCCCCATTGGAGGATCAAGAAAAGTTTGCCTAAAGCTGGAAGAAATTACAGTCTTCTAGCAAGGCACAGGCACTCTCAAATATCATTTGACTAGACGCGCATCTGAAACTTAAGATCGGCCGTGTGATGGCGCAGCCGCCCCGGGGGCGGCCTTGCAAAAGTCCCCACAGAATACTTACTGTGGCCCCTAAAGTAAAACAGTAGATACGATTTACGTTGGAGAAAAACGCCTGTCTATAGTAAAATAGATTGATCAGTAAAGAAATACTGAATATATATCATAGCCTGTAGCCACTGCAGTAGCCACTGGCCATCAGAAGTTATAATATCACCGTGCATCTAATACAGTATTCTGAGAGAATTATAAATGACATTGCCCTCCGGGCTCGTTTGTATGAGGATCTACATACTAGATTAGAAAAAAATCTAAGCTTCTAAGGGGAGACGCGGTCCGAATAATGGTCGCGGTGGGGACGTAGATTGGCTCGCTTCTTCGTTGTTTTAATACTTCTAGTCATTAGAGATTTGAGATGGCGATTACGTTAATACAGAAGACCCCCTCCCTGATTCTTCCGCCAGCTCCGCTGGCAACGAAAGCAGCTCTGTTCTGGCAAGGTTCTCCTCAAACGGCGCGACGTGCTCAAAGTCAATCAAGCGCATAATTCCCGAAACCCTGTCAGCAAGAAAATTATGCCGGTCCACGTCCCCATGAATCAAGCCTAGACCATACAGCCTGTTGAGAAGGATCGTACAATCGGCTAGATCATCGATACCCGCCGGCTCTCCGTCTACCTTCTGTAGAAGAAACCCGATAATTATATCATTTTCAGTCAAACGGCCAAGGAATCTTGGGGCGAAAGGCTCCTTAGGATTTTTGCAATGATAATCTCCTAAAATCGAGTACATCCATGTCTCATGCTCAATCCGGCGCATATCCCATTCAAAACATGCGATCTTGGCGACAGCTGGGGCACCGTTATATTGAGCCTCAGACCCCCGAGTTGAAGCGTTTTGTTCTCTCCAAGCCTAGAACACCAATGCATGTATCGTGCCATGATTCAATGATAGCAGGGAGTGGATCTGTCCTGACTTTCGATACAAGGGAGTCATCTTCGCCTCGCGAGATGTCCATAGTAGTCCATGGCGAGTCGGGAAAGGCTGGCAATTTAGGAATAAGAAGATAAGGTCGAGACATAGTATCCTCATCGAATGTGTCCGAAGAAATGGTGAGGTAGTGGACTTGTCGCTCCACCCGGAGTCGATAGTGTCCACTTTCATCGTCTATGAGCTGAGATAGGACCTCAAATTCAGGCGTTGGAGGGTTCATTATGTTGACTAGAACTTTTCTGTTGTATATTATTTGAGAGTATAGGAGATGAAGAGCAACGAAGCCGAGGGAGTAAAGGGCGAAACCCGGGGGTCCGTGGGTGGAGCGCGTATCAAGCGCCAAGGGAAGGGAGGTTGGTCACATTAATAGCAACAGGGCGGCAAAATGGATCATATAGGGTTTTCCCAAAATACACTTTGGTCAGATCCCCGCCTAGTTTCAGAGTTCTTGCTACTGGTAGGGATCAAGATAAAATGCCAGTGATGTTGGCCCAGAGGCTATTCATCAAGGCAGCACCCTGTTGAAATAATGATGAGCGTTTGGCGGAGCTCTCTATAGAGCTCCCTGCCTCTCCTCGGGTATTTAAAAGTGTCCCAGACGCTCTGCTCTCTTTCCCTTCTTCATAGATTTAGCATCATCTATTGAGTTCCACTGAATTTTCATGGGCTTTCTCCAGATTCTCCTCGTGCCTGAATCCATCGCAAGACCTCGGAAGATAATCAAATGTAGATGAAGCTGTTATTCTGCTTCCAATGTTGGTAATTTTAATTATTTCTGTGTAATTTTTGCCAAAACAATATATTCCAAGGTTGTTTTTTGGACATCTCGTAGGGAGAGAAGTAAATGCCTCTTTTAAGGTAGCCGGACGGGTGGAGTGGGAAAGATCAGTTGCCGCCTGTAGAAGCTTGGGAGCGGTTTATGCGAAAGTATTTCTTGTAACTGTTGTATGATTTTCCCTCGCATTTTCGATTTCTAGCTGTCTCTTGATTCTCTACGGAGTGTAGGGTGTGTACTTATAGAGTGCTTGTATTCCAAGGCTGAACCGAATGTTGCCCTCCGCACTCACCGCCCTGTGTTACTAAGCACATCGTCATCTCCAACTGCGAGTCCGACTGCTTGACTTCTTTCAGCCGCGCAGGGAGTCCAACTAGAGAACAGAGACATCAGCGAGACTGCTCCATTTAACTCTCTCCGTTGTCTCTTTGTTCTCACAATCCCCATCTACTCGCCCGGACTTCGTCGCCTCTTTCCTCCGTTCCCCCGTGAAAGAGCATCAAACCACAACCATGTCGACCCCGAATAACCCCTCGGGCGGCGCGCCCTCGGCGAGGCCAAACGGAGCTCCTCCCATGCGAATTCGTCGTCCGAAAGCTGCCGATCCGCTTGTGCGCCCAAAGCGTAGGCCTGTTCGCCCCACGGGCATGGCGCCTGGATCGGCACCTGGAGCAGCACCTGGCAAAATAGCTACAAAGACACTTCCTACACGGCCCAGCGCTTCCGCTGTCCAGCAAGCACCGGTATCCGAGTCCGTGGGGCTTCTCTCTGTCAAAGACGGTCAAGCTGTGAACGGATTCAATGGGCCTTTACTATCGGAGAAATACGTTGATTACCCGGTCATCACGACGAAGCGAGCCCTACGAGAAGGTCTGAAGAACCATATTGCGCGATTCGCATCCAAAAGAAGCGTCGACCCTCGTGACGAGTCTCAATTCACGCGGCCCGTCAGACTTCAGCGCCGAGACCCGCGGTCGCGCAACCAGGAATCAAACGCGGATCGAATGCTAGGCCCCGATGGACAGCAGCTGGACGAGGCAGACCGCGAAGCGCTGGATGCCCGGAGACAAGCAAGAGAGAAGGAGCGGGCGGAAAACTTGGCTCAAATCGCCCCTTCGGCTGGATCGACGGCAAAGCGACCTAACGCCCCGAAACAAAAGACTCAGCAAGTCTTCAAATCAGATCTCACCCCCGAGGAGATTGCGAAAGCCCGGATAAAGTACGAGGAGGCGCTTCCCTGGCATCTAGAGGATTTTGACAACCGAAACATCTGGGTCGGCAATTACGAAGCTGCGTTGTCCGAGACACACGCGGTCTTTGTGCTGGAAAACAACAAGATGCGCATGATTCCTGCGGAGAAGTGGTACAAGTTCAGTGCGAAAAGTCAGTTCAAGGCTTTGACGATCGAAGAGGCCGAAAAGTTTATGGCCAAGCGCGTCAAAGATCCCCGCTGGTTTATGGAAAAACAGCAGCAGGATCAAAAGGACAGAGAGTTGGAAGGATATGCTAAACAACGCAAGGTCTATGCCGGCAAATCCGGGGCCCTCATGTCAGGACGAGAAGGCCTGGAGGGAGGCGAAATGGATTTTGAAGACGATCAATTCGCCGATGACGAAGAGCATGCTGATTTGTTTAACGAACAAGACGAAGATACCAAGGCCGCCGAGAAACGAATCAAGGAAGACCAGTTAAAGGCCAATGTGTTCGACCTCAAAGAAGAGAAGGACTACGAACAAGAAGAAGTCCAGGAGAAAAGAGAGCGTGAAGCTCGTCACAAACTGGGAAAGAAGATGCGAAAAGCGCTAAAGAAGCGAGAAAAGAACTATGATTACAGCAGTGGTTCCGATGCAAACCCTTACACAGATGAAGAGGTTAGACTCCTACTCTCAGTGTCATGTTCCAAAACTAACAATACATGTCTAGAGCTCCGAGGATAGTGAGGCCGAGCAGGCTAAGGAAGAAGAGCAGCGTAAAGCCGAGGAGGAGAAGAACCAAAAAGAATCTGCTTCGTCCACCAAAGGAAGCAACACCCCCTCAGGCCGTCCCAAGCACACCGATCCTCTGAAAAAGAACCGCAAGCGACAGGGATCGCCAGGTTCCGATGCCAGCGGAACCGATACGTCGCGCAAGAAGCCTAAGATGCATTCGTCATCCCGCCCTACTCCCCAGCCAGGCTCTCGACCGATCTCTCCATCTAGCACACAGGTATGTTACTTAAAGATAAGCTCGAGGATCATGGTAGCTAAGACATTATGACAGGCTGGCAGCAAGCGTGCACGAAACCTCCCACTGGGCTCTGGATCTGGCAGCGACGTAGATACCGCCGCTGGTTCTGGAGCCGAAATGAGCGAGAGTGGAAAGACGAAGAAGCTGAAGCTCAACCCGCGCAACAATGCTTCTCGCAGCGGCACTCCCTCGGGATCGCGGGCTGCCAGCCCAGTCGCTGGTAACCGCAGCTTTTCTGGTAGCCGGGCCAGCAGCCCTGACGGAGCTCGAGGTAAGCCGCTCTTCCACTGCCTTCTGGTCCAAGCAGCACACTAATTAATTTCCAGGCCCTGGGCGTACATCAACACCTAACCCATCTGGCAAAGGCGGCTACCCGACCCACGCCGAGGTCCATGCTGCGATTCCAGCAACGGGTATCGGAAGTAGTCAGATTCTTCGCATCTTCCGTCACCGTCTCGGAGAAAACCACAAGCGATTTATCGACATTGTTAAGGAAGTCAGCATCTACGGTTCTGATAAGTTGCTGCGACCTGCTCCTTGGAGGGAAGAGTGGAACTAAGCAATCTGATCTTTTCTGTTCTATAGAAGGGTCGTGAGATGGCTTTTTTGTATTTCATTTCGAGCTCTTCCAGGCTTGGTCACTCTTTCAATGGTCGATATTTTATGGTTCTGTCCAATCAATAGTGATAAAAAAATATTGCCAAATCCAACATGCACTTCGCGGCGTGGAGTGGTGAATATGTACGTATTTCAATGCACATGGATAATGAATACACAACAGCCTCCTTGCCCATAGATTATAGACGAGCTTAGAATATGGGGAGTACATGTACCGGTCGTAAGATCTCATCAATCATGATCGATGAGGTGCGATCCTAACTTTACAGACCCTACTCAGCTACATTTAATATAAGAATGGAACGAAATATCGTCTGAAGACTCTATTCATAACTAATGAAATTCATGTACATGAGAAAAACTCCAAAATAAACAAACGTGTCACGTCATGACCGAGATAAGACAAGGCCTCTATCACAAATAAACATAATTAGGGGGACAGGGGGAATCACAGGATACAAGATTATTTAAGCGCGGGCAGCAGCCTCAGTGCCCTCCTCGTACTTGTCCCAGTTGGCCAAGATGGAGGCAATGCGGGGGGAGTTGGTGAGACGGTACACATCCTCGAAGTACTCCTTTGTGATTTGGAACGGACGAGCCGTGACGTTGGGGATGTACTTGCCGATCAACTTGCTGGGGTCGATGGTGGTCTTGTTGATCTTCTTGAGCAAGAAGGAACGGAAAGGCTTGACTCCGGAACGCAGGAAGGTACTGTGGAATGGCACGTCGATTCCCTTGAGGGGGATCGTAGCGAAGCCACGCTCCAGGTTGATGGGTGTGGGCTTGGCTTCGGTCTGCTTGGCGCACTCCTGGATGATGCTGACGAGGTGGGTCTTCAGGTCCTCGATCGACATGCTCTGCATCAGAGCAGGGATGTCAATGTTCTGGGCTTTAAGGTAGTTCAGCACAGTGGTAAGGCAGTCGAGAGCACGGAGCTGTATTCATCATTAGTACTTGATCAGACTTGAGCATAGAAAGTGGTAGAACTTACATCACCGGCAGCCACATATTGCATGTTGGCCACGTTGTAGTTGACGATCTCAACCAACCAGCCAGTCGACTCAGCGATGTTCTCGACAACATACTGAAGAGCCTGCTCGTTGAAGGTCTTGGAGATACGGCTGGGGTTGACAGCGCACATGGAGTAGTTGGAACGACCCTGCTCATCACGCTCGACAGCAACCTGCATGGTGAGACCACGGTAGAACACAACGGAGACCAAGCTCTCAATGGGCATGACATCAGCCAAAGCAGCCAGGGCGGAGTATTCACCGAGTGAGTGACCAGCGAAGCTGCTGGCACGCTGGACCAGACCCTTGGAGGACATGTCCTCGAAGGAAGCCTTCTCCATGAGAGTCAAGGCAGGCTGAGTGAACTGAGTGGCGGACAGCAGACCGGTAGGAGAGCGGTAAGTGTACGAGGCAGTGTTCTCATCAACCTCCTTGAAGATCTTCTCCGACTTGATAGAACCGTCGGGGTTCACTGACTCGAAGGTCATCGCCATGTAGTTCTGGCGAATAGCCTTACCCCGTGGGCCACCGAAGTGAACGGTCAACTCCTTGGGGTTGTTCTTGACAATGTCAATGATCGAAAGACCGTAGTTCTCGATGAAGTGACGGTCGGCGCGATCCCAGACCTCCTTGGCGACAGGGCTGCTGGCATAGAGCTCCATACCCATACCCTGCTCCTGAGAACCTTGACCAGTAAAGACGTAGGAGGTAACAGGCTGCTCAACCTCGGCCTCACCGAGAAGAACCTTGTCCTCGGTCTCCTTGTTGCTGACCTCGACCTTAATGATCTTGCGACCAGCGATCATACCGACGTGCTGCAGCTTGACAGTGATCATGTCATTTGGCAGGACCATACCGACCAAGGAGACGTGGAAACCGCGGACGCGGCCGATGTTGTTCTCGGCAGCCCAGGTCTCGACGAAGCTACGCACGGCAGCACTGCTGTACATACCGTGGGTGATGGTACCGGGAAGGTTGGCGTAGCTGGAGAAGACACGGGAAACGTGAATGGGGTTGTAGTCACCAGACACGCGGGCGTAGGTCTCGTTAGAAGTCGGAGCGCGGAGCTCCAGAGGAGTCTTCCCGCCCAGGGGAATGGGGTTCTCGAAGTAGACGGGCTGCTCAATGGAGGTACCGTTACGCTGGAGGTAGTCAATAACGGGGTTACCGTGAGAAGTACCAGCCTCGTACTCGACGGAGGCAACCTGGATGACTTCCTTGGTAGGAAGCTCGAGCTGAACCTGACCGACAGTCTGAACGTTGCTGAAGACGTCCTTGTTCTTGAAATGGATCAGACTCTGGAGACGGAAGGTGAGGGTCTTGCCCAACAGCTCCAACTCAGGCTCATCGACGCGGAGCCACTCCTTAGAGCGGAGGATAGCGACATCGCGGGTGGTGGCCAGGTGAACCTGGATGGGGACTTCCTCCTTGCGCTGGAAGGTGTTCTCGAAGTCGGTGTAGGAACCGCGGTACAAGAACTGGCTGGTGACGTGCATAATGTCCTCACCATCGCGCTTGATGGTACCGCAGACCTCAACCATCTTGCCAGAGTCTTGGTTGATCACAGCGTTGATCTGAGCAGTAGTGTCAAGGACATCTCCGACCTTAAGGGGCTGAGCACCTGGCACCATCTTGAAGCCGTTAGACAGGTGGACAAGCTTCAGCAGGTCACCGTCAATGGTGCGAGGGAAGATGGGCTTGGTGATGGCCTTCCAGCCTGCGACAATGGCGAAGTCCATGGGAGCGAAGACCTCCTTTCCAGGACGGTCAACGAAGGCTTCACCAGTGTTGCCAACAGCGTGGACGAAGTCAGCAACAGCCTGGGAGGTAATAGTGCTCTGGCCACCATCGAAGGTAGCAGTAGTGGGAGTGTCGAAAGGCACGTCCTTGTTGCCGAACCAGATACGGTAGTAGAACTCCTTGATGCGGTCGTTACGGTCTCCCATAACCTCACGGATAGGGGCGTATCCAGTCTCTGGGTGGTAGGTGAAGAGGAAAGTCAATGGAACGACACCACCCTCGGCAGTGCGGCCCTCGAACAAGGACAAGCAAATTTGGTTCTTCTCGTTGAGTTTGGCTTCAACGGTCTTCACCAACTTTCCGGACTGGTAAGGCTCACGCACACTGATAACAGTTTTGGCAGGCTCGTTGGGGTTAGTGATCTCAACAAACAGACCAGGAGTAGGAGCCACGACGCGCTTCAGGGGGTTAGTCTGGAAGCGGTAGCCCTGCACGAAGACCTCGGTCTGGAAAAGGGCGTGGCGCCATGAGTACTTATCGCCAGCCAAAAGGAGGAGCCAGCGGTCAATGTCGGGAAGTTCACCAGAAGATGAAGACAGACGGAAGCTAATCTTGTTAGACTCTTCCATGATAGTAAGGCCTTCCAGTTCAGGCTCCTCTTCAGCGTCGATGACCTTGCTACCGAAGTACTCAATGACAGGGATCTTAGTCTTGTCACCACCGTAAACATCACGCAACAAGCCAGAGATATGGCCTTGGTGAACGCCATCCAGGATGTCCTTAACGGGCTCATCAACCTGGGTGGAGAAACGAACGGCCATAGGACCCTGCAGAATACAGGTACGACCGACGTCCTGGTCAACAACGGCCTCGAGATCCTCACTTTGCCAGAGGGAGTCCTTCTTGAAGAAGTACTCGAAGTTCTCGTCGAGCGAAGGAACGAAAGGAACAGGCTTCTGTCCACGGCGCTGGCACAGGAGTAGGAAGTGCTGAACATCTTGCGCGTTGATCAGCTGAGAGGCAGCTTCAGGGTAGGCGGCAAGGATGTTGTCAACAGCAGGGTAAGGAGTGTTCAGCTCGGAGTAGTTCTGCAGCAGAGAAGTCTGGCCACTCTTGGTGGTGAAACGCTCCTCAAGGCGGCGCAGGAAGTCTCCAGTGAGGCGCTTGAGAGAGTCATCGATCCATCGAGACTCGTGCTTGACGTACATGAGATCAATCATGCGGTGAACAACCTCAGTGTAGGTCATGTCCTCGAGGTCAACAGCCTCCCCAGCAGAGTTGCGACCAAACCAGACCTTCTGGAAGTCATCGTTGAGCTTCTTGATGATGTAGTTGCGCTGCTTCTTGAGCTCAGGAACACGCTTGGCCTTGTCAAGCTTGAAGATCTTCTGGTCCATCTCCTGCCAGAAGAGGACACCACGGGTGGCAAGCTTGTGGATGGGCTCGCCCATTTCAGAGAGGACAGTAATGACACCACCGGCGGCACCCTTGTAGGTCTTCTCCCACTCGGAATCGCTGACACCCTGGGCATCAACAATAGCCTTCTTGGCATTCTTTGAGGTGTGAGCCTCCTTGGCAGTCATCATACGGCTACCGAACATGCATCCGTCAAAGGGCATGGGAGGGTAGCCATACTTGGCAGACCAAGCACCGGACAGGTAGGGGTAAGTGTCGTCAGCTCCGCCAAATCCACTGCCGGCGACAAGGACGATGTTGTCCTGCTTGCGGAGGCGGCCGTACATTTGGAGAACAGGCTGGTGGAAGTCCTCGAAAGAGTGGTGACCACCACCACGACCACCTGTCCACTGCAAGATGACAGGGAACTTGGGGTTGGCCTTGGCAATGTTGATCACCTGCTGGATGGCATCGACCGAACCAGGCTTGAAGGCAATGTGACGGATACCCAAAGTCTCAATGTACTCATTGGCGACTTCAATGGAAGGCACACCGGCACCAATGCAGAGACCCTCGATGGGCACACCATCGGCCCGGAGACGGCCGATGAGAGGGATCTGCCAGGCCATAGCACGAGGGCTGACGTAGATCAAGTTGACGGTGATTCCACGGCCAGGTGGGATAGCCTTCTCGATCTTGGTGATGGCCTCGGTCATGGTCTTGCCATTGTAGTAACCACCACCACCAAGCTCAATGTGGTATCCAGCGTTCATTGTAGCGGCGACAAAGTCCCAAGGAACAGTGGTGGGAGTCATGGCAGCAACCATGACTGGAGGAATTCCCAGAAGACGACTCATCTTCGTGTCGACGTAAGTCTCGCCAGTAGAGGTTTGCACCAAGCGAGGACCATGTTCCTTAACCCAATCGGTGGCGTACTTGACAGAGTGCTCGTCACGGTCGAACAGCTCGGGCTTGTAGCCAACTTCAGCGTTTGTGCCGTCCATCTCTCCAGCAAGGATGACCCGGACACCGGTTCCATCCTTGTTGCGGTTGGTGAGAACTCCCAGGCCGGAAATACCACCAGGGCCGAAATCCACGATGTGAGTAGCACCGGGGAAGACGGTAGCCTGCTCCCAGTTAACTGGGTCGTGGGTGATCATGCGAACCAAAGATGGAACGGCGTTCTTATCACCCAGAAGGCGGAGGTCCTCACCACTCTTGGTGTCAAATACCGCAATAGAGAAAGACTTAGCAGGGATCTCGATATCCTCCAAGTCCTCCAAGATACGATCGTAGGCAGAGGTGAGGTACTGGCTGTGGAAAGGAGAGGTGATGGGGAGGAATCGGTTGACGAAGCGAATCTTGCGCTCGGTGAAAGGAATTCGGTTTTGGTCCAGTCCAGTTGGGGCCTTCACCTTGCGAAGACGGACGTTCAAACCGTAGAGAGAGATAGGAGGGCCAGTCACGACGAAGTTGCGCGCGCTGTTGATCAGAGAGATAGCGATGTGGCGGTCCTGAGGCAGGTGCTGGTTGGTAGCATCAATGTGCTCCTGGACTGCGGCGCGAGAGAGGTCTCGAATAGACAACATAGGAGTGGGCACTCCTTCGCCATTCTCAACTGAGTCCTGAAGCACTGAAGGGGCAAGGGATGTGCGGGGGTAGGCCTGCTGGCTTCGCAAACCAATCCAGAAAAGCATAGTGAGGGCATTCTTGGCCGCCTGGGCGAATGACTCCCAGCTGGTGGCGGTAGCAAGAACGGCAGCAGTCACCACACCTTGTGAGTGACCTGTGGTTCCCCGGATGCGTTCCAGAAGATCACCTGGCTGGCGTCCCAGAACCTTGCAGGTAACCATGTAGTGCGCCAACTGCACCAGACCGATGAGAGGCAGACTGACGGGGGCAGAGACCAGATAGTCGGTGTCTGGCTGGGTGTCCCGGTCCTGAAGCCATTGCATGATATCCAAGCCCTTAGGGTAGAGCTTGCTGGCTTCGGGCTCTCGCGAAAGCGATTGCAAGAGCTCTGCAGAGGAGACGATAAGCTCCTCCACGAAGGCTGAGTAGGTAGTGTAAACATCGCGGAGCTCATCGAAGTACTCTTCAATGTTGCCCTGGCCGCCGAAGACGGTGTAGATACCAGCAGCATCCTCTGAAGCAGCGCGGAAGAGCGCAGAGTCATAGGGCTTGGTGGGACGGCCAGCGGCAGCACGTCCAGCGTAGTATGCTTCCACAACTTGGTTCTTCTTGGCGACAATGCCGGGGAGGGTGGCCGCAACGGCGTGTACGTCGTTGCCGCGCATGAAAGCCCGCTCGAATTCGTTGAGGACCAGCTTCAGAACCTCCAAGTAGCTTCCCTGAGCGTCATCCTCTCCCTCCTCGACCTCGTTGGCAACATGACCAATGTAGCGAGCGACCAGCTCGGCGACGGAGGATGGCTCATCGTCCAAGGCCAATTCGTCTGTGGGTTCGGGTAATGAGGCCGTTAAGGTGTCTTTTAACTGCGAGGCATGGAAATGCAGTGAAGTCGGCACGAGGAACGAGAACTCGAGAGAGCCATGTGAGAGGATAAGAGGGCGGAGTGATTGCGAGGATCGAGGGGTGTTGATCCCGGTCTGGGGACCGGTTGATGTGCCGTACATGACGAGAAATGTTTTTATTAGAGGATCGGCTCTTCAGCGTCTGTTCTCTCTCTCCTCATTCAGAGACCCAAGGGGGGTTCTCAGGAGCAATTGAGGGTTCTAGCAACGAATGTTAGGCGGGGAGATTTTTTTTTTGGAGCTTGGGCGATTTGGCGGGAAGGAGAAAAGACTAGTCCCCGGATCGACACTCACCAGTGCTCCCGTGCTCGAGAGTGGATTAAATAGATACAAGCAAGAAACACGACAACAAGCAGAAGGGAATGGGAGAAGTATGAATAGAGGAAACGACACTTTCCAGCAGAAGTAGGGAAGCAGAGCCAAAAGAGGAGAGCGTGTTGAACCGCCGCACACCGGAAGCAGTTTAGGGCGGATTCAACAGGAATTTCGGGTTTTCGCTGGAACACAAAGTTGCGCCGTGCGTTGATGGGGTTGTTGGGGCGGCCGCGCCATTCTGGTACCGTAAGAATCGTACGATACGCGCCCTGACAGCGGCCGTGCTCGGGACTACCGTGAGCTTTCAACAGACCCAACACTCACTCTTCCGCACGTCCGGTCTTATTTACAGTTACATTAGACTTAGACTGCATGGGGTTTATTTGTTTATCTATATTTGCAAATTTGGAGGAGTTGGTTGGCATATATGGAGTAGTTTGTTATCTCCCATATATAACAGTAGCACGGATAGGCATGTCTCAACAGTACCACCGAAGATATAGATCGCGCTTATACTCTATGCTGTGAAACATCACAACTATCAATATATACGACACCCGTGGACAGTGCTCGCGGAGATGAATAATATCAATAAGCACACTGCAATTCGAGATCCTTCCAGCACAGCAGTACGGTAACTACTGCGCATATCCACTAGTTTCGGCCGGAGAGGCCCCCCAAGATTTTCCTTAGCGTTGGTTTCCTTAGCCCCAATTGCCCAATTACCGTTTCCAGTCCCCAATACCAACGGCTGACCGTACAGATCGCCTCACCGCCTCCCGCTTGCGGACTATCGCTTTCCCACCTTTTTTTTTTGCTGGATTGGCCATTATAGTGGCTCCCCGTTTTCTGGCCATCCTCTCCAGGCCTTTCCTCGCCTTCTCCTCAATTAACCCGGTTCCCTTCTCCCCCCTCCCTCCCTTTCTTCCGTGTGTGTGTTTATTTCTATTTGTTTGCGCGAGCCTCTTGAAGGCAGCCGGCGACCTTTTGCATCTGTCGCTCGCATCCGCAGTAGGACAGCGCAGGTCCTACTTCCTTACTACCTAATCCACGATACCCTCAACACACCTTCACCATGCGCCCAGAAATCGAACAGGAGCTGTCTCACACCTTGCTGGTGGAGCTGCTCGCATACCAATTCGCCTCGCCCGTTCGATGGATCGAAACCCAGGATGTCGTCCTCGCTGAGCAGCGCACCGAGCGAATTGTCGAAATTGGCCCCGATCAAACCCTCGGAGGCATGGCCCGTCGAACCCTGGCCTCCAAATACGAAGCCTACGATGCGGCTACCTCCGTACAACGTCAGATTCTTTGCTACAGCAAAGACGCCAAAGAGATCTACTACGATGTCGATCCTGTAGAGGAGGAAGAGGCTGCCGCCGAGCCTTCAGCTACTCCCGCGGCACCTGCAGCTGCTGGTGCTCCAGCTCCAGTCGCTGCTGCTGCTCCCCCACCTCCAAGTGCCGGCCCAGCCGCCGCTGTCGAGGATGCCCCAGTCACAGCAGTCGATGTTCTGCGTTCTCTGGTTGCCCAAAAATTGAAGAAGGGCCTGGCCGATGTGCCATTGACAAAAGCTATTAAAGACCTTGTTGGAGGTATGCATCGAGAAACTAAAAAAGCTTTGTGCTGAGCAAGACTGACCGCAAAACAGGTAAATCTACATTACAGAACGAAATCCTGGGAGATCTCGGCAAGGAATTCGGATCTACACCAGAGAAGCCTGAGGACACCCCATTGGATGAATTGGGTGCCGCAATGCAGGCTACTTTCAATGGCCAATTAGGAAAGCAGTCATCATCTTTGATTGCCCGTATGGTCTCCTCCAAGATGCCCGGTGGCTTCAACATCACAGCAGTCCGCAAATACTTAGAGACACGGTGGGGCCTGGGCGCCGGCCGCCAGGACGGTGTGCTTCTGCTCGCCATCACCATGGAGCCCGCTTCGCGTCTCGGCTCAGATGCTGATGCCAAGGCCTTCTTGGACGATATCTCCAACAAGTACGCTGCTAGTGCTGGTATTAACCTCTCGGCCCCTGCCGCTGGCGGCGACGGCGGTGCCGGCGGTGGTGGCGGCGGCATGATGATGGATCCTGCTGCCATCGATGCTCTGACCAAGGACCAGAAGGCTCTCTTCAAGCAGCAATTGGAAGCCATTGCGCGCTACCTTAAGATGGACCTGCGTGCCGGTGATAAGGCTTTCATCACCTCACAAGAAACCCAAAAGGCACTGCAGGCGCAGATGGACCTGTGGCAGGCTGAACACGGTGACTTCTATGCCTCCGGCATCGAACCCTCCTTCGACCCGCTTAAGGCTCGTGTCTATGACTCTTCATGGAACTGGGCTCGTCAGGACGCCCTCAGCATGTACTACGACATCATTTTCGGTCGCCTGCAAGTTGTCGACCGTGAAATCGTCAGCCAGTGCATTCGCATTATGAACCGCTCAAACCCCCTCCTCCTCGACTTCATGCAATACCACATTGACAACTGCCCTACCGAGCGCGGTGAGACCTACCAATTGGCCAAGGAGCTTGGTCAGCAGCTCATCGAGAACTGCCGCGAGGTTATGGATGTTGCCCCCGTCTACAAGGACGTCGCTGTTCCCACCGGCCCTCAAACTACCATTGATGCCCGTGGTAACATCGGATATGAGGAGGTTGGTCGCCCAAGTGTTCGCAAGCTGGAGCACTACGTGAAGCAGATGGCCGATGGTGGCCCTATCTCCGAGTATAGCAACCGCACTAAGGTCCAAAACGACCTCAAGAGCGTTTACAAGCTCATGCGCAAGCAACATCGTCTTTCCAAGGCTACTCAACTCCAGTTCGATGCTCTCTACAAGGATGTTTTGCATGCTTTGAACATGAACGAGAACCAGATCATGCCTCCTGAGAATGGCGCTGCTAAGAAGGGCCGCAACGGCTTCAAGCGCACCCCTACCCGCCCCGGCAAGGTCGAGACCATTCCCTTCCTGCACTTGAAGAAGAAATCCGAGCACGGCTGGGACTACAACAAGAAACTCACTGGCATCTACCTGAATGTCTTGGAATCAGCTGCGCGCTCAGGTCTTAGCTTCCAGGACAAGTACGTCCTCATGACTGGTGCTGGTGCTGGCTCTATCGGTGCTGAGGTTCTGCAAGGTCTCATCAGCGGTGGTGCCAAGGTCGTCGTGACTACCAGTCGATTCTCTCGTGAGGTCACTGAGTACTACCAGGCTATGTACGCCCGCTACGGTGCCCGTGGATCTCAACTCGTTGTTGTGCCTTTCAACCAAGGTAGCCAGCAAGACGTACAGGCTCTGGTCGACTACGTTTATGACACCAAGAAGGGTCTTGGCTGGGACTTGGACTTCATCGTTCCTTTCGCTGCCATCCCCGAGAACGGCCGTGAGATCGACTCTATTGACTCCAAGTCCGAGCTCGCTCACCGTATCATGTTGACCAACCTGCTCCGTCTTTTGGGTGCTATCAAGACTCAGAAGCAAGCCCACGGATTCGAGACTCGCCCCGCCCAGGTTGTCCTGCCTCTTTCGCCTAACCACGGCACCTTCGGTAACGATGGTCTGTACTCCGAGTCCAAGCTGGCTCTCGAGACCCTATTCAACCGCTGGTACTCTGAGAACTGGAGCCACTACCTGACCATCTGTGGTGCTGTCATCGGATGGACTCGTGGTACTGGTCTCATGGGTGGCAACAACATGACCGCTGAGGGTGTTGAGAAGCTCGGCGTGCGCACATTCTCCCAGCAGGAGATGGCCTTCAATCTCCTGGGTCTGATGTCCCCCGCCGTCGCTAACCTTTGCCAGCTCGACCCTGTCTGGGCCGATCTTAACGGAGGTCTTCAATTCATCCCCGATCTGAAGGGACTGATGACCAAGCTTCGTACTGATGTCATGGAGACCAGTGACATTCGCCAGGCTGTCATCAAGGAGACTGCCATCGAGCAGAAGGTCGTCAACGGCGAAGACAGCGGTGTTCTGTACCAGAAGGTCGTTGCTGAGCCCCGTGCCAACATCAAATTTGACTTCCCCAGACTTCCCGACTGGGAGCAGGAGGTCAAGCCTATCAACGACTCTCTCAAGGGTATGGTCAACCTTGACAAGGTTGTCGTTGTCACTGGTTTCTCCGAGGTTGGTCCTTGGGGTAACTCGCGTACTCGTTGGGAGATGGAAGCCTACGGCAAGTTCTCTCTCGAGGGTTGTGTTGAGATGGCCTGGATCATGGGTCTTATCAAGCACCACAACGGACCTCTCAAGGGCAAGGCCTACTCTGGCTGGGTTGATGGAAAGTCCGGTGACCCTGTCGATGACAAGGACATCAAGGCCAAGTACGAGAAGCAGATCCTGGAGCACTCTGGTATCCGTCTTATCGAGCCTGAGCTTTTCAAGGGATACGATCCCAAGCAGAAGCAACTGCTGCAAGAAATCGTCATCCAGGAGGACCTTGAGCCTTTCGAGTCCTCCAAGGAGACTGCCGAGGAGTTCAAGCGTGAGCACGGCGACAAGGTCGAGATCTTCGAGATCCCCGAGTCTGGCGAGTTCACTGTTCGTTTGCGCAAGGGTGCCAACCTCCTTATTCCCAAGGCCCTCCAGTTCGACCGTCTCGTCGCTGGTCAGATCCCTACTGGATGGGATGCTCGTCGCTATGGTATCCCCGAGGACATCATTGAGCAGGTTGACCCCGTTACCCTGTTCGTCCTTGTCTGTACCGTTGAGTCCATGCTCTCAGCCGGTGTTACCGACCCATACGAGTTCTACAAGTACGTCCACCTTTCTGAGGTTGGTAACTGCATTGGTTCTGGTATCGGTGGTACCCACGCTCTGCGTGGTATGTACAAGGATCGTTTCCTCGACAAGCCTCTGCAGAAGGATATCCTGCAAGAGTCTTTCATCAACACTATGAGTGCCTGGGTTAACATGTTGCTCTTGTCCTCTACCGGTCCTATCAAGACTCCCGTTGGTGCTTGCGCTACCGCTGTCGAGTCCGTTGACATTGGTTACGAGACTATTGTCGAGGGCAAGGCTCGTGTCTGCTTCGTTGGTGGTTTCGATGACTTCCAAGAGGAAGGCTCTTACGAGTTCGCCAACATGAAGGCTACCAGCAACGCCGAGGACGAGTTCGCTCACGGCCGTACTCCCCAGGAGATGTCGCGTCCCACCACCACTACCCGTGCCGGTTTCATGGAGTCCCAGGGTTGCGGTATGCAGCTCATCATGAGCGCCCAGCTCGCCTTGGACATGGGTCTCCCCATCCATGGTATCATCGCTCTGACCACCACTGCCACTGACAAGATCGGCCGATCCGTCCCCGCTCCTGGACAGGGTGTTCTCACCACTGCTCGTGAGAACCCTGGCAAGTTCCCCTCTCCTCTCCTGGACATCAAGTACCGTCGCCGCCAGCTGGATCTGCGCAAGAAGCAGATCAAGGAGTGGCACGAGTCTGAGCTCATGTATCTGCAAGAGGAGGTTGATGCTATGAAGGCTCTGGGTGACGAGACCTTCAATGCCGCTGAGTTCATGCAGGAGCGTGCTCAGCACATTGAGCGCGAGGCCACTCGCCAGGAGAAGGATGCTCAGTTCTCGCTGGGCAACAACTTCTGGAAGCAGGATTCGCGTATCGCTCCTCTGCGTGGTGCCCTGGCTACCTGGGGTCTCACTGTCGACGACATCGGTGTTGCATCCTTCCACGGTACTTCCACCGTTGCCAACGACAAGAACGAGTCCGACGTCATCTGCCAGCAGCTCAAGCACCTTGGTCGCAAGAAGGGTAACGCCGTCATGGGTATCTTCCAGAAGTACCTCACCGGTCACCCCAAGGGTGCCGCTGGTGCCTGGATGTTCAACGGATGTTTGCAGGTTCTCGACAGCGGTCTTGTCCCTGGTAACCGCAACGCGGACAACGTGGACAAGGTTATGGAGAAGTTCGACTACATCGTCTACCCCAGCCGCAGCATCCAGACCGACGGAATCAAGGCTTTCTCCGTTACCTCCTTCGGTTTCGGTCAGAAGGGTGCTCAGGTCATTGGTATCCACCCCAAGTACCTGTTCGCCACTCTTGACCAGTCTCAGTACGAGACCTACAAGAACAAGGTCGAGTCTCGCCAGAAGAAGGCCTACCGCTTCTTCCACAACGGTCTGATCAACAACAGCATCTTCGTTGCGAAGAGCAAGGCTCCTTACGAGGACGACCTCCAGAGCAAGGTCTTCCTCAACCCTGACTACCGTGTCAGCGTCGACAAGAAGACCTCCGAGCTCAAGTACTCTGCCGCCCCACCAAAGGCCGAGCACCCGAACGAGAAGAGCACTCGTGAGGTTGTTGAGTCTCTTGCCAAGGCCAATGCTGCAGAGAACTCGAAGATTGGTGTCGATGTTGAGAACATCGACTCTGTCAACATCGAGAACGACACCTTCCTTGAGCGCAACTTCACTTCTAGCGAGTTGGCTTACTGCCGCAAGGCTGCCTCTCCCCAGTCTTCATTCGCTGGACGCTGGAGTGCTAAGGAGGCTGTCTTCAAGTCCCTCGGCGTCAGCAGCAAGGGTGCTGGTGCAGCTCTGAAGGACATTGAGATCGCAAGTGATGCCAACGGCGCCCCCGTGGTTAACGTAAGTTATGCATCTTCAATTAGCCTTTTGAATCATTATACTAACTTCTAAATAGCTCCACGGTGATGCCGCTTCCGCAGCCAAGCAGGCAGGCGTCAAGTCTGTCACTGTCAGCATCAGCCACAGCGAATCGCAGGCTGTTGCCGTTGCCGTTTCGCAATTCTAGATCTAAGATCGTTGTGATTCTAAACCCCAACCCTTCCTACCTCATGTTTAAATATGCATGATGCTAAAAGAAGCGAGAAAGGCCTTTCTTCTTGGCGCACTGCTTTGCATTTCGGAGACGTGATGATTGTGATTTATGTGTTCTTTTCCACCTGTTGTTTCTAGACTCGGGCCACTTTCGTCTCCTGGTCCGTTGGTGTTTATAATGGAATTAATGATATGCTATTAATGTTGTTCTTTATGATTTTTCTTCAGTATTCAGTAGTTGCCGTAAAATCTGCAGTAAATACAATAGGCAATGAGTATGTGTACTTAGTAGACAAATTACATTCTCGTCATCATCATGCTATTCAAGTATCAAATGCTTTTATATTACATGCGAAGCTAACACACACTCACTCCTCTTGGCCAGAAGTAATAGTAGCACGGTTCAACGGCCCCCAGTTCGCCCTTGGGTTCATCTGGTACCGAACAAGCCGCTTCTTAGATTGAGCAGCAGAGGCTTCGTGGCCCAAAGCACTATCAAACTTGATATCAAGCGTACTAGGATGACTGTCATCAGTCTTCTCCGCCTCTGGCGCAGCATCACCCTTCTGACCCTCAGCCTTCTCACCAGAGGGCACCTTATACCGAGAGCCTGAGCGGTAAAGCGAGGCCTCGACCTTGGTGATCAAGTCATTAGAGTCACGGCCGGACTCAACGGCTTCGAGAATATCCTTCTTAACCAATGAAAGCCAGGAGTCTCCGTCGTGAACTTTGCGGAGGTTCTCGCGGCTCTTCCCCATAATCGCTGCGCCGGGCGTGCCGGGTCCAATGCTGGATTCTTTGACGGGGGAATGCTGCCGGACCCATTCGCGCATAATTTCCCAGATAACGTTCCATGGTGCATCTGTGCGGATGGAATTTGGACGTGCATGGCTGCGTGTAGAGCGGTAGCCGATTGAGTGCAATGCGCCGCGGAATTTGTCGACGGGGACGGTTGCAGAGCGGATGATTCGAGAGAGATTGCTCAGTGTCATGAAGAAGGGATATGGGTCTCGAGTGGTGAAGTCTGTTCTGGGGATGATGGCTGGGTATTCGACGTTTTGGGCGTCTGTCTCGATTGTCTCGGGTGTGAGGACATCCAGGTCTTCTTCGAGGGCTGTTGTGAGCATTCCCTCGATACGGGGGATGGTTTGGTATGTTTCTGGGTTGACTTGAGGCAGGAGATCAAGGACTTTCTGGATGAAATAGGGGTTGTGTAGTTTACCACCCCACATCGGACCTGCGAAGTGTGTCTTGAAACCGCAGTGTTCGCAGTGTGGACCAGCGACAGGTCCTTGGGTTAGCCCAAAATGGTGCATTGAGTTACCCTTGCGATCGAGCTTTTTCCTTGCAAGAGCTATGGGTTGCGTGGACCAGGCTCCGCATCCAGAGTCGCAGTTGTATACCACGATGGTGTTGCTGGCAAGGAATTTGACCTGAGCCGGGGAGTGGTAGACACGCACGAAAACGCGAGCATAGAAATCAATCGATAGGGAGAGGAGGGGCTCGATCGACATTCCATATTTAGCTGCTGCAACAGCAATGCTGTTCAAGATCAATCGAAGTCCACCCTCGTGCGATTGAGGGCCCTTGAGTGGAACACCGCCGTAGAGAGCATATGCCTTTTCCGCATAGCCAGTCGAGGCCCAGACACCAGCATCAGTGCAAGTCACACAGAGAAGACCTCCATCTTTGACGGCTTGAACTGCACCATCAATAAAAGGAGCGGCTGTGCCATATGGATCGAGGTCGATGACATCAAACTTTTGCGATGGGCCACGGCTGTACATGTATGCGCGCGCATCACCTAGATTAGGTTGGATTTGACTCTCGAGCTTGTTATAGCCGATATTTGTTTTCATTGATTCGATCGCCGATGTCGACAGATCGTTCGCGACGACTTTAGTGACCATTGGCAGCTCGGAGGCATATCGAAGGGCTCGTAAACCGGTAGCAGAGAGCGCATCCAGGACCTTGAAAGAGTGGCCGCCAGAACCTGTTGACTCTTTCTTTCCATTCTCTGTCGGTCCCGGCTGGTCTGCAGTCTCTGGGATGGTGTCTGGTTGAGCTTCCTTGTTCTCTTGCACGCCCTGTCGCTTCGGGGCATGCTCCTGCGCCTCGGCCTCGTCCTCGCCCTCGCGTTTGCGTTTCGTCCCTTTGTCTGCATCATCATCTGAGGTGCGTTTCTTGTTCTTTTTTGCCAGCTTTTGTTTCCTCTGGTCCACCGAGTGTTCTCCGAAGGCGCGGATGGCCAGCACACTCAGGTCGCGATTGAACTGCTGGATGGGATTGTAGAAGACCGACTGTGATTCATCGTTGGTTTTCAAATCTCTCTTCGTAGCTTTGGATGCAGCTTCTTCGGCAGGCGGGTTAAGAATATGTGCGAGACCCTCCTTGATGACATTGTACTCAGCACCATTGTACTGCACCCGCTTGTTCTCGGTTTGCGCCATGGCGGGGGATTGACAGAAATGGCGAGCGAACGAATGAGCGCTGAATATTCGAGGACTTAATGGTAGTCTAGGGCTTAGTGCGCATCGTGGGGCATAGACTGTGACTGACCGAACCCAGTGGAAGGTCATGAGTTCAAGTTGCGCTTCCAAAGACGTTGACTCGCGCGCGATGCGGGAAAAAAATCAGGTGCACGGACCAGGCGGTTCTACAAGTATAAATCGAGAATCGAGTTGGCATCAACGCATAGAAAGCTCAGTTTATTGAATGAAACTCTATTGGCCGTGTATGGGGGGTATTTTAATCCAAAGGCTCTGAACCTTGGAATGCGCGAGTTTAAGGATGTGTGCCTACTTGGCTATACACGCTCTTTGGCGGTGATACTGTCAACTCCCGAGGTCGAACAAGACATGATATGAAAGGCATTATAGATTAGGTCATAATATATATAGTACAGGCAGGCATTATATGCGTGAAGATCCCCACTCAAGCTCCAACTCTCCCATTATAGCCACTCTCCAATAACTGGAACTTTGCTGTACAACTCGTTCCAACCTTGAGCTTCCCAGCCCGCACCAAGACCAGCCCGGCCGACTATACCAAGAGCACCAGCAAGCCAGATTGCTGCTCCGGCTGCTGCGATACCATTGACGGTCCACCACATCCTACGCTGTCGCTTGGTGCGGTCTGTGTTCTCAGGGTGGCCGAGCAGGCCTTCCAGTGAGCCCTTGCTCTTGTGCCCACGTGCAGTGCGGGCAGTAGTAACTCTCCAGCCCATCCAGGTGGCCCATCCGCCCACAAAGTGCCATACGCTCGCGGTGACAAACATCAGGTAGAAGATATTCCAGAATACTGGGCTGCGCGCGACACCGTGGGCTACATATGCGAGTCCCACGCCTGAGCTGCCGCCCTCGATCATGAGAGGAGTGGCACGGTTGACGAGCACATGCAAACCGAGCAAGGGTGCAAGTATATATCCAGCGCGGGCTTGCAGGGAAACCTTCGGCCAGGAAGCCAGGAGAGACCGCTGGGCGCGAGTCTCGGCGCCGTACAGACGAGCACGTCGTGAGCCACGGATATTGCGGAGAGCGATGCCAGAGACAATATGCGTGATTATGGGGATTGTTAAGAAGATGTGCTCTAGTCCGGGGGCTTGGTAGATTGGTCGCGTGAGCAGCAAGTAGGGCTCACTATCCGGCACAGAGCGAGTCGCCAGCGGAATTAAAGCGGTGTTCACGAAATGGAGGAAGCTAAATGCCGTAGGAGGGTAGGTTGAATATCGTTGAAGGCCAGAGACTATTCTAGTGTTAGACAATTTATTCTCCTTAGAGTAGTGGTGTAGAGAGTTCACGTACGCAGTGCATCCCATCTGTGAGGCCGGAGGCCCAGTACAGGCCGTGGAAAGCCGCATGACCGTGACGGCTTCTCCTCTGGCTCGGGGAAGTATTCGCCTGACTCCAGGTCGGGGCTCAGATCGTCGTGCACAGGGGAAGGATCCAACTCTTGCATGGAGATAATCGACTTGGCGTCGGTTTCCAACGGTGCAGGATCACGAGACTCCATATTTTCGACGTTTTGGGACTATTTGGCAGACAAGAAGGAAAAAATCAGAAAAGAAATTCGTAGATTCACAGAGACATAATTCGTGGTACAGGAGCAGGAGAGAAGCCAAAGAAAGGGAAAGAGATCGCAAAGAAAAACAGGGAAAGTTGGGGCGTCGATCCGCGCTAGAGCGGCCCAATGCAATTTCGCCCATTCATCATCCGCATCTTCCACTCCTCCGCGCAAGATGCCTCCGGTATGCCCACTCGCGATATTTAATTGTTTGAGCACTGCTTACTTCTGTTTGTGACAGCGCGGCTTTACGAATCCCGCTCCAAAGGTAATGGCAACACCCGGCTTGCGGTAGACCCCGCTAATATCTTTCAGACGGAGTCGGCGCGTTCCGCATTGAGTTCGTTTACATGCACGCTTTGCAGTAAATCCTACTCTCGACACCCTGAATATGAAGCCCACATCGGATCCTACGACCACCAGCACCGAAAACGACTGCAGGACCTGAAGCAGCTGTCGCGCGACCCCAATGCAGCAGAGAAGGCGCGGCGCGCAGAGCGCAGAGCAGACGCTGAGGCTGGGTTGAAGGTCATCGATACGCCGAGCGCTGAGAATCCAACAACGGCAAAAAAGACTGGAAGTGGAGGTGGAGGTGGAGGCTTCAAGAAGGGCGGGTTCAAAAGCTCCTTTGCATCTGTCAAAGGCCCCGCGGCGCCAGTAAAGAAGAACGTGCTGGGTGATGATGATGATGATGATGATGATGATGAGCCCCGCGCTACAACCGAGTCCTCCGGAGCTGCAGAAATTAAGCCGCAAGATAAAGACATGCGTGACGACGTGGAAAGCGATGACGAGGAGTATGCGCGAGACCTTCAGGCTGGCGGGGGCTACTATGATCCTCGGAAGCCAACAGACTGTTTTGCTTCTTGTCCAGGGGCTCAAGCTACGATGGCTTAGTATGGACCATCATGAATATGCATTGCAATGGCGTTTCGAGGTGGGCTAATGGAGGAAATTCTCTGGCTTTCCGGGGTTGGGAAGATGATCTATTTAATCATGAACCCAATTGTCCAATTCTACTTATTATACTATACCATGATCAGCGACACATTACCAATTAAATCTTCATTGTTGAGAATAGACTCTACACTTCTGAAGAAAGTGTCCTCTGAAGGTGGTATGATGAACCTGGAATTGAGATAATCGTACACATGTTTCCAGGAAATTTGTCTAGGCTAGAATAAAAATGACATGATGGAACAAACGAGTTCTGAGAAGATGCGACAAATGAAAGGGGTACTAGGCACAGGGTTTTATTATGGCAGATAGCGCTCGCATCTTACAGGCGGAGCAGCTTGGCAGCCTGGCTAACAATGGTGTCATCCTGGGGGAAGGCCATGGCCTCAAGACCAGCGGCGTAAGGAGTGGGCACCTCAGCACCAGTGACACGGACACCAGGAGCAGTCAGGTAGTCGAAGCCGTACTCCATGCCGAGAGCAAGGATCTCGGAGGAGACACCGAACATGGGGTAACCGGACTCAACAACCATCAGGCGGCCGGTCTTCTTGAGGGAGGCGATAATGGTCTCAACGTCGAGGGGCTTGACGGAACGGAGGTTGATAACCTCAGCCTCGACACCGTACTGCTGCTTAAGGGTCTGAGCGGCGTTGAGGGACTGGCCGACACAGCGGGAGAGGGAGACAATAGTGAGGTCCTTTCCGGGGCGCTCGATCTTGGCCTTACCGATAGGCAGGACGAAGTCGCTCTTCTGGGCAGCCTCGCTCATGGGGAAAGCTTGACCGTACATAAGCCTGTTCGCATTGTGGGTTAGCCTTCGGTGTCCGGGTTTCCCGGGGATTTCCGATACTCACTCGTTCTCAAGAACACAGACGGGGTTGGGGTCACGGATAGCGGCCTTCAGAAGACCCTTGGCATCCTCAGAGGACCAGGGGGAGACGACCTTGAGACCGGGAATGCTGCCGTACCAGGCTGAGTAGTCCTGGGAGTGCTGAGCAGCGACACCAGCGGCAAAACCGTTGGGACCACGGAAGGTGATGTTGCAAGGCTGGATACCACCAGACATGTAGTGGGTCTTAGCGGCGGAGTTGATAATCTGGTCAATGGACTGCATGGCGAAGTTGAAGGTCATGAACTCGCACTGGAAACGATCTTGTTAGCGGCCCCATCCTTGTTGCGAGCGGCGCCTGTCGGCTCCGTGTCCATTCCAGAGCACTTACAATGGGGTGCAGACCAGCAAGAGCAGCACCAACAGCAAGACCAGTGAAACCGGCCTCAGTAATGGGGGTATCAATCACACGCTTGGGGCCGAAGCGGTCCAGCAGGCCTCGAGTGACCTTGTAACTGCGGGAAAGAGTTCCACGTTAGCATACAGTATTCCACTCCGCGAAAACCGCTTCGTGTATAGACAGCGACCATATTCATGCGCTCGCAAAGCAATGGGGTCCTTACGCTCCGTTATATTGTGCGACCTCCTCTCCGAGAATGAAAGTCTTCTCGTTGCTCTCCAGCTCCTCCGCCAGGGCCTCGTTCAGGGCATCACGGACAGTCACCTCCTTGGTGCCAGCCTCCGAAGCGTATCCTCGGACGCGCAGAGCTGATTGAGCGCAAGCGGACTTAGCGAAGGCCGGGCGAAGAGGGGTGGCCGCGAAGCGCGAGGAAACCAGGCGAGCTGGGCGGAAAAGTCGGGGAGCCACCATTGCGGGGGATTGGGGGGTGTATCGAGGGAGGAAAGAAGGAGGCGAGAATTGACGAGTCCGCAGAGCCGAAACGGGCACACGAGACGTTCAGAGACCGGACTAATTAAAGGTTGGGTAACGGGGATACACTTTGAATCTTTTGAGATGCAAATCGGGAAGATGTTGGGCGTCTTAGTCAGCCGGATTTTTCACCGGCCGCTCCTTCCGTAACCGGACGAGAGCTGCCATCTTCTATCGTTTATCTTATCGCTTATCTTCTATCACGCGCTCCCAGGGACCTTTGGAGCTCACGAGAGACGTTGTTCTGGACTGTGTCCTCACTTATTCTTCCTCTCTTCCTTCAATTCTTCCTCTCAGGAACACAAACACCGCTGTGGAGATACCCTCGGGGAACCCCACCCCAGCATGCTGTTGTCCGTGTTGCCCTGGCTCCTCCCGTCGGCGCTCGCCGCGCAGCCCGCAGCTCCAGCTCCCATCTCCGCTCCCCTACGAGACCTCGAGATCGGTCAGCTGAACTTTCTCCATACGACAGACACTCATGGTTGGCTCGCAGGCCATCTGCAGGAGTATGTTTATATTGGGGCTCTCCCTTAGTAAGCTCTACTGACAAGCTACAGGCCTTCGTTCTCCGCAGACTGGGGCGACTACATTTCCTTTGCGACCCGCATGAGAGAAAAGGTCGAGGAGCAAGGCCGAGACTTGCTAGTTATTGATACTGGAGACCGAGTTGAAGGAAACGGGCTCTATGACTCGTCCAAACCCAAGGGCGTCTATTTATCCGAGATCATTCGGCACCAACACATCGATGTGATCACTTCCGGCAATCACGAGCTCTACCAACATAACACATCAGAGGCTGAGTTTTCGACAACAGTGCCAAATTTCAAAGCTAGTTATCTGGCATCTAATATCGACATTTATCATCCTACTACCTCTGAGCTAGTGCCCCTAGCCCCCCGGTACAGGAAGTTCACAACCAAGAATCAAGGCATCCGGATTGTCGCATTTGGGTTCCTCTTCGATTTTACCGGCAACTATAACAATACGGTCGTGCAGCCTGTTGAGGAGACCATCAAGGAGGACTGGTTTCAAGAGGCCATCCAGGGCACTGATGTGGATCTCTTCTTAATTGCTGGGCATGTGCCGGCCCACTCTCCCGAGTACCGAGCGATCTACAGAGAGATTCGCAAATACCGGTGGAGTACACCTATACAATTTTTTGCAGGCCATCAGCATATTCGTGATTATGCGCAATATGACTCCAAGGCTGTGGCTCTAGCTAGCGGCCGATTCATGGAGACCATTGGCTTTATGTCAATCGATGGCCTCTCCACGAGCAAACAGCCCGATACGTCTTCGAAGCCCGTCTTTAATCGACGCTACATCGACAATAATCTGTACTCATTCTATCACCACACCGGCCTTGACGAAGATTCATTTCCGACCGAAAAGGGTCAGAATGTGTCGCGTATGATTACAGAAGCCCGAAGTGCACTTCATCTCGACAAGGTCCACGGGTGCTCGCCACAGGCCTTGTGGATGTCTCGTGTACCCTACCCACATTCAGACAGTGTCTATACATGGCTGGAGAAGCAGGTATTGCCTGATTCATTGAAGGACGAGTCCCGAGGGGACGTCCCGGCTGTCGCCCTTTTGAATACTGGAGGCATCCGCTTCGATATCTTCAAGGGGCCCTTCTTCCAAGACACAGCATTCACCATCTCCCCATTCAGCAATAAGTTCCGCTACGTCAAGGATGTTCCTTATGAGAAGGTGCAGCTGATAGTTGAGGTCTTGAACAAGCAGCAGAAGGTTATGGGGGCCTCTCAAGAAGAGACAGATTCGCTTGACTCATTGTCCACGCCAGAAAAGCCTGCTCATCTTGGGAATCCTGCTGCGTCAGATGACATGACTTCGGCTTATGGAGTCGCGCCTCATCAGGTTCCTCTGATCAGTCGTCGAGACGACGATGGAATCATTCCAGGATATACCACCAAGGATGATGCAGGTACGGATGGCGATGACACTATCCATTCCCCCGTGTCTTATTACGAGGTGCCCAACATTTTCCAGGCTATGCTCTCAGCAAATGAAACCACAGTCCCGGAAACGGTGGATTTGGTCTACATTGAATTTATACAGCCCTTCTTGGTATTGGCGGGCAAGTTTGCTCGCTTAGATGTCGACTTCGCGAAGGAAAGCGAGGTATACATGCCTTCTATGGGCATGACAGAGCTCATCATCGACTGGGTTCAGAAGCACTGGAAGTGTGAATAAATCATGTACTAAGTCTTATATAGAGGCCAATGTCTTCACGATCTTTCAATATTAGCACCAACTCTTTTTGAAGAACATGATTAAGTTTTTCCTTCAGCATATGACTCAGTAATATTTTCTCGAGGCTTCTATATAATACATTATTTGCAAATTTGGTCTGTTTACTCATCACCACCGGTGAATGTGAACACACCCTTGCCGCTGCGGTATCCTCCAAGAGTGCCTTGGACGCTCTCAGCCAGAGCCGGACCTTCAGACTTCCAGTTCCACTCAACATTATCCACTGGAATGTCCTTAAAGCGACCTGCGCGGGTCATCTGCAGAACGTCCTTAATAGTGTTCTCCTTCAGCAGCGGGTTCTTATCACCCCACTTGCTCACCCAAAAACCATCGAAAGAGAGGTTCTTGAAGATGAGCAGACCAGATGGCAACGCAACAGGCTGCTTCGACATAGCACCGTATGTAACCATGTGAGAGTCAGGCGCCAGGACTTTAGCTAAAGCAGTAGCGTTCTTTCCACCGACACAGTTAAGAGCCAAACGGATGGGCTCACGGCCCTGGCGGGTGAACTCCTTCACCATATCGCGGAAAGCACCGGAGAGCGCCTCCTCTTCGGTGACAACGGCAGTAGCGCCGAGCTCTTTGAGCTCCTGCTTGAGCGCATCGGTCTCCTCGGGGGTATTGCGCTGGCGAACGACATTCAGAGTCTTGATACCCCATTCACGACCCAACTGAATAGCAGCACGACCAACACCGCTGTTGGCGCCGTTCTGAATAAGCCATTCCTCGCCGGTGCGCATCATGTCCCATTCGCAGAAGTCGCGCATCATGCGGTATGCAGTGACGGGGTTCACGCTGACAGTGCCGATCTGCAGCGGTGTCAGGCCTTCCTTGTCTTCGATGCGGATGAGTTGAGATTCGTCTAGCTGCGCATGTGTTCGCCATGCGCCTTGCCCTGTACGCTTCATGATTACCCAGTCGCCTTTACTCAGGTTCTTAACACCGGCACCCGTCGAGATCACTTCGAATGCGCCTTCGTTGCCGCCGACCGCTGCGGGCTCGCCTGTACCAAGGGTGTTCTCGAATGGTGGTTTGCTAGGATATACGCCTTGGATCTGGTTCACATCGGCTGGGTTCATGGGCGCTGTGAGCAGGCGGAGGTTCACTTGTGTCCCATGCGGGGCGGAGATGGAGTGTTTGTGCAATCTTTATTTCGCCGTCAGCTTCCATTGAATTGTAAAATAGTTATGCGACCAGTAAACGCACCTGAGGACATCTTTTGGCTCGCCGTATTTCGAGTAGACGAGAGCTTTGGCTTGCGTGTAGCCGTACATGGAGATGGCCCTTCGGCCGTCGGGAAACGAGCTAGCACGCGGAGCTTTGCCGAGGAGTCGAATGGACGGGGCGATTGTAGGCTGCTTGCTGCTCTGAGCAGCAGTTCTCAAGACCGTGCGCGAAAACATGGCTGCTGGGTGCAAGATTAACGAGGAGGTCGAGAGAAAAGACGAAAAGACGGGGAAGATTGCAGGCGGAGAATGACGTCGTGGTCGGCGATTTAAACTCGGGCCGAAGGAGCTGCTCGGTTCGCGCGTTGAAGAGATCTTGATTTTCAAGAGATGATGTATCTATGAGCTTTGGCAGTTGATTGAATCTCTTCCTACCATTATACATACTTCCGTATATATACTGATAATAGACATCCTCTATATTCATGTTTCAATTGGAAAAACTGGCAATGTACTGCGGAGATTAAGTAGCCTTCTTCGCTCATACTTCGGAAGCCACCCTAAATATACAACGCACCTACTCCGTCCATGCGCCTGGTTTTATGTGACCAAGTAATTTCTTTCTCTTCTCATTTACCAGCCATCAGCTTGAAATCAAAGCGAAAGAGCGAAAGAGCGAAAGGGGTGCTGACTGGATTGCGCTGTGGAATGTGGGTCTCTGCATATTAGTACTGCAAGGTCCTGCAACAAAGAAAGTAAGCATTGTCGAAAAAAGCCGAGCGGCAAGAACTTCGAATATCAAAAGAGTATTCATGAGTCCACCAGGTGTGGATGGGAAGTGGACATGCAAAAAGAAAAAAAGCAAAAAAGAAATACTCCTCTGGGGCGGATTCGAGCCGCCGACTCTCTGATATCAATAATGCTATTACAGTCAGATGCCCTGACCAACTGGACCACCAGAGGGAGTATATACTAATGGTATCAGCTTTGGAATTATGTACATCAAACAGATAAACAGGGGACCATTTATTGCGATTCAATAATTTTCTTACAAGAATTGGTTACTTCTCAGTCATGATGCACGCCATAGTCGTCTAAAATTCTCTGTTCTTGGCTAGAAAATGCGTGACTTAGTGGGAGCAATCACTATCGATAAGCGATAAGCATGCAACTTTGGCCGCCGCATCTCGCGGCACTTCTTCCCTCAATTTCCCCGTTCACAACTCCATGTCACTTCTACGAGAAGCTGAGAGGTGCATCGCTAATCAATATGTACAAAACCTCAATTCTTTTATAACCCCGCTGCCTCGCGCGGGTCCTTGGAAAGCATGCGTCCAAGAGGCAGACCAGCGCTCGGAGCAAGGTTCGTTGACCTTTGCGCAGTAATTCGAATGAAGCTAACTTCTGATAATCTGCAGGCAACCCGAAATCAAAGGTAGACGGACGTCTCATATCGATTAAGGACAACATATGCACGCGCGATCTCCCAACAACTTGTGCCTCGGGTATGTTGGACAAGTTCAGCAGCCCGTTCAATGCAACGGTGGTCGATCAATTGGAGGCTGCCGGCGCGATTATCGCGGGGAAAACAAATCTCGATGAATTTGGAATGGGATCAAACTCTGTCTACTCGCGATTTGGTCCTGTAAAGAATGCCCGCGATGACGGGGAGGAACTTTCGGCGGGAGGGAGCTCTGGAGGTAGCGCCGTCGCAGTTGCTTCGGGCCAGTCTTATGCGTGAGAATGCCCATATTCGCCTTCGAAGTCCCTAACTGACAATTGATGCGATAGTGCGCTCGGAACCGATACAGGTGGCTCGGTCAGATTGCCCGCTGCATATACTGGAACAGTCGGCTTCAAACCGTCGTATGGGCTGATCTCGCGCTGGGGCGTTGTCGCTTATGCAAACTCGCTGGATACTGTTGGCATCTTGGGATCTAAGACATCAAACGTTCGGGACATCTTCGCTATTCTCAATCAATACGACCACCATGACCCGACTAGTATATCTGCATCATCACGATCTCGCCTATCACAAATTGCATCCCCATCACTAAACTCAAAATCCCTTCGAATTGGAGTGCCATTGGAGTACAATATATCTGAGCTCACACCATCAGTCCGACAAGCTTGGCTCTCTTCGTTGGCTCACCTGAAATCTCAGGGGCACTCTCTTCATCCTGTTTCATTACCAGCTACAAAACACGCTCTATCCGCATATTATGTCCTCGCGCCTGCTGAGGCATCTTCAAATCTGGCCAAGTACGATGGGGTACGTTACGGAACACGCGGGGATCATGCAGACAGCGATAAATCGCTGGACGCGCCTCTTTACTCACAGACTCGCGGCAGCGGATTCGGAGCAGAAGTCCAACGCCGCATTCTTCTGGGTACGTTCAGCTTGAGCGCCGACGCGATGGACAATTACTTCATCCAAGCACAGCGGATTCGCCGTCTTGTCCAGAGGGACTTCAATTCGGTATTCCAAAATGAGCATCCACTTGCTTCCAATGACGATTTTTCTCAACTTGCACGCTCAGAGTCTGGTGTTGATGTTCTCGTGTGCCCGACTGCCCCGTCTCCGCCTCCTCGACTATCGGACTTGACTGGATCATCAGCAGCTCGATCTCCTTTGGATGCTTATGTTAATGATGTATTCACGGTTCCAGCTAGTCTAGCAGGTTTGCCTGCCATTAGTGTCCCTGTGACTGTATCCAACGCGGAGCCCGAGAAGGCTTCTGATCTGGCTGGTATTCAGGTCGTGGGTCAATATGGCCACGATGAGCTTGTAATGAAGGTAGGAGAACTACTCGAGGGCCAGCGCTTCTCAGAAGCTTCTTGAACGCGAGAGGCAGGAGACTTGAATAGCTTGTATAGTATCCATGATAGGTTCAAATGACCAATGTAAATTACTTCCTGAATGTATGCTACGAAGAATTCTGAGGCATGGGTCCTCATTCTACTCGAAAGATGGAAATGGATAATTGAATCACTTTTGTCTATAGATGGTGGTCTATTGACTGGCCAGATCCGGCTAGGGGAATCAAAGAACAAACACAAAACGCCATCCTATCAAATGTGCTCATGACGAGGTCGTGGGTGGTATATGCAGAATATTTTGGTGACAAAGGAGACATTCAATCAGAAGAGCATTTACATCGTCACATCCATCGTGTCGTCTCCTGCATCGAGGGCGTTCTGGGATTCAGGGTCCGGAACCACAACACCCCGTCCACGACCAGCGAGTAATTCTCGTCGAACCTCAGGGCCGATGTCCTTGTGCCCTCGGATAAGCAGAAGATCCAGTAAAGCTTCACGCTGGTCTTCAGTGATATCGTTGCGGTATCGCTGAGCAAAGACCAGCAGAGATTGATGCCACAGAACTGGCAACTTGTAGTTCTTCGCGAGACCATCTCCCATCATGGTATCGTCTGGGCCATCGGTAGCGCGGAAACGCAAGAAGTGGAAGACAAGCGCATCAATAACCTTGTATGGAAGAGCGTACTTCTTCTCAAGGAAGACGCGGATGAATGTGTTAACCGCACCTGTGCTCTCAAGAGAACGGAGAGACTGCTCCGCGGCCAAGTCACACATGCGAAGCAACGCAGCGGCGGAATGTAAGACTGGGATGGATACACGGCCGATCACCGAGGAGACGATGTGAGCTTCACGCAGGGAACAAGTGCCGCTGGACACAAGCGGGAAGAGAAGACCCTTGAAGAAGCATGCAGGCTTGTAAAGGGCTTTGCGTAATGAGTTGTATACGTGCACGTTAAGCTTCTTGGTCTCGTGGATCTCTTCGCGAACGCGCTCGAGCAGGACGGTAGAAATGAACTCTTGGGCCACTGCGGGCTTGGAGGAGATGAAGATTCGAGTGCCTGCATAAATCGCATTCGAAGACCATCGCTCCGGGTTGGTGATGTAGAGGAGGGTTTGCCAGTTCGGGACGGTAGGAAGAATTTTGAAGGGCTTGGGGAGAGGGCCAGATTTGTAGCGAGAGAGGATCATACCAACCCTAGAAGCAATTAGTCATGTCCAATGTTAAGCCATGAATGCAGATACATACTTCTCGTATACTTCAATGGCCTTGGCGGGGATCTGGACAGCATCCTCTGGCGCACCATCACCTTGTACGAATTTCCCACCTTCACCTGATTCTTTCGCCTCGTGCTCGGCAATCTTTTCTAAGATGAGATCGGCAAGGTTTGTTGTCTGGCCGGCAGCGTTGGGGTCTCTTGGGTGGAAGATTGGGTCCTCTTCGTGGCCGGGCATGAATTTGTTGAACATATCCAGATCATTGGGGTCAATTTCCTACTTCATGTTAGATATATGCAAAACACAAGAAGAGAGCAATTTCCTGACCACTTCTTCGACCTCATCCTCATCCTCCCAGTTATCGTTCTCGAGCTTCTCATCATCTGACAAAGGCTCCTCGTCAAATCGTGTATCGAAATCGAAAGCCGCATTGGGCTTGGCCTCGGCGCCCATCGCAAGTTTTTGTTCTGCAGAATCCTCGTCTGCTAATTCCTGACCCATCTGCAGAATCTTACGCGTCATCTTCGCATCGACATATCGCTGTCCATTTCCGCCTTCTTCGTCTCCATCCTGGGATTGGCGCTTGCTTTTGCTACTTTGAGTCCGCAAGTGCCCCGCAGAGGTAATATCGTCTGCCAGAGGGTTATGCCGGCGGGCAGCAGCCGCGGCTCGAGAAGTGTTGGCCTTAGGCATGGTAGATTACCCTGACCAAGCTCAAATTAACAAGAGAGGGTTCGTGAAGATCGTGAAGTAGAAGGACGAACAGTCGCGGGACCCAAAATGTGTGTAAATTTTGGATCATGTGATCTAATCAGTTATTTTTTTCTGCCCAGCGGTGTAGATAGCGGGCTGACCGCCTGGAGATACATCCTCACCGCCCTGTGGAGCTGCCGTTTTGCCGTCTGATGCCGGCGGTTGCAGTTCACTGCGCGTTGTCGACAATCGGAAACTTCAAGCCTCCGTCCATAGTCAATCGTGCTTGACACTGCATTCAGAGTCCGTGGTTGCCCTATTTTCACGCCACATCGGCGACATTTTCTCTCGTCTGAAAGTAGAGGTGCCTCATCGTTTGCATTCAGCCCAGCCACGACATCGCAAAACGAGATCAGCACGCTATACTACTCGAAGCCCTGTGTACCGCTTTTAAGCACGGTGGCCATATAATCCGCGCTATTCTTGAGCAATTATGGCATCCGCACATGCCGTGGGCTCATCAGCCCCATCTTCCAACATCAATTCCCCGATTATACCCCCAGGCAATGGCCCTCTGTTGAACGGTAGCTTTTCCGACTTGAATGCGCGGGCCTCTCCTGCGCCTGCAAGCAATGCATCGGTTCAAGGAGACAACTCTCGTTCAAAACGAAACAAGAAAGACAGCCGCAAGAAACGAGAAGCCAAAGGACTCGACACAGAAAATGCCCCTCCGCCCAAGAAACGAGCAACCACAGCGAACACAGTCGTGAACAGCTCTGACATCCATATGTCTCGTCCGAAAATTCTCCGCGAGCCGCGCGACTCTGACCGTTTCCCTCCTCCGCCGCGACAGCTTCATCAAGTAACAAGGCGGACATCGAACGTGCTGGGCCAAACCTGGGACTTCTACGAAGTGGTCGACAAGCTCACAAATAAGGGTGGATACCGCTACACCTACGCCATTGCAGATCAGGAATTCCCACACATCAAGTACCGCCAGACTGATATCTCACCATACCGAGCTCGCTTTAGCTTCGAGGATTCGCCTCCGGCCATCTATTTCTCCGAAGATGCTATGGCAGTGACAACCAGTGATGCATGGCATACATCGCGTGCAAATGTATGCGCGAGGGAGGGCACTTATTACTACGAAGCTCGTGTCATCAGCGGTGTGGTGAACAGCGACCCTGCGAACGACACCTCTGAGAGACGTGGCCATGTCCGTCTTGGCTTCGCTCGGCGAGAGGCCGATCTCGACGTGAATGTCGGCGTGGATTGCTACGGGTACGGAATTCGAGATGTCAACGGTGAAGTCGTCAATCGCATGCGGTGCGAGCCATTCTTCCCAAAAGGCGAGGCTATCAACGAAGGAGACGTTATCGGCATGCTTATCACACTCCCCCCTTTATCGCTTCACAAAAAGATCGTCGAAGGCAATTATGACCCTGCCGTAGACGGCGATGGCTCTGAATCTCGGTCTCCGTGCGCTCCAAATATCATTCGAGACCGCATTCCTTTCCAGGGGAGAGTGGGCGGGTTTTACTGGCAGCAGTCGAATGTCTTCGCCACAAAACATCTCCGCGACTACGCATTCAATCTCAAAGATACACCGCCGTATGGCATTCCGTCGCCGTTGAACAACGAAGACCCTTCGCTACGAACACTTCCTGGTTCCAGCATAACCATTTTCAAGAATGGCACGAAGATGGGCACCCCCTTTAAAGATCTATACGCGTTCCTTCCACCAGCAAGCCGACTCGCTAATGGTACCAACAACCTTGGGATCGGCGCTCGAGAGAATGCCGACGACGGCATGATCGGGTACTACCCAGCTGTTAGCTGTTACGGCGGCGGTGCAGTAGAATGCCGCTTCGAAGGTCCCTGGTGGGTTGGACCACCCGAACAAACAGAGTCCGGAGAGCCCGTTCGGCCTCTGGGAGAGCGCTTCAATGATCAAATCGTTGAAGACGTGGTCGCCGATATCGTGGACGAGATCGAGGCTATGTTTACCTGGGGCAATTCCGACGAGAATATCATCGGCAACGATAGCACCGAAGGGGTCGATGGCGGTAGCTCCGAGGCTCTGAAAGGTGGAGCAGGCGCAGTATTAGAGATGGCGTCGGCTCAGACTCCGAAGTCGACGGATCTAGGTGTTACTGCAGCGTATGACTCCGCGGCGAACAGCAATCAAGCTACCCCGGCAGCTACGGGGGATGTTGATGCTGAGAATCATGGAGTTGATGCAATGAGCGTGGGCACAGCAGGGACGCCGAATCCAGTTGCTGAGAATCCGCCGGTGGCTGAAGATGTTGAAATGACTCAGTGATAAGAATCATGCGTTAACCAGAAGTCACGATTAAAGACTAATACATGTACAATGCTATATCCAAGGAAATCCATGAACCATATGAACTTTAATACATTTATTCTGTCCGATTAGGCTGTATGATATGACTAGCTAGAATCCAAAGTCATTATTGGCAAAATCAAGCCAGTCCCAACTCAGCATATCGTCCACGGGTACATCTGGAATAGAAGCCCCAAACATACTTCCAGCCCGATTCACAGCATCGATAATCTGATCATCAGACATCGCCGAGAACTGTAAAGGCTCAGCCCACAAATCCACATCCGGCAGAGGCTGCTGTACAGTCAACGAATGTCCTTGTTCGCTAAGCGACGCTGGAAACATATGATCCGGCGCCTGTAATGGCTGTGGCCGTGGCTGTGACGAAAGCATCGTAGGCCCACGACGGATTATTTCTCGAAGAAACCGCCCATATAGTACTGATGCGCCTTTTCGATGGCTCGGTGTTGCTCCTATCCGCTCTAGAACCGCAGCTGTCTCTTCGATCAGGGTACGCACGCTGGGCGCAAGGCTGGATTTGCTATCGCCGCGGGTTACGCTGAGGCTGAGTGCGGAGCAGGCAGCGAAGGAGATCATTATGACGGTGTTGTTGGGCATGGATTTCAGTCGTGACTCGCCTTGGATTGCGGCTCGAAGGACGTTCAGAGCGGCGGAGAGGCCGGCGGCACGGAAGAAGCGCTTGACTTCTAAGGGGGCGGTTGGGTGGTTGATTACTCCGCCGTATGTAGAGAGCTGGGTATGTGTCACGAGAATTTCGACGTAAGGTGGGAGAGAACGTGCTGCAAATGTAAGCGTGGTTCTGGAGAGGTCTTGGAGTAAACTTACTTCCTCCTTCGCTGATGGCTAAGCCCCATGTAGCGTACCAGTGCTCGTAGAAATTCCCAATTGTGAATTTGATTCTATAGCACAGTTAGCATAATCCGCTGTAGACCTTCATTCACGTACGATTGGGCTGCTTCGGAGCCAGTATCTACGATCCGGTGGCTATCGCAGCTAGATTTGACTCTTCTGAACAGGCCATCCTGCTTTTATTAGCGCCGATATTCAAATCAAATCAACGGCTCAAACATACAAGGTCTCTTCTCAGAACAGCCATTGAATTCATTTGTCCGTCTCGTTGATCCGCAATGTCTGATTGATGCCATGAATCGCAATTCTCGATCAATGCGGTCAGAGGAACAGTGTAGTTTCTTCCATGAGCCAGACATACACTGCACAGAGGTTAGTAAGGACAACATCTGTGCAATAGAAAACCTACCCTCGCTCAACAACAAAAAGTGCAATCCAGGTGCGCTCTCTCCTTCTTAATAACCGGCGACCCCATTCAGAATTAGGATCGACTTGGTCAAACCCATCCATGTATAGAGCCTTTTTCGCGTCAATGCAGTCCGCACGCGCAAGTCGGCTCAGCAAATCCTGATCAAAAGAAGAGGAAGGCGTCACGATTTTGTTCAGTGACAGATCCAACGCCACAGTAAGGGCCATCGCAATGTAAGAGCACGTATCGTCGTCGCCGAGTCTTTCGCCCGGTGCCATCCAGGGAACATTAACCATAAAAGCCAATACGATCTCGACGGATCGAAAGCGGTGCGTCATTATCTTCTTCGCAAGCCATTTGCTATGCCGAAGTAATCGATTAGACAACGCTGCTGCGGAGGGCATAAATAGCGCCGCCGCGGCCATAATAGAAGTAAACAGAAACGCAGACTGAGTCCGCACAAACACCGCCGTATGCACCAGTGGATCGAGTCCCCATCTCGTATGTGCAAGATTTTGATAGAAACTAAAACAGTTAGCACTTGGCATACTCCAGGCTCAGGAGGATTTTACTAACAAAGAGAACAAAGACTCCGACTCGGCGAGCGTGACGAGCCCAAGATCCACGGGGTCAAACTCTGGCCCTACATCCAGATTTGCTTTCGCAGGCACAAAAAACGATTTCGCATCCGAGTCTGGTGCAGCAGCTTCCAGCGGTGCCGGCGCAGCGAATGAAACCCGCGGCGATCTAGCACGCCTCACTTCCTTCGGGGAAAGCTGCAAATCCGATGCCCGCGCGAGCAACTGAAGCGGATTCTCCGCATCGTCTAACGCGAGACTCTCATCTATAGCGTTCTCGCGAGGCGAGAGCAGCCTCTGTCGCCGTGAGGTCCCACCAGCAAGATCCTCAGACAATCCCTCCGCTTCGCTATTAAGCTGTCCCTGGAAGCGGCTCAAAAGGCCCTGGAGATCGGCAATCGCCCTTGAAGCCTCGTCTGGCCCGGAGTCATCCTCGAGTTTCGGCCGCTTGATGGCCTGCTCGATTTGGTGGATGGCTTTTTCCAGGCCCTTCCGTTTGCTAGGAGATGTTAACTTCGAATTCCCTTATAGATTGCATTCAAAATAAGAAGAAGAAGAAGAAGAAGAAGAAGAACACTCACTTCTTGACGCCCTTCTGCCGCCCCAGATTATGGCTCGGAACAATGCACTCGGCGTCGCCAAGCCTGCACTTCTCGCAGCGATCGTGGCCTAAGGGCCTAATGCAGCGGATCTTGCTGCGCCGGCAGTTCAGACATGCAGGCTGCTTACCTTGGTGGCTTTGCGCCTGGGACTCCTCCATCGCACCGCTGATCCCGGTTTTCCCTGGGGTCTCGTTAACTCATCCTCGGATATGGGGTAGTTCGGATACTGGGGTTCGGGGCTGATAGATGCGATGGGAATGGGTTCGAGCGCTGGAATCGTTTGATCCCGTTTAAGGAGCCATCGGGTGCCCGGCCTTCAACAGCTCTTGCCGGGCTAGCTCAATCGGTAGAGCGTGAGACTCTTAATCTCAAGGTTGTGGGTTCGACCCCCACGTTCGGCTATTCCTAAAATACCGCGAGATATCTTTTTGTTTTTTTTGGAGTCCATCTAATTGGGTTTTTGGTGTGATTTTTGGCCAGGATGTTTTGATTCTTTATCTAGAACAGCCATGGAACATAACTTTCAAAGGTTGGAAGGCTGGTGCCGGAGTGCTCAAGTGCTGGTGTATGTATATATTTTGCTACCCGTGTCGGATCGCCGAACTGCATACATGTACACATGCATCAATTGATATGCAGATCAACTAATGCACGCCAAAAAATACACTGAAGCTTCTAAAATATGCAGCCTAGAAAATATCATGCAAGTAAATTTTTATTCGATTAAAAATATGAACCGCTTAGAGGTATCTCAGTCATTAAATAAACAAGACATCTGTGCATAGGTCGACAACCAACACCACACCACTTCCACCCATTACTATACTAAGCATCGACCCAAATCAACGTTGAATTAACGACAATTAAGTATATTACTGTGCCCGCCCAATCTCCTCATCATGATTCCCCGCCGCCTCCGGTACACCATGTCCGGTCTGCGCAGGCGCAGCGGCAGCAGCAGGGGGAGCAGGAACACCCGCATGCACCGAGCCAGAAGTACTTCCAGCAGGCGAAACAGGCGAATTAGCTCCAGGAGTAGCAGTAGCAGCTCCACGCGATGGCCCGGGCACGCCAGCACCTGGCGCAAGTCCGCGCGCAGGCCCAGCACCCGTCATCTGCGGTGGCTGCGCAGCAGCTAACAGGCCCGAAGCAGGGGCGTTCCTCGGCGCGTTGGGATCATCGTTTCTAGGAACCTTTGAAGACTTAACAGTCGGGGGCTCGGAGCCGAGGACATCGGGGTACTTATATCTGAAGCCCCAGATGAAGAAGAGCTTGAGTTTCGTGCCGAAAGACATATCGTTCCATTTTTCGCGGAGGACGGCCGCGTCGGCAAGACTGCGCGCGCGATAGCCCTTTTTGAAGAAGAAGAGAAGGAAAAGAGAGAGTGGGAGGACGGTGAATGCCCAGCAGACGGGGAGGCCGCGGCGAGTTTGCCAGCCGAGCATTAGGCGGCGGAAACGGAGCCATGCTTCGATGAAGCCTGCGATGAGCCAGACGCCGATCCAGCCGAAGAGGAGTATCATTGTCAGGGCGAAGGGCGAGATGCCCATCCAGTAAGAGTCGAAGAACCAGCCGTTTCCTTCGTAGTCGGAGTAGTGGTCGGAGTAGTCGTTGCCATCGCTGGAGCCGCTGCCGCTGCTTGTGGAATCGGTGTAGCCATCGGTGTTGGGGTAGCAGTCGCCGTATTCCGAACAGGGATCGCTGTAGGTGTTGTAGGAGCAGAAGCCGCGGTCGTACATGGAGAGGTACTCGTCTTCGCGGAGCATGCTCAGCGAGGCGCTTGGGACCTGCGTTGGCTCGACGGAGACATACTCGTAGGTGTAGGTGACGGCGTGGAAAGCCTCAGAGTTGTCTGTTGAGAACGAGGTTGAGACGGCTGTGTGAGGCAGGGCTGCTGCGATGTCAGTCGGGACGTAGAGCGTTGCGTCTGTTGTTGTGGTCCATTGGTCTGAACAGGAAGATGGCGCATAGAGAGTCAATGGGACGACGTAGACGGTGGTCCGGTAGAGCTGATCGGAGTAGGCTTGTTCATCGTCCTCGCTGTCAAGATAGTAATACGAGTCGTTGGGATCGACGACTGGAGTACCCACATCGCTGGGATACAGTTTGCGGATCACAGTGACGGAGGAGTAATCGTCGATCGAGGTCATAGTAGACAACGCCGCTGGCATAGCCGTGATCGTCGGCGAGATCGACTGGTACGAGGTGGTAACCGTAGGCTCATCATCATAGTAGTAGTACTCATCGGTATCGGCGGTGATAGTAACAGCCTCGAAGTTCTCAGTGACAATCCAGGGACGAGCAAGTGCCAGCACAGGGAATATAGTGCAAACGAGCGTGAAGAACCACGAAAACGAGTGGACGGGCGCCATGATGAGCCCTGATAGTTCCTGAGGAAAAGCGATCGCAGGGATCCATGGCACTAGCTATATAACATTCGCGAAGGGCAAATTGAAATTGCTAGTGGCTTGCGGCGTCCGTCCGTGAGGCTCGGATTCCAAATTTCCTCGATTTTGGGGCCTCGAGAGGCTCAACAGGGTCGCGCCAGACTGGATTGGGGCATCGCGCGGTGTGGCCATCGCCGCTCAACGACGCTAAAGTAGACTAAAGTTGGTGAGACGGCGTCGATTGGGCCGGAAAAGCCATTGTAGCGTGCGATTGGGCCGATTCAGGGTCTTTTCAGGGTCTTGGGAGTTTGGTTTGGTTAGTGCCGTCTTAGCCTGTTCGTCGAGGACAAAAGAGCCGAGTGCCCGTGACAGCAGATCTAATAATACTCATACTCATGGAAGCAGCAACCAGTAGAATAGAATAAGTCTAAAGACAGTTAAAAAATATCAAACCCATATTGTAAGTCATTCTAAATAAACCGTCAACATTGTACACAATATCACAATCCGAGTTCTTCGTATTCACCGTAATACTAAGTGGGATGGCCCCCGGGGCGGCGCTAAAACGCACGATGTGACCAGTCCCTGTTTCGCCAATTTACGTCGGCATTAGGCGCTTGGCAGTCCCTCGCTTGAGCCTTGCCTTTCGAAGTAAACTCGTCCTTGTAAAGATTAGGCAAGTGGCAAACAATCCATTAACGCCGCTAGACAACAGAACAGCAGAACTCCGGCCCGGCGAACCCGACAGACACACGCAGAAGTGTCTCCAGTCCAGGCATGCATAACATCGTAAATCAGAGCCTCGCGAGCATCAGGCTCAACACCCGTATACACCCGTGGGCCGTATACCTAGACAGAGTGAAAAGTAAACGAACAGGTGAACTATACCAGCACAAACAGCATGTACCCTCCTCGATCTTATCGTCTCAATCTTAGACCCCTAAGTAGCAGCCCGTAGAGCCCTCAACCGCGCTCCAAGCCCATCCTCCGCCTCCGCATCCGCCTTCACAGGCTGCTGCTGCTGCTCCTTAACCTCATGCTCCGGCGCCTTGCCCTCCTCAAGCGCCATCCGCATATCAACCCCCGCATCATCCGCCAACTGCTCCATCATCCGATCAACCTCCGTCTCCCCCTCAGCTCCATACTCCTGCATCGAGACGCCCTGCGCAACGTCCTCGATCGCAGACGAAGCGATCTTGAAATCCTCCGAGCGCGCAAGGAAGTTATTCGCGTGCGAGACGAGGTGCTCGAGATTCACGGACTTGGACGCTGCGTCCAGTCCCCGAGAAGCTAATGCTAGAGTCCGCGATGTGTCGCGCGTGCTTTGGGCGGCTTTCAGCTCGTTGATTATTACGTCTGCGCGCGCGGCCTCGGACTTGAGGGTTACTTGGCGGCGTTTTTCGCGGACGGCGGAGGCGGCGTGGATGCGGGCGATTTGGAATTCGCGGTTTTTCATCGCTTTGTCGGCTTTGGCTTTTTCGGATTTGAAGGTTGCTTCTGCGCGGGCGGCTTCTTTCTTGAGCCGGTTGGAGTGGAGCTGGATAAGAGTTAGGGGGGGGTTAGGCTGGGAGGAGGGAGAGTGGTTACCTTGACATTTGTGCGGGCTTCGAAAATGGGGTCTTTGCGAACCATGGTGAGTGTGGTGTTGATTTGGAGAGATGTGGTGGGAGAGAGATAAGATGAGGGGCGGAGGCGGAGTGGCAACGTCACTGACCGCATTCAACTAGTGCAGGTGACAACAATATAATTACATGTTGACGCTAATTATTTGTAGATCGACAATTATCTACAGATTGATTACAGCAATTATACGGTGGAAGTTATACGGTGCGGTTATAGTAATTAGAGCCATCAATTTGATTGAATAATACAGCAACCCGCTAACCTATGCTTGCTTGCCTAAAGACACCGTCTTTGGCCATTGAACCCAAACTCCGAATGTTCCTGAATTTCTTTCCGTAACTGCGTCGCCGGCCGGATGAAGCCCGCCGTATCGACCGGTCGAGACTATCGATCGCCCAGACCAAGGTCAACAACGACTCCCACCGCGGTCGGCCCTCCGGGGCGTCGGCCGACACGGTCTCTGGGGAAAACGCCTCACTAACCGCTAGCTGCAATGCTCTGCCCGTCGCATCGCGAAGTGGACGCGCCAAGGCTGGGCTGCATGCTAGCAGGCGGGTGAGAAGCTTCATCCGGAGGACCGGCCGGGTCGACGCCTTCGAGGGCGACAGACTCGGGGTCGAAATCAACCATAGAATCAAAGGGAAATGCTGATAGATCTCCTCCGTCGAGAACGCCAAAGGCAAACCCGTCTTCAGGGAAAGAAGGATTTGATTCAGCGGGTGAATCACCGTGGAATAGGCGGCGGAAGTCATCGTCAGAAAGAGGAGCGGCAACGTCAGTTGCAGCTGGAGCTTCGAGGTCGAAGAGAGGGAGGGCACCTTCTGGTCCTTCGAGGCCAGCGACGGACACTGCAGGTCACACAACACCGCTGCAGGATGTTGTGTCACGTCGGAGGCCTCAGCCAGAGCAGAGGGTGATAGGGAGGGAGAGTAGTCGGCGGAGGGGGTGGGGAACGGGATGCGTTCCATGGGGAGTTCATCGCGTTCTTGTTTGAAGAGAGTTGGTGTGAGGGTGGGAGATTCGACGGCAGGGGTGCTGCTGGTCTTGGGTTTGGGAGTGCTGCTGCGAGAGCCACGGACTTCGGCGGACAGTTGGGCCACTTGTTGTGACAACCGGTTGTTCTCGACCTCCATCTGGGTTAACCGCGAGAGAAGGAACTGGTTCTGTTCTTCCATGCGGATCTTCTCGGTCTCTAGCTTCTCCATCTCCAGACGCTTGCGCTCGCGCGAGGTCTGAGCGGCGGCACGATTTCGCAGAACACGCTCAATGCGGCGTTGTTCTTTCTCGTCGTCTGTCTTTGCGCGTTTTCTATACATGGTGTTAGCCGTGAACCTAAGTACATGAACTTGCTTGCATATGCATGCATACATACCGAGGTGGGAGGTTTGTCTTTGGTACTGGGAGTTCCTGACCCCATGATTTCCTCTTCTTCGCTGGCTTCTTCTCGTCATCGTGCTCCGGCTCTGGAGAATCGAGAGAGGTGTCCGCGGGGGACACGGTCAAGATCTCCGAGTCTGGCGAGCCTGGCATGGTGTCCAGGGGGTTGATGGTGTCGTCTGTCATGGTCTCGTGTGCTTTGTGACGATCAACAAATGTGGGGAGCGGACCCTTAAAGATATGCTCAAGGCCACGTTGTCATCACAAGGCAGCAGAGACCGGAGCGTGAGTCAAGACGTGAGTCAGCGAAGGTAGAGGACAGGTGGTCCTTTGGGAGATGCTGGTTCCGGCGGGAGAGACGCAGTTTAAGTAGAGGCCAGCGTGTCCATCCCTGGCGAGGCCTCAAAGACAAGGGCCGCACGCCTGACTCCTGCCCGGTACCTGTGCGCCCGCCAAAAATGTATGCAGTCCCAAGTACTGTTCCAGGGCCACCAGGTTGTCGTCAGCCTAATACAGCCCGGGAACGTAAATTACAGGCCCGGGGCTAATCATAGTGCAGACCCAAATAGGAGATCCGTAAATACGAACGGGGCAGCCCCTGCGCCCCTGGATTCCACGGTTCTGTTTCAGCTCAGGCTCCAGCAATGAGCCCCCTGAACCTGCAGACACAGCCCTCAGGGGCTAAAAATATTCTAAAATACTCTTATATACTCCAGTTAGTTATATGTTATACACTAGTTATAACATGTACGTAGAATGTCAATATATCCCGGCCCGTCACGCAATCTACAGTCACAAGCTAGCAGTCATTGCAAATTGACAACTTCGTCCCTCGCACAGTATGCTCTCCCCGAGACATGCGACGTGCGGCAAGTTTGGGCCGTTATTCGCCCGCGCAGTGGACCGGGCTCAGCAGGTCCAGACGCCCCCGGTGGAATTGTCGGAGCAATCAGATCTTGCGAGGTGCAGGTACGCTTTATTGTGCGTAGCGGAGTCGCCACTTAATTCTCCGCCGACCCCGGCTGAGAAAGGGGCACGGAGTATGCGATCTAGATTGGTGGAGAGAACGCACCGAAGGATGTCGAACGGCAGGGAACAGTAAGCGGGGCCGCTAATGGGCTATCGATTGCGCTGGATCACATCATTGTAGCACGGAGGACTCGTAATAGAGGCTTGCGTATGAGTTGAGTACTCGTCTAGTAGATCTATGAATTCTAGCGCAAGTACGGAGTATGGATTTGCTTCTTGAGGACCGCCTACTACAAGCAGTTATTGCGGTGATCGCTGATCGCCGGAGCACCGTTGATCACCCCGCGACTCACTGGCAGTAGCTGATACAATCCTCCAGGTGATAAGCAACAACTAATTAACCTGGCGCGAACTATCAAATGTTACAGAATAGACTTGACACTCGCTGTTACATTGGCCGGGGCACTGACCAGGATCCGGAGTCCGCTCAATTAAACTACGGCGCGTCCCGAGCGTACAGGCCGTGTTGTGCTCAGGGGGTTACCCGCTATGTCTACATAGGCTTGCATTGGGGAATTTGTCGATTGGATGGTTTTTGAGCGACATGCCTCGAATCATCTAGCTGGCTAGTCCCTTTGGTAGAAACATTCTTTTGATATTGCTCCAACCTGCAACGCATATCTGTGAGCCATCCTGCTGACCACCGGCGACAGGTGCCCCGCACAAACAAAAGGGGGCCTCGGGGGTGTCGTCCCGACACTGGGAGGAAGAAAAAATGGTACTAGTAACTATGAAACCCAATGGCCTGTGTCACGGCGGGATGCCTCTGTGTACTTGAAGACTGGGAAGTAGGTCCTTGCTTCCTCTGTAAAGATGTCTAAGAAAGCTGTCTTTAGAGCCTCGCGCGAATGGCTGCTAAGTAGGAGGATATCACTGATCAGTCCAGATACCGGCCGCACGCTTGGCGGTCGAAGGCCCGGAGACCTCGCCTTCCAGATAAATGAGACGATTATAAACCCGGTAGACAATCCGGTTGGCATCAGCCTTCCATACACACTGGATGACGAATATAGTCGTCAACACACAAGAGGTGTGTCAGTAAGGTGGACGATGTGTCGGATGCGATGATCTGATGTAGTTCGCCAGTGAGTTGGTTGTACTGTACTGGCTGGGACGTAGTCATAAGCAGTGGACGCGGTGTTTGCAGTAATGCGAGGATTTGGGCGTCTACGGATGTTGTCGTACACTCTGCCACCCACCGAAATCAGCCAGAGCATTCCATCCGATGCAAGATGGGATATCTCTGAGCCAACCAGGTGAACGCAGTTTCATTAGAAGGTCTGTTGAACGTCGATTCTCTGCGTCCATTCCCAAGCTCTGGCGAACCACTTTCGCCACGTGTGAAGCTCCTAACCCGAGTTTGGATAACTGACATTCATCTTCCAGCGGATAATACTTCGCTCGCTTTGACTTTGTAGGGATATTGCAATAAAAATCGCAGTTTGGGTTGGCACAGGTGCACCAAGTATAGGGGAGAGGCGAAGAGATTACCAAGCTTGCGTTCGGTGTTTATGCCAAGTGACAACTCCATGTCAAGCTCTGATGTGTCGTGTCAGGCTCATCCACATTGCGATGTCATTCATTATCCACACCGATAGCAATTCCGAAGATGGAATGACATTCATCCACTCGCACCGCTAGTAAGCCCAAGGGTGCCATGATGAGTAGGGACCATCTAGTGCCTTCTTTCCGAGTGGATTGCCCAGAGAGCGGGCTCATCAAGACCGGCAATGAGATATCGTGACAGAAGAACACCTGGTGGGCTCGAAGATTGGTAGTAGAGGATGAGTGCTCGTCGTTCTTGCGCTCAGCAAGTTCTGACGGGGGTGTCTCTAGCTAGGCCCACCGCGTATAGGGTATAACCGTCGAAGCTGCCGCAGTAAGCTCGTCTTTGTAAATATACCTCGTTTCAAATCATCAGGCTGACAAGATAGCGAAAGTGTATAGCCTTTTGGAATTCGGCAGCCTGGAGCGCCGCTTCGCAAATGGGATATTTGCTGATTCAAAGCTCAGGCAGTATATCGTCTCTGATTCTGTCACAGATTTGAAAGACTGTTAGTGCACCACTAAAAGACTGTCTTCTTGTACCACCAATGTGCCACGGTCGAGTGTTGATAAAGACACTTGATCACTTGATGAGATGATTGATAGGTGAATAAGCCCTCGATGAAATTGTAGATGAATGAAACGGGATTTAGATGCAGTCGAGCATTGCATGAGGACCCCTAGAGTCATTAGCAACTTTCTAGCGAAGCGGATGGGGATCAAGATCGTGGGACTTACGGAATATCAATGGAGGATGAGGAGAATGAGGCGGATGAGGAGGAGGATCAGGAGGACCCGCCTCTTGCGCTCTGAGAGACTGACCGAATATCATATGCATCTAAGGCTTCCAAGGATATTTTGGTGTGCATGGGGGAAAGACTTCTCTCCTCGTTTAGTGGTTTTTGACGGCGTTGGCCGTATGTCTGACTTAACAAGGCTCTTTTGATAATCTTAGCAGGACTCAGAGCAGTGGAAAGTATTGGATACTTACCCGACAGGCCTTGAAAGTGGGCGACATCTTTTAGAGCAGTCTCAATCACCTTGAGTTTTAGCATTTTTGTGCATTTGATTCTGAGTGAAGTTCGACTTTGGGTCGCTGGATCTTTCTGTCTCAGAGGCAGTTGCCATTCCTGCTTCTTTGTGGTGCAGTCAAACCGCCGCGTTTGAGGAAAGTCTTGGCCAGATGGAAAAGATTAAAGCTCATAAGAACAAGCAAAAGTAAATGATTTAACCTGCCTGAGTTGGCAGAATGACCATTGTAGTAGGAAGGAAGTTTGAGGAGAGGAGAAGAGGGAGAAGAGGGAGAAGACCAGTGGGGGTTATAAAAAGGAACAGTGCGGTTGTGAGTGGATTTCAGATAGATGATAATATGGAAGTGAATGAAGTCCCAGCATCCGCACATAATATAAGTTCGAGTTTTCTCGTTTGCTATCACATTTGGATCGAAGTATGAAGTGAAAGTAACATAGAAGGGACAGTCTCCGAGCTATAGCAAGGCAGAAGTATCACTTGTGAACATATACTTATACGTATACATATAGACGGGACTATAGTATTAGGCCACTTGGGCGATTATAATATAGCTGCAGCATATTGGCTTATGGGTTTGGCGATGCTAAGATCAAGGGAACCTGGAATCCAAGCATGCCAAGAACCACGAGTATCAGATTCAGAATTGGTTTCCGCCACGGTCGACACGGTGTCAGTACAATATACCGGCAAGAATTGTATCGCCATAGGAAGAAGATAATTTGACAATCGTGAGCGACTACGCTTAGCCCCGAGCATTAGAATCATGTTGACAGGATGATATCGCCAAGCAGACCACGTGCATTAGTGACATCAGAAAGCCCCGCAGGTCTGTCTGCTTCCTGCGTCAAAGAAGCAACAATTCTCTCGCAGAGCAGTCTATCATTGAGCCTGGACATCATCAATACAGCGAAAATCTTCCAAGAGGCCGGTGGCACTTATCCCACTGCCATTGACTACCAACTCGCCATTTTGGCCCCCACAGGACCAGCGCCATAGCATTGCACGCTCATCCCCAATTGCCATTAATTGCCATTAATTGCCATCAGCCATGGGCTTCGATATCTCAGCTCTTGCACCTGGGCCAGCTGGCACCAGCATGATTGGCGAGAGCAATATCGATGCGGCTGCCCGGCGCGCTCGGGAAAGACTCCGCCGTGAAGCAGAGGAGCAAGGCGCGGAAAAGGGCGACAAAGGAGGAACAGACGACCAATCGGAGAAAACGCTTGGCGTGCAGGCCAAGCAAAAGCATGAGCCTCGTCCATCCCATAGCGCCGAAGACACGTTGAGTGCGGCCTCGACTCAAGTGCCGGCGCAGTCGGAGAGCGACCGGGACAAGGGGCCCAAGGGGCACCGAAGGGCGTGGGAGAACATCAAGAAAAAGCTTTCACTGTCCAGCTGAATCACTGAATCACTGAATATCAATACTGTGAACATGCGAGGGGCTGCTGCTTGGAATATGCATAAGCTGGAACAGCTCGAACATCTCGAATGCGGGGATCACAGCAGCAGCATTGAGTTCCGGCAGTTGCCAGCATCGCCAGCATTAACGGCGACCAGAATTAGGCCCGACAGGCCCAACGCTTTCTGTAAAATGGCGTCCCCAAAATACGAGGGGACCAAGCTTTGCCAAGTGCTGCCAATCACCTTAGCCGGAATGCGAGTTTACCCAAAATTCTGGGGTAACAAAATTGCGGGGAAAGGAACGCCTTCGAAAGAAAGGGGCCCGCCGGAACCAAAATGTAGGCCCGATCCCTCGGGGCTTTTCTCTTGTGGGGGCTTTTCTCTTATTATTTGCTGCTCGCGCTGTTCTGTCTCTGCATCTCTCTTGCTCCGGCCTCGATTATGGATCCTAAGCCGACTGTCGAGATGGAGGAGTCGAAGCGGGAGCTCAGCCGCTTTGGGGACGAAGAGCACCAGCAGAAGCTGACACGTCGCTTGCTGTGGAAGCTGGATACTCGGTACGCTGTCCACTGAGCTTTATGCTGGAGTTAGAGCTCGCCAATTCCTGACGCGGCGATACTAATCTGATATAGGATCCTCCCTATCCTCGCTCTTCTTTTCCTGTGCTCGTTTCTCGACCGCACGAACGTGGGCAATGCGAAGATCATCGGCCTGGAAAGCGACATCGACATTAACGACCACCAATACGACATTGGACTAACAGTCTACTACCTCTTCTATATCTGCAGGTGAGTGCTATTGACTGCATACTAGGCCGCCGATGCTAATGAGACAGCGAGCTGCCGAGTAACCTCGTCTTGAAGAAAGCCTCTCCCAAGATCTGGCTCCCCTTCCTCACGGTAACATGGGGTATTATAACAATGTGCCTCGGTTTTGTGCACAGCTATGGAAGCTTTGTAGCGGTGCGCGCTCTGCTGGGAGTGGCTGAGGGTGGATTGCTGCCCGGCATGGTATGTCCCAAGTACCCCTTCCTTGCGCACCATTCTGACGGTCGGAAGATCTTGTATCTCTCCTCTTTTTACAGACGTACAGATCTGGCACTCCGAATTGGTCTGTTCTATACTGCTGCTTCCCTTTCGGGTGCTTTTGGAGGTATCTCCCCATTTCTATCCTAATTAAAATTGAGACTAAAAAATCAGGATTGTTGGCGCGCGGACTGGCTGAGATTGCCCCGCGAGGAGGGCTGGAGGGCTGGCGATGGATTTTCATTATTGAAGGACTGCTGGTAAGACTCTCACAGTATTAGTGCTCCTGTTCCTGACTGACGTTTTAGACAATTGTTTGCGGCTTCCTGAGCTATATCGCCCTCCCCAACTCCGTCGAAACGACATCTTTCCTGACTGCCGAAGAGAGAGAATTCGGGCGCGAGAGATTGCTTTTGGACAATCCTCTTTCTGCACAAGGGTATCGATTTTCCTAATCATTGAATCGTTGACATCTGCTGACATCCGCCGATAATTCAGAACCTACGCTGCTGAGGAACAGTCGTTCATGTGGTCTGAAGTCGTACGGGGTGTTCTGAACGTACAAGTCTGGCTTTCTGCCTCGGCATACTTTGCAATTCTGTCCGGTCTCTACTCATTTGGGTTATTCGTAAGAGCATCATCAATGGCTGTTGTTATCAATGGCTCGCTAATGCATGGTAGTTACCGACAATCATCCAAAACCTTGGATTCGCAAAAGACGCAAATGAAGTGCAGCTGTGGTCTGTCATTCCATATGCTGTCGCTACCGTGGTCACAGGTATGTTCAACTATGAATCTTCTTAACCTATACTAATTCCTTAGTTCTCGTCGCTTTCATCTCCGATCGCTTACACCTCCGAGGCGTGGTGATGCTTTTCGTCCTCCCAATCGCTATAGTTGGCTACGCCGTTATTGCAAACATTGATTCCCCAAAGGTACAATATGGAATGACTTTCCTCATGGCGACGGGGCAATATGCGAGCGTGCCGTGCATCTTGGTGTGGATGTCGAATAACTCCGCCGGTCACTATAAGCGGGCTACTACGTCGGCTTTGCAGCTTGCAATCGCTAATGCGGGAGGATTTGTTGCGAGTGTGTTCCCTGCTTCCAATATTTGCGTTCGAGTATAATGCTAATTGATTAGCCTTCAACTACCCGAAGCGAGATGGGCCGCAGTTCCACCGAGGACATACTATTATCCTCGGTCTACTTGTATTTGCTTGGTTTATGTGAGTCGTCTAATGGTTCCAGTATGCATGCTTCTGCTGACTTTCCAGGATTCTGTTTAATGTTCTATACTGCGCGAAGGTCAACCGTGACAAGCGCAATGGGAAATATGACCAGTTCTCAGGCCATAATGATGACCGAAATCCAGACTTCAAGATGGTTCTTTGAACGAAATTAGTATTTACGATAAGATCTTTACGTCTATAATGGGTTTGCATTTTTGTATATAAAGTCCAATCTATTTGGCCTATGGTGGCAACTTCAGCTCGCGTTACCGGTAGCCGGAATGCTCGATATGGGCATACGAATGAGATTTTAATTTCGTAGTAGACTGCTCTCTTAAAGAACTAGCAAGCAGCCGCGTAAGATCAGAGCCACCAACTCCTCTCATTCCACTCCTGCTTCGTCGCACCATAAAGATCATCAACGTTCAAAATATCCACCCCCTCACGCACAAGGACCCGCCAAACGTAATTCCGAAGTCCAACCGGCCAAGTCGGCGTCCCCCAATACCTTACCTTCAAACCTAAAGCATGCGCAGCTTGTACCTGTCCTTGTATCCGCGCTAACTGCTCTTGCGATAACCTCCCAAGAGGAAGCGAGCCAATCGTCCTGCTAAAGTCTGCTGAAGCGTAAATACTATTCTGCTTGTTGTAGAGACTTAGCGAGACGGGCTTTATCTCGCCTTCGGCTGTGGATGGCTCGATGCGTCGGGGTAGGGTATCGAGCGGTGCATCGTAGAAGATATCACGATACTTCGGATTGGCCATGATCTTATCGAATGGTGCATTTCCGCTTGCGATGATCGTGAGAGGGCGGGTTGTTATCCGCGTGCCGTTGAAGTAGCTTAACATTCCGATTTCGCGGAGAGGTGTCAGCTGTTCATTCAGAAGGAGCCATGTTGATTCGGGATCATCTTTGAAGTCGATTAGAAGTGTCAATGACTGGTTGCGTTTCCATGGGAAGACGCCCATTGGATCTTCTAGATTGCGAAGGTATGCGGTTTCATCGAAGGGATGGTCTATCCGGTCTTCAATGAGTCCCTTACGGCAGATGGGCAGATTGTGTTCGCAGAGTATGTTCTCAAGTGGGTTTAGATAGAGAGTGCGTAGCGTGCTTGCGGGTTGTACGGTGCGTAGAGAGTGTCCGACTTGTAGTTCGCGCCCATCGGGCCAGACGTCTGCTTCGATGCTGATACAGCCAGCAGATAAGGCGGAGAGGAGGGGAATGTCTCGCCAGTAGTCATTGTGAGAGTGACATGGGACTGGAATCACGCCGTGGCCGTAGTAGCCTTGGGGGTGAGGTTGATCGTATGGATTGAGGATCGGGCCGTTGCGCAGATTGATAAAGGACAAGAGGCTGTGGATCGCGAAGGAGAATAAGGCCGCCATGGCGCTGGAGTGAGGTTAGCATTTGTGCAGAGGTTTTGCAGGTGAGACGTACAGGAGAACAGTGAGCAGAAAAGCGCGCGTTAGAGGATAATGGCGAGCATGTCTCTCTAGCGCTGGAGTATAGATCCATGGATCTTCTCCGCGCGAGCCAGGGGGGAGCTTCATCCTAGATGATTCCAATGACTATCGCAGAATTAACTATTGAGAATGATAGAATGATAGAAAGAGAGAATATCTTGAGCTGAGATGTGGAGTGCAGCGGTGCATCTCAAGTGACGAAGGTGAACGCGCTAAGAAGCTTAACGAAGCTTGTTTATCGCCTTCTCCACTTGAACACCCCTCGTATCTACTTCTTTAATACAGTAATTATTAATTTAAAAAATGACATGCACTCTATTCATCGTCTTCTAAATACATCTATAGATAATTGTAATTTTCTAGAAAGTGTCTGCCTGAGACTGCGCCCGCTCGATGACGCGGCAGACTGATCGGCATTAATCTGAGAGCTCGACGAACCACGGTTCCTACAAGTATAGACGGAAATGGGTGATTACTCTGCCTCGACGCGCTCCGCCTGTCTCTTTTTACGCTGCGCAACCTCCTGGCTCGCAAAGGTAAAGAGAACTCCAAGATCATAGGTGATCTTCAAGCATCCGGCAATCATGAAGGAGATGCCTAGCTTGCCATTGCGAGCTAGAATGCCAGTGATAAGAGGTGCCACACTAGAAGCGGTGGTCTTGACCACATTTACGGCGCCCATGATGGCAGTTCGGCGATCAGAGGGTAGGATAGCGGCGATGAAAGCGGATCGAGGAGCCACGTCCATGCTCTGCGAACACGCTCGTAGGATGATAAAAGTCAGTGCCAAAGGAAGTTGGGAGGGTACGGAGACGAGAAGCAGGCAGATGGCAGATGGGAGATGGGTGAACACCATAGTCTGTAATAGTTAGCTTGAGATCAATGATTGCTGTAGCTGAGCCCACCTTGATGTTTCCCAAGCGCTTAGCCACTGATGACGCTACAAGAATTGAAACCGCAGATATGGCGCTTGTCACGAAGAAGATAGTGCCGAGTTGACCCTCGGGGAGATCGAATTTGCGACGGAAGAAGTATGTCATCCACGATCTTTGAAGTATTAGTAAAGGAAAAATATCGAACGCAAGCGAGATTACTCACACTGATGCCAGCCCTGAGGCAAAAGCATCGAGTCCCATCAGGAAGAACAGACTCAGCACTAAAGACCATAGCTCTGGCTCCATTGAGGACCACATCGAAGTCTTTGCTGGCTGACCCTCTCTCTGATCCAGCGAGTCGAGCAGCGGCCGAGTCTCACTATTATTCGGCTCCTGATCTTTCTTAGAAGTAGCCTCTGCGTCTTTACTCAATGCCAGAGAAAGAACCAGCTTGATCCCACCCAAGCCTGCGTATATCAAGAATATTAGTCTGCACGATGGGAGAAACTCCCATCCGTGGAGTGACTGAAGCGATTCCATGACCCATCCACACACAAGCTGCCCTAGCGCAATACCCGCTTGGCCAAGAAGCGTATACCAGGCAAGCACATCACTCAGACGCTCGCGAGGAGTCAAATGGGCCAAGGTGGATTCTTCGACAGCTCGGAAGGGACCGATTTCATTACCACTATTGAATCAGCATGCATTGCACTTGAATAGCAGTGAGAACATACCTCGGACTAATAACCCCAAATATAGCAGCGATAAGCAAGATCCAGAAATTTCCAAACAGCCCGAAAACCACTCCACTGCCCACCATCATAATCGACCCAACAGCCAAGACAGCCTTCCGGCCCATTGCGTCGGCGAACAGTGTGAGAAAAAAGCTGATCGCCGTGTCTCCGATAAGTGTCAATGTCATGAACAGCCCAATCCGATCATCTGAGATCCCAAGCGCCGAAAGGTACGATGCCAGGATCAGAGTCGACCCTCCAAACGCGAACATGCGCACGAACCGCTGCGCCGAGAGGTACTTGACGTCGCGCGAGGAACTCCATAGCGCGACGAGACCTACTTCGTCGAGCGTATGGAGGATTATTCGCCCTGTGCGAGATCCTGAGGGTTCAGCCATGTTGTGTTGGGATAGCAGGAGGGGAAAGAAACTAAAGTCGCAGCCTGCGGATCATGTCCGAGTGGGTCGGACTTTTTGACGGATTTGCCCGTTTAAGATCCCCATCATGATTATCTCGTCATTAAAGAAAGACTGTGTTCTCCATATTTGTGGATGATCGAATGCCAGTGCACGAACTCGATTATGCTTGTGTGGTAATCTGAACATGCTTATATGATAATTGACTGTCAGCGTGTCCTTGTGCTCCCAGCACTTCATGCTTATTCAGATCCATAGATCTTATGGTATAGTCCAGTAGGGCTAGTCAAGAGAATGAGTAATTACAAACATACTGTTGCATGTACATTTGGCTATCTACTCATAGTTACTCAAGGTCCCAAGCTGTATCTTCAGAGGGAATGGGCGCTTCTTCTCCCTCGCATAGAATGTCAGTGTTTCTGATCTCCAGCGGAAGTACAAACCCTCCTTTCAACGTCGACCACGAGACATCCCCGCGCGCTTCGCGATCGCAGTAAGAGCGCTGAGAGCAGACCGGCGTCTCGAAGTTCTTGAACAACACTGCACGGCATTGAGAATCACTTGGCTGGCCTAAGCACAGCACAGAGCCAGACTGCCCTTCCATCTCAGCGCCATCGTGCACAGCGCGCCAGACAAGAGCAGCGGACTGAGTGCGCGTCTTGCGGTCCCACAGGTATTCGGTGCCTTCGACGATAACCTTCTGCATAGAGCCAAAGTGGTCTCGTCGGGGCTCGCCTGGGGACTTCTCCGACAGCGCGTCGAGGGTCATCGCAAACGTGAACTTGCCGTCTAGTGCATCTCGATAGTCTCCCCAGCCGACTATCTTTGGTGCCCGAGCGGCATTGCAGATTTTCGGCAGATGATCTCCTTTGATGATTGAGATGTCGTGGCCAATAGTCTCGGGGAAGACAGTCGCGCGAGCAACTTGGCTATCATACGTTGCTGAGATGTGGCCAAATTTCTAAAATTGTTAACAAAGATCTTCACATGAACGCATTGCATACCTCCTGAGGATCAGCGACGAACCACGCTGGCTTTCCAAGAGGACAGTCCATTGGCACGCCCAGCCGGACAGAGTCTTTCATGCGAATCGCCGCTGACCTCGAAAATACCGACTTTGTTCGCGATAGCCAGCTCGTCGGCGGGGAATCGCGGTTACGAGGATTCTTCACATCTACGAATGCGTGCGTGGGGACTGTAATACCTTGAGAGTCGTCAAGGAACTTCAGCTTCAAGCCCAAAGGGACAATGCAATTGCTCTCGTTCGATTCAGCGACTGCATTGCCACACTCGGCGCCTGTCTCGGTCGGATAATGCACTGCGATGTCGTAGCCCAGTCGCAGCAAGCCAAATGACGGCACGCAGCCTTCCAGCCAGGAAGCTTTCATGGATTTGCGATGGCGGAAGAGCACGATGATGAACCCTGAGATTAAGACTCGTACTCCGATGGACGAGGGAAAGAACCGGTGCAGCAGGTATAGATCTGACGCTGTCAGAAATCGTCGTGGGTTGATCTGCCTGCGCAGAGGATCGTTGCGACTTCCATTGTATACCTGCGACAGCTGAGGCAGGAGGTATTCAGGATGAACGTGGATTTCGCGTTCGCCGGCGTGGGTGTCGTATATGGGCACCGTTGGTGGAATGCTCACGACCCATATTCTCTTGCCATCGGTCTCTATAGCCTCGTACACGAATGGACAGGGCGCCAGCGACCGATGATGCGTGCGGATCAATTGTTCATCGCCTGCCACGGTGCGCGCCCTGTGGGCCTTCACGGCAGCGACCTCGTCAGATCCCCACCTGGTGTCGGTTGTCCCTGGGAAAGCAAATGTCAATCACTAATGGCTACAGCACTATTGGCTTAATGCCAAAAAGCATCATTCAACAGGGGACTGACGGGGTACCAGGGTCAATTCCGGTAAGTGGATAGATCCGACCGGTGGCTTTGGACTATCGATGCAGTCGGCGGGGATCGGCGGGTATGAATATGGACTGGCCATGATTCTGTGCGCTCATTCTCTGCAGGATTGCACAGATCCTGTACTACGAAGACCCACGGAGCTCAGATCCCAGATCCCAGCCCTCCAGCTCTCCCGCCTCCCAGTTTGACCTTTGCCTCGGGTCAACATGATGTCAAATGCCTGGACAACGGACCCACGCCCCGAGCTGCTCTCGTCCATTCAAAGCCTTGATGATTGATGAGAATACACAGATCCACATCAGTCAAGATCCACCCGACCTTCAGCAGCGCCTCGTCAAGCAAGGTAGAATCGTCATCCAGCGGTCAAGGAGCGCTCAACGTGTGACCCGAGCAAGGACGCTCACAGCACGAACTCTTCAGCACCCGCGAGGAATTTGAAAGAATGAGCTGCATGCGCTGACCATTTCCTGGCTTTCTATTGCCTCCTCGGCAGGTCGCACTACAGCCCGTGGTGCACTGGGTCTACAGTGCTCAGAGGGCCCCAGAGCTGCCAATCCGAGCCCGATCAGCGGGCGCCAATCTGCGCTATTACATCGTGATCGTGCCGATCTCGCCAGCTAGACCGAACCATGTTATGAACGATGGAGCTCGACGGGCCGCCATCTGGTCCTTTGGTCCAATGGCTGATCTTGGCCGGATCTGTTGATCGGGACAACCCTTGTCTGGCTGAAGATTGTCGCTTCTGGTTTTTTAGGTCATTGCTTTCCCCGCCCGCGCTGGAGCTCAGCTTTCCCAGACTTTTTTCCTGTGATCTAGGGTTTCGATTAAACCTCTCCCTTCGTCACGATCGCGTTGTTCTGTATTCTGTTTGTGATATCCCATTGTTTGAGCGATAATGCCTACTCCTATCCCCGGTCCTCCAGGTGTCCCGCTGTTGGGTAATGTCTTTGACGTCAACCCCAGCGAGACCTGGAACTCTCTCAATAAGCTTGCGAAGCAATATGGTGAGTCGCCGAGCTTTGATGGTTTGTCAAATTATAAAATAACAAGGAAACAGGTCCCATCTTCAAAATTAATGCGCTGGGTCACCAGATTGTCTTCATCGGCAACGTGAAGCTGCTCGAGGAGATTTGCGACGAGAAGCGATTCCGAAAGTGTGTGACTGGCCCAGTAGTGGAAATCCGATACACTGTACACGACAGCCTCTTCACTGCTTACAATGGCGAGAAGAGCTGGGGCATCGCCCACCGCATCATGGCACCCCACGCGACCCAAGAAGCCACCGAGCAGGCTTTCAAAGATATCGCAGAAGTGATCCCTGACATGACCAAGAAATGGAGCAAGAGCCCCAAGCAGCGCGTTAAGGCTAGCGATGACCTGGATGCTATTCTTGTTGCGTCCTGCATGAAGTCTTTCTTTAACCAGAGAGTCGACTACATCTCAAATCCCGCCGAGAGGAAGCTGGGCTTGGAGTGTGTCAATGCATTCGAGAGCGCTACTATGGAAGCGCTGAAGCGTCCCACTCGCCCCGGCCTCCTCAATCTGTTGAACAAGTACAAATTCTCCTCGTGGACATCGACTCTCCGCAACTTTTCTAAGAATGTCATCAAATCGCGAAAAGACACCCCGTCGCAAGCTCGCAAGGACATGCTCGATGCGCTGTTGAACAACACCGACCCCGAGACCCAGGAGAAGCTCAAGGAGTCCCAGGTCATTGACGAGATCATCACCATCTTCATTGGTGCCGCCACTGCCGCCAATCTGCTGACCTACGCTTTGTACTATCTCTCCAAGAACCCCGAGGAGCTGAAGAAGGGACAAGCAGAGATCGACTCTGTTGTTGGTGACGGCCCAATTGACCTCGCCCACCTGAAGCAGCTTAACTACGTCGAGGCTATCCTCCGCGAGACCTTCCGTCTCTGCGCAACAGCCCCCGGTTTCAACATCGAGCCCATCCCCTCCGAAAGCAAGGCTCCTGTTCTCCTCGGTGGCGGCGAGTACGAGATCCCCCACAACCAGCCCATGATCGCCATCCTGAACTCCGTCAACCGCGACCCCGAAGTCTTCCAGTACCCCGAGGAATTCAAACCCGAGCAAGTCCTGGGCGAGAAGTGGAACAACCTCCCTGCCGGAGCGAAGAAGGGCTTTGGAAACGGAAAGCGTGAGTGCTTCGGCAAGCTCTGGGCCTGGCAATGGTCGCTCTTCACTCTGGCTAGCATCATGAAGGAGACTACCTTTGAGCTGGACAACCCTAACTACGAGCTTTTCGCGAACGGCGCTTTCAGTATTAAGCCGCTCGATATGTTTGTGCTTTTCAGCCCTCGCAAGTAATCTGCCCTGGTGGTAGATGAAGGATGATTTGATATTGGGAGATAGCAGATACCTTTGTTTTTATGTTCGGACTTGATGTAGCGTACATGACCTGTTGGTAATGAGAATGTCTATATTTATGAACAATGAGTTTGCACTAATTTCATGTACTCTCCGCACGGATCGAATTTTTGCCGTAATAGAGGTCCCTTCTAAGCATCTCGCTGAATCGTAATATGCATGCGTCAAGAAAGTATTCAATCCGATTATTTAAGAGTCAAAGAACCAGACTTCCAGTGTGAACGCACACAGAAAGCCCCCCACGAAGTTCCCCGCAGTTCGGAGTTGGCCCGCCTCTCCCCGAACGCGACCGCGTTTAAATGCCCTTGTCCTCGCAAAGTATTCAGAGCAAACGAAGATGGGTGTTAAATTCACTCCTTTTACAAGCAGACGCAGCGTGGTACACAGCCTCAACGGCATCGTTGCCTGCACGCAGCCGTTAGCAGCCTCGGCGGGGCAAAGTATTCTCAGACAAGGGGGGAACGCTGCAGTATGTCCGACGTCTACACTATCAGCAGACAAATACTAAGATATTTTCCCAGGATGCAGCGGTTGCAGTCGGTATGCTTGTTCCAAGGTTCATCTGAATCAGCTATTCTAACCTAGGAACAGCGGCATGTCTGAACGTCACAGAGCCGTGGTCCACTGGAATCGGCGGCGACGTGTTCGGCTTGTTCTACGACTCTAAGACGAAACAAATAACTGGTCTGAATGGATCAGGTAGATCACCGGCAGGTATATCCTTGCAGAAAGTGCGACAAGACCTGGGATTCTCTGAATCTGAGGTTGGGGCAATCCCCACGACGAGTGCACATGCTGTTACAACGCCAGGGGCACCTGCAGCTTGGGTTGATACAGTCGAGAGGTTTGGGAGTGGGAAGCTTTCTATCCAGCAGATCCTAGAGCCAGCCATTGAACTGGCTGAGAAGGGCTTTCCCGTATCTGAGATATCGGCGCATTATGTGAGTAGCAGCGTACTGCGGGGATTGGAGTCTATAAACTGCCATAGTGCTGATTATATCGCAGTGGAAAGACAATGAGCAGTCTCTTCGAGATGCGTCACCGAATTTTAGAGAAATGCTGAAGCCCGATGCCAATGCACCCGATGGAGCGAGAGCACCTCGCACAGGCGAAATAATGAGAATGCCGAATCTAGCAAACACATTTCGCCAGCTTGCTCTGCTGGGAAAAGACGGGTTCTATACAGGCCCGATTGCCGAAGCCATTGAGCAAGTCATGAAAGATTGCGGCGGGTGTCTCTCAAAGTCTGATCTCGAGTATCACAGCAAAAGGGGGAGTGAGACTGTACAGCCCGTCTCACTGCGTTTCGCCCCTGATGCAGATCCAGCTTGGGGGTTGGATATCTGGGAGCACCCGCCTAATGGACAGGGGGTCATAGCCCTTATGACACTAGGTATTATTCAAGAGCTGGTGAATTCAGGAGCTATTCCTCGCATTCCGGCGCATAACTCGGTTGAGTATCTACATTTGCTTGTTGAATGCTTGCGTATTGCTTTTGCAGACGGGACCTGGTGGATATCAGATCCTGATTTTGCGAAGACGCCAAAGCTGCTAGAAGAATCTTATCTAGCAGAGAGAGCTCATCTCTTCAATCCAGAGAAAGCATCAAATATCCTTGAAAAAGGCAGCCCGGCCTTGAACTCAAGCGACACCGTTTACTTTGCCGTCACAGACGGAGACGGGAACTCTGCATCGGTTGTAAACAGCAATTTCTACGGTTTTGGAAGCGCGATTATTCCGGCCAATTGTGGATTTGTTTTACAAAGTCGCGGCGCTATGTTCTCACTTCAAGCTAATCATCCTAATGCTCTTGAGCCTGGGAAGCGGCCCTACCACACGATTATTCCCGGGATGGCGACAAACCAAGACGGCAGCCTCTATGCCTCTTTTGGAGTCATGGGTGGCTTCATGCAGCCGCAAGGCCATGTACAGGTTTTACTAAATATGCTCGCGTTCGGAATGAGCCCCCAAGAGGCCCTTGATGCGCCCCGGGTATGTATATCCGGAGGGATTCCTGAGGCAGATGGGAGCGTCGATCTTACTGTCAACTTGGAGGAAGGAATAGAGGCTAAGATAGGAGAGGAGTTGAAGTTGAAGGGGCATAATGTAAGGGTGAGAACTGATTGGGAAAGAGACATGTTCGGGCGAGGTCAGATTATTCGAAGCTCAAATGAGGAGGATTTAGCTGTCTTTAGTGCAGGAAGTGACTTCCGAGGCGATGGGATGGCTATTCCTGTTTGATTGGAAAAGGGGGATCCAGGCCTGGAGAAGATTAATATACGGGACCCCACATACGTTATAGGTTCATTCTGCGATGAAAAGAGAATATAATCTGTTACGTTAATTCACTTAGGCCTATGCGAGTTGATTCATGAGAATTATAGCCGGCTGTTTCACATATCACCTGCATTGCTATCTTATGATTGTTTCATGTGTATATCTACCAATTACTTAGAGATCCGAATAACTCGCTTATACATCAACGTCAAACTAATTTCGCATCCTTCCGAAGGAATTCCTACTCCGCGGATGGTCTCCACTTGTTACAAGTGGATCTACAGGCGAAATTGAGAAACGGCGGAAAGATGCCGATTAGTAAGATCCAAGAGAAGGTGAATCGCAGTCGAATTCATTCGTCCTCCATTATTTTCGTGTCAGATAGCAGACGGTCTGCAATAGTAAATCCTGGCTCGTTATGGACATGTAGAACACTGATGAAGGCCCAGCCTCAATCTGGCTTGCGGTAATGTAGACACATTATGCGTTACGAACCTCGAGTTCTAGATTATCCCGCGGCGAATCGCTCCAGCTGGAGATGCTCTGCAACCGCTGTTTCCCATGGGATGTGTAAATGTCATGCTGGTGGGAGTTGCTCGCTTTGCGAACAGCATTGGCGGTGCGGACTTGCAGCCCAAACGAAGAGGAGAAGAGCCTCATGCATGCTGACTGGGAGGTTACCACATAGATTAAAAAGTTCCAAAAGCCCTGCAATGGGAACACAAAGGAGGAGGCGTAGTTCAGACCGAAATTAATCGCCGTTGGATCGACCAGAGTATACACTCGATTGACACTCGTTGGAATCTATCGCAGTGCCCGTAAGCATATAGTGAACTTCTTTCAGAGGGAAGAGACTTACCCATGTGATTAACAGAACGATAAAAAACAAGAATGCTGTCCGAGCGTACAGCCAAGCTTCTTGATCTTTGGCTTGCTGGGCGGCAGCGCGAGTCAATTCACGGACTCGCATGACATCCCACATGGCTGGGTCATTTGCCTTCGTAGCCTCGGCCTCTACCTGTACGGCATAAATATTAGACTCTGGAACCAGGTCATTCATGCCTTGTGGAGAGGGATCCTCGATAATTGGTCTTTCATCGTGGGTAATCTTGATCTCCGTCACGATATTGCCGAAGGGGTTCTCGTTTAAGGGATTCAAGTAGCCCTTCAACTTGTCTCGATTGCTGTAAATAACCCGTGCGGCCATTCCGTAAATCACAAATGCGGCGATAAAGGCAACCCTGGAAGTAAAGTAGGTTAAGAAAAATTCGAAGATTGTGGAAGCAATACACATACCAGACGATTGCGTACAAAAACACCACTCGCATAAAATCCCATTCCACGGAGATCCAACACCAGATTAATGCATCGCCATACATGCGACCTCGACTGGGTGTGGATATGAATATAAAAACAAGGGCTGGCACAAAGGAAAAACCATAGCCAAGGAGAAGATAAAGAACATCGAGCGATTTGAGCTTCTCAACGGTATAATCTTTGAAAAAGACCAAGTATACATTGATAGCCATGAAAAGCGCCCAGTAGCAATCGACTCCTAAGAACATCTGCACCAAGAAAGCCTGGAACTGGCAGACACCAGAAGTATTGCCTGCGAGGGGCCCGGCCGAAGAGATCAGGGCTGCGATGTTAGATCCAAGGTTACCGAACATGGCATAGTAGATCAGACGATTGATGGGCTTGTCAAAGCCCCGGGCGGTCCAGTATGTCACGAACACAAATAATATTCCGGCGATGGATATACATGAGTTGACTCTCTCTGTGATGACCAATGCTCGGTTTTGCTGCTCACCAAATGGTAAGACCATGATGGGCAGATATTGCTATCAGCCTCGCCTGTGGACTTGACTCAATAAGCTTCAATCCATCTATTGCTAAACATGGTTGGAAGTGAAGAGACTGACCGTCAAACAAATATATTAAAAAAAGAAAATGACCCGCACTATAGGTTGCAGAAAGCGCACGTCACCTATATTGCTGCTGTCATTTGCGAGGGCTCTGCAGCTCAAATTGAGTTCCAAAGCCGAAAGAGAGCAGGCTTCCAGATTCAGGAAATGACATATATTAAACCAGGGAGCTCGACTGCGTTAACCCGCATGGTTCTTTCTTCGCTCCTCACGGAAGGATTGAAGGATGCGGGCTGCCATGTGTTAGTATGGCAGCAACGCACGCCTTCAACAGCAGCGAATCCGCGCCCAGAGCGTACGAATGTCCCAGTGTCAGAGCCGGCTATTCCTAGCGCAATCACAAGAGGAGTCGATTCCTTCGTGCTTAAATGGCAGCGATCCGCATGAATGGAGCGATCTGAATCGTCTTGCAGGGACCTTCAAGTGGAGATAGACCAGAAGGATTCACACCAGTGAGACTCTAGCGTCTTGATCCAGGAATGAGCAAGCCTGGCCCTGGCCCTGACGTCGACTTATGCGCCACTACGCTCAAACGGTGCCTGTTCTATGTCCCTCGACTGTATGTCGTGCCCTGGAGGAGCGGAGATCATCATTACTCCATCCTTTGCTCCCACATTTTCCTGCGGAGAGGATTTAGTACCCCGGCTTTGCAGCATGAGATCCCCTTTTCTCCTCACTGAGTAGTCCACGCTTCGCCTTCGTGAACGTATTCGAACCCCAGCACTGGGTTGGGCAGTTTTCTGCCAATCGTGGGACTGACATGGATAAGTCGAGTGCTGCCCCACTGACGATCGCCGCTGTCTCTTTATGTATCGTCTCGCAGCCCCCACTCGCTTAACAAAGAACGGCGGAAGGAAGACATATTCATGGCCCCTTTCGTCGATTCTTGCCATTGGTGTCCCTGACATCCCTGACACATGGGGATGCATGGGGTCAACATAAATTCTAAACACTCACCGGCGAAAGATCAGCGTGGCGCCCCATAGCCATCGCACGAGTTGATACATCAGAAGTACTAGGATCTGAAGATTTAAACTTCCCTAGCGCAGGCCCCCATTGTACAGGGAAAGTGTTACAACCGGGACAGTATCTCGTATAGAGTACGGAGAAGAGTTCTGACATGATCGCGCTAGCGACTAGTGAACGGTCTTCCCCGGAGGACCAGGTCCCATCGACAGAATTTATCCAACGGTCGCTCTCAACATCCATCACGGCATGTGTCCCATATTTAATTTTCAAAAATGAGGCAAGAAATGGAATGTTGAAAAGTGCGGGTCGGTTGATGCATCGAAAAGCGGGATGTCGGGGCTTGTCCATACAGTATTATAGAGACGGCTTATAGCTGCCCTTATCTCGCCGAGGCTGGGGCTTGTGGGTCTTATCTTTATTTTGAGGGCACTTAGGCATGCCTCCACGATTTGAGTTTATCTTATCTGGCAGATGAGCGATCGGGTCTTTCAAAAGTCGCAAGATATAAGTACAGCTCAATACATTTGTCGCTTGAACTCCCATGATGAGGACACCGAATCTGCTATAAGAACGCATTTGAGATGATCGACCATGTGTCATCTGTGGAAGGCTTCGATCTAACAAGGTCATAAGAGATAGCTATTGAATATTTCCTCTCAACCAGGTGCAGAAACATCAGACGCGCAAAAGGCGGTTGCAAGATTCCAATCAACAACTAACCAACCCAAAGTTGCAACAATGTCGGCTTATGTGTTTGCTTCCATATTATAGAGCTGATCAAGATAGGAGATTTACATCACGAACATGATTCTCAACGGTATCAGCATGCAAAGCTTGGTTAAACGTTTAGCAGTGTGCACTATATTCCAATCGTTGAAAGAATTACGAACCCCTTGTCTCCACGAGCTCGAAATATGCTGCTTCCCGACCATACATAAACTCTAATCAAAATTCTTCGGGTATTATGTCGCGCCACATGCTCACTGGTCTTTGTATGCAGAAGAAGCGAGGCGGGGTGAGTGGGCTTACGGCCAATCAAGCCTGCGAGATATGAAGGCAACGAATAATGAAACGTGGATTAATATTTGTCCTTGATCCGTATGAGAACAGTGAAAGCTGACTGCTTTAGCTACAGCCGGCTAACACAAATGAAGTTAACTGACCTTCGTGATACGAATAAGACGAAGAGAATGGACCTGCAAGGCGGCGGGGTTGCGGCATATGTGATCTTCTAGACCGGCCGAATCTTGGCGAAGATATTCAGCTATAAAGAGGTTGCGGACTTTCTTTGTTTCGTACAATCTACCCTCGGTCGCGCACAAAATTCAACCATAGACAAGGACAAAGCGTTTGATTCGCTACTCTTCGTACAGTCGCAGTGGCATTTCTTGGCAATTGGGCTCACAGAAGCTTACTTACTCATCTATGCAATGATGAACGTATGGGGATTATTGGATTGGAAAGCAGGTTTTGCGGAAGTTCGTGTCATTCACTTAGTTCTACTATGGATAGGCTACTATGTCACCCGTGCGATTTACAACATCTCGCCCCTGCATCCTCTCAGTCAATTTCCCGGTCCCAAATTCGCAGCTGCAACTTTCTTGTATGAGGTTTGGTTTGATCTGGTTCTTGGAGGGAGGTATACACATGAAATAAGTCGACTGCATGAGATATACGGTAAGTTTGATTGACCAGAACAAGGGCTCATACTTACAGATATTATACTTAGGTCCAGTCATTCGCATAAATCCCGAAGAGCTTCATTTCAACGACATTGCGTTCGTCGACGAGATTTACGCTTCGGCAGGCAGGAAAAGAGACAAGCAAGTACATTATCTAAACTTTCTGGCTGGGCCAATCAAGCTAGCAAGCTTCAGTGCTCATGAGCACAACGTTCATCGGATTAGGCGTGGAGCACTCAACAAGTTCTTTTCTCGGACCCAGATATCAAAGTTGCAGCCTACAATTAGGCTCTTGTTGGATCACTTGTGCGATAAGTTAATTCGCTTGGGTGGGTTAAACATACAAGACGCCAGAAGTCGCACACTAATTGCATATAGGAAACGAGCCTCTTGATCTGGCTGTGGCATATAGCTGCTTCTCAGCAGATGTTATTTCCGGCATTTGCTTTGGGGAAGCCTTTGGGTTTGTTGAACAGGTCAGTATTCACCACGCGGCATGACTCGATTGTCTGACCAAGATTAAAGGATTTATGGGAGCCAAATTTCAAAGATGCACTCCAGGGCTTACTAGATCCAACCATCCTATTTCGCACTTTTCCATTCCTCACGATTCCCTTCGAAAAGACACCCTTTCTCATCAAGTTTTTCAGCGAACATGCAAGAGTCATGTTGCATGAGTCGAGCGAAAGACTCCCGGCACGAATAAAAAAGGCACAAGAAGACTTTGAAAATGGCACCAAAGATCAAAACCCGTCTCTTTTCACCTCTTTACTTAATTCATCACTACCAGATGAAGAGAAAACAATACGGCGTCTAGGGGGTGAAGGGTTCTCCATGACTACGGCGGGTACGGAGACAACTGCTGTAAGTCACCGAAAGAACACATGTACGTATTACTCTTGGGCGCCTAACAAACTTTTTACTCGGCAGTGGACACTGACGATAGTAACGTTCCATCTACTTGATCAACCGAAGATCTTGGATCGACTGAAAAAGGAGCTGGAAGACGCCAATGCCTTGGGCATGTCCTGGTTTGAGTTAGAGAAGCTTCCATACTTAAACGCTGTTGTCACAGAGGCAATAAGGCATACGTTGGGGCTTTCAGCAAGAAGTCCCAGAATCGCTCCGGATGAAACCCTCATCTACCGAGGAAGTTTCCGCGGTCGCGAGATTCAGTACACTATCCCGTGCGGGACGCCGATGGGGATGTCCACCGTGATTACAAACAACAATGAAGACGTTTTCCCGGAGCCATATACGTTTATTCCAGAGCGTTGGCTTGAAATTGACGAGAATCGGCGACGTAGGATGGAGAACAATATCACATCCTTTTCTAAGGGTAGTCGACAATGCGTAGGAATGAAGTGAGTTAACCTGCCCATTCTGTATGTTTATACTAAAGTCAATAGCCTTGCATATTGCAATATCTATCTGGCAATAGCGCATCTCAGTCTCCGAGTCATTCCCAGAATGACATTATTTGAGACAACCTTGGATGATGTGAGATACGATCATGATGGTTTCACCCCTCGGCCGAAGAATAATAGCAAAGGAGTACGAGTGATTGTATCATAGTATTGATTGAACGCGACATTTAAGAACTAGACTGGACTTTTATACAGCTAAATTAGATTGCTACGTGGATTCGACAGTTTGAAGACTGGTTATGCAATGATGCGGTCATTGCCACCTCAATTCATATGGCGAATAACAAACCATACCAAAGCAATACAGTTTACGTCAGGCTGGAATAGTATATTTTGAATATATTCATTGAATCAATTTGCAGATTTTGGAAAAAGAATGAACAAGTCCCAATGCAGAAAGGGCCAGCCTCAATCTCTGTATATTGACAAGAGAAAGGAAAACCATACCACCCGGGTATACCATCAGGTCATCACAATAAAATCATAAGTCTATAAAAAAAAAAAAAAAACAAGAAACAAACGCAGGTCTAGCAAATCATCATGAAAACAACTTTTAACCGCTGTAAGCGATGGTGACAGCGAGACGAGCGGCGCCACCGGAGAGGTTGCCACCAATGCCACCAATGTCAGTCTGGGCGCTGGTGTAGGCGTTGTTGACGGAGCCAGCGTCGGCAGTCATGCTTGAGCAGGTGGAACCAAGGGCATCACAGATCTGCATACCCTGGACCTCGAGGCCGTTGTTCTGGGCCTGGATGGCGGAGACATCGAAGCCAGACCAGCCGCTGTTGGTGGTAGAGCCAAAGTCGAACTCACCCCAGGTGGCGGCGTAGGCGCCAGAGTTGCCGGTTGGGACGGTGGAACCAGAGGCGGCAGCCCAGCCACCCTGAGAGTCGGCGTCAACTGCGTAGTACTTGGTGTCGCCTGGAGAAAGAGTGAAAGTGGTGGAGGCCTTGCCGTAGAAGCCGTCCATCTGGCCGTCGGGGCCGTACTTGTTCCACATCACAACGGTCCAGTCCTCGGTGTTCTGGCCCTTGAACTGAATAACGTATTCGTATGAGCTGGCATCAGACTCGGAAATCTCGATGATGTTGCTGCCGTAGGGGTTACCGACGTTGCCCTGGTAGGTATCGCCGCTGCCACCACCGCTGGTGCTGCTACCGAAACCAGATGTAGAGCCGGTACCGCTAGGAGTGGCAGTCCAAGAACCACCAGAGCCAGATGAAGAGCTAGGAGAACTAGTAGTGGCAGAGGCCTGGCGACGGACATGGCCCTCTGAGCGGGCGAGAGCACCGCCGGCGACAGTGGCCAGAAGCAAAAGAGACTTGGTGAACTGCATTTTGAGTTGGAAAGATTGACTTTTGAGCTTCTCAAGAGAGTGTGGTTGTATAAAGGAATGACAGAAGTATAGAACTTCCTGGGTACTGCAAAGGAATGTAGTTGGAAGAGAGCGTGATGTGACGAAGGCGAGAATCTTCTGGGGACAAACTGCTTATAAGTACCTCTTCTTCTCGAGAAAGAGTTCTCATGCCCCCGCCACGCTTTGCCTCAAGAGCCTGGGTATCCAGTCATAGCCAAGAGTGCCTGGTACCTGGACCGATCCATGGCGTGGAGCACCAAGGGTAGGTGTACGTCAGGCGACGCAATGGGCCACACGAAAGGAGCAGTGTTGGATGTGCTTGGAGGCCCAGAAGGGCCGGTGTTCTGGAAGGGCATGTGGCTAGATGGGGCGAGTGGGGAAGCGTTGGAGAATAAAGTAGAGAAATCGGTGCTAAGACTAGAAATAGTCTAATCCGCGGTTCGAGAATCACAGTTCCACCAACGGCGATTTGTATAATTGGTTCGCTTCATCTATGGAGTCGACCCCTAAAGCCACGAGCAGAACATAGTCGTCATTCGTTGAGCCATCTAGACACATGTGTATCTGTTCTCGAGTTCATTCTCTCTTCGTCTGGAACCTAATATACTATGTGATCGCTAATCATAAATTTATCCGCCTTTGTAAAAGGCCTCTACAGAGCCAAGAGTCTTGCGACAAATGTCGAGGAAAGGACTGCCACGCGGCGCTCACCTATTTGGGTTAAGCCACAGTACGTACGCTGTATGCACGGACATGAGGCTGAAATACTCCTATCAAAAGGAATTAACTAGCAGGTTCGAATGTGATTCTCAATCAACTGTTCTCGAAGCTTATCATCATGGGAACTTCTCAGTCCAAGTGGCTGCTCAAACCTGACTACGTATGCATGGAAAATTCTTTCATCGGCAACCTTTGGCTCCTTTTAATGGGCCACGCGACATGTTCTCGACCAAGCGGGGCATGCTTGTCGGTAGTTGAACTTATGGAGCAGCGGAAGATCCCCGATCTAACGTCATCTTCTTTGGTGGTCCCAGTTGGATTTTTTACTGTGGAAATCGAACCCAGCGGAACATGCCTGGTTCTGTCGCTTTGGGCCTGTGAAAACGTGAACTTCTAAAAACACCCATTCTCTCAGGGGCTTCCTCGAACGAACCACTGTCAATGTTCAATTGGCACAGCAGTGTTCATTCAGGGGCATTTCTTGCGATTCGGGAAGTCTGGATGTGCCAAAGTTGCTCAAGTACGGTTCCGAGGCGCCATGAAAGCAGCATGATTGGCCACTGATACTTCCTCCGGTCCCATTTTTATTAAAAGGAGCCAATTGCACTGCTTTAATAGAGGCTTGGCAGGGCACTCAGAGTCCAGCCCCAAAAAACTGAATTTTGTGTGATGCACTTTTAGCAGATCCATGGAAGCCTCGGCGTGCCTGGATTCTTTGTCTTCTCTTGCATTCCATTAACATAACCGAGGCGTGATACGGTGGCGGGAGTGCGATTAAAAAATTGACCGCTCCAGCTGTAATTGTTGATTTTCGTGAAGATAAATCCCACAGACATTAATTTCTAGGCGCAGATATTGAGCAGCAGTGCCTGGAATCCATGCGCGACATCCGTCGGTCTAGACAATGCGAGTGGGGTTCGCCGAGGCAAAGAGCGATTCGGCAAGAGGGGCAGGATTAGCACGGGTTTTAAGCATACGTTAGCCTGGCTTTAGCCTGTTTCCTTGGCCTAGGCAGTTCCTTAACAATTATTACCCCGTTGATTCTCCGATAGGTCCTTAGCACCAGAAGCGGAGAAGAATCGTGAGCCGGGGGAATCATGGCGTTGCTCTGGGGCCTCCAGTCTGAGTCTAGACCTAAGAGCATTTACTGCCTGTCAAAGGCTGCAAGGTACGACTGGCTGTCTGTCACTAAAGCTCGTCGAAATTCTCTGCGCCACTTGGCGTACAAGTCTTTGTGCTCTTACCCGTACTCCAAGCCTGAGCTAGGCTATTAATATTAACCCTTGTCATTGATGAATGCAACCGTGTGATTTATTGCTCCACGGATATTGAAATGAAATATTAGCCTAGCGATCTGATGTATGTCGGTTTTCTCAGTTGTTGGAGGATTACATAGAGAAGATCAGCTACCGAGGCAGCTTTGAAAACAAGACCATGACATATCGGTGTCTATACTTTGAAGATTGAGGAAAAGCCGGTGCCTGAGTTCTGCCTGGCTAGCTAAGAGTCTTAGATTGGCTAGACTCGCCACTAAATCGATTTGTGGCGACGTAGGCTTGGCCGAGACAATGGATGGGACATGATATGAATTAATAGCAGTATATGATGCGTTATTTATCAACTCAGGCTGATGTAGCCGTCATACAATCCCCGAGTCTGTACAAAGACCAGGCACTGAGGAGGATGTAACATCTTTGACTCAATTACTATTTTACTCCCTAAGAATCGTGTTCGAATCCTATCCGAATCCTAACAAGATCCTTAATTCATATATAGAGGTCTAAGAAGCTAGAGCTAGGATCTTTCTACACTAAAACTAAGTAATTTCCTCTTGATTGGCATCGAAAGACCCCATAATAGTATAGTAATGTGGTGATGAAGAATGTAAATGCTGCTGGTCAAATCGCAAATACCTAATCGCTGGTCTGCCTGGAACTTATCGTTTGCCAGAGTGACGGAGCGCGCGGGCCTCTATTCGACTCGACTCTGATCGTCCAATAGCTTCCTATTTCTGTATTTAGACCCACGTGACTCGCTTAAGTCGTGCGCGATAATGTTATTCATCTCGGAGGAAGCCTCAAGCCTCCTCAGCGATTATTTTGGCTACAACGCTGTTCTTATTATTTACTACGGTAGATCGTATGATAGCAAGGCCTCCCTCGGTCGTATCTATATTCTCCCATCCAGCCAATAATTAAATACGGCTCTCACAGAATCGGATCGATTACTGCCTCCCCCTATACTCAATCGAGGACTGTTGGCAACGCTGAAAATCAACATACCACGGAATTATCATTAATATGGATCCAGATGATTTTCTCTCGGTTCGTTCCCTAAAACTTCACAATAAGTCCCAATGGGCCAGCTGGTTGAATTTAGTCCGTGCTGAAGTAATCCCCTACGACGCCTGGGAATACATTGATCCTGATGCCAATGATGATGATGCTATTCGGACACTTTTTTCCACACCCTGGTGACGAGCCTATTTATCCTACATATCAAGACGCCAAGGAAGCAATTAAAGACGCGCCAGAAGGGAGCATCTTTCACAACGCTACGCCAGATGAGGCCCACACGTATCTCGAACGTAGATATTTAAGATGGGAACGTTTGGAAAAGCGTTACAAAACGCAACTGAGGGGCATCGCTCGCGCAATTAATCTTATTTAAGTGTCGCTGCCGAAGGAATACGCGTTTATTGTCTATCAGCAAATCAGCGTGCGTGACCTCATGAAGCAGGTTAAACGTGAATTCTGTCCTCAGGAGGACAAGATGTATATGCGTCAATTGAAGCTTGTCGAAGAACAGAACCGGTTGATTTCAGAGGGAATTATCGATAAACCAATATGGCGCATGCCTTGAGGTTTCAAAGCATAATTCCGTTCTGACAAAATAACGAGAATTTACGGAGTCAAGCGTTGACGCGATTGATAAATATGAGGACAATTTTCAGATCTCTTACGTCACCACTGACTATCGTATTGTTGAACATAGCTGCGCAAAGCTGGAATTTAATGTTTTCAAGGGCTCTGAGAATGGCGAGATTGTGGAACGTCATACTCAATGACCTGACTCTACTGAAAATGAAAGGTACAGGGTGTGTATAGAGTATGAACTCAAGACAGATATAATTCACCATCTATGGCTTTTATCTAATAACCTATGATATTTACAACTTTGAAGTACTCTCCTCGCGACCAACAAGGTTAGGGTGACCGTCGTTCTTTGGTCGGGTCACAGCGTAGAAAGCAACACCCTCGGTCTTTGTTGAGAACTAAGAAGAGTCAGTAAGTCTATATTGGTTGATTGGTACATGAACTTACCTGAGCCCGGGATCCAACGTGGAAGAAGGCCCAGTCTCCAGGAACGAGGTGGTGGGTCTTGCCAGTGGCCTCGTCCTATATATTGTTAAATCTGAAATCAAGATCAAGATTGACGGAGTTCTTACTGTGATATCGATTTGACCCTTGAGGACATACTTGGTCTCCTCGTAGTCGTACACACCATATCGTGTAGGACCGGGGACGACACGGTAAAATCCAGTAGTCAGGTAAGGAGTTGGGTGTGAGCTCTGGGACTTGACTGAGTGGAAGTCCGCGATAATGGCACATTCACCCTCGGGGATGGGAATGTGCTCATGACCGGCACCCTTGATGATAGTAAGAGGAACGATATTATTAGACACTAAAGAAATTAGCACAAGTTTACGACGATGACCAATGTGTCTTACTGTTGAAGCGTATAGGTAAAGGTATATTCAGTAATTGCGAGATAAGCTGTCAGCACCTTCTTTATATACTAATTGAAGCGGAGGATTCTCGGTATAGATACTCCGCATTGTTATCATACCTTGGAGACGGGGTACGGCTCCGGAGCCGTAGCTCCGTGCTAGCTCTCAAGCTTATTCGGTTGCCGCTACACCGTCTCGCCAGCAGTTTGCATGACCCACTTAACGCCCCGTTTTTTGCCTATGAACACAACAAAATAGAACAGCAAAATTGACTATGAAGAATGCCCTATTATCATTAAGCTATTACAATTTAATACGAGATAATTAGGCCCAATATTTACTAAAGAAGAGGAGTCGCGTGGGTCATACAAAAAGCTGGTGAGGGGTGCCAGCTACAAAGAGGGTTAGTGTCAACGCATTAAGGTGGACCGGGACGTAACGTGATCGGAATCTCGGCGCTTGGCCGAATTATCCTGGAGCAAATCGACCTTTCACATTGTCGATATTCTGCGATGAGATCTGAGGTCCGATTGTCTCATCCGGCTCAGCTATCAAGGGACGGTCCACGGTTGCTTATCCCCGCCCATCTGTGTACTGGGTGGCAAACCTAGACCTGGCAGGCAATCGACATTTCACGCTCCACTGCAATGGCCCATTGACGTTTCTTCCTCCAAAGAAATGAGGCTGATATAGTTTAGCTTTGTTTTTTGGGCACTAGGGTCGAGTGTGGGCGGCGACATCGATTCCCGGAAATACTATAGATCGCCTAGTCTCAAGTCTGCTTTGAAAGAACGCCCCTCGCATGAGGAGAAGCTCACTGTTTCTCTCGGTTTAAGTTTATCCCTCGCCTTGACAAGCTCGAGTTCCTTGTAGTCACAAGCTACGCCAAGGCAGCGAACTGCCACCCCTTTACAACGGTGACTTGCACGAAGTAGCTCTAAATGCCACGGGCAGAGAAGACCCGTTGCAGGGCCTTGTGAATGTGCCAATAGTGCTATGATTTCAAAGAATCGATAATTTTAGAAGGCATATCCGAGGATGTAAATCAAATTTCATTTGTACGCAGATATTTCATATGTCTCGACCATGAGGTCACAGACGAAGAGGCTGCCCAACACAATAGTGCATTCGTGGGGTAAGATCGTGCTCGCGCTGATCAGGCGTGGCAGACATGGCAAAAGTCAGGTGGTGCAGCAAGGCACAACTGCAGTGTTGCAGCTCGTGGATCTGCACACGAGCCAAGAAATTCTCCATCTTTCAGCCAATGACGATACCAAAGATTGGTATCTCAATATTTCATTGGCTCTGTCTTGAAATGAGGTAAATTGTCTTTGAGAAATGTCATGCGGTTGGTCAGGGTATTGAAAATGTACTCCCTTGCGGGTGTGAGTGAAGCGCTCCACCTATCCCTGGATTCGGCCATTGAGTAGGGCAAGCGGAGACCGTTTTCTCACGTAATATTTGGGCCTTATATTATGGAGTAGATGACCCGACTTTTCCGGGTTGAGAGGTCGGGCTTGGAGTGTTTACCTATGTCGCTGAAATAGATATGTGCTTTGAAGCAGCTCTTATCCATGAGTTGAGAAGAAGCAAGTCCATGATCCACGGCATTTAAATAACTGTCTATCATTATATGCACAGTGACCTCAACTGATCGAACTTGTGCCCACGTAGAGATGCTCCTGACAGTCTTCCATGCAAGTAAGGAGCGATGTAGACCTGTAAGGTCCGACCTGTAGCAGAGCTACATCATTATCATGCAGTGTTGGAATTATGGAGAACTTCGGGATTGGGAAAGCTCCAAGCTAGCTTTGTAGCATATAAATAGGAAGGTCTTGACCTCTGAAAGCTTTCTAACCACACCCGTTCAAAAACCATTGTACACTCCTCCATCTCTATACCCTTGAAGACCCTTTGCATCAACACCAACATCATGCACTTCCTCAAGACATTCGGAATCATCTCTTTCTTCGCCGTTGCGGCCTCAGCTGGTGCTTCCAAGTTCGCCAACACTTGCCACGAGATCGAGGGCTACGGCTCGACTTTGCGCGCTGAGTGCCAGGAGTTCGAGAATGGACAGACACGACCATCGACTCTTGACCTCAACAGATGTCTCAAGAACAACAAGGGAGGCCTTAAGGTAAGCTGACAAAATTTCAACTGTAAAGTTATAATCAGCTGACCTCTTCTAGTGCGGTAAAAAGTGAGTTATCTCTATTACTAACAATGCATGATAAGAGTCTAACGCCGACTAGTGGCAACTATGAGGGCTCTTGCATCAACTGCAGCCTTCGCGGACACACCGACTTCCAGTGTATGTGCCGCAATGTGGATGAGGGACACAGATACGTTCCTACTCACATCGATCTGAGTAAGTCAAGCAATGCCATGAAGCAGGCTTTGAAACTCCAGCTAATTGTCTTGGCACAGACAAGTGTATCAGCAACAACCACGGAGAACTCTCCTGCTAAATGGCTCTTCTGGAAGCCCTGCACAATCAACCACGAATAGAGACGCAATAGTATGAGACAGCATATTGCGCGAAGTTAAGATTATGAAAGACGATATTCTATGCGAACACGCCCGGTGAATTTCGCCACCGTACCATTGGAGGATTTATGATAATGACTGATAGAAAAATGAATATGATATTTTTGGTGACATTTCTTTCGTAACCCTTTTTAATCAATTATTGTATGCAAAAGTGTATCGTCATAATCATCCCACCAAAATGCATAAGAACGCTCGTCGAAGATGCAGATATGCCAAAACAACACGCTATGTTCAGGGGCACATAAAATACAAATAAGGTTTCGAGGCAAGATTATCCCAAGCCAGAAAGTCGTTTCGACGCAAAGATACTGGGGTAAGTGGAATCCGCCGGAAATCATGATGCAGGCATCTTTATGATCTATCATGCGAGACCAATGTCGCGGAGCTGCTGAGCCTCATCGTCTAAACTTGATGTTAACTGGTCAAACTGATGAAAGACATGGGTCGATTCATCAAGAATGTCTTGTTGTTCTTTTGGTATTAGGAAATGGTCAAGGTTGGTCATTATCCCGCGAAATCGTTCTTTCACGTTCGTCGCATCCTCGATATGCCAGAAGGAGAGCGGGCTTGGCGTTCGGGCGCGTGTAAGCTCCGCCGAGGACAAATCCCAGAATTCTGGGTAGCTCTTGAGAAGTCCAAGAAGTTTGTCACCTCCGTAGAGAATCGCTGAATACATAATCCAGATGTAAGCCACCAGGCGGTGAGGTTGGTCCTTCACGCGCTGTCGAATCTGCCCTCTGATCCGAGCTCCAAGGTTATGTTCTCGAAACAGCTCGGTCTGTATCGGGTCAATCGACATTAAGAAGGAGAGATCGGCCTCGAGTGGCCTTGCCCTCATGATCTCCGGCATGTAGAGCAGCCTCAGCAAAGCTCGAACGCGCTCCTTGTCGTCGATCGCGATCGCGATCGCATCGCGGTGGATGTCACGATGCGTGGTGGCGATCCACTCAATTGGATCGCCAGTGCATGCGACCCACTCAGCCTCGACGCCAAAGTATAGTTCAGCGTAGCGCGACAGCCCCAACGTGTAGAGTGTAGGCCGAGACACACTTGGAGGAAGGCAGAGAGGGATTCGAGCGAGATTTGTCCGATGTATTGCCGCGTGAGGCTCTCTGGTCACATGTTAGCAGCGTCGCACAGACACGTCAGATGAGGCCCAAGTATACCTGATGGCACGACGCAGTCGAGCATAGAGGTTATCCTCCGTCATAGTTTCCGAAGCCCATATGCGTCAGCTGCCCTAGGCCTGAGGTTTGGCCAAGATGGGTTCGGCGTGTTAAAGAATTAATATGCGATCGCAAACCTGATTTCAGTTCGGGCCGCATTTTCATTCTTCCGGCGGCATCTACATGTAACGATGTCGAGTAGTCGAGGGACTTAGGGCTGGGACTGCAGAATGATATGTAGATTCTACCCAGGAGCTCTTGAAGCTGTTTTCTATAGAAAGGGTTGTTCAAATAATGTATAAAGCAAATTCTAGGCATTGCTGAAATGCTTACTGGTCATTCTATATATCTGCGACGATAAAAAGCGAACTACAATCGCCGGAAAATTAATCCGATTTAGTTCTCGATGCCGACTACACCCCATGAAATGCACACTTAACACCATGCCCGGCCAGTCTTTGAACGCATTGCACCGAGGGCTGGCCACGAGCGTGAGTAAAGTAATTTTCATAGCCTATGATTCCGATTAGTTCTTCTGCTTGCGCCTACTTGGTCTCTCATGCCAAGAGTTAAAGTTGTAACAAGGTTGGGAATAGAGTTCCTGCTGTAGGTATGGCGACCATGGGCTCCCATATTCCGAGGGAGAATTTCTTGGTTAGTAAATCGATAGACTAGGAGGACGCGACCTCGTTCTGGGACTTATAGAGAGGAATTGCGTCGCTCGGAGGACTAGATCAGGGTGGGGTATGGCGAATCGAGTCAAAGCGTCTTCGGATGTCTTGCAGCTTTGTTCGCCAGCTGCTTGAGTGCTCGATGCGACCGAGTCGCATGAGGCATGTTGCTCGAACCGGCAGTGTGAAGTCGCGTAGGCTGGCCGAGTTCGGCGCAATCAGTGGCCCTGGTATCTCGAAGTGTCAGTAACCTAGCGCAAAACAAACGATTGGTTTGTTTCCATCAGTGACAGGTCAAGCTTATGCGGCTCTGCTCTCGGTCGGCTTCCGTAGTCGTAAGAATGCGCACTAAGCACGCTAAGCATTGCTTCCCCAGATGTCAGGCCCACTCCCCAAATCTGATATTATAGTAAGCCTGCGCTGATTGGGAATCGATATGGGAGTAAGGTACTGGTCAATGAATCTATAGATCTCCCAATTGCAATGATCAGTTTGCACGTGCTGGTGAGGTGGAGGTTTGTTGATGTTCTGTTTGTCTGCTTTGCGCCTTCCTCAAACTCCGTCAAACCCGTGACTTTCGTTGATGTTGTGGTTGCCTCAACATCAGATGAAATTTCCTGGTTCTGTTGCCATGGATGCTAGCGCGAGGCTATTTATCCCTCACCATCCACGGTTCCTCTTCTTCTTTTCTTTTTTCCCCTCCCCATACCATTTGGTTTTGCTTTGGCTTCTGGCTTGCTCCCCATCTGGTTTTTGTCTGTCTTCTCTCTGAGAAGCTTCCCCTGCGTAGCTCTGCTGCTCCCTTCTTCTTCTTTTCGTTCCCCCAGGACCGAAGCAATGCCTCGCACATTGGCTCCGTCTCCTCGTGTTAGCCGGCTTCTCACCAGAGGCCCGGCAGCGCGTCCTTTCTTCGTCCCTGGCTCAGGGCTCTCTTTCTCCCCCACCATCATCCCATCTCGTCCTGGTTGTCGTCCATCTCCCCAAGATAGCATTCGGCGCTTCTTGGGGCTGAAGATGCAACAGCGACAGGTAAGTGGACTGGTAAGTGGGCTCCCGGAGAGCATCTCCCCCTCTCCCCCTCCTCCGCCCCCTGCTGCTGGCCCTCGAGGCATTCTCAAGGCTTGCAAGGACTCTTTGCCTAAGGCAAGTGGTCGCCGTGTTGCCTTCGGGGACACTACGGTTCACGAAGTCTCGAGGTGGATTGTTCCAAGGAAGCGTGAGTCTAAGCCCGTGTTGGTGGTTTCTCCCCTTCCTTCTCTTCGTTTGTGTGTTCCCCCTCCCCCTTTGCCTGCTGTTCCTGATCGCACTCCTCTGTTTGTCCCCGGAGAAGTTGCAGTGAAGAAGGAAGACTTGCCAGCCGCAGACCAGGACAAAAGCACATCTCAAGTCCTCAGTGAGGAAACCAACGAACCTCGTCCTTTTGGAAGGGGGTTTGTTATTTGTGCTCTGGTAGCGGCAGCTTGTTGTATGATTTCTGATCTGTGGTATCCATGATGGGTTTCCTTGTGTTGCGCGTGTCTGTCGTGCCCCGGTGTTGGATGGGAGAAAAGTCTTTTGAAAACCCCGAAAAAAAGCCCCTTTTGTTTGCCCCCTCTCGTGCAGTTGAGTTGGTCTGGTGTCCATGGCTCTGCTTTAAAGCGTCCATGAGAAGTCTTCTGGTGCCTGATCCTGCTAGCCTCGCCCTCATGTATTCCCTTGATCCCGTTTCTTTTTTCTTCTGATCCATGATATCTTTTCATTGGCCCTGGTGTTGTATGGGAGAAAAGGTCCTGAAAACCCCGAAAAAAAGCCCCTTTTGTTTGCCCCCTCTCGTGCAGTTGAGTTGGTCTGGTGTCCATGGCTCTGCTTTACAGCGTCCATGAGAAGTTTCTGGTGCCTGATCCTGCTAGCTCCCGCCCTCACATACTTCCTCTCTTCCCCGTTTTGTTTTTACATATTTTTGTGACAGCTCCCCATTGGCGACCCATCCACTTGGGGCGCACCCTACTCGCTGATTGATCACAGGAACCCAAACAGACCATTGGTTGGACGATGGGGTGGTTGGTGGGAACCGTCGTCTATAGCGCTGTTGCGAGGCCCCCGGAGCTATCAGCCGTGCAGCGTTGGGGAGGATGGTGGCGCCGTAGAGGCACTGAAATGGTCAGTATCAGTTTCTAACTATAAACCCTTGCTAATCGATGATATATCACAGGGCGTTTTTCAGATGCAAGGTCACCGGGCGGGCTGACTACTGCACTGAATACCCCAGGGCCGACGAATCGACGAACCGACGAACGATTGGCTGGACGATGGGGTGGTTGGTGGGAACCGTCGTCTATAGCACTGTTGCGAGGCCCCCGGAGCTATCAGCCGTGCAGTGTTGGGGAGGATGGTGGCGCCGTAGAGGCACCGAGATGGTCAGTATCAGTACAAGTTCTTGAACATGAACCCTCTTGCTAATCGATAATACATTATAGGGCGTATTTCAGATGCAAGGCTACCGGGCGGGCTGGCTGCTGCACTGAATACCCCAGGGCCGACGAACCGACGAACCGACGAACGATTGGCTGGACGATGGGGTGGTTGGTGGGAACCGTCGTCTATAGCGTTGTTGCGAGGCCCCCGGAGCTATCAGCCGTGCAGCGTTGGGGAGGATGGTGGCGCCATCTTGGCATGGGAAATGGTCAGTATAAGTTCCTGAACATGAACACCCTTGTTAATCGATGGTACATTGCAGGGCGTGTTCCAGATGCGAGGCCATCGGGCTATCTGCCGCACTGAGTACCCCAGGGCCGGGTTGAGGTGACGCGCTGTTGCGAGGCCACCGGGCTATCTGCCGCACAGTGTTGGGGAGGATGGTGGCGCTAAATTGGCACTGAAATGGTCAGTATGAGTTGCTGAACATGAGCCCTTGCTAATCGATGGTACATTGCAGGGCGTGTTCCAGATGCGAGGCCATCGGGCTATCTGCCGCACTGAGTACCCCAGGACCCGGTTGAGGTATAGTGCTGTTGCGAGGCCCCGAGAGCTATTTGCCGCACAGCACTGGGGAGGATGGTGGCGCCATCTTGGCACACTATGGGTAAGTCTCGTTGCTTGCTTCAGACGGATTGAGCCCCTTGATGGCTAACCGAACTGGCCAGGCCGATTGATGAGATAATGCTGATGCGAGGCCACCGGGCTATCTGCCGCACAGCTGGGGGTGGATGGTGGCGCCATCTTGGCAAGCAAAAGGTAAGCCTCCATGGATCTTTGCTTTGAATAGAGCTGACTTAGCACTAAAAGGACCGATGATCTCCCTCTCCTTTTCCTTCATCCTGCCCGTCGCAATATGACGCACATGGAGAAGAAGATGTGAGAGGGAGGCATACAAGGGTGTCTGACATAGATAGATTGCACTGCATATCAGAGATGAATTTAACAAGCCTCATTTGATAAATGATAAATTCACTTCCACCCAGACTCATGTATGCAATGTACGATGCGATGAGAAGAGGAGCTGATGAAGATGCATGAAGTCTGAAGCGCTCGCAAAGGGGCCGACGCCGCCTGATCACGTGTAATCTACATCTTCACTCGCAGCATTGAATTATTGGCACCAGTACAGACTGTCTGCATTAATGGAAGTAACTTGACAAGTTGAGGCAGTCGAGATCGCAAGTGAAGTGACTCGTGAGCTTACTACCAAGCATAAATTTCCCGTTGTCATCGCAGCAGAAGAGACCCTTCAGCTTCGGATGTGACAAACTTGAATAGTTCCGCCAAGACATGCATGATGTGGCAAATTCCCGCGTAACCACAATCAATGAGCCTACAGAAAGTAATGAGATGAAAAATCCATCGGTCGCAAAGGGTGCTGGTTGTTTAAATACCCGATTTTGGCGCATTTGCTCCCGAGTCTGGGATCTTATGGCTCTACATAGGCAGAAACACTACCTCCTAGAGAAAAATAGGCATCTGGATTAAGGAAAACGATCCTGTCTGACCTGGATGTATTCTAGAGCTCACCCTCGGCAAGAATGCTGGTCAACGGAGCGAGATCCTTAAGGTCTATCTGATGGCAATGATCCTTAGTTTCTACTGTTCCTGTTGGGACTACTTTGCACTAAGAAATGGACCTTCGTAATTGTTATCTTGGTGAATTTCCTCTATTTTGCCTCTTTAGCGCCTAATGCGAGTCCACTTCACAGCACTTGAGGGTGTAAGCGGTGCTGTGCCAACATGGCATGGAGGCGTATCTCACTTTGGAGAGCCACATCCACTGCGTCTGGATATTTTGCGAACATGACAGCTTTCGATAGGTATAAAGCGATGTCTGTCTAGAGATTGGTTTGTTTCGCTGCAATTATTGAGATACAAGCAGGTCTTGCTTGCAGTAAACAATGGCCGCTCGTCATCGGTAGTCAGAGTTATGACAATTTCGCCTGAAACAACTGACTGATAAATTAAACAGTGCTTCCGTGTCCTTGTAAAGAGCGTTGAAGTGTCTGAGTAAGAGATCTCTATGTTCAGGTCTGGCTGCAGGGTGTATGCTGATGGCCGGATATGCCAGGTTGACTGGCACTCGCAGAGAGTAGTTTCAGTTGCACGCCTTATAGACACAGCACCTTTTCGAAAAGAGCAAAAACTTCTTTCATGTACCACAAGCTCAAAGCCCCGACAGGCGCTCTGAGGAGACAGGTGGAGGGGGTTTGCGCCATCCATGGCCCGGACGACGCCCAGGTGAACAACACCGCCAACATCGACCTCGGTGTTTCTGAAGAAGGCGAGCGTGTATACTCTACAATAATAACCATATTTCAAAACCATAGACCTAAAATCCCCCAAAGTGACGAGCTTGGGGGGTGCGCAAGCCACAACAACACGTAGAGACCGGCCAACCTCGCCGCAGTTTTCCACCGCAAACATGCCGTTCGGCTTCGAGAAAGCTCTTGTATGTGTTTTTAATGCTACATACACCGCATTCCCAAGCTCACGATCATTATCTACATCTAAATCTTCCAGGGCCATTGCCAGGCCCCTCCCAGCCTGCATGGCCGCCTCTGCTCGACCTTTCGCCCTCCGCACCTTCCTGATTCAAACGAGCTACTTCCGCGACAACAGCTCACGGATGTAAACAAAGGATGGGATGCGCTGGTGAGGCCGATGGGATGGAAAAGAATGAGAAGAAAACCAGTATTAGAAATACAGAGCAGATCTTCTTCAGGCCCGGGATCTACAGAAGGCAGGTAGTGTTATCGCTGACGCTGTGAAGTGCGATGAGCAAAGCGCTGGAAAAAGGTATCCGCAGCGGCTGCAACAGATGAAGGTGACTCTCGAGAGCTCGAAGGTGTATTATAAATCCAGAAGGTGTTTTATGATGCGAAGGAGCTACTGTAATTGCTAGCAGCCTCTGAAAAGGCAGTTGAGCTGCCCGTGGGATACTCAAGCGCGGCCATTAAAATGTAAGTCATTGCTATCCGTTAACGAAGCTTATCATACTGTAGAAAGAGTATTTGAAGAAAAGTGTCTTGGTCCATCGTAGTCTCTAGAGCTTGCTGCCTCCAGCTGCGCCCTGTGGAAGGCCAAACTTCGAGATATCCTCTTTGGTCGTCCCATCAATAGCCAGCTCAGCCAGCACTCGCCCAAAAGCAGGCGCAAACTTGAATGCGTGCGCCGCACCAAGTCCAACAATAATGTCTTTGTTCTCCAAAGGACTGATAATGAATCGCCTCTCAGGAGTAATAGTGTACTGGCAGGTCACTGTTCTGAGAGGCTGGCGACCCTTGTCCGGCATCAACTTCTGGAGGAACTCGGTCAACTCGCCCAAGAGTCGAGGCGAGTGAACATATGTACGCTGATCAGGTGTCATCATATTTTTTGCTTGATCGTGGCCTGATTTGATTGTTGGTTCACCGTAACAGGGGAATCCATAGTAGTTTTGTGGGCCTCCCCAGATCCAGACTGGGAAATGAGGCGATTCAAACTCTGCTGGTTCTGTTGGCTTGAAGTATGTGATCTGCTCTTGCATGACCTGGAGAGGAATGTGAACTCCCAGTGGTTCAATAAGTTTGTTAGTCCAAGCATCAGTTGTCAAGATGACTTTGCCAGCATGGAAAGTGCCCTTCGATGTTTGGATCACGACTCCCTTGCCTGATGATTTGGGAATGATACGTTCGACACGGGTATGCTCTTTCAGAACTGCGCCTTTTGAGCGGGCAAAGTGTTGCATGGTAGCAACGGTCTTGTTGGCATGGACTATACCGGTGTCTGGGTCGTAGACTGTGTCCACACTTTCTGGGATATCAAACTGAGGCCATCGAGCCTTGACCTCTTTGCTATTCAAATGCTCGTGCACAACGTCATTTTCAGTCAAACTTTTGATATACCTGTCGATTGGATATGGCGCGTCTTTGGGGAGAAAGAAAAGACCACCGGTAGTGGTCAACAGTTTCTGTCCGGTAAGGCTTTCGAGCTCGGCCCAGTCTTTGTATGCCGATTTGACGAGAGCGACATATTCTGGATCTGAGTTTGATTTGCGGACAATACGTGATGTATCGTGGGAGGCACCGTGGACGTGGCCAAACTCGAATTGCTCGAGCCCGAGGACCTTTGCGCCTTTGAGTGCTGCTTGATAAGCTGCACTGCTTCCTAGGACACCGAGCCCAACGACAGCGACGTCAAAATGCTCCATATTTGAATCTGATAGTATGGGTTGCCCTCTCATATGGCGACAAGTGAATAGTTATTGGAGAAATGCCCTCTTTTTTAATACCCCGCAATTACTGTATAACTACTTGACGGTGGCCGGGCCGCTCACGTGGATAGGCCCTCAGATCAATCGAGGCTGTCAGCATACTTGAGGCTTATCAACATGTGGGGGTTTGCGGGGTGATCATCTCGAGTAGCTTGGATCGGATAGCTTGCCTAAAGTGGGAGCTCTAGTCCTGTTTGCGTATCATTCTTTCCAGCAGTCAGGTCAGCTCTTACTCATGGAGTAATTAGTCATGATCGCTGTGAAACGACATGCCTCTGCTTCGAGCAAATATAATTTCACATCGTCTGACCACATTATCCGTTCCTGCGACTCCTGCATGTGGTCTTATAGCTCAACCCCAATCAGTCCTTACGGGGACAGCCCGTGCACGTGAGCGGGAGTATAGGCAAAGAGCCAGTGCAACGTGGACTCAAATAGAAGAAGACAATGTAGAAGAAAGTAACTGACATTCAATTATTCTACTCAAAGACGTCTAAGAGGTTAATACTGTGGGTGTTTGCCATCTATAGACGTTTTGTGATTCTCGCCGGCATGGCTCGACCTGACGATCTCGACCTTTCTCGGCTTATGTAGTCTTGCTCCCAAGAACATGGGCTTCTTGCGGTCTCTACTTTGATTCATACTTGAGCTTTAAGATACGAAGATTGGGGGAAATTGCCAAAGCAGCTAAATGAACACTCCAAAGGTGAAGATTCGGCCTCGGCGACTTCTACTCCCGAGTTTGACGTCGAGGAAGCGGCCGTTCGGGCTCGCGACTTATCCGTCGTCAATACATTGGAGATTCTACTTTCGAGACACTGGCTTTCTCAATGGGGGCTAAGGAATGAGCGGATTTGCAATACGAAGTTTAAGAACTTTCAAAGCCTCTGTCTCCAGCTAACAAATACTCGATTCACGACTCATTGATATACATGCCGATCAAGCCCATTTCAAATTAGCATAGAGAACACTTTATTGGAATTAACTCAGGCGCAATGGATGTACAGGGTTTTGCTATCCAGGATGTGAGAATCTTTACGGGGGATTGTATTATCGAGCGAGGTTTCATTCGCGTTCAAGGAGGTCAGATTACGGACGTTGGTGAAGGTGATTTCGAAGGCAAAGCCCGAGTATGTATAATCCTTTCCAGGGGATACTCTTATTCCCGGATTGATTGATTGTCATATCCATGCTCTCGGCGGCAACGTGCAAAGCATTGAGCAATCGCTGCGGTTTGGCGTGACTACTGTTTGTGATATGCACAATGACCCGAAGATACCAAGAAGCTGAAAGAGGTAAGATAAAGACCTACCGTGGTGTTCAAGAGCTGACTCAATGTTCCTAGATGGAAGAGGATCTTGCAAAGAATGGACTATACTCGGATTTCAAGTGTGCAGGCCTTGGTGCTGTCATCGAAGGCGGTTGGCCTATTCCGGTCATGAAAAAGGAATTCGACCACGTACCAAATGGGCAATGCATTGCCGACAAAATTATCTCTACCTGGCCAAAGCTGAAGACACCTGGAGATGCAGAGCCATACGTGAGACATCAAATCGAGGAGAACGGAGCGTCCTATATCAAGATGTTTCACGAAGTCGGCGATAGCATTGGTATGGAGCCCCCTTTTCCCCCAATGGACGTCCAGAGAGCAGTGGTTGAGGCTGCTCTCCGACGTAGAGTGATCGCCATGGGCCATGCTTTTAGTCACGCTGGAGCTTTAGCTCTCATACAAGCAGGCGCAGATGGCCTCACCCACATATTTCTCGACCAAGCTCCGACCGACGAGTTTGTGCAATTGATGAAGGCTCAAAGATCCCATTGCTCTCCAACTTTGGCTTTGTGTGGCTCTCAAACAGGCGAAGGCGAGGAACTCCAGCGCCGATTCACCGACGATCCATTTTCGCAGCGTATGCTTCTCAACAGGTCAGTTGGAAGGCCAGTTGGCTTTGCTATTTCTCAAAGGCCTAAGTCGAGTGTTGTTCACGCGTATCGCTCTGTTAAAGCCTTGCATGCTGCCGATGTGCCTCTTCTCGTTGGAACGGATGCAGCTGGGCGGGAGATAGGGACAGCATATGGCCTTGGCGTTCATATGGAGATGTATCTGTTGGCCACTGAGATTGGCATGGCGCCAGCTGAGGTCTTGAGATCGGCGACAAGTCTAACCGCTGACCGATACGGGTTCAATGATCGCGGACGAATCGAGGTGGGCCGCAAGGCGGATCTGGTTTTGATGAATGGAGATGTAGCCGCTGCTCTTGCGGATCCGAATTCGTTATGCTTGCCGGTCAAACAAGTATGAAGGGATGGTGTCCAAGCGTCTGCGTTTGAGGCGTAAGGAGCATTGCTCCATGACTGGATTCCATGCCCTTCTGGATCGGGTTGGCATGCCCTGAGCTTTATGACGTGTGTGCTGGGTTCGCGTGGAGCTCTTCGAGTGCATTAGCAGTCATAGTTGGCAGCAGCAGATGCTAATGAGAACAAACCCGAGCCTACTCCGTAATCAATGAGCAATGGCGTTTGGGCAGTCATGAAACAGATCAGCTGTTATCGCTTATCGGCGCGTCGCGTCGAGCGGAATTTTTGCGGGGCGAAGTCAAACTAAAAATCCAAGAGGCCGCCGCCCCTAACGGTAGATCCTCGTCACATGCAATTTTCACAATGAATCATGACGCATAGAATATGTTGCTCCCTTGGAAATCTCGATATCGTAACAAAGAAAATCTCCAGGGCCCAGACAGCCATTGCTGCCTGGATTCTGTTTGAAACAATAACATGCTAAAACCGGTTAGCACGTGACTCCCAGATTCTGCCACCGCCTTGGTGCTATAGCTTTTTCTTTGCTTCCCCACCATGTGTCTCTTCTTCTTACACCCCAGACCAGGTGGTTCTTTGTGTCAAAATGAAGTACGTCCTGGTATCTGGCGGCAAGTTTTATCAGTTGATCTGTGACCCTTGAGCCAATGGCTGACCATGGTCTACAGGTGTCATCTCTGGTGTTGGCAAGGGCATCATTGCCTCCAGCACTGGTTTGCTTCTGAAGACCAGTGGCCTGACGGTCTCAAGCATCAAGATTGACCCATATATTAATATCGATGCTGGAACCATGTCTCCAATTGAGTGAGTTTTCTACCAATAGCCATTGAAGGCCAGAGCCATGGACACACCGACTAACGTGAAAATCTTTGAATTTTGCAGGCATGGTGAAGTGTATGTTACAGACGATGGCGGCGAGATGGACCTTGATCTGGGTAACTACGAGCGTTATCTCCTCACGACTCTGACCCGAGACCACAACATCACCGTGAGCAAGCCTTCAACGACGAACGACTGGCTCCCGCAATGATGCTGACCTTTTGACACCAGACCGGCAAAGTGTATCAACAGGTCATTCAGAGAGAGCGCGTAGGCAACTATCTCGGAAAGACAGTCCAGGTTGTTCCCCATGTCACCAATGCTATACAGGACTGGATTGAGCGTGTCGCCAAGATCCCTGTCGACGAGTCTGGTGCCGAACCAGACGTGTGCATCATTGAACTGGGTGGGACAGTCGGCGACATTGAAAGTGCCCCTTTCATCCACGCTATCAGCCAGTTGCAGCGCCGTGCTGGACGAGGCAATTTCATTCAAATCCATGTCTCCTACGTGCCATTGATTCATGGCGAACAGAAGACCAAGCCAACACAAAGAGCTATTAGTGACGTCCGAAGCGCTGGCTTGAATCCCGACTTGATTGCCTGTCGTTGCGAGAAGCCTCTTGAGAGCGGTACTATTCAAAAAATTGCGAATATGTGCTCTATGGACGCGAAACAGGTTGTCGCCGTGCACAACGTGACCACCACTTACCATGTGCCGCTGCTTCTTGAGCGACAGAAGCTTGCCGACACCATCGGAGACCTGCTCGACTTGCCATCCATTCAGAGAAAACCCAAGAAGGTGACTGAGGGCCTTCAGGGATGGAAAGACTGGGTGCAACTGGCTCAGGGCCAGGATTATCTTCGCGACACTGTGTCAATTGCATTGGTTGGAAAGTATACCTCATTGAAGGATGCATACATCAGTGTGTCGAAGGCTCTTGAGCATGCAGCTATGTTCTGTCACAAGAAGATCGAAGTTGTCTGGGTGGACTCTTCGCATCTAGAGGAGAAAACATTCAAATCCTCGCCTGCGGAGTATCACAAAGCATGGCACGCTGTGTGCACTGCTCAAGGTGTGCTCGTACCCGGTGCGTTTGGTACCCGAGGAACAGAGGGAATGCTCAAGGCAATCACCTGGGCCCGTACCAAAAAGGTACCATACCTCGGCGTGTGTCTTGGCATGCAGTTGGCGGTTATTGAGTATGCTCGCAACGTGCTCGGAATCAAAGATGCTGGAAGCGAGGAACTTCATCCAGAGTCTCAGAACCAGGCTATTATCTTCATGCCTGATGTGAGTCTACCTATAATCCATATCATGGGAATATATTAACGTGGTAATGCAGGTCGACAAAGCTAAATTGGGTGGCACAATGCGTCTTGGAAAGCACTTGACAGTCTTCCAAAATGGCACCGAGTGGTCCCGTCTCCGCGCTTTATACGGACCAAGCGTCCCACAAATCGCCGAAAGACATCGTCACCGATATGAGGTCAATCCTGAGATGGTTGCTGACCTCGAGCAAGCTGGCTTGTCTTTCGTCGGAAAGGATACAAAGGGCGAACGCATGGAGGTCGTTGAAATACGCGATCACCCATGGTTTGTGGGTGTCCAGTTCCACCCCGAATACCTCAGTCGGGTCTTGGATCCAAGCAGATCCTACCTGGGCTTCTTTGCCGCAGCTGCAGGTTGCCTGAACGAGGTTACTAAGGCTCTCAACAACGGAGAGCGAAGCATTCGCCTTGAGCACTAATTAATCGTCATAACGATAGATGTGAGAAATTGTGGTTCTCAGTGCCGCATACAAAAATAGGTCTATATCGACTTTCTTTATGATATTAGAGATGCATGGAGTCTAAGTTCGTGTGGGAACATCATTTTTGCATTGATGATTAGCTATGCCATATACGCATATTGTGCGAGTCTAGATCTTGCCAATCAACTTTCTTCGCATTGGAAATTGTGTTTACTGTGTCCTTTGAAAAGCTTTGCTTTGAAGAATTCATCGCAAGATGCTTGAAATCATAGTCTCATAGTTGGAGATGCGTATACAAAGGTCTCAATTCATGCTAAATTTCAGGATCACTCTGAAGCCGAAGTGCCATTCTCGCGCTGCTTCAACCCTCCACGCACCTTCGGTATAACAAACCGACCGTAATCAACCGAGTCATTGAAATTATCATATCCTCGAATCGAGATCAGCTCTGCACCAAGATCCACATAGTCTAGGATGGAATCCGCGATTGTCTGCCAGGAACCGACCAAGGCCGTTGTCGCGCCCTGGGCGTTTGCTGCAGTGACAGTGGGATACCATAAACCTCGGTCCTGGACGTCCCCACGAGAAGCGATATCAAGTAATCGTTGAGAGCCCACATTTTGAGGGGCACCTGGATTCGGGATTCGCTTGCCGATGCCTGCTTCGCGGTTGCGGTTCAATGCGTCCAGGGTACTGTAGGCTTTGTTCCAGGCTAGTTCCTCGGTTTCCGCGCCTGTTCAAGCTGAGTTAGCATGTAGAACTATGTCAAAGGGACTATGGCTATTACCAATAGGTCTGAAAGTCACCCAAATGCGAGGGTATTCTTCTCGCGGCCGGCCAGCTTTAGCTGCCTCTGCGTAGATGCGGTCGATCTGCTGCTTTGTCTCCTTCAATGGCTCGCCCCAGAGACCGAAGATATCGCCCAGCGATCCACCAATACGGTAAGCAGCATCTGAAGAGCCTCCAACGGACACAGGAATAGTGCCATTCACCGGACGAACATGGCTAACGAAGCCCTTGAACTGGTAGTATTTTCCCTCCCAGTCGAAGGGCTCTGTAGAGCTCCACACACGACGGAGAATCTTCAGGTACTCCTCGAGCCTGTCGTAGCGCTCTTCCTTGTTGAGGTAATCGCCTTCTCGGGCTTGCTCTGTGTCATTTCCACCGGCAATGAAATGGACGACTGCACGCCCGTTGCTAAGCTGGTCTAGAGTTGCGAGGGCCTTGGCTGCAACGGTGGGGTATAGTGTATTTGGGCGGAGGGCAATAATGATCTTAAGCTTCTTTGTCACTGCGGCGATAGTGGCGCCGATTGTGAATGGATCGAAGGAAGTCGAGTTGTATGGGATCAAGGTGTAGTTAAATTCATAGTCGTCTAGAGAGCGGGAATACCGAACGAGGAATTCGGGGTCAATGGGAGCTTGGGGGATGGGATTTAGCTCGTTGGAGGGGTTGGGGAAGGTGACGCTGATGAATTCGGTGGGCATCTTGAAAGATATGAGGAGATTTAGAACTATCTTATTCTGGGGAACTCTTGGCTGTTAAATGTTCTTATAGTGAGATGCGCAATCACGCAAGCCCATAGGGGATTGCGTCTTCTGGTTCTAGATACCACGCAAGTCTCTTTCGGATGGACTATTTCTGGCAAATCTCAACAATCTACGGTATACAATCCTAGTATAACTAGAGGGACTACTATGGCATCAAACTATTCGGAATGGCGCAATGGCCTGCGCGTTCATATGTTGAATTACTAATTCCGTATTGCCCGTCGAGTGGAAATAAAGAACGGACAATTCCCAAATACCACCGAATGAATATTTTATGGATGAGTGCGTGCTGTTGGATTGATACAGCATGAAGATTTCGATAAAATTTATCCGATTTGCTGCTTCGGAGTGCTTCGATGTTAGGGCTGCGTTTACATATTTTCATGGCTGCCGAGTAAACAGAGTGGCACCACGTCGGATCAATGATGTACACTTCTCAGTAGATTTAGCACTAAGGGGAAGCCAATCACTACCTGCATCTCTCACAGAGTCTCGCCCAAGCAAATCCTAAATCAGAAGTGTTCCTCCATTCCAAGGTTCCGACCACTGTGAAGGACAGTCGACTCTTGGAGAGAAAGGACGAGCATGCCATCATGTGATGAGCCCAAGTCTCGCGACCCTTATTTCAAAAACGTGGCATAGACAGCTTAAAAATAGGTGGCAAGGCTAGAAATCATCTACAAACATCTACAATCAACTACTATTTAGCGATTCACTGAGTAGAATTAGAAGTGTACCGGGGCGAAGTCCGTCGCGGGTGCCCGGCAGCACATTTTCTGGTTGGCCGAGACGGAAGAGCCGGGATGAACTCCGAAAAGCCTTCCGGGCCTGGGATGCTCCAGCTTCGACCTCATACGATGACATATTGCCAACCAAGCAGACATCCAAACGGGGTGGACTCCACAGGAACATGGAGGATCACCTTGATCCAGAGAGACCGTCGTCGCCCGTACGGCAGCTACGCGATGAATTCGGCGATCCGAAACCGCCAGGGATTAGCCGCAAGATAACGAGCTGCGTGACATGCCGGAAACAAAAGATCAAATGTGATATGCCAGGGGCTCAGCCACCTTGCATGCGATGCAAGAAGCGTGGGCTGTCGTGTACCGTCAATCGGAGCTTGCAAATGCTGCTGGAGAGCGACGCAGGGTATGTTTCGCTGACACTGCCCTTTAAACCAGTCCACTGACTTGTAGTCTAGATGGAAGCATACGATGGAGAAGAAAGTCATGATGCTTCAGGAGTCAATCGATCAGCTTACTGGTACATCAGTAGGCGACGTTGGACAGCTACTACCTGCGACTGGCGATCATCAAGTAGCACGCAGTGGTTTGAATGTAGCCACAAGATCCTCTGATCAGTCAAATTTAGCGGAGAGCTGCTGGGATGTTAGTATAAACCCCGAAATAGGTCCTGGGGCTGCTCCTGGGTCATACCTCACTCAAATATCTCCAGCGCCCACTGGGCCAACCAGCCACGCAGACTTGGCCACGAAAGGGACAATAAGCCTTTCGAATGCGAAGCTATACTTCTGCAGATACCAAGAAAGGCTAGATCATTTCGTCTACCGTATACTGGGGGAACATAGTACGGTGAGATTTGAAAGCACTCGGAAGTCATCACCCCTCCTGCTTGCCACAATATGTACCATTGGTGCTTTACACTATGCCTCAAATAATAAAGATTTCGACGCTTGTCGAGCAGAATTTCTCACCCTCGCCGAAAAGCAAAGCTTTGCGCAAGGCTCCATTGAGAGTGTGCGAGCTCTCTGCATCGGCGGATTTTGGCTTACTGATTTATCCTGGTCTCTCACTGCAGCTGCAGTACGCATGGCCACGGACATGCAACTCCACAGAAGCTTTTCTAGGGCTATGAGTGGTGACAAGACGCACTACATTCGTACTCGGCTGTACTATCATGTATATGCATGTGATCATCATGCGTCTATTGCCTTTGGAAGACCCCCGATGACTCGGGAATGTGAAGTGATTCGCGAAGCCAGGGCTTTCGCTGGATGCGTACACGCCACGGAGGACGACTCTCGTCTAGTGAGCCAAGTCACTCGATGGAGTCTGCTTACAAACGTATTTGATACATTCGGCACTGATATTGAGCGCTCGATTACGGATACTGAGATTGCCCAACTGAGGAAATTCGGCTTAGCTCTGGATAGCCTGCGTGCAGAATGGTCAGGTCGCTTTGTGCCCAATGCCCACGTTGGAAATTATCCTCGCAAGGGCGTTATGCTTCAATATCACTTTGCGAGGCTATATCTCTATTCTCATGCTTTTCGAGGGACCTCATCTGGAGGATCTACTTTGACGTCACCAGAAAGTTCGATGGAGCTGGAGGAAATCGCAAATAGTGCTGTGTTTTCTGCACTGTCTATCCTACGGTCGGTGATAGATGATGGAGAGATACAATCATTTCTCAACGGACTGCCCGCTTACTTTGATGTGATGATCACATTTGCTGTTGTGTTTCTCATCAAGGTTTCTTCCAGGCCATCTCACTACATTCAGCTGGAATATATCAAGATTAAGACCTTACTGGACGATATTGCGACTACTCTTAGTAACGTCGCTTCAACTTTGCACCCACGCCACCTTCTTGCGAGCATATCAAAAGGAATGAAAACCCTCGTCAATCGATTTGATCCAATGGGAGCAGAGTCTATCGGGATTCCTCAAGTGGCGCCATTGTCCACGACAGAGAATTTCAATGCGGATCTGGGATTTCATCCTTATTTTCTAGGGGCATATGACCTACAGAGCAGCCAGACAATGGGACTCGGATTCGAGTTTATGGAGAGCTTGAGTCCTTGACGTCGAAAGCGAATGTTGCATCCAAAATCTACCAGTTAAGAGCTAAATCAAAAGCATCATAGTTCCGCCAATCCTTCTTGGCAGTGGCTGCATGCACGTTCGAAACATGTCGCGATAGGAGCAGGGGAACTTGCTGCTCTGACAGGCCACCATGGGATCTCAAAGGATGATCCCCGACTGTGGATAAATCATGCTCGCTCTCACGGCTGCCGATAACAGTGTCCTTGCGAGACACAACAACAAAATCTCCTTCCCTGTCGAGTGGTAGATCTAACTCGTTTGAAGCTGCCAGGCCATCCAAAACCAATTCAAACTGTGGAATTGACTTGCAATAGTTGATCATATCCACAAGACATTCCTGTCTGCTCACATGGACTCGAACAAAAGAGCCAAGCGCTCCATGGTGCTTCACGAATGGGTCCGTAATGGGACAGATGACTCTTGCACAGTTTTCTCCCCATTTCTCGACCAGCAAATCCTCCAAAAACACAATGTTTGGCTTTCCATGAGCATCGGATTTTGCGCTCATTCCGTGGTCGCCTGTCACTGCAACCACAGCACCAAGTTCAACTAGCCTGCCGATCCGTTGATCGAGTTTAATAAGAAATTCATCCGAAGCTGGCGTCCCCGGTGCATGCTTGTGCTGTACATAGTCTGAAAGAGTAAGGTAGAAGATATCTGCTCTTGCCTCTTCCAAAAACCTGATCCCGGTATCGAGAACAAATATCGATAGATCTGCAGAGTACTGACTTGGTGCTTTTCGACCAATCCACTCCTCGACATCCTCGATACCATTTTCCGCGAGGGAGCAGTTACCAGCCTTCTCAGAAGAAAAGCAAATATCTCCGCTCTCGGGAACGAGACCATGTGCCAGGATTTGACGCAGCTTGTCCTTCGCCGTGATGGCCGCGACGCGCATGCCAAGCTTCGACATCTGCTCGAGGATCGTGGACCCCCGGAGCAGCGAGTCATCTTGGATCATGACTTCATTGCCTGTTTCCCTGTCCAAGTAGAAATTCCCTGTGATGCCATGGATAGAAGGCGGCTGACCGGTTATGATTGACACGTTGTTGGGGTTTGTGAAGGAGGGCATGCAGCTCTTTGCTTCTGCGTGGAATCCGTCCTCGACGAAGCGGGCAAGGTTTGGCAGGATGCCATCTTTGAGTCCTTGGGAGAGATATTCGGGGTCGAAGCCATCGACGCAGATTACCACTGTGGGTTGGCGTGGAATGGAGTATGTTCGGCCGTGCAATGTGAAGGATGCGTTGGTCATGTTGGCTAGTATCGTAGACCGAAATGAAATAAAGAAAGAATCCTTGTTCTCGATAATGATGAAAATAAAATGGTCAATTCCACTGGCGGTCACATAGTCACATAGTCACATAGTTGCGACTTATATTGCAAGTAGCTCCACCAACCGCGGACTTCGCACCGGGGCGATTGTGACGGTAGCAGTCCTGGGCATGGATTCCTCACGGACTTTGCCCCGGTCGGGATGGCTCAAATGGAACAACATGGCCAGATCACACGACTCCCTTCAGCGTTTACTATTTGAATATGCTAAAGGTTGGAATTTCTTTGCTAGGTATAGATATATGTAGATTCTATTATGAAAAACTAGAGAATCTCCACCATAAACTCGCCAAACATAAGCCCGCACAACTCCTAATATAGCACGCCATCAGAGGTATCATATAACAAACACTTTAATCCAACTCCTCTTTCAGAGGATACTGATCTAGTCAATAAAAGTGTGACGCTGCACCGGTTTGAGGATTAATCCTTGAGTCAAAAGCAGGCGGTTGAACGAATAGTGTGTCAAACCGAGGAGGGCTGACAGGCCGACTGGACGTAAACGGAAGAAGATTGACAAGTTCTTCGAAATAAGGACTGGGAAGGTGAGAGAGAATACCCGGGTCAGCAGGAGCGGCCGTCGCTGAAGTTGAAGTTGGCTGCATCTTGCGACGGGGTGTGGAAATGCGAGCGTAGTCCAGACACTCAGCAAGGTCATTTGCGTCAGTTGGTGTCAGGGTCAGTTCCTGGGCGCTCGGATCAACGAGCGTTGCGTATCTTGGTCGATTGACGCAGAAATCATCGAGTCGCTGCTTCATCATTCCACAGCTGTTCCAGAAACATGAAAGCTCTTTGAGGTTCTCAAGACTGACGTCTAATGAGGCACCAGCCATCTCTCGAACCGCTGGATCGGCGTCTTCGAGGAAGAGAGCGTGAATGACACCTGCAATCATATTGCAATATCCATAAAACGGATCGTAGGATGTTGTAAGAGTTCCACAGCAAAGAGACTTGACGTCGTCCATCAGTCGCGAGAGGGAGGACGCAGCCATTCTGCAGGCGATGAATGATTGTGCCAAGAAGCTTTGAGGTGTACGTTGACCAACATGTGCTAAGCGCCTTTTGAGGAGGAATGGATGATACAACAGACATTGGCAAAGGTAGAATAAGGCTCGAGAGAATGCCAGAGGGGCGGCTTTGTGTTGGTCGATTGAGCCATCTTCTGCTAGGCAGATACGCGCGACCTTGGTAGCAAGCGGCTCATTCAGACCTAACTCAGACTCGTGTTGTAGGATCGCCGAATGGATAGAAGAGTATTTTGATCGTGGATTCCATGGCAATACCCGACCTCCAGGGGCTTGGTCTTCTTGCTCGCCAAGAGCGTACTGAGCACAGCGACCTAGCAGCGACGCCATGACAACGGAAACAGAGAAAGGACATAGTTTGTTTAACCCGGTAGCCGAATCGTCTTCAAGAAGCTGCTCGAGGTTCGGGGATTGCTGGTATTGATTTGCTCGCCATTCGCTCTCGCCACCGGGAAGAGACAGTTTGCAGTGCTCGTCCAGGATAGCCGCTGGCCGCTCTTGACCGCAAGAAATAAGTTTATCGCAGAGGTAGAAAGACCAGAAGACTCGGCGACGTTCATCCTGCTGGGCAGGCGAGAGGTTCTTGTCTGGCTCAACCATCATGCGGAAATCTTGTGCCAAGCGAATTGCAAGGCCTACCTTTATCCAGGAAGCCTGTGTGCGACCGTCTATTTTATGCCGTTAGGTCTGCAAATGATGAGAGCTGCGAGTGTCTTACCTGTGTAGTCAATTATCGCCAGTAGCAAGATAGTTTGGACAATTGTTAACTCTGCATCACTCTGGATGCCATTCCATGGCATGACAATGGCCTTCCATGACTGGTGTGCATAAGCCGAGACCGCTGCATTCTTGTCGCTGAAAAAGGGATCGGTGGAGTAGCGGACAGTGCTTGCGACCAGGGCAAACAGCAGGTGAGTAGGCAGCTCGTTGAATTCAATACGATTTCGCAGGCTGGTCTCGTGAAACAAAGAATAGGGTTGATTGTGACAGTAGCGAAAGTAAAGATCTGCAGCAGAACGGATGATATCAGGGGGCGGTAGTTGGTTGTAGGGATTTGAAGAATGAGCCGCGATGTCAGAATCTAGGACCATCTTAGGCCCAGCATTTCCCTCTGCTTGGCCATTTTGCGGCTGTGTAGCTGGCGTGTTTGATGACTGTGCAAGGGTGCGTTCAATCCTGCAACCTGTTAGTTGCGACGCCAAGACGTAGGGAGGCGAATGGGCCATACGATTTTACACTGCGCACCATTTCACCCATTTGGCTTTCAAGGGCGGCGAGTCTCGCTGAGAAGCCCTGTTTTTGCTGTTAGATAACGATCCTAGGAGGGATTGAGTATACTGACCGATTTGCCATTATCCTCGAACTTCTTGGGCTGGGTATGGAGATGCCTCTTGCTGATCCCTGGCGACAGGATCGGTGGGCTGGAAGAATTGTCCTCGTCAGAATAGCTGCATGGCTGGCCACACCGCGAGCAGAGAGCACATATCGGCTTCTCGCCTGTACAACGGGCCTTCTTGCGCCTGAAGGAAGGGGATCGTTAGCATCGTTGCTCGCCCCCTCGGGCGGACCGGGTCACCTACCGACAGTTCTGGCAGGCCTGTCGAATGCGCTTGATCGGACGGTATCCGGCCGACTCCTCAGACATGTTGACGATATACAAGCAGGCCAGAAAGCGAGGGGAGGTTCAGCGGGGGAGCTTTGAAGAAGGCTAAGAGAGCGCGGGGCCCCGCAACTGCATATAACCGTGCAGTCCGCATTGTCGGGTCACGCCGCGCCTCGAAACTTTGATCTCGATTTGTCGCCATTTCCAACTACGCCAGTAGCGCTGCACATTGTTGTTAGCGCACGATCAGTCGCTGTATTGTGATGCAAACGCAGCGTGCTTTTGTCGCATGGTGTGATCCACGGTCGGCTTGGCTCTGCTTATCGCGGTCTCGACTTCGCTGAACTCGAAGGGCCGGTAGGAAATAGCCTGGGGATCGTCAGTCGAGACTCTGGTCCACGGCCCCTGCATTGCCTTGGGCTCTTCGGACGTGCAGGGGATGATGATGTGGCCGTCCTCCCATGGCACTCGCACAAAGTGATCTGCGACCGTAATGTTTCGGATTGCACGGCGCAGTATCGCCTCGACAAGCACGTCGATGTCATATCCAGACAGGCCCTTCTCGTGACAGAGGAACCCCAGCACAGAGAAATCTTCCGGGTCGAGATGATGGCGCAGCCGACCAAGAGCTTCCTCTAAAATTACCTGACAGCCCTCTGCACTAGGGAGGTCGACATGCAGCTTTAGAGACAGTCGCCGACCGAAGCCGTCCATGTCAATATCGTGCGGTTTATTCGTGGCGCCGATGACTATGACCTCGTCTCGCGACTGGATCAGATCGCTCCATTGGTTTTTGAGCTCGTTTTGTAGCAAACGGTAGTGGTGCGACTGCATCGCATCGGCAGAGGGGTCGCAGAGGAGGCCATCGCATTCATCAAGCAGGATAATGGCCGGCGCATGTGCTCGAATCTCGCTGAATAAAGTCCTGATGAATTTCTCTGACTCGCCCACAAACTTCGACATGATAGCACTCGCTCGGATGTCAAATAACGCCATGCCATATCTCTTCGCGAAGCTTCTGACAATCAAAGTCTTCCCGGTACCTTGAGGTCCGAAGAGCAAGATCCCCGTAGTAGATCGCTGTCGCAAATTTCGGGTCAAATGTGGGAATTGCAGAAAGAAACAGGCGAATTCCTCAAGTGCTAGTTTCACGTCCTGTAACCCAGCAATGCTCGAGAATTCGAGGACCGAGTCTTGCTCCTCCACGTCAACCCGCATGCCCTGGATCGTCTCACGAAGGTGTACTTCATGCTCATCTTGTGATTTATCTGACCTGGACGAAGCTCCAGAATTCGCAAAGGACTTGATCCGCTTCGACACTCGCTCATCTTGTATTGGAGGCCTTGGTAACAGCTTCCTCGGGGATGTTGAAGCGCCGTTCGGTCGTGAGTTTGTCTGATGTGAACACTGTGCTGATTCTTTACTCAGCCCCGAATCATGCTGAGTGTGTCTTGTATCGTGTTCCATCTTGTCATCTCTTATCGAATCGGGATTCTGCTCGTCTTCGTCGAGAGATTTGACGTGGTCATACATTCCATTACAAATGGCACTTCCGTAGTGGATGAGGCATTGGTTCATCAGATATGCGAACTCTTCAGCACCATCAGCAGAAGAGACTAGATTTTTTGCCCATCGAGCCATCTTAGAGAGAGAAGTATGCGGCAGCTAGAGCTTGGTCCGGAAGAGTCTATTGGAGTGAGTGGACCTGCCAGTGTATCTCCAACCCGGAAGATTCAACGGCTCGCTAGCTACGCAGCGATCGACAACGGACCGGATTATGGATGCTTGAACGGAAAATTGAAGCTCTACCCCACCCCATGCATGTTCTGGGGATGTGCATCTAGCGGTCCGCCGAGCTCCGTGCAGGCCGGCCCGCCGTGGTGGAGATTTTGATTATGACTACAGGACTACAGAGCAGAGGTAGAGAAGACATCGTGATTCATCATGCATTAGAGTGTTTGAAAGCCTGCTTTACACGGCTACTTGTGATACTTCTGGCTGATTAGAGCGCCGGAAGCGACTAAATTCCACCTTGATTGCTTTGTCTTGCCATTCCTGCGCCTCGGGAAACTCATCATACTCCACATGCGCGGCCTTTGCACGCCCACGTATCTTTCGTGTTCGGAGAAGCCAGATTCCGTGAGAGAGAAACATGCTTCCCTCGATGGCGCAGCTGCGGAAGTCAGTTTGAGGAGGACACTTGAAGCGGGGTTCTTCACCAAACATACCACAGTGCATATAACGAGCCAAATAACGGGTCGAAGGAGTTCTGGGCCACTACTAGCAATTAGCTCCAGAGCCAAAAGATATTAATTAACACTTGGACATACCGAGAGACATCAATGAAAAGAAAGCCCCGAGACTGTCAATCGTAAGGAAAATGAGACTTATTCCCTGCACTCTTCCCCGCCGCTTGATCAATTCAAGTGGAATCGGCAAGTATCCTGAAATCAGGACAATAAACGCCAAGATGCCGAAAAGCTCGACTGGCCATGAAAGACCCCGCTGATATGGGCCTCGAATCAACAACACAAATACCACCTGCAATGCAGCAATCACCGCTAACATGAACCCGCAGAGGACTATGACTTTCCAGGCCGGCCATTTACTGTTGAGCTTATCAGCAACATGATCTATCGCCGAGCCGGAGCCTTCCACGGATACAGTTTGACGGCCCCGGGTCAGCACTTAGATGGGCGGATAACTGCATACCTTGAATAATATTTACATTGCCCGAAGCTCACCATACACAATGCGGCGAAACATTGGGGCTGCACCTGAATGGGGATGTTGAAATTTTGTGCGATAGCATACACTCCAAACGGTAACCCAGACCACGACCATAGAAGCATCATCAGCGTGGGCAACCCCTCCGTAGACTTGCGCCGGTAACTATGCCAGATCTGCGGGCAGAGCTGGATGCACCAGAACAAGGTCCCAATCAGGCCCAGCACGTTGGCCGACACGGGAATAGACGTCTGGGGAGCCATCACAGACGGTATCTTAGATGTAGAGGGAGGGAATGATAGCTACGCCCATCGTGTTCAGCGTATTAAATGGCACGATTTTTTCATTTCTCCGCGGCAGCTGTGCCCGCACGCGACGCACGCTGCAGCTCGGACCGGGGACTCAAAAGTCGGTTTGAAAGAGGGGGTCCATGCACCTTGAATGCAATAGCGGGAATGGATATTTTTGCTGGTTCGGTGGCTTGGTCTGGCACTAGGGTGTTTGAAGATTAGTCGCGTTCTACTAGTTCGAGTCCATCGCTTGAGATCCGTGCCCGGACCGGGCCCACCAGGGCTTCATTTGGGGCGCATGATTCCGTTTGCGTACGTGCGTTGTGCAGCCCATGGGGAAAAAGACTGGGGAAATTGGGGATGAAACCTGGGGGTCAGCACGGCACGGCTTACCTTCCCTTAATTTGGAAAGTGGATGCTTTGTTGCCCTGGATGGCTGTGAGGTTCTTTGTGCTCTTCCTACATGACTTTAGATGCTGAAGAACTACGACAAACTTTGTTGGATTGCCGATCACCTCCTAATCAGTCTGTTGAATGATGCAACGAGACGATCGTTGAGCGTATAGTGCTGATAAGTTCACCTTAAGTCTATTAGGGTAATAAGGCACGAACCGTGATTTTCATGAACATGCAACTGTAAACAGACAGCGCAAGGCAAGTCTGACCGAGGTGATTTCGCGGGCACACTAGTCGCTGGAGCGAGATTCATTATGACGAAGACTTTGCTTCTCAGAGTTCCAAGGCTACATTAGCGGTGATTATCGAATGCTATCGTGATATGAGAGGTCATGTTACATAGAAAGTTAAAACTTTGTGAAAATTCATCATATTGAATAAGAGAGGCATAATGGTATCTGAGCACATCAAATTGGTATCGACTTTCAGTCAAACCGGTTACTCGTACAAGTAACTTCAAAACTAATTACTTTCCACCGTCCGGAAATTCCCCCTAGGATGCCGGAATATCATTATCGTATTTACTAGTTAATTACAACCTTAGGAGGAGCGACGAGTGCTGAGATGCTCGGCAGAGTTCTTCTCAAGGCTGGATCCATCATTCTGGGCCTTCTTTAGACCAGTTTCGTCAGTCAAGCCGTATTGAACAGCAAGACGCTCCATGCCCTCGACATCAAGCTTGGGAAGCTCCTTAGATGCCTTGACATAAGAGATGTTCTCAACGTAGCCCTTGGCGAAGATGAGATCAATCTCCTCAAGACTGCGGTTTGCGACTTCAGGGTAGAACCAGTATCTAGAATTGTCAGTTTTCTTACTCAAGAGAAGTTAGAGACTTTGAGGCCCTTACACGCAAGGGATGAAGCAGAAGTTCATGGCACCGAAGAAAAGATAGGTTCCCCAACCAATGTTGGCAATCATGATAGGCGTTACCATCACAACAAGGAAGTTAATACTCCAGTTGACAATGTTCGCCATAGCGGCACCCTTAGCACGGATACGAAGAGGGTTGATCTCTGCAGCCCAGAGCCAGGGAACAGTGAGGTATGTTGCGCCGAAGAAGGCAATGTAAAGGAAGAGACCAAAAGCAGCACCCTTGGCAGGTCCTGGTGTTCCAGGAATCAGACAAGCGAATGTAATCACCATCGCGATGAATTGCCCAGAGGCACCAACGAGAAACAGAGGGCGACGACCGAGGCGCTCGACTGTGAAAAAGCCGATGAGAGCGAAGACAGCGTAGACAATCATGTTAATGCCACCCAGAAGAAGACTCTCTTCCGAGGTTTGATTCAGGGAGTCAGTGAAGAGAATGGGCAAATAGTAGATCACAGCGTTGCAGCCGCCAATCTGCTGGAAGAATTGCGAAGTGACACCAAGCCAGAGACGGCGACGGTGCTGGGACGGACCGCCAGTAAAGAGGTCTCGGACCTTGAACTGAGAACCGATCTGCTCTTCCAGTTGAATGGTATCAACGATAGCACGAATATCATCTTGTGTCTTGGCTGCGTTCTCTGGCTCTCCGTTGACAGCAGCCATAACGCGGGTGGCGTCCTCGATGCGCTCTTTCTTGCATAGCCAGCGAGGTGATTCGGGGACAAACAACACTCCAATCATGTAGACCAGCGCGAGGGCGATCTGGAAAGCAATTGGGAATCGCCATGTGAAGGATGTTGAGTAAACGCGGACACCGTAGTTAAGCCAGTAGGCCAACATGGTACCTGTTGCGATAATTCCACACTCCAGACAGACAATGGTGCCACGAGAGTTGGTGGAAAGCTCTGACTGGAGAACAGGCATAGTAGCCATGTTCATACCGTTTCCAATGCCAGTAATGGTACGGCCGATCATGAACTGAGCCAATGTTCCACGGACATCATTGTCAGGGAAGGCTGTGACCTGAATGATAACACCTGCAATGACAGCAAAGCCACCGATGAAACAAGCTCGCTTTCGACCAAGCTTATCACCCCAGATCATACAAAACAGAGCGCCAACAAGACATCCTATATCATGCAGTCAATATGAAATTCCTCCAAGCTAAGCTAGAATGCTCCTTACCTAAATCGTAGATAGCAACACAGAAACCGAGCAAGTTGGAGTCCTTTGCTGCTTGTGGAAAGGTACTCAACCATAGGGGTGTAGTGATGACACCGGACATAACACCTAGTAGGGGGTTAGACTCATATGACGGACGGCCATCGAAGAGTGCATACCTTGATCATAGCCGACGAGGATGAAGCCAAATGTAAGAATTGTTGAGATGGCAATGCCCATAGGCTTGCCACTAAGGCCAAGGTACTTTGGAACTGTCGAGGAAGACATGGTGGCAGACTGTATCAAAAAAAATCTCGACAGACTGATAGCCTAGCAGCGCCTTCGGACAAGGGCGAGACACCACCACGCTTTATGTCTCCGGGATCACGGCCTTGTCACGGATGGTTCTTGCTCAGGTAGGACCAAGCTTCACTAATCACACCCCGGACGTGAGGGAATGTCAAGGATCTTCGCGAATGACGGTCAATGATCGACTTCCCCCCCGGATGTCCCAATGGCGAAGGGGGTAAAACCAGAGAGTGAGGCAGACGGCGGGGTAGAACTGGGGCCGGACCCAGCGATTGAGAGCCCGGCCTGGCGGACTTCGCCCACAGTCCAAGAAGCTTTCGAAAAATCTGCTGGCTTGCGTTAGGCTACCCAAGATCGAGCTGCGGTGGGCCCGGACGCGGCTACCTCGACTGTTTCCCGGGCCCGGACAGACCGGGCTACCGTACTTGGGCCGTACCCGGAATTTGGGATTGAGATCGGGACGAAAGGCATCTCGCATGCCGATCTTTAGGCGTGGGCCGCGTCCCGCAGGATGAGGTCCGGGGTGAACCCTGTGCTGACGCATATTGGATGAGAAAAATATGGGTTTGAAGTGAGCTTGGACACGTGTTAATGCAGATACGGCATTAGGGCATCCTTGATGTCTAAATTTACTTAGATTCCAAATCTACATTTGCTGCGCGTTTGTGGAGACCGGGGGCTGTCAAGGATCGCTTAGATAGATCTATAACATTATTCGTTTCATCTAACGCGATAGAGTGGAACTATAATCATGAAGGTGGCAGTCATCGTCGTCTATTCGTCAGATACACCGTGCTTGCTCGAGAGCCTTGCACGTAGAAGAAGGCCTTGGGCAGTAATAAAAATAGACGAGACGGACATCATTGCAGCAGCAATGGGTCTGACAGGGATATAGAATTAGCGTGAGGGATTAAATGCAATGTTACCACAGACTTACGGTGTGATGTTCAAGCCCAATGGATTTCCAAGACCAACTGCTAAAGCGACAGCGACCACGTTGTAGACCAGAGCCCAGATAATATTCATCGAGACTTGGCTCATCGTTGCCCGCGAGATATCGAGAAGGGTGAGCAATGCCCCGAGATGAGATTGGAAAATTAGCACATCCCCACCAGATGTGAAACACCTTCTACCATGGGCCATCATTGCACCGACGTCTGCTGCGGCGAGACTTGGGCCATCGTTCATACCATCGCCAACCTAAGGAGATGACAATTAGTCTTGGCGTCACGGGATCTCTCGGAAAACTTACCATCATGACCTTGTGGCCTTGTTCCTGGAGATTCTGGACGTGTTTTAGTTTCATTTCAGGAGTAGCACAGGATCCTGCGACTGGGATCCCTAGTTCTTTGGAAACCCGGCATGCCTCCGTTGCATTGTCTCCAGTCAGAACACTGACTTCCACAGAAAGTGCTTTCAATGCATCAACCGTGTCCTTCGCATCGTATCTAACAGTGTCCTGGAGAATCAGGGATGCCGCGAGCTCCCCATCTACCGCAACAAACACAACTGAACCTTGGCCGTCCAGATCAGGCGTGTTTTTGATACCGCCAATGGAATTCTCCTTCATGAACTCGATATTTCCAATCAATACAGATCGCCATGCCCCCTGACCACTGTTGACAGAGCATTGCACCCCCCTACCTCCAGTCTCTTCCCAGTCTTTCAGCTCACCATATCCTTGATACCGCCCCCATTCATCTGCGCATATAGAAAGAAGTTTCCGGAAGATAGCAGATGCTAGCGGATGCGATGAGAGGCTCTGTTCCTCGGCGGCGCATATCAAAATTGCAAGCTCGGACTGCTCTTCTTTCCAAGAGCTGGAGATGGCCATATCAGTCACTTGTGGAGTACCTCGAGTCAACGTGCCTGTTTTGTCCAGCACGACATGGGATATCTTTTGCACGATTTCCATCGTCTCACCACCTTCGAGCATGAGCACACCTTTTCGCCAAGCCACGTCAATGCCTGCCATGACAGCACAAGGGGTAGCTAGGCCGAGGGCACAAGGGCAAGCTGCGGCGAGAATAGCCATCATGCGCTCTCCTGCGATAGTAAGCGCCGTGTATAATCCCTGGTCACGATACGAGAATAGGTCCTTGGATGCTGCTATGATAGCGATCGCAAAAATCACGGCGACGAATTTCTGAGTCACAATATCGACCCGATGTTGTGCGGATGCTTTTGATGTCAATGATCCTTCGATGCTATTGACAAGTTGTGAAAGGAACGACCTCTGGTTGTCTTGCTGGATTGAGACCTTTAATTTGCCTTCTCCGTTGCGGGTGCCAGCGAGAAGCACATCACCTGTCGTCTTCGGTTTAGGTAGGGACTCTCCGGTAAGAATGGATTCGTTCACGTTGGAAGTTCCTTCAACGATGTATCCATCGCACGGAATGACAGAGAAAGGATCGATGATAATTTCATCTCCTGCTCGAATGGCGGTCGTCGGGACGCGTTTCTACACTCGTTAATATAGGGAGTCATAATTTTCACTGATTGGGAGTATCTTACATTCAGAGAGCTGAGCTTCGCAAATGCAGTCTCATCCATAAGATAGTAAAGACCAGTAAATGTGTCTGCTGCACGTCGTCGAGACAAGAGGTCCGTGTATCTTCCGACCGTGATGATCAATAGAACTCCGATTATAGAGTCAGAGTATCGGACAGGAAGTCTACGAACGACACCACTGGCAGTCATTAGAAGGCCAATAATTGTCGACGCACTGATCAAACTGTGCATATTGAGCTGGCCTTTGCAAGCGCCAGACCAAGCATTGTGAAAAATCCATCCAGCATAGCGCCAGGAACCGATCGCTGTCAGCCCAAAGAGAAGAACAGATTGAGCGATGACAAGGACGGGGTTTGAGAAGCCCCCGAAGGTAAGATTCACGCCATAGCCAAGAGAAAATATCGTTGTTGATGAGATGACAAGACCTCTCAGAGACTTCCGAAGCAATTGAAGCTCTTCAGTATGCCTTAAGGTCGCGATTTTTTGCTGAGACGATCGTTCGCCGGAGCTCGCGTCGTAGCCAACATTCTCCACGGCCTCGATGAATTTCTTTGGATTTACATCGGGCGCATGGAAAACCCGAGCCTCTTGGAGGGGTAAAGAGACTAGCGCTTTGTCAACGCCCTTGATATCATATAGCGCGCCCTCAACGGTATTCGTGCAAGCTGCGCATGTCATCCCAGAGATCGATAGAATTGTCGAACCCGATCGCTCGGTTGTATCTTGCTTTTCGAAGAGTATTTGTTCTTCGAGATCATCCCCATGTCGAACAGATTCGTTATACTGTAAACCCAAATTCACGTCGAGGGCGTCGCAGCTGTTGATGATGAAGGCGATCATCGACGCCGCGATATAACAACATGCCATGGCGACCTATCTTCACATCGGAATTCAACTAGATGCTCGTAGACCAGTAAGTTCTCGCATCGGAGGACAAACTTCGAAATTGACTATGACATAGCACGAACCTCAGGATTGGATCCACGTTCTCCTCTGCCGTCTCTCTGCGTCCCGTCTCAAATGCCTGCGTGTACACTTGGCCTCGACCAGTCTCCGGCCTCGGTCCGGATCAAGTCATGAGATAAGACCCCCGTGGAGGATAATACAGGGACAGAGTAGAGTGATGATACCCCGGAATGTAGATCATTCAGGCCGGATGCAAGTAATCCGGGTCCACCCCGTGCCAATCCCGTCCTTGTGAAGCCAATTTTCAGACTTTCTATCCGGACCGTGATTGCTCTTTGCGGGGTACGAGGGCCCAAGCTCGGAACCCGTAGAGTATAGACGGCTGTACACCAGCGTTGAGTGAGCGCATGGCATTGAGTTCCCGGTAATATAAAGGATAGTCTTTTAAGGAGCCCAGTAGCCGTCACAGAACAATTCTCTCATGCGAAAGCTGTCACACCAACTCATTTTTGAAGATGGCGACAACTGTGGGTTGACCTGAATAGCTCCAATGAAGTACATCTTTACTGATACTTTGTATTTTCTAGACTCAAGTCGTGTCCCCGCACGTCTCCCAGTACAAGTTTGAGAAGAAGCCTCAAGTCAATGGAGAGACAGTGCACCAGAAAGGATGGGGAGAGTTTGATCTTAGCAGTACGTGGATTTGCATCTCCGCAAGCTCCAGTGAACCTTTTCATTTATAACAGACTAAATTAACATGAATCTTCATAGGCGTTTTGATCCCTCCATCAGCTGGGCTGGGTACCACCAAACGTTACTACCAGCGTCGCACGTTGTTCCAGTATGCAGGTCTATATTTGTTTGGCCTTTGGTGCTTCCAGAATCTGGAAAACCCAGCGTATCGTGCTTCTGCTCTTGGTCTTCTATTCCCTGGAGCAGGCTTGATTGCCGTGGGTACAATCCCCTCATTGATTTCTTTCATTGTCACCATGATTGGCATTCCCGTCACTCTCTTCGTTTGGTTCGCCATGGGTGGTGTCCTCTTCCCTTTGATCGTCTGGTTTGGTTCCGCTGCTCTTGCTGGATTCATGGCTCGTGAGACTCTTTTCGACCAGGCTGGACCTGCTTGGGCTGTGATCTCCGTTGGATTGATCACTTGGGCTGTCTGGAAGTCCGCTTCCATTAACGCCCGTGGTCGCTCTACCCAGCTTGCCCGCAACAAGTGGCTTCCTTCCAAGGTCAAGTCTCTTCAGGAGGGTGCTGTCCCTGCCCCCGCACCTGGAGATCGTGAGCTCGACTTGAAGACACTTAGATTTGTGCAGCACATGGTTGAGCGCGGTTTGACCAAGCACGACGACCTGAGCTACCACGATGTCATTGATCAATTTCAAACCGGCGCTGTTCGCTACCAGTTATACGGAGTCGTTGATTGTCTTGCCCTGTACCTTACCCACTACGCCCCTGGTTTCCACGGCTATGTTGCTGAAGCTTGCCGCAACTCCATTGAGAAGTCCCTGACCAAGCGCATTATGTCTTACTGGAAGTGGGAGCGTCTAACTGGAAAATTCACAACTGACTACGACCCAATTAACTATGACAATATCATGGTTACTGGATACCTTGGTGTTGCTATCGGTCTCTACTCTTCTGCTACTGGTGATCGCCGCTACGAGGAGCCTGGCTGCCTCGACTTCCACATCGCCGATGGTGTTCACTTCAAGCGTTCATTTGGTGACCTTGCCGACGCAATGTACAATAACATGGCTAGCAACGATTACTGCTTGTACCCTTGTGAGCCTAACTGGACCTACTCTCTGTGCAAGTAAGTACCTTTTGTGGCCTATCAGCCGGATGCCCCTTGTTCTACGTCTATTAGAATTTACCGAACGTTGCTAATAGTTGCTTTTTAGCTTGATTGGAATGGCTGGTGTTATCATTTCTTCTCGCCTCCTTGGCAACGACTACGCTGAGAAGATCAAGCCTCGCTTCGAGCGTGCCCTTGAGGATGAGATGACTGAGCCCGATGGACGTATCCTTCCTATTCGCTCCGAGCTCACTGGTCTGACTATTCCCGGTCTTGCTGGTACTCTGTCCGACTGTATCAACGCCATGAACCTGACTGCCTATCTTCCTCACATTGGCTCTCGTGTCTGGGCCATCATCCGCCAAGAGCACATCTACTACACCGAGAAAGGCCGCCTGGATGTTAAGGACCTTCGCGGTGCTGACAAGCTTGACCCCGGTAACTACAAGAGCGGAGTCGGTGCTCTTCGCGCCTTCGTTGCCGGTGCTGCCGCCGAGTTTGGCGACGAGCAGATCCGCAAGGATGCCCTCGAGCAGCTCGATGAAGAGTACTTCCCCGTCCAGTCCACCCCCTCAGGCTCTCTTTACAACAAGGGACTGTCCGCCACTACCCAGGTTGTCGCTCTTATGGCTCGTCTCATGCGTTACCAGGACTTGGCTAACGCCACTCTCTACGGCCCTGAGCCTACTGCCTTGGGTGGACCTCTTCTCGCTGATTGCAAATTCCCTGACGTCTTGGTTGCTAAGGCCTACAGCCACGACGGTAAGACTCTGGACTTGGTTCTCTACAACGGCAAGGCTGCCGGAAAACAGATGCTGCATTTCGAGCGCCTTGCTCCTGGCTCTAAGTACTCTCTTGGAAATGGTCAGACAATGACTGCTGATGAGACTGGCCGCGCTCGCGCCGAGGTTGAGCTTGACGGTCGCACCCAGTTGAACATTGCTCTTGCTTAGAGCATGCTCCTGTATGTTGAGGATGGCAGCTTTTTAGATTGAAAATTTGAGCGGAATACGGAAGCTATTAGAGGCTTATTGATGTGACGCCGCGCACGTTTTGTTGGTTTGCCAACAGTGATTACGACAATGCGATGTACTACTCGTCCACGATGAATTTATTTCAAGTTAAAATGCAAAAAAGGGAACTCGACTAGAGTAGAAAATATTTTAAGAATTTGAAAAGCTGTAGTAGAATGCAAGACTGCCGAAAACTGCCAAGGTCTGACTTATTGGAGACTCGGCGCTCGGGGAACTCTTTGGCCACGTTAGCGATTCTGTAGACTTCCTTGGAAATGTTGCCCCTTAAAAATCGAGGAATTGGTGCGAGGCCTTTGGGGATCTGCGTGCTATACGCAAGAGGAACTAAAAAAACTACTTGTTTGAGCGGATTCGATCTATGTCGGTGCAATTATTCTTGTTAAACTATGGAAATTATGACTCTGTGTGTGTGTGTGTGTGTGTGTGAAAGAGAGAGAGAGAGAGAGAGAGAGAGAGAGAAATGCCTCTAGTTTCAAGAATTGGGCTACGGCTACGGGAACAATTATGATCGCAAGAGTATAAGCATAGTCAAAAATAATAGCATTAGAATAAAGCCATATGATGATTTCCATTACCACGGGTCGCCGTCACCCATGAGCCACATATTTGTATTTCCTGCATCCAACTCCATATTCCCATACGGTGGAGACTCCTCGGAGTCAAAATTCAATATGTTCCCCTCGCCGAAAGCGAACCCAGTCTCAAGCTGTGTATGTAAAAATCTGTTCATGTCATCCAGTGACCATGGCCATTGATTCATTGTTGATGCGTCTTGGCCGACCATAATCGCATCTTGACTCGCAGCTCCAAAACTTTGACCATCTTCACGAGCCAGGATTGGCGATGATGCATCGTGATTCTGTGCTTGGAAGCCCTCGACGAGAAGTTTCTCATTTGGAGGCGGCTTTCCGACTTGTGATATGTCGCTCACTTGAAGCCTGGCGGCGGTAGACTCGTCAAGGTAGTAAAAAAATAATTGAAGAACCCAGTTCTTGACACCCCAGGTCTTCTGGAGCTCTCGTAGTCCAAGTAGGCATATCCTAGCTTGGTGTTCGGCTATTGCCCTTCTCGGCTCTTCGGGCCTTTCAAGAAGTCTCCGCAGCCGTAGGGTGTGAATGCAGAGTGAATTAAATAAATTTGTAATCACATGAATTTGTGCATAACGTAGGCGACCAGGGGGAGCCAGGAGGTCCTCCACGATATGAGCATTCCTGGCTGCGGCTTGCACAGCCATTTGCCCCTCCACTCCATCGTCCATACCTCCTATGAACTCGGAGCGGAAGAGAAGAATGAGCAAGTTGTTATATGCAAGGTGAAGCATATTAGTGTATAAACTTGACTGCTTTCCGAAGCTCGCCTCCAAATTCATTTCAGGAGATAGTTGTTGCTTCCAGTTAAATAACTCGTTCTTGATTGCCTCTCGTGTATCTGCAGTCAGGGCGTGCTTGGGTAAATAGCCATAGTGCACAATGCGACCGAGAATTCGTGAAAGCGACGCCATGCCGATCGCATAAAGCGCATACTCGTTCTTTTTGGCGGCTGGAATAGCGGGATCAAAAGCTCCTTCGAAATCTTCAACGTTCAAAGCCTCTGCATCGCAATCTTCATCACGAACACGATTTGGTAATCCTAACGCAGCAGCGCATTGTCTTTCACGGACATATATTGACCACCAGAGACGTTTCCGAAGATGAGCTTTCTTGGGATTCAATGATCCGCTTGATCGATGCATTGCTTTCGATTCTGCGAGACCAATTGCGGCCCCAAGCCAGTGGCGGGCATCTTTTTCGAGCATCGCGCCGGCACGTCGGAAACTAAGTAGGAAAAGAGACTGAATGACGGTGACCTTGCAGGTCTCGTATCCGACATCGTAAGTGTCTTTCGCGTTATTGTAGAAGATAAATTTTGCTTTGTGTCGATTGGATAGTCCAATGCGTTGCAAGTCTGCATCTTCGCTGTATGTGATGCCCACAAATAAGATTGCGTTAAGAAGCAACGGTGACAATGTCTGTTTTCTGTATTGAAGCCAAATTTCTGGCTCATTCAAGACAGCCAAGCAGGGATGAAACCATTGAAAATAAGCCTGAAACAGGGTTTCCACAATTTGTGGCTCAGGGAATGACAAAACACCTTCTTTTCTTAGGGCAGCAATCCTGGTATTGCGACGAGATGTTTCCCAGTTTGCGACGAAACCTTCGTCATCTCCAGCTGCTGGTACAGGATGAAGCAACCTGCCATTTTCTGATGGCGACGATCCTGATTGTGATGGGCTATTCTCGTTCTGCATATATCGAACAAAAGTAGATTCGCCTAGGAAAACGGAGTTCTCCTCGCTGTTGGCCCCATCGTCGGGTACGGGTGCGTCTGGCAGACCATCTGGGGAAGCATCGCCAGCTTCATCTCGGCGGTCCACTTTTTGTAGCTCTTTGCTCCTGGATAATGAGGCCAACAAATGAGAAGCCGTTACGTCGTCAGTATGCTCTAGGCTTGCCGTGCGGTCACTTTTGATCTCGCAGGAATCCTGCTCAGCGTCCATGCCGACCGTAGAGCCACCTCTTCGCCGAACATATTTTCCGCGGCGAGACTCGCGGATGTGACACGGCTTCTTAGCAGCGACACAGTTATCGCAAGGCACATTCTCGGTAACATTGCACCTAATACGCCTGGAATTGCAAAATAGGCAGGCTTGCCTAGCGCGCTTCCGTTGAGTGGACATAGCCGTCTTGTGTGCGGGTGGGGTGTACAGGCTGGTCTGGAGTAAACGCCTATCGACTTTTGGCGCTACTTTTAGTCGGCTTTATTGGAGAAACAGAAATAAATCTGTCGAAGGCTTCCTTCTCGACAAATATTCCTGGAGGCGGCGCAGGACGGACGGGAAAGGGAGTGGAGACGGATCCCCGGACCGTGTTGGACTATGATTAAAGTTGCGGGGTACCAGGGCTATTGTTTGGAGCCACCGGTGAATCCGGGGAAGCATACGCCGATGGCGATCGACCAGATGTCACGAGTCGAGAGGGATACGTGGATAATAGGCTGGTGCTCCATTTGAGTAGCCGGTGTGGTCGTATAGCCGTAAATGAGATTGCCGATCTCGTAGTGAGATCGGTATATGATCATGACAGAGGGCGGTCAATACTTCATAGTAGATCTAGTGATGGTAAAAATCCAAAATGCGTTCACAGAGTATCGTCATGTTTTCTCGGTCTTTTGGCCAGCTGGGCAGAAAATGCCGCATCAGAAGCTTTGCCACATCCTCTTCGCCGAAAAGCCCTTACAACCAAACAATTCAAAATCTCAATATTGACAAGAACACACGCGTGATTTTTCAAGGTAAGAAAGAGCGAAAGTATGACTGCGAGCCTTTCGCTAACAGATTAAACAGGTTTCACTGGCAAAGCAGTATGTACTTCATTAAACAAAACGGCAGCGGAGACAAGCACTGACACAAAAGGCAACACAAAATGCCAAAGACACCATTGCATATGGGACCAACATTGTTGGCGGAGTGTCGCCTGGAAAAGGTGGACAGGAGCATTTAGGCTTGCCAGTATTTGACTCAGTGCAGCAGGTAATCAATTAGTTTGAAGATTAAGCTGCCCATTTTCTGACAATGCGTTTAGGCAATGGACAAAGTGAAACCCCATGCTAGCTCTGTTTTCGTCCCTGCTCAATTTGCAGGGAAAGCAATTATTGAAGCAATTGAGGCGGAGGTACCTCTGGTCGTCTCAGTCGCAGAGCATATTCCAGTGCAAGATATGCTGAGGGTTCATGAAGTGCTGAGGACCCAATCAAAGACACGCCTTGTCGGACCAAACTGCCCCGGAATCATTGCACCGGCCCAATGTCGCATAGGTATTATGCCATACCAGCAATACTCTGAAGGTGTTGTAGGAATCGTTTCAAAAAGCGGGACCTTGAGCTATGAGGCTGTTGGTGCGACAACCAACGCAGGCCTAGGCCAGAGTTTAGTAGTTGGTATGGGAGGCGACATGCTACCTGGTAAGTCTGGAAACTGCTTTAAGACGAAAAAATCTAACGATAGACAAAAGGAACTACACTAGTTGACGGTCTAAAGCTATTCTTCGAACACGAGAGTACCAAGGGAATAATCGTGATTGGAGAAATCGGTGGAGAGGCCGAATTGAAAGCTGCTGAGTTGATCGCCAAGTATAGAAGTCAAACTAAGAATCCCAAACCGATCATTGCCATGGTTGCTGGTCGCACTGCGCCAGAGGGAAAAACGATGGGACATGCAGGTGCACTCCTATCACCAAGGGATGCTTCAGCTGACGCCAAAGCGAAGGCGCTGGAAGCTGCCGGCGCGATTGTTGTTCCGCATCCTGGTATGATGGGAACGGAGATGAAAAGACTGTTAGGACAGTAGTTAGATCTATTCATCCAATCAAGAAATGTGAATGCAGATTTGTGGTCTGACGTACCGCGGACGCGTTGCCCGTCGAGCTTGAATGTTGACCTCTAAAATTAGATCAGAGTTATGTTCTTCCAAGATGAAATGTGCGAGATAGTGCGTCCAAGGCTCATGCAAATGAGAACTAATTTCTCGATAGTTTGGAGGACATAAAAAACCACTTTTAATAATTTTCAAATTGAAAATTGAATCCAAAATTTGAACTTGTCATTTATTGCTCTCCCCTATAGCCCGTCTTGTGAAATTATCCGTGAGGCTTATTTTCACGTGAAATCATTGCGATAGAGCAAGTTTATGTAAAGCAAGTAACACACGGACTCGTTCATTTCTAGCTATTACTAGTCATTCAGGACGCATTGGCTAGTTCAACAGCATTTTGAGCAGCAGCGCCGAAGTCCGCCTCGATATGAAGTCCTAGATCTGCATCCGCCAGCTGAGCTAAGTTAGTCTTTGAAAACAAAGAAAAGACCCCTGAGTTAACTAACCAATTTCAAGCCTTCTTGCGAATTCGTCCCTTGGAGGCGTACAACGACAGGGACCTTGGAAGGACCAAGAGCCTTTCCAGCCGCAACGATCGATTCCGCAATCATATCACACCGGATGATTCCTGAGCTATAATGAGAATTCCTTCTCGAAAAACAACGGGGAATATTTGGTAAACGAGATGAACTTACCACCGTAGATATTGATAAGAATTGCTTTGACCCGCTCATCACGCAGAATGATCTCAAAGGCCTTTTGCATGGTCTCTTTCGTCGCCTGGCCTCCAGTGTCAAGGAAATTCGCACTCGATCCGCCATAATAGTCAATCGCGTCGTTAGTTGCCATAGCTAGACCAGCTCCGTTGACCACATTCCCGATGTTCCCACCCATTCGGATGTACACCAAGCCAGCTTTATCTGCCTCAACCTCTTCCACGACTTCATGCTGCACATCCCGCATGCTAAATATCTCTGGCTGTCGCTTTTCGGCTGCATTATCAAATGACAACTTTGCGTCTAAACAAATGAAGATGCCATTTGATAGTCGCACAAGGGGGTTGACCTCTACGAGAGTTGCATCATTTTCGGCGAAGACGCGGTGCATTCGCGTCAAGAGCTGAGAAAGGGATTTTTTCTCCTTCGTAGAGACTCCAAGCTTCTGAGCAACCTCATCAATGAGCTCTGGGGTGATACCTTTTGTCAAACCAAAGTGGAAGGTCAGCAGACTTTCCGGGCTTTCTTTCGCGACTTTTTCGATCTCAACTCCGCCGCTCTTGGATAATATCAGAGCAGGGCTGTAGTTCTCCCGGTCAATTGTCATCGACAGGTACCACTCCTCGTCATATGATACGGTCTCGGCGACGTATACCTTGTCTACCTTCAAACCTTTCTCAGTCGTTTGTTTTGTCTTGAGACGGTGTCCCAGCATCTGGCTAGCTAGTTCCTGGCCAGCTTTTGGATTATCCACTATCTGAATGCCTCCTTTGAGGCCAGTATCGAAAGTGCCTTTACCGCGACCGCCTTTTTGGATTTGAGACTTGATCACGCATCTCCCGCCTATTTACATTAGTGCCAAATTCATGCATGATACCCATGTCACTCACCTATTTCTTCCACTGCTTTTCCAACTTCAGATGGTGTATTTGCCAATTTCCCCCGTGGTACAGGGATGTCATACTTTAAAACTAGTTAGTAGATTTCAGAATATCGAGCCACTTTCTAACCTTGTGAAGAAGCCCCTGGGCCTGATATTCATGAAGACTGAGATACCTTCGTGGTACGAAAACGGGACTCTATAGTTTTATTTAGTAAAATTTATCTAGCTAAAGCAATGGAGACTCGCTTACCTTTAAGGGGCGGCTCTTGAATGTCCGTAGAACTGAGTTTCGGGACGCCATATTTGTCTTTGAAGTCACCACTGGCCGCGATTTTCATAGCGAAAGCCTTGCTTCAAGTATAGATTGCCAGCTGGCAGCTTATATTCAGATTTTCTTTCCAAGCGGGTATACTACAAACATGCTTTATTCATCTCAAAAGCCGATATTATGTTCATCGCCGTAGCCGCTCTCGCCTGATTCGGTCGTCATGTAGCCTTCTTAGTCGCGGTCAGTTGAGTCGGCTTCTCTAATTCACGCCTCATTCAAGGCTTCTTTGTACCTTAAGCACGAGCCATACTTATCAGTACTCTAACATGGTCTGAGTCTACGCCCGCCGGGTCTTCTTCAGTGCTTCTTTGGTGATCCTACTCATAATAGTCAAGCACGCTGATTTTGAGGATAGGTCTTATGTAAAATTGAAGCATCATCAGGCTAGGTCAAATCAAATTTGGGTCTTCTACTATGAATGTCGTTCGGTTCAGCCTGGAAATGATAAACTCGAAAGAAAATTTCCGTTTACATAGGGAGGCTGCAAACTGAATTGAATAATTTCATTTGTATTCCTAATTTGTGGCTCGTCTAGTCCCAGGAAATAACCGGCTTGATAACCTGTTAGAGAGTCAAGTTAGTAGTGCTCATCATAGAGTAATAATATGAGACCGACCTTTCCGGTATGCATGTCATGGATCGCTTCCTCCAAATTTGCCACTGGGTAAGTGCGACAGAGCTTCTCAATGGGGAAATCTCCTTCCTGGTGCATCTCAATGAGTCTGGGAATGAACTCTGATGGGATGGAGTCACCCTCAATAACACCCAGAAACTTCTTGTTTTCGAGAAGGAACGTCAATGGATCAATCTTGATATGAGCGCCGGCTTTGGGAACGCCGACAACTGCGGCAGCCCCCTGTGGGCCAATAGCTTCGATCATGTCTTCGATGACTTCCAAGATACCAGTGCAATCAACTGCAAAGTTCGCGCCTCCACCAGTAATTTCTTTGATCTTTTTGGGTACATCGGATTCTTCCAAGGAGTTGACAGTATGTGTAGCGCCGAGTTCCTTTGCCAGAGCCAAACGTTCAGGTACAATATCCACAGCGATGATCTGGCGAGCTTTCAGATGGCTCGCAGCCATAAGAGCTGTTAACCCGACACTGCCCATTCCAAATACCACGATAGATTCTTCTGTTGAAGGCTTCAAGACATTGAGGACGGTACCTGCTCCAGTCTGAAAGCCACATCCAATAGGCGCATAAAGCTCGAGTTGCTCGGGGTATCTGCACGGAACGACACATTTCTCGTTCACGACAGACATCTTTGCAAATGAAGACTGGCCGAAGTACTGGCTTCGGACTGACTGACCATCTGGTCGCCGAGCCGGTGTACTCCGATCGCTCGTTCGAACGGCATTGTGATTAACAGCAGGGTGGTTATGACAGAATGCAGGATGACCTCCTGTACAAGGCTTGCAACTTCCGCAGGTATTAAATGAAAGCAAAGCTGGGCTACCAACTTGGAGCTCTTTGTTTCCGACGCCCTTTCCGATTGCACGAACAATACCAGCGCCCTCGTGGCCGAAGATTGCTGGGAAATCTACCATTGGCAACAGGCCTTGTTCGAGAACAATGTCGGTATGACCTAGACTATGTTAGGTTCAATGCTTCATTCGAGGGCCTTCCGTTTGCTGTAGATAGGAACTCACAAATACCACTGTATTTCATTTCTATCAAAACTTCATCATCTCGAATCTCGTCGAGGATTACAGGAGAAAGCTTGAAGCCTGCTTTTGGCTCATCGACCACAAGGGCTACTGTCTCGATATTTTTTGGAAGTTCTCCAACAACCTCCACATGCTCAGCGGTGGTTTTCGCCGCAGCAGTTGTAGGAGTAAGTACCAATGGATTGGCTAGAGTTGCCATGATAAGTCGCTTGTAAGATGATGGACGTAGTAGGTTATCGAAATTTGCAATAACCTTTTAATGTATTTAGAATATTTTGAACGATTTCCACCATATTAAATCATCATGCTCGCGAAGATTGCGGGGCGATCAAAATGGCTTCTTCATGCGGCCCCGGCGTCCGGTCCGGGTCACGGTAAAGAGTATATGGCACCAGCTCTGGTTCTTGGGTCTTGGGTAGCCACTTACCCCGCAATTTTCATGAGACATCTTGTTTAGATTTGCGTATTGGACAATTTTCCTCGAGACAGGAACTTTCAGACCCCTGCAAATTGGATTTTAGTGGTCTTGGATTACACGTATTCGCATGGACGTACATGCATGCGACTTGGCATTTTCTACTACGGACTGGGCAGATCGGATTACTTCACATATTTTCATACATTGGATTTGAAGTTGCTTAATTTGAGTAATTATACGAAGAGAATTGCTAAAACAGTTTCTGTACAATATATCACAGCTGTGGTGCGGTCATGCCAGTGTTAAGGTAGACAGCTTTGGTCTCGGTATAGTTCTCAAGAACGGCTTCTCCGCACTCCCGGCCAATGCCACTCTCCTTGTAGCCGCCAAATGGAATACTCCAGTGAACCATGTTATACATGTTGACCCAAGTGGTACCAGCCTTGAGGGCACTTGTCATGCGCACGGCACGCTCGTAATCCTTAGTGTGAACAGCAGCGGCCAGGCCGTAGGTGGAATCGTTTGCCAGCTCTAGCACTTCTTTTTCGGTGCTGAACTTAGAGATAGCAACGACGGGGCCGAAGATCTCTTCTTTCATAATCTGTAAATTGTGAGCATTTGTTCGAAGTACTTGATCAAAATACTCAAGGGGGTATAGAGCGCCGTACCTTCATTTCTGGCTTCACGTTGGTGAAAATTGTAGGTTCGATATAGTATCCTCCCTCGGGACCAGAGGCAGGCTTACCACCGAGGTGGACGGTAGCACCCTCCTGCTTGCCGCTTTCGATGTATCCCAGAATCTTGTCATACTGCATCTTGCTGTTCTGGGGACCTTGGTCGACGCTCGGGTCGAAGTTGTCGCCAACCTTCATCTTAGCCATGCGCGCGGTGTACGCATCGACAAACTTATCATATACATCCTCGTGCACATAGATACGGGTACCAGCGTGGCAAGTCTGACCAAAGTTCATGTTGATACCCCAAGCGGACCATTCAACAGCCTTCTCGATATCGGCATCAGAGAAAACGATATTCTAGAAAATGTCAGCATTTGAAGCTTGAGAGTCTCAGGTTTTACATACCGGACTCTTTCCACCGAGCTCCAAGGTCACCTTCTTCAAGTTCGAAGAAGCAGCAGACTTCATGATCGCACGACCAGTAGCTGTCGAACCAGTGAAAGCGACCTTGTCAATATCCATGTGGTTGGCAATCGCGTTACCGACTGTCTTTCCAAAACCAGAGGTCAAGTTGATCGTTCCAGCAGGGAATCCAGCTTCCTTGATAAGCTCACAGAGCTTCAAGGCCGAAAGAGGAGTGGCTTCAGCCGACTTGATGACAATTGTGTTACCAGCTGCGATTGCAGGAGCAATCTTCCAGATGAACATCATCATAGGGAAGTTCCAAGGAACAATTTGTCCACAAACACCAATGGCCTCCCGACGGGTGTAAGCAAAAGTGCCGGGAATGTTGAATGATGTGAGACCGAGGATCTTGTCTGCCCACCCGGCGTAGTACTTAAGAGTACCAACGCATCCCATAAAGTCAAGATTGGCTGCTTGCTTATAGGTCTTTCCGGTATCCAACATCTCAATTGCAACAATATCTTCCTTGTCGCGCTCCATGAGCTGCGCAAGCTTCTGGAGCAGCTCCCCGCGAACGGTAGGATTTGTCTCAGACCACTCCTTGCTCTCGAATGTTTTTCGCGCATTTTTCACTGCTTCGTCGACATCTTTCTCGCGAGCTTCCTGGATCCGAATGACTTCCTTGCCGGTCGTGGGGTCCTCCACGCCAAATGTGTTACCCTCGATAGACTGGCGGAACTCATTGTTGATGAAGATACCGGTCGGAATTGAGACGTCGCGGCCACCAATTTTGAGAGTCTTTGACTGCGCCAGAGCTGTGCTTGCCAGTCGGATCTGAAGACTCCACCCTGGGCGGATCTGCCGACTGGAGGTCTGCGCGGCCAGGCGTGTAAACGTTCTGACGAGAGTCATTGTGTGTTTGTGAGGGTATGAAGAGTTGACTTGAGGGAAATATCGAGGGGCGCAACACTTTGACAGATAAATGGAGCAAGCTCAAGGACCGCGTTTGAAGCTTTGGAGCTTGGACCACGAACACACGGCTATATGCAAGTCCAAGTTGCCGTGTGGTTAACTCCTGGCCCGGGTATTCGACGCGGTCCGGGTTTGCCGTCCTCCGTGTCGATCCCCGCCAGAGTTCAGGTGGAGCTGCGTCATAGTGGAGGAAGGTCCGGGGCTACCCCGGGTTGTATCTGCAGCGCCATTCTGTTCAAAACATGGTAGCGATAGACGCTATTGCCTTTTAGAGGAATCGGTCTGTGTGAAGAGATCCATTGGGGATGTGCGTTTCAATAACACGCATTGTTTACTATTGGAAGGAAGAGCGGGATTTTTCCCACATGCCATCACATATCTCTGTAGTGAACATGATGATTCCAAATCGGCTATGCCAATCGACTATGAGGACTAAATGTGTTCGTATTGGAGACTTAATTTAAAATTTTCTGCCATTCTATATTTGTATCTCACCATGCGTCTACAGAGTGTATCGCTCATGATTATGGGTTTCCATCAGGAAGGCCCAGCTCTCCTAGTGTGATGGTCTAGATGAAAAGTCAGTCAAAGCTCTTTCGTAGGAAACCTATTTGTGGGACATACCTTCATGTTCTGGAACTCTTCGATGCCGACACGGCCGCCCTCACGGCCAAATCCAGATTGTTTCACACCACCGAATGGAGCTACTGGGTCAGAGATCATGCCAGTGTTTACACCAACCATACCAGTTTGGAGAAGCTCGGCCGCTCGCCATGCCTGCGGCAGTTTATCTGTGTAGACATAAGCTGCAAGACCAACTTCAGAGTCGTTTGCCATACTCAGCAACTCTTGCTCAGTACGGAACTTGTAGAAACCAACAACGGGGCCAAACCACTCTTCGCGGCTGGCTTGCATGTTTGGCTTCATTCCTTTCAGAATAGTCGCCGGATAAAACGTGGCTGAATCGCTTCCTGATCGCGTACCGCCTAGAACCACTTCGGCTCCATTTTCACGGGCATCTTCAACCAGTCTTTCCACCTTCTCGGTGGCTTTGGCGTTGATTAATGGGCCAAGGGACGTCTGTTCGACAAGAGGATCTCCGGGGATCATGCGCTCGCTGACTACCTGCGCAAAGCGCTCAAGGAAGCGGTCGTGAATGCCTTCTTGCACATAAACACGATTGGCACAAACACAGGTTTGTCCTGATGCGCGGAACTTTGCTGCCATCAATCCTTCAACCGCTTTTTCGATATCGGCATCATCGAAGACTGAAAATGGTTAGCGACTGCAGCTCGGGTTTCTTCCCAAGAAGGACTCACTAATGAATGGTGCATTTCCACCAAGCTCCATAGAAAGCTTTTTCAGAGTCGAGCTTGACTCTTGCATCAAAATCTTTCCGACTCCAGTTGAGCCAGTGAAAGAGACCTTCTTAGTTGTAGGGCTCTCACAGATTGCCTTACCAACGCTTGCGACGTTCTTCTCTGTGGTCACAATATTGAAGACGCCTGCTGGCAAACCGGCTCGTTCGCCCAGCTCGGCCAAAGCCAAGGCCGAATAGGGTGTCTCAGCAGCGGGTTTCAGCACAACACTGCATCCTGCAGCTACAGATGCGCCTACTTTACGAGTGATCATGGCTGAGGGGAAGTTCCAGGGAGTGATAATTCCAACTACTCCCACTGGTTGTTTGAGAGTGAGGACGCGGTATCCTGGAACGCTCGATGTAATGGTCTCGCCGTATGATCTGACGGCCTCGCCTTGGAACCATTCAAAGAAGCTGGCGGCATACTTAATTTCAGCACGGGCAGCGGCAAGGGGTCGGCCATTTTCGAAGCTCAAGATGGTCGCCAAATCCTCCTCGTGTTCTTGCATGAGCGCGAACCACTTCTTTAATATCTCCATTCGCTGGCGGGGAGTAGTGAACCGAAATTTATCGAATGCTTGCTTCGCTACATCTATAGCGCGCGTTGTATCTTCGGGGCCCCTTAAAGAAATTTAGCATCATTTCAACTAAATTAGTGCACGACCTCATACATTTCAGGACAGTTGCCAATGTGATTTGCGTCCTGGGGATTGAAGACCCCGAATGTCTTTCCGCCCTGTGCATTCACCCATTTGCCATCGACGTAAGCCTGCTCTCGGAATAGCTTAGGATCGCGAAGACGAGATTTAAGCTGTACGACCTGATTAGTACTAGATTATTTCTCCAGCTTCCCCGGTTTTGCAAGTCGATCACGTACTTGAGATTCAACAGTAGTCGCAAAGCTGCGCTTCTCAAAGAGCATGAAGGCCCCCGCGCGCCGGCCCAATGGGCGCGAAAACGTGACGAACAACGTTCGAGTACTCATTTTCGCAAATCTCTATAATTGTGCCGCTTCTCCCGAGAAGAACCAAGAGCTTTTATTAAACAAATTCCGATTATCTATCCCCGCAATAGCTTTACTAGCCGACCTGGACTCAAGTAGCCGATCCGGGCCCAAGAAGCCTTCCCGTCCCCACAAGCTGGCTTCACGGCCACCGCGGAATGTCGTACCTTGAGCGGAATATAGCTTGGTAGGACTCTGTGAGCACGGCGTCTAGAAATGAGTCTTAAATAAGTTGGCGTCCAAGTGGATCTGCGTCTTTCATGTTCAAATACGAATTTTCGAAATTGAACTTTCCCTCTCTACCTATTTGCGAGTGGCTTTAAACATATTTTGAAGATGAATGCGTTAAAATCGGGATCTCGTCTGGCTGGAAAAGTCGCCATTGTAACTGGTCAGTAACTTGACTTCAGCTTCGACTCTCTTCATTGCTTATTGACAGATTAGGTGGTGGCTCTGGCTATGGTGCAGGTATCGCCAGGCGCTTCGCCCAAGAAGGCGCCAAGGTGCTGATCACGGACATCAACGAGCAGGGTGGCAAAGACGTCGCCAAAGAGCAATCAGACGCAATGTCGTTCTTCAAGGCTGACGTCGCTAAGCAAGAGGATTGGCGCAAGTTGATGGATACCGCAGAGTCGCGGTATGGGCGAATCGATTGCCTTGTGAACAATGCTGGTACAACTTACAAGAACAAGGTACGAGCAAATGCCCATAATAAGACTTGAAAGCACATACTAAATGAAGCAGCCTACTGCCAGCGTCACAGAAAGCGATTTTGATCGTTGCTTCAATGTCAACGTCAAGGGAGTCTACTTCGGAACCGCTGAGCTCATGCCAAGATTAATCAAACAAGCTGATGGTGGCGTTATGCTGAACGTTGCCTCGGTTGGCGCAACACGACCACGACCGGGCCTTGTCTGGTACAATGCCTCAAAAGGAGCTGTTTGGAATGTAAGTTGATCTGCATTGGAAATTCATTTCAAAGGAATACTCTAAATAATTTTCAATAGGCAACCAAGGGTCTTGCCGCCGAATACGGAAAACATCAGATTCGTATCAATTCCATCTGCCCACTCTTAGGCGCAACTGGCCTGTATGTTATACCAAAGCTCGTTATCAAATCTTTCTAACAAATTGCAGATTTGAAGCATTTTCTGGCCTTCCAGATACGGCTGAGAACAGAGCCCAATTCATCTCCAACGTGCCTTTACAGCGACTGTGTGAGGCCTCTGATGTTGCGAACGCTTGCTTGTTCCTCGCCTCTGACGAGGCTAAGTTTGTAACTGGTATCAACCTCGAAGTTGATGGTGGACGGGCTGTATAGTAGAACCTTGTCTAGAACATAGAAATTAACTGAAATCGAGCAATTTTTCACCGTACTGTGAGAGTATGAGCCAGCTTCGTTTTCGGACACAATGATAATTTGAAATGTTTGGTATTAAAAGACTAAGTAGTTTTAGTTATATTTGAACAAGGGTATCTTATCACAACAGTCGTGTATCGTGTCTTCAGTCGGTTACTTCGCATGCGTATGTAGAAGACGCTGCTTACTTCAACCGATCCTTGATGAAGTCGACGACATCCTGATTGTACTTGGCCATGTAGGTGTGATGAGGTCTGTCGTTATCCAGAGGGAGGATACCGCAGCTATGAATATTGATTAGTAGTTACTCGATGTTTTGAGAAGGGGCTGCTCATACCATCGGGAATCACCAATGTCACAGTAATTTTGTAGAGCATCAGCAAATGGCTCGCAGGCAGCGGGGTCAAGGCGCGGGAATTGCTATTAAGACATTAGGCTCTATTCATTCCCAGAGATTTATTGTACTTACGCCTAGTCCAAGGGTACAGTTGCCCTTATCCCATGACTGCAAGGGGAAGAAGGTCTCGTCACCGTAGGCAATAGCGGCGATCACTAAGATCATGTTAGCAGGCTATGACGCTTTTTCATGGCCTTGTCTCCTTACCAAACTTGTTGTAAGATTCGGGGAGCGGCGAGACGGGCGAAAGGAGCAGAGAAGATGTTCCGCAGACCGCATCAGTCATAACAACTGCGCCCTAATGTAATCCGTGAGCAATGCGGCACAAGATCGTTGTTATGCGATTGGTGACCTACAAGAGAATATCCAACGACCGCAATCTTGCTCTGCGGGCAAGACTTGTGGTAGTCTTCAACATAGCCCTGCATCAAGTGTGCACCATTGTAAACTGAGTCGAATTTGTTTTCTTCATTGTAGTCGAATGGAAGACCAAGGCTAGTAGAGCCGGGGATCTGGTCAAGAATCAAGTTCTGGAGAGTGACCATCACATCCAGCGTAGATTTTGGGTTACCAGGGCCTTGGCCGCGGGCAATGATGGCGTGAACTCCAGTTGCACAATCATCTCCATCCACGGTTTGTGCAAAAGCGGGCTGGATCAACGACCCAAGAGAGCACAATGCGAGCCCGGCACCGAAGATCTTCTCGAACATTTTGTCGGCCAAAAACTGCTAATAATCGACCTAAGGCGTGATGCAGGAAATTTATTGCATTCCTCAGTTTGCTGGAGCTTTGGAGAATTTTATCGGCTCAGGGGAATCCGTAGCTTCCGCTGCGCTAATCTTGTTTTTGTAAATAAGCCTTCGATCTTGTGATAAAGCGGGATCTTGCTCATGCTGGCTGGCTGGGCCGCGACCCGCAGGCATTTCTCAAATCTCTTCATTGGGCTATTAGAGGGGACTTTCGCGATTGTGGACGAGATCGAGCGAATTGGCGAGTTATTTTGATCGCGATGGGAGGGGCACGATCCACACAGAGCTTTAGCGAAGATTGCGATCGACAGGGGCGGTCGGCCTTAGAGCGAACTTAATCGCCGTGGCAAGATGAATGGACTCGGAAAGCTTTGTGATCAGAACGTGTCTTGCATGAATCATGCCTGGAAATATTTTAGGAAAAATTCTCATCTTGTCATAGATTGGAATCTTTGACGGGCAATTTTGGGCGCGTTGACTGCCGCTTGAATACGGATTGTGCGCTTGGCCGATGCATTTAGCGTAAATACAATTAATTCAGGCAAAGGTTGCCTTGCGAAAACTCTTGTTCATAGGATAAGGTTGTGATCTATATGGATAGCGTACGCTTATGTTCTGTATGTACAAAATCTAGGCGCCAATGATACAGCACCATGAGGAAAGAAGCAGAAGAGGCCATCGGCTATATGAAATCAGTGTTTAAATTTACACAATAGCTACCGGAGCACCAGAGACTCATCAGACTCCAGAGGAACGCTCTCGAGGCTTTCCAGTCCAGTGATATGTTCACTTGAAGGACAGACAGTCCGGAGACTTCCAGCAAATTGGCACCTCAAGCATTCAGATTCAATGGTGATACGCATGAGAACGATGTCAGCTGCGGATTCTTGAATGTCTCGATCATTGCTGTCTGATGCGTTAGTGTCGCCATTCACGGAGTAAAGGGGTTTACGTACCAGCAATAGCTCCATACATTCCGAGGCCACAAAGAGACAAGGAAGCCAGAGCATAGATGATATGCCAGATATTCACGGCAATTTGAAGCTTGCCACCTGAGAAGAACCCATGAATCCATCTTTGATAACCCACTTTATTTCTCGGTACCTCTCCGGTGGTGAGGTTGAAGCCTTCGCCTTTGTTCTCTTGGATGGCATTCTTCTGAATATCGTAACTCAGTGCGAAAATAGGCGGAATTGTATACGTCAAGTTCAGGAGCATTGATGCAGATATGACACTGACAAATCCAAAATAGTCGGGAATAGCAGCAGCTATTACCACAGTTAGCTAACTGACGTAAAAGTGAATTTTTGGGGCTCTCGCCCAGCAATAAGCTTACCGATGATGAATCCTATCGCCCACCAAATTGGGACAAGTGACGCGTAGATAATCTTTCCACGGCGAGTGTCAATTGGAGGCGCATCAAACAAGTCTAGCAGGATGTTATTGTAGAAACATTTAACACCGATATTGCCGTAGAGTCCACCCGCAATAAGGGCCGTGATCAGTGTGATCATATTCCCCGCAGTCTGCCATCCATATATGCTGACACCTTGGTAGCTCGGGTTGTAACTGTATTGACCCTGGAGGTGATATACCACACAACCGTAAGTCAAATACAAAACATAGATGAAGAATTGCGCGCCCCACATCGCTTTGATGAAATCTCGCGGGCGTTTCATCTCGGCCATAAACTCCACGTATAGCTGGAGGCCAGCATATGCAAGAACTCCGGACATCATCCCGTTGATTGCACCAACTAGCCCACTTGGAGGGATATTGTTGTAGTGAATGATAGCTGGGTACGGTCCTCCTTTCGCCAGAGGGGTTATAGTCTTGGGATTGACGACTCCGCCTGCGGATCCAAGCACAGAAATTGCGTAGTTGGGAGGTGAGTTCGCCATGACCCCCATAGTCATTATCATGACAAAGATGTTCAGCCACACTGCACAGTTCGCAATCCAACCATATGCGCGAAGCGTCCGAATTTGAGAGACAAAGAAGCCGACGATCGCGAAAATAGCCGGGCAGACAATATAGCAAAGCTTGAATCTCGAGACCTGGGATAGGTTCTGTCCATATTGGAGGGTAACTTGTCCGACGAGAAGAAGCAATGCGATGGCCTGCAGGGCATTTGTCACATGCCGACCCCATCTACCAAGTGTTCTAAAGCCTAAATCTCCATAGTTCGCGACGGGAAATTCATAGCTGTCGACGCCGAGGTATACGCGCCAAAGGAGGTAGCCGGAATAACCGGCCATGAGACCGAAGACTGTATAGAACGCGACGCCCTGGTATTATGTTAGACCTGCAAAAAAAGAACTATCATGGAATTTCATAGACTTACAGGGCCCCATCCAAGGGTTCCCATTGTATACCCAGTGCCGTATGGACCTAGAACATCCGTCGTAATCAAGTAGAAACCTGCGGGGCTTAGTATTGACCGCATCATGACCCTTTGCTCGCAGCTTACAGGCTCCCCAGGAAGCAGACCTGAATGCTCGACTTGCATTAGTCCATTCTTCATCTGAAATCTCCAATCTTCTTTCTCTGCTTGCAAAGTCCTGCTCGTCCAGTGTACCCGTCGGCTCTCTATTTTCTTCCTGGCTCTTCTTTCCAAACCACTGTCTGATGTTCAGAACTGGTGGCTCTATCCCAAGTTCCTCTTCTCTCGTAAGTTTCGCATAATAAGTGTATTCTTCGAACGTAATCGTCGGGTCGTAAGGCTCGCGTGCTTGTGGCTTGATAAGGCTTGTATTTGGGATATTGTCCGATTTGTTCCCAACAAGAGTTTCAGATTTTTCATTTTGATCCATGCTGATTCTTCGCCGAAATTGTGTCTCCCAGTTTTTCTCTCAAACCACTTATGGGAGAATTAACAGAAAACGTGGCCGACTTATGCGGGGAGACCGACATCAGCGTCGCCCGTGCGCATCGCACTAGCAATAGACAAGCATTGGCCAAGACAGCCGGCTGAATGTGGCTGAGATCAGCACTAGTATGTAATTGCGTTCAATTTCTTGTCGGGTTGCGATAAGCCATGACGTGGTATCGTTTGCCCACGTTTATTATTAGCTAAAAGCTCGACATCGATACGAAATGGAAAGCTGCTCTAGCCTATGAAAAGTTCCTTCTCTGGAGAGACATCGCAATACGTGATAAGCATCAAGCCAGGTATAGAGCTGCGACACGGCTCTATTTGTGCACTGATTTTTATTGTGTGTGCGTATCGCGACGGGGCGAATCGACAGGGGCACCTCGGTGTTATCGGTGGATGGAGGTCCGAGCTAGTGTCGCACTTCCCCTCCCATCCAACCGATGTTACATGAGGGATTGCAACTTACATGCCGATCGAACCTTGACTTGAATGGGAGATGAACGACATAAGCACGCAGGCAAGTTAACCTTCATGTCTGGGATTATTTCGGTGAGAATAAATATTCTTCACAAGGATGCTCAGGTGAAAAACGGAGTCGACTGCGTAGAGTTTTGATGCTTGTTGCGAGAGAAGGGACTGACTGACTGGTCATCCATAAGCTTTTATCATTAAGCATAGCAGCCTCCAGCAGCTGAGGGGAGTCAACATTGCTACTGCAGTATGGAAATTCACGTTGGTAGCTTCATGCTTGAAATTGACGGCATGATTAAGCGGGTCGAAAGGCTTTTCACGCTGCAAATATGATGTGCCGTGGCTATTCTTCTATCGGCGATATGCATTGAGCTATCGTAGTCCAGATTTGATATCCACGTGAGACCTGAACGGGTGGTTTGTTTGCGGCGGTCAACATGAGAATCAAAAGTAAACTTGCGCTCCATATCAAAAGTTTTCCATTTGAAAACTTGATCACCGGCGGATCGGCTATCAACCAACTCCCGGTATTCTAGGCGGCAACAAAACGAACCATCTTCGACTCAAATTCATAGTCTGTAGCAACTATGATAGTTGCAAAATCTGGAAGCGCTATTGGAAACGACAAGATTGGCGATACTGTGTAAAGAGGTAACATTCCGTGAAGCTTTGAAATTGTCTCAAATTGTTTAGATCGCTCGTGTATCCTTCACTGTGAGTATTTTCAATTGAATAATTTTCCAATGAAACTTTCTCAAGGCGTCGTCATAGAAGGCCATGCTTATTTTCGAACGTCGCTGTTGGTCTTCCAAGGCACTCGGTAGCGGCGCTACCCCGTTTTTCAAGACCCCTTGACCCCAGGCGAATTGTAGCCGACTCCATTCGTGCTCGCCAAAACAATTTGTAAACCCTGAAAATGGTGACATGAACAGAAATTTCATGGGACATGAAGAGTTGCTGGGACTAGCAGGAGGGCGTGTTGTGAGAGCGTGTCATTCATGTCGGGAGTGGGAGTAACATTACAAACAGTCTCTTGCATTGGACGCCCAACCAGTCAATAGAAAATATTCATCCACTGGACATTTCGATTGCGATCGTAGTTTTCAAACAGTCTCGCCGAGACACATTCAATCCGATCTTGTAGCTCAGTATTGTCGTACTTGAAGCCACATTTCCACGACGCAACATGATAAGTCTCCGAATATGCTTTGCCTGTGGTTTCGCGTCTGTCAAATTATGAAGATTTCGAAACTTTCACGCTTGAAGCTCTGTTAGTCCCAATCTCACTTAGTCAAAAGATTAATCTTGGCGTCCCAAGATCCCCAAGGCCAGCCTCATACGCGACGGAAAGTATCTCCGTTTGTATAGTCATGAGGGGCACTTCTAACGAATAGAAATCCGCTCGTTCTGAGAAGTTTTCGCCGAAAAGTCCCATTTTGGGGAAAGCGCGACCCACGTTCATCATTTTCGGAAACTGCGGCGGGCGCTTTCCAAAGAAGAAATAATCCCCGCCTTCACGCGGGGAAGCTGCAGCGAGTCCCCGCATGGCGTTGATCGGGACATACTTTTTTAGAGAACACGGAGGAAGATTCCTGGGGCACAAACTACGTGTTTCCCCGCATAAGTTCTCGAACTTTTCTATTTTCTCTTTTCATCATTTCATCTGCTCTTCCAATTTGCAAGACTCAAGTTCGATCGTTCACAATGGCAGCAGCTACTACAATGCAGGCGCTCAACTACAACGGGCCCTATGAGGTCTCAGTCCAGGAGATTGAGAAGCCCAAGCTTGAGCATCCCGATGACATTATTGTCAAAGTGACCACCGTAGGTTACTTTTCAGAATCGGGTTTTGTGAACAGCGCTTACTTGAAGGTTATAGGCTGCGATTTGCGGTTCTGATTTGCAGTAAGTATAGCGCGCGCGTTGTGTACGGGCTTAATTGACGGCTTTAAAGCATGTACGAGGGTCGAACGGCTGCTGAGCCTGGCATTACATTCGGTATGTCTCGAGTCACTAAATCTTAGATCTAATCGCATACTGACGATTAGCAAGGCCACGAGAACATGGGCATTGTCGAGCATGTTGGTGAGGGAGTTACATTATTGAAGAAGGGTGACCGGGTGGTGATGCCTTTCAATGTGGCTGATGGCCGCTGCCACAATTGTGAGGAAGGCCGCACTGCCTTCTGCACTGGTGTCAACCCTGGTTTTGCTGGTGGCGCTTACGGTGTGCATAACTGCTCTGCAGATTTCAAAGCTGTGCTAATATCGGGCAGGTTACGTTGCCATGGGCCCTTACCGCGGAGGTATGTGACAGAATGCTTCGCAATATGACATTTTTTCTCATTCTCAATCTAGGCCAAGCGCAGTACATTCGTGTCCCTTACGCCGATTTCAACGCTCTTGTGCTCCCTCCTGGTCAAGAGCACGAGGCTGACTTCATTCTTCTTGCTGGTACGTTCAATTGGCACTCCAAATTGTTTCCTCGTGTGCTGACAAGCTACAATAGATATTTTCCCAACCGGTACGATTGTTCCAGATCCCTTCGAGCCATCTTCATCTTATACTCATTCTGTCTCTAGGCTGGCACGGTGTCGAAATCAGTGGCTTCAAGTCTGGTGAAAGCATTGCGGTCTTCGGTGCGGGACCGGTCGGCTTGATGGCAGCATACTCTGCGGCCCTTCGCGGTGCCTCAAACATTTACGTCGTTGACCGTGTCCCCGCTCGTCTCGAGGCTGCTGTCAAGATCGGTGCCATCCCGATCGACTTCACCAAGGGTGACGCTGTCGAGCAGATCATCAAGCACAACGGTCGCGAAGTGGACCGATCAATTGACGCCGTCGGCTACCAGGCAGTCTCTGCCAACGGCTCCTCTGAGAAGGCTAACATTGTCTTGGAGAACATGATCCGAGTTACTCGTGCTTGTGGAGGTCTTGGAATCCCTGGTCTCTACGTTCCTAGGTTAGTCGACTTGCGAGTGATTAAATTTTTCATGTCTAACGTCTCCAAAAGTGACCCCGGTGCTGCCGACGAGGCTACCAGAAACGGCATGATCAGTCTCAGCTTCGGCAAGCTATTTGAGAAGGTATGAAAGACTACTCTCTAGCTCAATTCATGGTTCTAATTGTCTATAGGGCCTCTTCATGGGCACTGGCCAGTGCAACGTCAAGGCATACAACCGCTACCTGCGTGACATGATTATCGCCGGCAAGGCTAAGCCCAGCTTCGTGGTCTCTCACGAAATTGGCCTTGCAGATGCAGCCGTCGCCTACCACAAGTTCGATAAGAGGGAGGATGGTTTCACAAAGGTTCTCATCCACCCCAATGGTGGATTCGATGGTCGCGTTACAAAACTGTGAAATAGAGCATGAAAATGAAGTAAATAGATGAATGAGATTCCCCCGTTTTTGTTTGAGAAAAATCTCTCACAATTACTATACACATAAGCACATTGCTAGCACAACTATCTGTTTTGTAAAAGTAAACTATGATGCAGATCTGAGCGCCACATTCGTTCTCCATCAAGCTACTCTGCAATGCATCGCGTGATGGTAAAAGTAAGAGAGGGCTATTCGGTCTTTGACCCCGCAGGGAACTGAAATTCCCAGACTGCTAAGTGGGCTATCGGACTTGTTGCGATCCCCGCCCCGTTTGACATCACAGATCCATAGATCGTGGGGGGCGGGCGACAATGGACTCTTCGAGTAATTTTCCCCGCTTCTCCACAAGAGCACGTAAAGACGCCACGAAAGGGACACACTATCATTGGGCAAATCTGATGCGTTGGAAACAAATGGCCAATCATTCTCTCGGATTGCAATGCATTCTCGCCGAAGAGCTACGGAGGCTTTTCCTTAATTTGTAGGCTTCTCTGAAAAAGCAATCACGTCGATTGCGCCTTACGGAGCAGGTGGGATGTAGATCGGCTATGTCGATTTAAAAAATCATTGTCACTCCTCGAGCTTGCTTCTCCTTCAATCTTTCATAACTCTTCGAAAGAATACCGCAGTCTTCAAAATGGTCAAGATTGAACACCACCGTACCACCTGGGGCATTGACGAGGGCCCCAACTTCGATAACTGGGCCAAATGGTTCTTGGAGCTTAAGGCGCATGGCTACAGTAAGCTAAAGACGCGTTTTAATCATCTTGGTTTTTTTTCAATTGCTGAGAATTCCGCAGGCGGCATCCAGATCAACCCCCATCACATTCCTGAGAGCAGCTTCCCGCGCGTTCGACAGATTCTGGATGATGCAGGACTCGAGCTTAGTTTGCTGTTCGTATCAGCTCACCAAGAGCAGTGAATTATGTTGAGCTGACGCGTGGAGCAGCATTCACACTTCTTGGGTTGATTACACTGGTCCCCGACCCGTCAATTTGAAGTCAGAGAACCACTTACAAGGATACCGAAGCGCAATCGAGCTTTACAGCAAGCTCAAGCCCGTGTGGTACAACTTCCAGTCTGGCCAGTGAGTAGTTTCATCAGTCGGGGCATCTCCGATAACTTTGCTAATTCCAGTTAAAGAGACGCTTGGGACGTTGAGGAGTCAATCAAGTTCTATCGCGGTACCCTGCAAGTCGACAAGGATCTTGGTGTTTCAGATATTACCAGCCACGAGACCCATCGTAACCGCTCCTTGTTCAACCCCTACACAACTGTCGCCATCCTCAAGGCTGTCCCTGAGTACGAATCCAAGTGAATTTTTTCGGATCAGTTCCAGATGCTGACGTTTAGCCAGACTCAAAGTTACTGCTGATGTTTCCCACTGGGTTGTCGGCCTTGAGCGACTATTGGACGTTGGCGAGGAAGACAAGGCTATTCTCGAGGCTTTAATCCCACGTGTAAGGATAAGTTTCAAATATTGCTTGAGAACAATATTAACATCGTTATAGGTCTATCACATTCACGCTCGAATCGGTACAACCCAAGCCTCCCAGGCTCCGGAACCTACCCATCCCGCTTTTGAGGAGGAAAGAAAGTTCTTCGATACCCTCTGGTCACGCATTATCAAGCAGCGAGCACAAGAAGGCTACTCAAGGATCATATTTGTTCCTGAGTATGGGTAAGTGAATGGAAAACATGGGATATCACCTTTCGTTCAAAGCTAATTACGCGCTAGTCCATTCCCATACCACCCCATCAACAGCGCTAGGACCCACGGAGAAGTAGCAGACTCAGAGGCCAAGAGACTGCAGGTTCTATTTGAGGAGGCTGCTCGATCCTAGAGATAAAGTACTTGATGTATGATCGAATGCATTAGAAAAATTTAAAGCAACAATTCATGACAAATATATTAACAGCTCTTATCTCTAGCCCGAGAAAAGAATGCTCATATTAAAATGCACTCATGTTCATAACATAATATGTGTAGTGCTCTCATCCGCCAGGGTACCTTCGGGCTACTGAGGTTGCTCTAATCCTCAAATCTCTGGCTTCCCTGTCCTTGACTTTTCAAGTCAATCTCGTCCAAGAAAAACGAAGTAATCAACCCCAATGCTCCAAGGCCCGTCATGGTGTAGAATATTGTTTGGAAGCATTGGAGGTACACTTCGAGAACTTGATTAAATCCGTCCACAGAGTGAGACATCTTTCGCAATGTATCAATGAAATTGATAGCATTCTTGGGGTCTTTCAGCGGCTCCAATGGTCCTTTCAGGTCGATTGCTCTAGCATCAATTGTCATCGAAAAGACGGTGTTGAAAATGGAGGACGAAATTGTCAGCCCAACAAGGCCACCAATCATACGTATCGTCATGAACTGGCCAATAGCTAGACCTGGGTCATCAACATTCTTCACACTCGCTTGAATTGGTAGGATGTTGAGACGTAGCAGAGCGATTCCAACGCCCCATATGATTGGGAGCCCAAAGCGCAAAGACGACGGAGGGTCAACTTGGAATAGAATCAGTAGGCCGGTTCCCAGGGTGAGAAAGACCCAAGATAAGCGTAGAACCCAAGTATAGCCTCCAAACCATGGGACAAGCATCATAGATGTAGCAGCCACGGCAACGCTCACTATACTTGTAGGCAGAAGCGACACCGCTGAGGATATTGCGGATTCAAGGTTCACAGCTTGATAGAGCAGTGGCAAGTACTGTAGCAACGAGACCATGACTGCCCCATGCAGGAATCCTCCAATTAAGGTCATGTTCCCGGTCTTAGAGTGAAAAAGACGATGAGGAACGACGGGCTCCTCGGGCTTCGCTTCATAGAACCCAAACACAACAAGCACCGCAAGTCCAAGGAGCATCGGGACAAGCGTCTGCCATGAAGCCCACGGGAAAAGGGAGCCCGCCCAACTAAGTGGCAGCACAAATATAGTCATTCCAGAGACAAAAAGAAACATACCAATCCAGTCGAGTCGATCCAGCTTCTTTGCAAAAGATCTATCAGCGACCGGGCGCAATTTCAAGAAGAAGAACAGCAAAGATGCTCCAACCCCAAGAAAGGGCAAATTGATCCATCCAATCCACCTCCAAGAGGCATAGTTTGAGAATAAGGCACCAACTGTTGGGCCCAGGATATTTCCAATTGCATTTGGAATAGCGATAAGACCGAGATATTTTGATCGCTCTTCCAACGTTGTCATATCGGCGATAATCACTTCAACAAGGACATCAATCCCGCCTCCACCGAAGCCTTGCAGCACTCTTCCGATTATTATCATGTTGAGGCTCTGTGCAACAGCGAATACAATGGAACCGATGAAGAAAAATGCCATGGACACGTAAAGAGGTGGTTTGCGACCGAACGCGCCAGAAACACTAGCCCAGATCGGCTGCATGACCAGACCACATAGCGTATATGCTAGACTCGCCCAGAATGACTCCAAGCTTGAGCCATCGAGCTCGCTGGCAATAGTCTGAAGAGGTCAGCCAATTATATCTTTTGAGAGCGACAAGTTGGTAAACGAAGACGCCTATGTGCTTACAGGCAGAGCAATTCCAAGACAGGTTGCATCTAATTGGAAGACGAAGAGGCTCACAGCGAGGCCGATGAAGGCGAGTTTAAAGGACAGCGATTTCCCTTTTGGCAAGGCATTATCATTCGATATACCCCTTTGACTTGTTGTATGCTCTAGCGGCAAATCCTCGGCAGTTGGCGCGGGCGTCGCTTTTGGATTCATCTCCAGGTCGTCGGTCTCAACACCAGATGACATTGTACTTCTGGGCTGGCTTGAACCTGGTCATATGCAAGGTTTATAAACATTTTCCACCATGAGCAACAGATAAATAGAGTGGTTACTATCACACGGAGATGGCGGCAGGCACCCTCCGATGTACTTGTGTGGGTCCATGTCGCTCAGTGGATCCTCGCAACCCTCGCAACCTCTTCCGATTCAGCTAGTGCCGGTAAAATCCTGAAGGGGGCGGAAACCAACCATCTTCCATCATTGTACAAATACGAGGTATTCAAGCTGGATATCAATCATGTGACTGCGATGCTGCATGCAGTAGCTTCGTACAAGGTAAGAGCTGTGGCGAATGCAATAGGAAGGAGGAAAGACTTGCTCATCTCGAATTTTTTACTCGTCTACCTGGAGTATAAGCGAAGAAACTGGTATAGTCTAAAATAATTTCATTAAACATAATCCTCATAAATCGCATCATAACTAATCCCACCTAGCTCCCATAATCTTTCTTAATTAAGTCCGCCGCTTTTTCGGCCACGGCGTACAGTGTACTGGTCAAATGACCACATAGCTGAAACGGCAAGATAGAAGCATCGACTACACGCACATTTTTAGCTCCGTACACTTTGAGGTCGGAGCTCACGACACCGCCCTTTTCCCGTGGTAACATGCTGGCTGTGCCCACTGGATGGAAATTGGACCGGACTAAATAAATGTCAGAGGGCTTTCATTCTCAGAAGTTTCCTTGGTGAACTTACATTGCGCTTCAACCCAGCCTTCCCATGGTGCATCAGTTGCGTTACTAGGAACGAGCTTTAAACCTGGTGCAAACTCTACTCCTACAAGATCTTTCAGAGGAGTTGTCCCAAAGGTCTTGCGAATGAACTGAGCCACATCAACCTGAGCGCTGAGGTCCGGCTTGAACATGAAATATCGTGGGTCGATCTCAGCTGGCACAGAGGCATCAGCCGAAGTGATATGAATGCTTCCTCTCGAGAAAGGAAGAACGGTCCAATATTCAGCCGTAAATGAGTTCTGAATAGGTAGCATGACAATTTCTGCGAAGGGGGCTTGGTATTTGTAAAGCAAGTCGTGCTGAAATTGGAATGCCTCCATAAGATTCTCCTTTGTCACGGCGCCTTTGGAAAGTTCCGAGACGTTTTTTGCATATTCTTCGAGGCCAGATTGAACCATGTCGGCAAATTGAGCGACATTCTTGCCGTATAATTGCTTGACGGATGGATAAACGGAAAATGTTGGTGAGCCAAACCAGTCATCTTTTCCGGCATATGCGAGAGCATTATTCGTTTGATCTTGGAGGTTCTCGCCGACAGAAGAGAGATTGACCATCACAGGTATGTCCAGGCTTTTCAAGAGATCCGGGTTTCCAATCCCAGACAGCTCTAGCAATCCAGGAGAACGTAAGGAGCCGGCGGAGAGAATAACTTCCTTCGCGGCGTATATTGTGTAAACATTGTCTGTTCCGGTAACTTCAACACCAATCGCAACAGTCTCATTTGGTTTATTTGACCAGATGATTCGGTTCACCCGAGTATTCGTGATCAACTTCAGGTTTGGACGGTCCTCGTAAGGCCAGTAGTATGCCCTGGCAGCGTCTTCACGGATGTTCGCATTCGAATCAACAGTATTCGGATGAGACGTAAGACCGACCATATTTCCACCATTTACATCACGGTTGTATGAGATGTTGAGTTTGTGAAATGTTTTGTCGAGAGCAGGCAGCACGCCGCTAGGGGTTAACTTCATCGGCCAGCCAACTTTCAAAGGTCCACTGTCTCCGTGATAGTTAATATAGTAGTCTGCGCCGCGCGAAACTTGGTCGGAATTTGGTATTTGGAACTTTTCCGACTTCTTATAGTAAGAAAACAGGTTTTCCCAATTCCAGCCCTCGTTTCCGAATTGCTCTAGAGCATCGATCTGCTCGCTTTGGGCTCTCGTGTAAGTCATTCCTGAATGCGGGAGCAAGCATATTAGCAACCATCAAAGATTCAGAGTCCTGCAGGTTTGATGTACCGTTGATTGTGCTCGTTCCACCGACTGCTTTTCCAGCTCGTAACGTTTGAATGGACCCTCCGGCATAGCTTTGATTCTTCGTCTTATATGCCCAGTCAATCTCGGTTCCGAACGATAAACCATAACCTTGCACTGTAGAGACATTGTGGTCATTGAGGACCGAGTCACCAGCCTCTATTATAGCCACTTTCATGTCTTTCATTTCTGATAGTCGGTTCGCAACAGCCAATCCTGCCGTTCCTCCCCCAACAACGAGAAAGTCATATTGCGATGATCCACCATCATCTTTCTTGGCTTCAGCCGCACTGAGAATTATCGTCGCAATAGTAAGCCTAGTTAGCCGCATCTTCACTCGAAGCGAGTGGGGTGAAATTTGGTGATAGAGGTAAGGATCACCCCTTCGGCCAGAGGAAACGAGGGCCAGGAGCTTTTATCCTAAAATTCCTTGGGAAATATTGCTCAATATTGTTACTCAGCCCTCGGCATGGGAACTGGCAATGTCTGGAATGCTGGCTTGTCTTGTTTATCCGAGCTTCAGCATCACCGAGCGTATTACAGCCATGACCTTATCGATGACATTGAAGAAGTTTCCAGCAGTGTCACCTTATTGTGAAACATCAGTTCAAAGTTAAATAATTTACTTCCGTCTGTCACGTCAAATTCCATATTGTTGTGTTTCTCATAGGTGCTCTAAGGCTGTATTGTCAGTCCTGAGTCAGCATTCCACGGATATACATCCTTTCGTCATCCCGCGAATCCCACAAAACATGTCTGGCTTTCAGCACACAGAAGCACAAAAAATAAAGTGGGATGCGAGTCGTCAGGGCTCATAATACGGACAAGATTGGTTACTACATCAACTTGGTTTCTTATTCTTGTGAAAGTGATGCGAGTTTCTGCTCTTGCGCACCCGTTCTTCCATCCTGCGAAGTTTGCAAGATCCCGCGCGTGGCTCATGCAGGCCAAAACATCTCGGAAATTTACTAACGGGATAATTTAAGGGCTTTCTGCTGACACCTTAAGAGGTTTACCTATCTGATCAAGGATTAGAACTGAAAGGTTTTCGGTCTGGGCCATTCCACGGATCGCGGTCTGGCTGGGATAACCCCGTCCGACCCCTATCTATCCTATCTGCTTTACCAAGCCCAAATTGTCGCCTCAAGGATGAACATTAGTACTATGTTCTCTTCCTTAAAGGCGTTAATACTCGAAGATCTTCCGTGCTAGCCCCTTGGTGGGAGTCTTCTGCAGTCTTCATCCCCTGAAAACTTGCCAGGCGGCTTGCTTCTGTCCCAAGATAACCCACAAATACCTCATGCTATATCTCAAACTAGCCCGGCATACACTTCTACAGGCCGAACCGCCAAGCTAGCAATGCTTTAAGCAATGAGATCTATAGGGGTGCCCATTGGAACGTGCATTAGATCACTGAGACCTATAGTAATTGTTGGGTAGAGCCTCTAACGGCTTACCAACATTGTGCCGGGATTCGTCTCGATACATAAGATTTTAGTTGTATTTATTCAGGAACTCGCGCCCTTCAGCGGCACGCCTTAGTTGCAAGTTGCTCCACATTCAGTCCGCTGTTAGGCTTCCATTGGTCCTTTGCCGCCATAGCTTCTTCTTAGTGGCGCACGTAGACAGTTCGGTCACGTCCCGATCCGTATCCAAACCCCCTTTTTGCGGTCAAAGAGAGACATGTATTTATGGAAACCCCTAAACATGGGGTGGCTGGGGAAACAACATCTCGACTTGAGCCGCCTATTCCGGTACCCTAGCATCTGTTGCTATGCGCCTCCACCATAAGTTATTCTTGCTTGCCATGCAAAGTGGCTAAGACCCGGCGTTAGGGTTCGACCATTCAAAGAGACGGCTTTCGCGCTAGATGTTTCATGGCGTCGAACAGCTAACCAGTGACTCCCTACCTGTCAGACACAAAAATAAGACGGCGTGGTGGAAACCCTGCATGACCGAATGGTTTTACCGGATAAAATTAGCTTATGGGTCTATCGATACGAGTGCGCTAGTAATTATTCTGACATTACAGTGCATAGCCGACATCTCTCGGCTTTAAGTCGGACGCGAAAACAACATGAAGATTTCAACAAGTCTCTTTGTCTGTTTCGCTATTGTTGATTCTAGTTGAGTGAGATTCAAGCACGCCCAAGTATCTTGATCTGTGATCAATTCAACGATCCTTTCTGTTGAGAAATTTTTTCCGTGAAAGGATAGATTTCCCAAAAGCTCAGACCCACGCATTGACAGCAAAATATTACAGGGCTTCGTTATCTTGATACCATACAGGCTTAGCCAAGTGCCTTACCAATTATCTGGTGTTAATGGCAGGATCTTCGCTCTGACAGCCTTGTCCAGAAGGATAGGTCTGATGAAATTAAGATTGCCGGATGCCCAGCGGGAATGGAAACGGCCTAACCATCCTACTCAACTCAGTCTTCCTGTTTCTTTCCTTGCGCGTGTTGAATGAGACGCCGATCCAACGATCAACATGTCTACGGGCGGATATACCGACTGTGTGGCGGGGACGTTCTATGGATTCGACGATAACTCAAACAACGAGTTCTGGCCCGGCGATACAGTCGATTTGCAATGGGGAGCAATTGATAATGGCGACCAAATTTTGAACATTTCCCTCGGTCGACCAGGAGGCGCGTTAGTGGACCAAATCGTTTGTACGTGACTCGCGCCAGGCAATGACCAATGTAATGATCAAAGTGCTAACGAATACAATCAGCGGGCGCAACGTTCTCGAAAACTAGCTCTCTGTACCAGCTCGTGAGCAATACCAGCGCCAACTGTACTCTCGAACAATACACATGGGCAATCCCCTCCGATTTCAACACAACCAACCCAGTATACCAGCTTGGATTATTCGATGGCGCGGCCAAACTTGGAGATAATAACACCCCGTTGAATGGCTGGATAGCCTGGAGTCCGGACTTCTATGTCCGTGACAAGTCTGAAGCGACATCTGCCTCGGCATCAGCAAGCGCTACAGGAATGATAACCGGTACTGGAACACATGCACCTGCGACTGCGACTGCGAAAACGACCTCTAGTGCATCTCCATCCAGTAGCGCGGACAGTTCTTCATCAAACGCAACCAGTATTGGTGTCGGCGTGGGTGTCGGCGTAGGAGGCGCTGCTCTTATCGCCGCAGGTGCTTTCTGGTTCTTCTGGCGTCGGCGCAAAGCGCAAAAGGCTGGTACTACCGGTGGTGCCGGAGCTGCAGAGCTGGCTGGAGGAGCAGTATCGGTATCAGAGCTTCCCGGCACAAGACCAACAGCGCAGGCTGCCCGGCAAGCAGAGGCCAAACCTGGAGGCTTCCATGAAATGCCTGGGGCAGGGTCGCATCCTGAAGATGGAACAAAGCCGGCAGGCTTCCATGATATGCCGGGCAATGTGACAAAAAGCGATGGTGTCCATGAGATGGAGGGGTGATTGTTCTTTGTTCTTGTTTATAATATTAGCATAATTTTGTGCGTTCTGGCGCGGATATGATGTACATACGGGATTCGATACCATATTTCATGATTTAAACATGTTTGACAGATTTTGGGCGACTTGAATAGGGACTTCAACTAGACTGGAAGATTAAAAATTCACTCATCTAATTCACGTCATCGAGGCAATGAAGAACGTGCGTTACAAAGATATTCGCTGGTGATCGTCAATCGCATTTCCTAGATCATTCCGCCTTGCAAGTGCGTCGCGATAGAATAGCGACCCCCAAAAAATGATCACATTCGATCGCAGTGTCCCCATATGATTTAAAAGATCTCGCAGGAAAATTGAATTGGCCTTTGCATCACAAACGGGACTATTTAATATCCCGTCTTCGAGCCACTGTCGGCAATAAATCGGATATTCTATGTTGAAAATACATGTCATTGGTTCAATCTATTCGCGAATGTTTCAAGTTATATGCTGCCAGTATACTTTACAGACGAATCACGAAACCCTTTTCGATCACGGGGTCAATTTCATCTGAGTTTACCATGCAGAATAGCTCGGCGAGGAAAAATGCAAAGAAAAAAACCGTCAAGAGGAGTTCATGAGCTTTTGGATTTCTCTATGTTTGGAGTTTTAGCTGACAGTCATTATCTCTGGCTTCATGATAAAATACAGTATAGTTACACTGGGGCTCATCTCAAGTAAGTCGCACTTGAAAGTCAGCCAGTACTAGCATGGTGTAGCTTCTTGTCTAGCCTTCGGCTCCAGAAATCGGCTCATTGGTCAGAGGGCATTCTCAAGGTCGATTTATTCGATGCACATGGGCTCTATTCATAAATTCCACCGTTATTAGTTCTGCGGAATGCACATAGCGTACGAATAGTGAAAAATCCCACTGGTACTGCGTCTTCTTATTCGGTGCGAGTAATCATAGAAACATCTGATAGCGCGAGCGGTGCTATGCACTGGGGCTCTGTCCTTCGAGATCCTGTGAGATGACCACGCAAACAGTTGAGACTTCATGACTATCAAGATAGAAACCAAATCGTTATCTTCAGTGTTGTTTCAAGCTGTAAACTCACGCAACCCACCCTTTCGCGATACTCCTACTTCTTATTTACAACTACTCCACAGCACACGTTTCGGTGATTTATGGGTGGTGTAGTAAGTAAGTAGGTTAGCAAATATTGTGATTCTAAGTCTGAGAACTGTCTTGGCACAATAGAAAGCACCTCAAATTAACCATAATATACCTTGGTGGAATCAGTAAGGCTTCAATCTCAATTTTACAAGTAACCGCCGACCTGTTTTGCTCTCGATAGCAGTGACAGATACTATTGAACACATCAATATCTCAAAATCTTAACTGTGAATGCAGTGAGAGTCACACGATATCTCTGGAGAAAAGCGGGGAAGAGGAATCCGGGGTGGATGAGTGGATAACCCTTCGCAGGATGAACAGTCAATGTTATCTGTCATAAAATAGACAGCAAACGCCGCCACCTCGGGCCGAAGTTGCACGTATTCCCCCGTTGGAAGGTTTCGGTAAACAAATGTGGACCGAGCACTCAATGTCGAGCCGAGACGCAATCTGCCCACGGGGTTCGAAAGGTTTGGTCAACGTGGCCCACCGAAGATCAAGACCAAGAGAGCAATTAGCAAAGTAGACGGTGTGTGCCTTCCAGTGCTGATCAAGACAAGTTCTCGGCGCAATATTCCTTAGTCTGACGTAGGTGGTCGCAAGAATGGTCTTTGTCTTGTGTGGCCTGCCGCAGGACTATAGTTGCATGAGGTGGACCGACCGGTCTTTGGTCCTTGCAGCTTTATGAGTCTAGTCCAGCTGCTTCAGCCAACTACTACCGAAGCGAGGGTCATCTAAAGACTCGGTCGGACCACTCCGTCAAGGAATGGCCTGGAGTGTCGATGATAGAGACGCCATTTGAGGGGTCGCCCCACGAGAGACGAATCCCAGGGGGGCCACTCGAGCCAGGTCTGATCCTCGTTGGATCAAAGCTCCTGATATTAACCTGTCTAAAAGCTCCGTAAATCGGAATCAAGCACGAGTGATTGGTGAGAACCTCCTAGCGTCTCATGGAGGTGATTTCAGACTCCACCAGAACCACCTGAACCATTCGAGCTTTGATTCGGTCAACCCCCGAGATCCCCAGTCCGGGGGCCCCGGGGGCCTCCCCACGGGATTTCTCCGCAGGTCGATTGTCGGAGGGGTTGAAATAGGGCCTTTCTGCTCATCCTGCGCTGCTAGTATCTGTTTTTTTTCTCTCTTGTTCTCCTCATACCCTTGTGGGAAGCGTGGCTCGTCTTCGTTGCATATTTTGTCGTTGTCAGGGCATACATACACTGGTCGATCACTGAAAAGCTTAGCTGTGCGCCAAGAATGGGACTAGCCAAGATTCGCGGCAAGAAGCTTGGCCGCATTGTTAGTTTGGTCGGTGCTGTTGGATTCGTCCTTCAGGGCTACGATCAGGCTGTGGCCAACGGTCTCTTGACTCTGCCTTCATTTATTCGGATCTTCCCCCAAATCGATACTCTCAATACTACCGGGAGCGAGAAGTCCCATAACTCCACTATCCAAGGAACCACGGTCGCAATTTACGAAGTGAGTCCGAAAACCTCCATTGCCCAGGGCTGAAGACAAAGCTCACGAAATATTAGGTCGGTTGTGCTTTAGGCGCGCTCTCATGTGGACTTCTCGGTGATCGACTCGGTCGGCGCAGAACCATCTTCCTAGCAGGATGCATCGCAATCATTGGCGTGATAATCCAGTCAACCCCCTTCTCCCTCGGGCAGCTTATTGCAGGCCGTGTCATTACAGGCCTGGGTGTGGGCGGTTTCACAGCTACAGTGCCCATGTATGTCTCGGAATCCTCCAGCCCTGATTCTCGAGGACGCATGGTGTTGCTTCAAGGCTGGTTTGCAATCGGTGGCGTGGCACTGGCAACCTGGATCGAATTCGGCATGTATTATGCTGGCGAGAACGAAGCAAGTTGGCGTTTTCCCATCGCTTTCCAATCGGTCTTCGCCATCGTCGTTGTTTCGTTTATCCTGTTCCTGCCAGAGTCCCCTCGTTGGCTTGCGAAGGTCGGTCGGACAGAGGAGGCGGCAAACACACTAGCTACCTTGGAAGATGTTTCAGTCGATTCAGAACATGTGGCGCAAGAGCTTGACATTATCCACCAATCGCTCGATGTTAACGGCAATGGGGGAGGTCCAGAAATGTCTACCAACCCCTTTGCTCGCGTCAATATCCAGCGAACGCTTCTCGCAGTGGGAGTCAACATCTTGGCTCAAATGACCGGTGTCAACATCATCACATTCTACAGTGACTCGATCCTGGAATCAGACCTACATTACTCTGGAACAATTGCACGAATTATTTCTGGATGTTTGCAGATCTGGCAAGTCTGTGCAGCAGGCTTGGCTGTGCTTTTGATCGATCGTTACGGCCGCCGCCCCTTGCTAATTGGCGCCGCTGCTGGAATGACCATCGCACAGGCTTGTCTTGCAGGTCTCTCTAGCGATCTTGGTAACCATAGCGCAGCCAGCGCATGCATTTTCTTCTATTTTATGGCACTTTTCTGCTTCCCAATTGGTCTCTTCTTGGTCCCTTTCATGTACGCCGCTGAAATTGCTCCATTAAGAATCCGTGCCAAGGTGACTGCTATGTCGGCTGCTGCGAATTGGATCTTCAGTTTTGTTCTGGCTGAAGTCTCGCCAACCGGCTTTGCCACTATTAGCTGGAGATACTACATTGTATATGCATGCATCAGTGCCACTGCTCTATGTGTGTTCTACTTCTTATGCCCTGAAACCAAAGGCCGGACCTTGGAAGAAATCGAGGAGATCTTCTTGTCCTCTAAGACCATCTTCCATACTGTTCAGGTCGGTCGGGAAATGCCCTACCAGTCGGATCTTCTCAATCATGCGGATGATACAGAGAAGATGGGAATCAAGAGTGAGCGGATTGAGAACGTTGCGCCGTCCGCATAAAGTGTGGAGGTAAGATGAGAACAGAATTGTTGAAGGTATTATAAAATGATGATACGAAGAGAAATCATGACTGATTACTGAGAATCGTGATGGAATTCAAACGGGGTTACTCTAACAGTCGCTGTAAACCCGTAACCCGAATTGCGCGACTGTCACTCGTACATCTTAGATCGGCATTCGGGCTTCAGATCGGCCCCGGGGTTCCGACATCGTAAATGTCTCGCCTGGCGCCATGCCAAATAGGTCCATAAGCGGATTTCCAATGCGCGCTGATTCAAGTATGGCGGGATTAATTCCACGGGGCTGAATCTTAAGCAGCATTTCGTGTCCTGGGCGCCTTGCAGACATCACGCCATATTAATTGAATAGAACTTCCGTCCCAGTGAGCGGCATTATCGCCAGCACGATAGATGAGCAATCAACAGCTCAAAGCGATTAAACATTTGATTCTGTGGTTTTATTACGCCCTGAGCCATCTTTTCTTATTCAGTCAGTAATTATGGGCGAACATTCTGTGGCGCCGACGCGGAAGATACTATTAGTGGCCACTACTGGAGGCTTTACTCATGCCGGTGCGCGCGAAGAAAACCCCTACCGCCACTTCCATCAATGATGATCCTTCATACTTACTCTCTATATAGCTCCAATACTGGAAATCGGGAGAGTGCCTGCCGACCGCGGCCACATAGTCGAATTTGCAACATTGAATAGTCAAGAGACATGGGTCAAACCCGATGAATACAGCTTCGTTTCTTTTGTCCACCTGCTCGGCCCAGGCCCTACAGCAGATCAACTAGCGGGCCACTATCGTCGCATGCAAGAATGGGACATCTCCAAAGGCGTAGCGCCAGTCCTGCGCTCGAAAGCTCTTTTTGATTCTTTCTGGCCCCAGACATATCATGGTCTGAAGAAGATTATGGATAACCCAGACACCAGGCCAAGTGCAATCATTGCTGACTTCTTCGTTGAGGCTGCCAATGATATCCACTTTGAATATAATCTACCTATTGCAATAGTCTCTCCTACCTGGCCTTTGCTCCAGCTGCCTTGTCCTTACATTCCTGGTCACCCAATGTTGCGACTACCTGGCACCACGACTTCGGAAGACGCCACTTTACTCTTTCGCCTCAAGAATGAATTGGTCATACTACCCGATCTACTTGAAATAAAAAGACTTTTGGGCGCGTATCAGAGAATGCGAGAAGATAACGGCGTTCGTTATCGCCCACATCGGCCACAAAAGCCCGACTATCTCATCTTCGTGAACTCATTCGTCGGACTAGAAATTCCACGCGACTTACCACCAACTTGCGCACCAATTGGCCCTCTCCTGAGTCCAACTTGGGCCCCTCTTGATACACAGTGTAGAGCGTTTTTCGAGAGCCACGGTTCTGTTCTCTATATTGCACTGGGTACTCATATTATTATACCTCATTCGCATGCTATCTCAGTCATCGAAGGTGTTTCTCGTTTGATTGACGAAGGCTTAATTGACGGTGTGATCTGGGCGATGGCAAAGACTAATCGTGTCGACCTTGATGGGGAAGCAAGAATAAATCTCCATAAGAGAGATAACAGTACAGAGCTCTCTCTCGCAGAAATGCTACAAGGGGATCATCCAGACTGGCATTTCCCATTCTTTGCCCCGCAGCGCGCTATCTTGGATCATACCTCCACAAAGCTCTATTTTACTCACGGCGGTGGTTCGAGTGCAAACGAGGCATTGTTTCATGGGAAACCAATTCTCTCTATGGGAATATTCTCAGATCAAATCGAGAACACGACTCGACTGGTCGCGGGTGGAGTGGGAGAGTCACTCAGTAAGTTAGGATTCACGGCCAACGAGCTTTATACGAAAGCGAAGAAAATCCTCATGTCCGGTGAGGATGGGTCGTACCAGCGTAATGTACTCCGCCTCCAACGGATTGCGCATGTCGCGTCACGCCGCAAGAATTATGCAGCGGATCTTGTGGAAGAGCTTATGTACGACAATGAATTGCGTGTCGGCAAAAACGGCAAAGTGTTGCGACCGATGCATCTGCAGACCGCTGATTCAAGAATGCCATTTTACAAGGCGAATAACCTGGATCTGTATGCAGTCGGCTTTCTTGGTTTCTCGATCTTTGCCGGCGGTATTTTACTGACAGGTCATGTCATATGGCGCAACAAGTCGCTTCTCGTGACTCGGGGGGAAATATTTCTAGAGAGTGCTGTGTGGTATATTAAGGAAATCTTCGGCATGCGATCGGTCGGCTAGCTTTTCTCTAATTTTATGAATTCTCAACTCTTCCATTACCAAGCCAAGCGCACCCTCAACTTGTGGCAGTATTCAGATTTTGCACAATGAGTGCCTGGCTATGTAGCATCGCAGTTCCGTTTCTTAAATATAAGCAGATTGCGTCTATTCTTCTTCAGGCGATCGGTTAAAAGGCATGCGAATTCACGATGCGATCGAATCAAACCCAGATTTCAGCGGTGTCAACTCCGCCTCGTGGTGAGATTTCGGGCACTCGAGGGAATACTTTACTGCAAGGCTTTATTCTTTATCCTCTGAAAACGATCGTCCGATACTATAAGCCTCTGCTTGTTTTTTTTCGGTCTTTTCGGGGTTTGGAGATTTTCGTCATTGCAGTAGATATTGTCGATCATTTCCTTCGGCCGTTCACAACGTCCGAACTGAAGTTTAAATCGATTCCATAATCTAGGGGCCCCAAATACCAATCCAGATCGGGTTCAAAATTTCTAAGCACATACAATGACTGGTTAGAAGAGGACCTGAATTATGTTTGACAAAGCGTACCGGTACTTTGCGGGAGGTTGAGACGTATTTGTCAGTTACTCAGGGCTAAGTCCTTACACTTTACATTAATGCCGTAAAAAATAGAGCTGTGGCTGTGTCTCCTCTTGCACTCGATGTTTCGAGCGGAAATATTTTTTCTGCAAGAATGGGTCAATTCTTGGCTGCATTCATCTTCCAAGCTTTGCGGCCATCAACTGGCCCGAATGATGTCACTCCTTGGAAATTTCAGAAGTGCTCATTTTGCCCGAAGTAAATTCAGAAAAGATAATTTTCCTTCGATGGCTTTTCAAAGTAGTATTCTCCTTTCACGCCATTTGATATGGGGCTTCTGCGCAGGGCTTCTCGTAGTTGTCACAGGCGACGGTATTCGTAGAAGATATAAACAATAAGCCAATTATGGATGCTTCCGATACCTTGATATGATTCGTAAGTCAATTGGGCTTGTTAATCTTATGCAGATGAAATAATGGATTCTAGCTCGAATGAAAAAGAAAATGATACTCATCTGATTACTACTCGCGGGGTATGGGAGGTATTTCGAGACGCGGTCTGGATGAACACTATTCCAATCGGGCTCAAGTCCCGTCTTGCCGGTCTGAAATTGTGCTAGGGCCTATGCACAGTCATGTAGAATGTTTATTTTGTCGATCTGCACTACTGTGATCATACCCAAGACAAATTCGCATCTCGGGTGTTCGGCCCCGTTGCGGAGAGGCGAACCTCCGATCAGCTAGCAGGCCGCCTTTTGTTCAGTATCGATGAGAACATCAAGATCAAATTGCTCCTCATTATAAATGAATCATTTCCTCGACCTGAGAGCTCCGATTGTTGCACATCCTACTCAAAACCGCCATGCTGAGTTCAATAAATGACTCCCCCGCTCTTAACGGGTTCAGAAGCCCCGTTCTGGCAGACAACATCTCGCATTTAGCGGATTTTAGCAATGTTAGAACTATCTTGGGAACAATTCTGGGCGTATTTCTGTTGGTATGTTGTGGCCTATACTTAGAATCCACGATCAATTTTAATGCAGTATCTCCAGCGTCTCATCATACTCCGACTCACAAATCCATTAGCGAAGGTTCCAGGTCCTGAGATCTCAAAATGGACTGATATTGTATACATTTATCATTATTTTAATGGGGAGACTCCTCGATACGTACACAAGCTGCACGACAAATATGGTAAGGACTCGCTTCAGGTTACATGTTACAAGACCTGAATAGCTAGAGAGCTAACAGCATCGAGGCCCTATTGTCCAGATAAGCACCAATCAAGTTGACATTTGCGACATAGTTGCTGTGAAGGACATACACAATACCCACAATGTGTTTCGCAAGTCGAATTACTATACCCTCCTCACTGGGAGGGCTCTTCCGACGGTCTTCTCGACGACAGATCCAAAATTCCATGGCCAGCGACGACGTTTACTAGCGAGTGCTGTATCTGATAGCTCGATCTCTAAGCTTGAAGCTCAGATTTCTGGCCTTGTTTCACTTGCGGTCCAGCGTATTTCTGAGGAAATGCAGACTCGCAAAGCTGCGGATATCTTAAAGTGGTGGCTATTCATGGCAACTGATATCATTGGTGAACTCACATTTGGAGAGTCTTTCAGAATGCTAGAGACCGGTGAGGTAAGACAACCACGCAATCTAAGAGCATATCAATCCAATCACTTTTGGACCTTATGCTAAATATCTCGCAGAAGAATGAGTATATCGAAGATTTGGAGAATATTGGCAGCTCTCAGCCTTTTCGAACAACTTTCCCAAAAAGTCTTCCATGGATTGCCAAGTTGCTTCCCTTGCCAATGTTCACCAAGGCAGCACGTAATTTGCCGCGTATGCGAAAATACTCGACACAGTCTCTTTCTCGCTATACAAGGATGTTGGAAGAAGATCCCAACCCCAAACAGACGTTTTTTACCAAAATCCATGAGAAAGGTGATCTTTCCTTCGAGGAAATCCGCCAAGAAGCCCAGGCTTATATTGTTGCTGGTAGTGACACAACCAGCAATACTTTGACTTATCTCATATATTCTGTTTGCAGACATCCAGATATTCGCCGCAATCTGTCAAGTGAGCTGGCCGCTTTGCCCGAAGACTACTCGGATAGGGACTTGCGTGAATTGCCCTACCTCAACCAAGTGATCAGCGAAACATTACGCCTTCATGCAGCTGTGCCGGTAGCTCTTCCTCGAGAAGTTCCAGCGGAAGGATACACATATAAGGAATACTTTCTTCCACCTAAGACCACCATTGCTACACAGGCTTATAGTCTGCACCATGACCCTACGATTTTCCCTGATCCCAATAGGTGTGTAATTCTGGTCTGGCCTCTAGGCCAATCCTTTTCTAAAAGTCTATCTAGTTTTCGCCCAGAGAGATGGGAGACTCCTACAAAAGGAATGAAGGACATATCTCTTCCTTTCGGAGGCGGGTCGCGCAGTGAGTTATGAGCCTTGCATGGAAGACTTTCCGAGGTACAATGCTAATGTTATAACAATAGTATGCATTGGCATTCATCTTGCTCGTATGGAGCTTAGGCTAGCTACTGCAATGTTCTTTCGCAAGTTTCCAGAAGCCCGGATCTCCTCTAGAGAGGGAATGAGTGAAGACGATATGGTGATGAAAGCTTACTTTTTGATGAACCCCAAGGGCAAACGATGCTTGATAGAGCCCTAAGCATCCATGATCATGGTACTTTGAAAATATTCTTCTCTCATTGTTATTCAAATGATCTTTTGCGAGCCCCCTTGCATAGTTAATTCTACTTACTTGATGAGTTTCACTGTGGCCTCGTATCCATATTCGTTTATCTACAGTCTTTCATGGACATGTCAGCATATAATGCTGTACCATTACAACCTGGAAGTGAATCTAGGAACAAATATGACAAATTATTTTTTTTTCTTATCGATCGCTGTTCAAATCTAATTATAACCCAACGCAACTGTAGGGATGATTTTCTGGTGCCGTCGCGACAAGAGTTCACGCCAGTCATCTCCCTTTTGACTACCAATAATAACGTCAATTTCTCTCAAGATCTCGTCGCTGATATCCTTCCATCCGTCCCTTCCAGTGGTCTCCTCGTGAACTGGTAGTGTTGTAATATCGAATCGATGTCCCGCCCATTTTCCGCGTGCCAAGTTCTTGTCTTTCCCAAACTGGATTTCTCCGCTTGACCACGATATTCGCGAAATAAGAATTTCAGCGAAACCCAGAACCTCAATGTTGGGGCCGTGCACAAACTCCTGCTTAAGCGCAATGACCTCACCCCGAACGTACTCTTTTGTAGTCAAGTTGCGGAGAATCCAGGACTGGTCACGAGGAAAGAATTCCAAAATCTCCGGCTTCAGGCCCATAATGATTTCAGCATGATCGCCTTCTGACATAGAATGAGTGTCTTCGTATTCTTCAAACCACTTCCGTAATTCTTCAGAGAGTATAGGCCCTCCGACGGTCTTCCAGGTATTGTTAAGGGAGAAGTTTTTGAGATCGTAGATCCTCCCCAGCTCTTGCACATCGCTTTTTTCGTCTGGACTTAGGAGGGTATCTGGGAAATCGTGGGCGCTGCTCTGATCGCTCACACAGATAATACGTTCACCAGCCCAAGGGGCCATTGATCTCATGATAAAATCCTCAAGATGCCTCAAGCCGACGGCCCAAAAATAATGATTTGTCAAGCTTAACCTCAAGACATCTTGAGACTCACTCAAATGGCTAAAGATTTGATGGTGAATTTTCGACGGGAGATAGTATAGTTCCTTGCGTCCGGTATGGTCGCCACATTCTGGGACCTCGTTCGAATCGTGGTGCTGCACACGGGTGACCTTGATAGATGGTTTTTCATCACTATGGGCAATTAGCAACTTCATAAGATTTCCTTTCAGGCAATTCCGAACCTATACCGCTTGAGCGGACGAGCTAGTAAAGGAACTAGGCCTGCTGCACTGCCACATAGTAGGGCTTCGTCGAAAGTCCCTAAGGAACCTGTGGCTTCTTTGCGCTCGGGGGCAATAACACGCCAGAAACGAGCCATTTCTGTATCAACGCGACTTGAAAACTTTTTTGGTAAATGAGAAAAACCCTTCAAATTAATCGGAAGGCACGGTGCTCAACGTCAGTGGTACGTAGGCTGCTGTGATTGGTGACCAGAATCGCTTGCATTTTCAGAGACATCAGATCAAGGCATTAAACGCTTTAGATGGTAGCTAAATTTCCGTGGCTATGCTCTTAGGATGCTCTGAGAACCTTTGTCATTTTGTGGCAATGGCACCTAGGCTGTAGAATCTCCTTGTATTCCAGGGACACAACGCTACATAATTGGAATTAGTTGACATGATAAAATAAGTGCATGGTGATTTTTGTATCAATGCATTATGAATCGTGATAATGTGTGAATCGACCGTCCAATAGCCAGTTATCTGGTATTTTGTGCATATGGTATGATGTGAGTACCATATAACAGTCACAAAGATTGCAGAGGTGTTCCTCCGGGAAAGCTCTCCGGCGGTGACGCGACGATCTGGGGATGTTCGAACGGTTTGATTTGTGAACACATGCTTGGCCTTGAACTAAGTCTCAGAAAATAAAAGCTTGACCGCCTAATCATGTGCACAAATCGATATCTCATAAATTATTGAAAAGGCTCAGCAATCATGCGATCTTCGTTCGTTTCGGAGCAGGCCCAGAGCCAGGGCGAGAACGTTTACGCTCCATGGCCTCCATCTCTGCCTTCATGATCCGCTCTTGCTCCGTAATTTTCTTCTGAGGTACCATGACAGGACCTTTCTTGCCAGCCAAAGGATTCTTCTTTCCCGCTGCAGAAAACACGTTCTTCGGCTTCTGAGCACCAAATGACATTGAGATCTTGGCCGGGGCTTGAGGTGCGGTATCAGGTGCTGTACCATCCTTTGGCTGCGGAGATTCAGTCGATTCTGGAGGTGTGGCGTCTTTTGACTTCGGTCCGAGTCCAAGTTTCAGCGTCATTTTCTCCCCGTCGTTTTTCAATAGTTTTTCTTCTTCTGGGACTTCCTCCTTGGTATCTTTGAGAGCGTCTGCCTGCGCCTGCGCCTTCTTAACTTGGTCCATAATCGCGCGTTGCTCTCGTTCCTCGTCTCCTTTATCTTGTCGCTCTTTCTTCGCAATCGCTTCTCTCTTGCGCATTGTTTCTGGGCTGTTATCGATCCATGAGACAAATATGCCTTTCTCGGTCTCGTTGACGTGACAAATTCCCTCTCTGCCGAGATGTGCGGCAAACTGCGTTAAACTCTACCTTCCGTATTAGCAACTTGCTCGCGCATTCTTGCGATGGGTCTGCTCACCTTCCATTGTGTCGCGTTCATGTGAATGTGGGTCTTGTCTGCGATAACTTGCTGATAGAAGTGGTTGATGTTGATCTCTTTGGTACCGTGTGTCGTTTTAAGAAGATCCACAAAGTTCTTCGCAAACTCGTCTGAAAATTGTTTAATGTGACGATTGGCGTCCTCTCCGATGATGAGCCTGTCGTTTTGTGAGATGGCACTATAAGTTTAGGGAGGGGGGAAGGATACGGACATTTGACGGACGTGGGACTCGGACGTGATATGACATTTGAAGCCGTTCGCGTCGCGCATCTGTTCAGAGCAAGTTAGGAGGGATCTTGAGGGATAAGTGGGGGAAGCGAACCTGTCTTTCACTAGAAGAGAGTCAGAACGTCAAGATACTTCATTTCGGGGCTAAAGAAGAGACTTACCAAGCCTGGCAATACCATCGCAAACGACCTAAGCCTTTCGACTTGATCTTGTTGCCGATGGCTTTGGTAGATCCGGCCTCGGCGCGGGGCATGTTGCGAAGTTCCTTTTGAGATTTCTGCGGGTATGAGGTCGCCTGTGGAGTGGGATAATTCCAAGCACGTGTAGAAAGGTGAGCGAACGTGTGTGGTGATGTTGGTGACAATGGAAGTTGTCGGCACATCAGCTATTCTCGCGGCGATTTGATGTGGCGATAACGGTCATGTGACCTTTATCGCGGATTCTTTTATCTGATGGAACAGTGGGCTTTCTACACAAGACTTGCCAGTCCTGGCACAATTTCTGGAACTATTTGAATGAGAGGTCACTCATCGAGATTGACTCCGTATTTTTGACAGTGGACTTCCTGTGAGGTCGCCCAAGTCTTCATTGACATATTGTCTAAAGGAATTCACACTACACCAGAATAAAGTACACACTTGAAAGAGCAAAGTAAATCAAAAAAGAGCCTGTCCCCATTCGCCTGAGACCTGAGATCGCAACTGTCAAAACCAAATGCGACGTCGCGCGCTGAGTCGTAGAATTATCATTTGCTCATGAGCCTTACACGATGTATTCGTGGATAGCGGACGGACCGCTCTCGTTGTACTCGACGCGGCTCATATAGCCCTTTGTCAGGCCTTGATCGACCACAAAGAAAACCTTGGCTCCCATCTGAGCGCCTAGGAAGCCGCCCTCTTCGGACCCATGGCTGGCTACAGCACTTGTGGGGCCAACGCTGGATCCAGGGGCATTGCTATTGCCCTGGTCTTTGAACTCTGAGTAATACTCCGGCAGCCTGAGCGTCTTCACTGACGTAGGAGTTTGGGAGTGGCCAGTTGAGCGATGGTGTGACAATGCAGAGGGGTCCATCGATGGGGTGCCTGGTGGCATTCCAGCCATGGCAGGGTTGTTATGAGTAGCGGCCACAAGGAGAGGGTTGACACCATGCGCGGCCGGGTGATACATAGGGCTAGGCTGGCCCATGGGAGCTGGAGTGTTCGTACCGCCGGTAGGTAAAGGTGTGGTGAAGTTAGATGGGATTTCAGATGTGAACATCGTGGCGGACGGCGAGAGGATGAATTTTTGAGTGATGATACCGAGGAGGGCTTGAGTAAATCCTAGAAGCAGTATCAGCATGGGAGCACAAAGACACTTCCGCCAGATCTCAGCTTACCTTTGACCTTGCTTCCACACCCAACAATGATAAGAGAGTCCCAAAGTTCACTGCGCTTGGTGGCATCGGGGACGGCAAGGATAGTGTAGTGGATTTGAGTCGCAATGTCCTCTAGAAGCCCCTCGGTTATACGGTCGGTGACTCCTTGACGAGCGGTTGCCAGCAGGAAACGCTCCACGCCAACTTCAATTTCGCGAGAGTGACGAATGTAGCGCTGGGCACCTGCGGTGTTTCCATCTGCTTCCATTCGAACAAACTCCTCGAATTGGTAGGAGGCCTTCTCTTTCTTGGCATTTGGAAGTCGCGGTTGTTTGGGGTCAACGCCAGCCTTCTTGTTGATCGCCTTTTCCTTCTCCATATTAGCCAAGTACTCGGTGGTGTTGCCGCTGACAATGGCTGCGACATCTATAACACCTTCCTCTTCTTCTCCGTTATTCTCTGTTCCGGTCTGGGTGCCAGCACCAGGGCCGCGGGGTGCATTCGCATCAGTTGCATCAGCTCCGCCGGTTGACGCTGCCGCGGCCGGGTTAGCACCTTGACGAGCAGTCGCAGCGGCTCCGGGGACAACAGTCCCGGGGGGTAAAATCTCAGCAATATTACTGCGCTTGAGCTGCTCACACATCTCACGAGTGAATCCCTTGGAGCCAAGGAGCTCGACGAGGCGATCTGTCATAGCATCACCACCACAGCCTTCTAACGCGATACCTCGGCCATGCTCATTGACTTGGAAGTCAGTGACCGCTGTCACGTCCACTTTACCCTTGCCAACATCCACAACAGTCGCGGTCTGTACTCCGTAGCCATAACAGGCAGCTAGGGCTGAGTCCATCAAGCTGAACCCGGGGACCTTGAACTTTTCGAACACGAATTGAGTAATAGCTTCGCGATCGCGCGCCGACCAAACCGGCTGGGAGACCATCAGGATTGGAGTGTGGAATGGAGGGCTCAAAGAGTTATAGATGTGAGTCAGGAGCGCGAAAAAGCATGGCCAATCGACAATGCGCCCGTTCTGAATAGGATACACAGCTCCCTCCTCTGATGTGACATCCTCCTCGTAGAAGATCTCCTGGACTGGAGCGCTGTCCTCTTCGGATTTCTCAGCACCACTGGTACCATTGGCTTCCCGGGCCTTTTCGGACGATCCGGTGTTTTCTCCTCCCTCTTGTGTGGCGGGTGTTGCGGCGTCTTTCATATCCACGTCCTGCTTCGGTTTCGGCGCGTCGGTGCCATTGCCATTTTGCACGGTCTGCCGGCGTTCCCTCACTTTGTATGGTTCGAATTCGCCCTTCTTCTCGGCAGGAAACATGCGCGTTGGATAGCGATTACGCGCGGGGGTAAACGATTCTGGCAGGCCAAGCTGCGCGAGGGTCACTTGCGAACCTGGCGCAATGAGCTAGAATGAAACGGTCAGCATTGAGCGCAAGTGAGAGGAAAGTAAACCGGAAAGGAAGAAATCTAAGCATACCAGAACATGCTCATCCTTAAAGGGCGGCATCTTGGAGAGCTTGCAATCGGAATACACGGGACGACTTGGGACCCTCTGTACCTTCTTAGGCTGGGGCTTTCACTGCTTGGACTTTCGATTTCCCATTGTGGATTAGCGTGTCGCAGACTCGTTGCTTAGTCAGGGCGGTGTGGCTGGCTGGCAAAATGCGGCTGCGATTGTGGCGGATGAATGCGGCAGTAAACCTTGGAAGAGCGTTGGACAAACAAGCCGGCATCAACTCTGTCTCCCAACACTGGTTCTACTTTTCAGATACATAGTTTTCCAGGGCCATCTAATCATCGCGTATGATTTGACTCTCATCTTGGAAACAAATGAGGTCCGTGGGTATAAGAATTTTACGATTCACACATAAAATGCACAGGAGCTTGGGGGAAATATATAGCGTCAACTAGGCCGTGGTAGACAACATTTGAACTATCTTCAATCAACATTGAAGCTTAAAAATTGAGGACTCCCACAAGCCCCCAAGGCCCCAAGGTTATAGACTCAAATAGCCAAGGATGCACAAGAGTATGATAATGCGACATAATTAATGATGGCCTATTGCTAGTCCAGTAGATAAGATATAACAGCGGAGCGCGGTTTCAGTGCTGGGCTCGAAAAGAATGTGTTCGATCAGCATGGCAATTCTTGCAGAATGAGAGAAAGTCAGGGGAGTCCGTGGGACGAAAGTGACATCTGGACTCCAAACTGCTTAATGTATGAGTTTAAGTTGCACTTATTATTAGGTGTACGAATTGGGAAGTGCATGCTTTATTATAAAGTACAGCCTTATTCAGTGTTCAGTGGCAACGAGTGTGCCCAAATGATGAGCATATCGCCATCCATATCAAATTAAGTAGAAACCATGAATAACTCCAGCCTCATCTTTCGTAAAAATTAACATAGCGCACAACGCCCCGCGTCCATTTTCCTCTATGACCAGCATGAGTTCCCAGTATTATTTCATTTATTCTGGGACCGCATTGTATTTTTCTGTCGCGGACCGGAATAGTTCCTGTTGTTGCCGCAGAAGCTCCTCTTCTGAAAGCCCACTCGCCTCCATCTTGCTCTGTTTCTTTTCGCGTGACTACAAAGAGAACGTTAGTCTTGTTTGAAGGGGCTGGATGGCAAAGCTCGACTCACCTTCAGCTGTTCACGATGATCATCTGCAACAGCAAGTACATCAGAGACATAATCTCCAAACCCAAGATCCCGAAGCGCCTTTTCAACGTGTTCGCATGCAATAGTCTTCTTGGCTTCCTTTTCGCTGATGTCATTGGCCTCAGAGGAAATCAGAGTAATGAACTCGACGCAGCACTCCATCAGCAAGTCGCGCGCATCCTTGGAAAACGTCTGGCCGGAGGAAGGTGGGAGGATTTCGGTAATAATCTTTTGGACCGTCGCTGTAGAGCTTCGTTAGCGAGTTCCAATTACATGCGCTTACGGCACGAATCGGAGCGGAAAGCTGCATCGGGGGAGAACGAAGTCACAAAGCAATCCGCTCGATCCGGTATTATTGTCTCAAAGACGATGAGTCGGGCGTCTTAGACTAAATGGCGTGCGTACCTTTTGGAAGCGACAAGTCGTCGTTGGCTGGCGGATAAAACATGTTAGCAATGCGCTCGGAGATCGAGATGACGACGAGAGGGAGAGAGAGAGCATACAGTTGAATTCCCGGTCAGACATGGCGAATGTGTTTAAAATTCAGCAAGACCACGAAACCGCAGGCCGAGAGAACCAAAGGGCTGAAAGAAGATTGGCGGTTGACGCGGGGCCTGAGCCGATCTTAAATATTGTAGCCATCTCTGCCTTCGCGACTCGGGGGCCACTTATTTTCTTGCCGGCAAAACACCACACCGCCTTTACGGCTTTATCTTGATTCGATTTTTTTCTTCAAACAAATTATTTCTTCTTTCCTTACAGCACTTTGCTCTGGCAATTCCCACGCCAACTTCCTCAAGAGTGTTTCTTGATGTTGATTCACTCTTGAGGATGCTACACTAATGGTAAGCTTTCTCCTCTCCCTCAGCCTTTCCCCTCTCTACGTGATGAACATTGTTGTCGCCCCTATCATACAAACCGTGGTGATTTACCTGTCCTAGCCAAACGGACGAACTGAAAAATTGATTACACCTTCCATTCTACTCAATGCTTTGGATTTGAGCCTCTGCTAACTTACAAAAGAGTACAGATTTACGATTACATGCCAGCTGTACAGCCCTCGCGCACTCAATTTCATAAGTATGATCTCACCGTTCCATTGCCTACCACCTTGTTGTATGAGGAATACCTTACATTCCATGCTAAGTATGAAGGTGTGCTGCACCTAATGCTTATAAAATGTATATGCTTTTCATCTTTCGGCTGATTACAATGTCAACTCTGAAAATTTTCACACATGACATTCGGTGGCATCAATGCTGATTGTTGTCTAGTTGCAGATACAAAAAAATATTTCTCATAGAAAATGCAACCACTTCCTTACTCTTGGAATTCCTTCAAATCCTCGTCGTTCCATCTGTACCTAGTCAGCTTCGATATGTCAATGTAAATGTAAACGGTAGTACGTACGCTAGGAAGCGGCCTGTTAGTTCCTTGGGCGCGTCAAGAGCAAGCTTCGAGATCACGTTGCCAGGCTGCTCAGGCTTGAGCAGATGGCCGCCTTCGTGAGCTCCAGTAAACTTGGAGTGCATCTCGGCGTCCAAAGTTGTGCCCCGCATCTCTCGTAGGTCTCGCTGCATCTCGGTGTCGACCATTCCCGGCTGAACAGCTACTGAGACAAGGTCTGGCTCCTCGCATCCAATGGTCTGGGCGAGGTTGTTTAATGCAGCCTTGGATGCTGCGTAGATACCCCAGCCTCGGTACTTTTTCACTGCGGCTCCAGACGAAACGAAAATGATTTTTCCCTTAGATTCCCGCAGAGAGGGAATAGCTGCTGTAGCCTGCTATATGTCAATGTGATATCATATGAACGTAGGAGCATTTTGGGATCGTACGAAAGCTACCAAGCTGAAGAAATTGATATCAAAGGCGGAGCGCCAGTTCTCGACTTCGGTTTCAGCAACCTTGCCAGTTTGACCAAGGATGCCGTGGTTGAGAACTAATCCATCCAGGCGGCCGAATGACTTGATGGCGGCATCAACGGCCTTCTGAGCGAGAGAGAAGTCGGAAAGATCTCCCTGCACAATCTCTACCTGGCCCTTGTACTCATCCTTGAGCTTCTGCAGAGGCTCGAGGCTGCGCGCTAGCACAACCACGTTGTGAGACTGCGGTGCTGATAGCAAATACTTCGCGATGGAGAGTCCAAGACCTGGAAACTGTGAGAAGAGGCTCGGACGATAAGTTTGGATGAGCTACTCACCCCGAGAAGCTCCAGTAACAAGGATTGTCTTAGCCATTTTGGATCTGTATACTCTTAGTATCGCAACGAATCAATTGCTCGTATCAAGTTTTGTCAACAGATCTCGCTACCAAGCAGATCCTCTTGAAATGGCGCGCCGAAGCACTTGTTCGTTGGCAAGACAAGGAACGAAAGACGGTGAAAAAAAGACTGGTGCTAGACTTACTCCTCGAATGACGCGATTATAGACAAAAAGCCGGATGTTCAGGGTGCATTAAATAGTCGATAAGATGAAGGCGTGACCACAGGCGTTGTCCGGTTATATGCGGGCTTCGGGACTTCGGGGCTTAATAATGGCGGGGCACCGGGGACAGAAGGCCCATCTCCGGCCCCGGGGGCGCCAAACAAGGCGCCAATGTTGATTTAGGCGGCCGGTCAATTGAAGTCGGAAAATATCGCGATGAACTCATGCTGTATAGTTGATTTTGAAGTCTAAGTGGTTGAAATTGGCCGATTCTAAGCGGGTTGGGGCCAGAAAAGAATGCAGATGGTCATGCGGTATCCAACAATAGCACCATCTGGGCGCCAGTACGGAAGAGCATGATGTATATGATTCTATTTGTGTGAGATATCGCTCATACCCTAGGAATGCTCATACTGAGCGAGCGATTATGGCCTGCGACGCGATTTAAGACATGCATTAGGGAGTTCATTGTAGAAAAATTTCCCTAGCTGGATACTCACAAGGGTTAATCCCGCCCTGTAGCCGGACTAAGACATGGGTTCACAATTGGTGGGACACTTGAAAAGCCAATGATATTTATTTACTGTCAGCGTAGATGTATGTATAGTAAACTGTATAGGTAATCCGAAGACACGCGGGCCATGGCAGTACTTATATAGCTTCAGGCCGAGGACATGCAATTTAAAATTTGATTGCCAAAGAATGGCATTTCTCTCGGAATTGGTATATGATTTTCAAATACCAATTCCGTAAGAAGACACAAGACATTCAGAGAAGACCAAGCTAGGATTGCCTTTCAAAAGGACCGTCGTTTGACCTTGCAATTGATTCCTACGGGACAACACTCCTCTGGCTTCTTCTTCCTCAGGAAATTTCCGTATCATGTTCCTCTTTTGTTATGATAAAGGGCGATGAAACAGAGAGACAGGAATATTTGAAAAAGGATGTCTTGATATCACAGCACAAATCTTCAATCGTTTGGGAATATCTTGGTTAAGGCAATGTGCTGCACGACTTGAAACTGTCAGAATAGGCTCGAAGTGAATAAAAATCCTGGAGAGCGGTACACTGTTCACACCAGGGATAGGAACATTTGAATTGTTCTCGCCACAGCCTTCAATGTTCTCTTCATACATCGGAAGATTGTTGTTCCGAAAAGAGCTTGGGCCCTTAGTCAGCAACGTTCGGGGAGCTCTAGAAACTTCGCGTGTGGCCTCCGCATATGATATCTGAGGTGCCGCTGCTCTACTGTTCTTCGCGTCGCCGGCCCGATCTTGCCTCCGCAAACTCAGCGACAATTATCGCGATATTCTCCCGCTGAAACCGAACTCCTTTGACCCGCGCGCTTCATCAACATGGCGAACTACCTGGCGTCCATCTTCGGTACCGAGCAGGACAAGGTCAACTGCTCATTCTATTACAAGATCGGCGCATGCAGACACGGTGACCGCTGCTCTCGCAAACATGTCAAGCCTTCATACTCTCAGACTGTTCTCATGCCCAACATGTACCAGAACCCAGCATACGACCCAAAGAGCAAGATGAACCCCAGCCAGCTCCAGAACCATTTCGATGCTTTCTACGAGGATGTCTGGTGTGAGATGTGCCAGTTTGGCGAGCTGGAAGAGTTAGTCGTATGCGACAACAACAATGACCGTGAGTTTGCCCCTGGCTCTTGAGTCAGTCCCAGATGCTAACCATCCGCTCTCTGCAGATCTAATCGGCAACGTATACGCTCGATTCAAGTACGAAGAAGATGCACAGGCCGCGTGCGACGCCCTCAATTCGCGCTGGTATGCAGCGCGGCCTATATATTGCGAGTTATCGCCAGTCACAGATTTCAGGGAAGCTTGTTGTCGGTTGAATAGCGGCGAAGGATGTGTGCGAGGAGGATTCTGCAACTTTATTCATCGTAAAGATCCATCTCCCGAGATGGACCGGGAAGTGCGACTCAGCACGAAGAAGTGGCTCAAAGAGAGGGGCCGTGATGCTCGCAGTGTCAGCCGCAGCCCCAGCCCAGAGCCAACCAGGCGGAGATATTAAGCGCTTGTTTCTTTCAAAAATGTCTTCATTTTTATCCACTTTAGTTTTCACTCTCGGCGTTAGTGATATCAGTGGACGGTGCCTGTCCATGGCCTTGCGCGGCGCAGCGTTTGGGGGTTGGTGACTTGGCATTTTCTTTACTGATTGGCATTTGTATTCTAGTTCATGATATCAAAACTGCAATGACTTGATTTCTTGCCAAAATTTTGATCAGTTTGTAGCCAGTAGCGAGTATTATGAGCGCGATCTTGTTCATGGAGTAGCAGCTTACAGACGCGTGCCCGGGGCTATGTAATTCGAACCTCATGTGAATCTCTTTTGCTACCTAAATACCTTAATTTATCTTGAATTTATTGTTAAGAAAAGCTTCATAGGTTTTCTTTCAGAATTCTTTGTGCACCTTCTGGCATATTGCCGCTTTAAGAACAATCGCATCTTTTCTTGGCGCGTTCCCCGCGGAGCGCGTCGCGCGCCACTTTCATCTCTCTTCATTAGAGATCAAGACCTTAGATTGCCCTCAGGGCACTTGAAACTCTCCAGATGGACTCGAACTACGATGATACAAATCGTGCTTTTGTTCAAGCGTTCATGGCGCGTTCAGCCATGACCTTGGACGAAGGAAAGCAACTATTGGCATCTATCTTCTCCGCGCATGGTAAACACCAATATTCAGCACTCGGACGCCGAATGATTGCTAACGAAACATATGCAAGACCATAGCAGCATTGATCCGTCCGACATACCTGAGGAGCAATTCCAAGGATACATCTCATCTGCCAATGCCGCTATCTCCCCCTTCGACTTCGAAATACGAAGCACCTTACGCCAAATTCCCCAAGAACACAACACAGACGCCCCCGAATCGCCCCCAGAACGAATTTACGCTCTGGTGAATACTACAAGTGACCCTCTCACTCAACTTGCCACAATACACACCCCAGACCAGATTGCATTCCTGAAGCGAGTCCTCGATTACATGTTTGACACGAACAACACCCGTTTATGCGAAGGAATGGTTATCACACATATTCAGGCTGCAAATTTGGCCAGGCCATCGGCCGGCGAAAGGCATCGACGGGAGAGTGGCAATGAAGATTCACAGGGCGGTGCGGTCGGCGCGTTGACAATGACCGAAGCCGAGACAATGGTACAGCGTCTACTCAGTGAAGGCTGGCTGGAGAAGAGCACAAAAGACTTCATCAGTTTGACGCCGCGTGGAGTTATGGAGTTGCGCCACTGGCTGGTCAACGAATACAACGAGGAGCGACAAAGAATTAAATTCTGCGCTGCGTGTCGGGACATTATGACTGTGGTATGTTCTCTTCGCTTTGTCATATTGTTGACATTGTCTGACTGTTTCCTAGGGACAACGCTGCAGCGACCGAGACTGTTTAGGTCGGCTACATGATCACTGCACACAGACTTTCTTCCGAATGCAGCGAGCAGAGGCTTGCCCGTTATGTAAGGAGCCATGGAGTGGTGATAACTTTGTCGGGGAAAGGGCTGTGATTCAATTCCATCGGAACAGAGGCGCTGATGCTCCAGCGCGGCGGTCGCGGACATCAGAACCTTCAACGCAGCAGACGTTTGTGGGGGAAACTGCAGATACTTCTGATGAAGGGCAAGAAGCTACGCAGGAAGGGGAAGAAGAAGACGACAACGACGAGGAAGAAGAAGAAGAGGCATAAGAATTTTGGAATATCTAGCTCATGAGATATATGATGAAATGTACCTAGAAGCTCCCGAGACTGTAAGCAAGCCCAGGGTGCGGTTATATGAATGAACTAAGAGAATCACCTCGTGATCTACCAGCTATGGAGTCCAAGTTTTTCTGCATGACATTGACCCCATAGGCTACGGTTAAAGACGTACGTCGTCGGCAATCTTTGATCGAGTGCGATAACCTCTGTATTTCTTCTAGAGCATTACAACAGCGCCCCCCTCTCCCTCCCCTCCTTTCCCTACCGCGACTGGCATTTAGCTATGGCGACTTTTTTCTTTCTTTCTGTTTTAACTTTTTCTTTCTGAATTGAAATCTAGATATTAAATGCTTTCTATTGCTCAGTGATTAGTATCCGTTAGTTGTACAAGTGATCCATCTTTTTGGACTGAGTTTATTCGTTTGTTATAGGCTCGATCTCGAACCGCATATCTGTGAACCGCATGTCGCGAGACTCTTTATCAACTTGAGTCATGATCTTAGATATTCTGTATTTTGAGGGCTCAAGGGCTCCAATAACCAAACTTGCTACCATGGCACCGATTTCAGTCCCCATCAAGCCTTCATACTCCTTTGATCCATAGTTCCACGTCCTTTCATCTAGACCTACATCATTGCCTTCGAAAAGATACCGCTCAAGAAACTCCAAAGTGTTATAGTTGACTATAGCCTTCACAATGACATGCTTTAACTGTGATATTGGGTAGAAATGTTGATAAATGGCATTCGATATTTCGGAAATATATGGCCCACGATCCCTTATCACAGAAAGGAGGATGATGGCATCGCTGGTGACGATCCCCTCCCAGGAGCATAGACTGTGTGCGCCTGGTCTCACTCAGAGTAAATGAAAGTTTTTATCTTGTAACTTGCATCCAATGTTGAATGAGGACTGTTGTAGATCTTCAGGCAGCAATTCAACCGTATCGTCATGGGAGTAATTGATTGCTATGTCATTGTACGTGAGCGTAGAGCGCTTAATAGGACAAGATCCGAGATTTTTGCCGTCCATCCAGTCTATCAATTTTCTGCCTTTATCTGTATAGGTCATGATTGGAGTTGGCGTTGCCTCGTCGTATGTGGATTTAGATGAATTCGTCATGCAATAATTCGATCTCGCAAGGGACGTGTGTTGATTGAACAGGCCTGTTGATCGAATGATTTTCTTAAGCTCAAAGCAACATGATATCCATGGATGTATTTGTATAAGAAGCCAAGTACCACCGGGCGTGCTTATAATATAATTTGTACAAAGAAGAATAGGATATGTGCATGGGAGAACCTTGGAAACTTTGCAATGTGCTGTTTTACGATGAACAATTAACTTTGATAACAAGGTCTCTTTTACCTCAAATGAATTAATGTTTAAGGATTATTAGAGCCATAATGGAAGCAGCGAGCGATTTTCCACACGAGATTGATGGCTGAACGGGATCGATCCATTGAGCTCTAGCAGTAATATTCTAAGTCAATGCAGTGAGGAATATCGCTTACCTCGAGAGGCTCAGATCACAGAGCACGGTAGCTCCCTAATATTACAACCAAAATTATTAGTAAAGTAGATATGGTGAGTGATCATCTGACTAGCAAAAATAATTGGATAACCCATAGTAATAATTGACCACCTAGAAGGTAGCTAGCTTCTCGCACATGGTCGCGATTGAGATTCCGCCTAATTTGGCAATACCGTACTCGGAGAATACCTTAGAAGAAGAGGCGGTAACTATTCATAGAAATCCTACTATCCTAGATGTTAAGACTACTACTTTATAAGTAGGCAAAATTATGCTTGGAAACATTGAGGCTACATTTGGAGTCTCATGTGGAGTCTTGGTCGGCTTTATCGGAAGTCGCTTCGGCCTCGGCTGCTTCCCCGGAGCTCTTCACCTTCACAACTCGCCATGGCGCGTTCAATCAGAGGGAGGCCTGGTAAGCAGAACCGGAAAGGAAATCTGGACTTCACTAATGTTAAATACAAGGCTGCCTTATTTGCAAAGCCCGCAAAGTGTGTCGTGTTGCCCAACCACTGAGTACCTGCTAATGGTATAGGTTAAATGCGATCGGCCAGCTGGGCCTTGTAATCAATGCGGTCGAATGAGGCTGGACTGTCCAGGTCTTCCACAGAAAGATATATCATCAAAGGAGCTGCATGATATTGTCGACGATGCTTTTCGTCATGCCGGACGTCGGCGACGCGTTGTCGGAGCTTGCTACGAATGCCAGACAGCCAAGCTGCGATGCAATCGCGGGAAGCCGCGTTGCCAGCGCTGTTTATCCAAATCACTGGCTTGCTTCTATTCCGATGAACACAATAAAGGCTGCCAAATCGAGACTGAGATCTTGCCAGCAAGTGCATCACCGAGAATAGAGACAGGCGGAACAAGCGTGAACATCAGCGAGGTTGGCCATGAACTTGAAAGAGAGAACCAAACGGGAATCGCCTTTGAAATATCAGAAAATTCACTGTTCTCATTGCCAGAGGACTCCGAATATTTGCATCGGCTTGTGGATGCCTACTTTGTCAATATTCACCCCTTGCGATGCTTGAGCTTTATTCATAAGCCTTCGTTCATGCAATCGTTGGACCGCGGAGAGGTGATGGAGAAATTCGGAGTGGCTTTGGTGCATATAGTGTGTGCATTTGGCTCGAGGTATGAAATTCACTAAATCCAGTTTTCAAAATCTGACTGTTCGCGCAGATTTTCTCAACCTCCAAGCGAGGAGGGACGTCATCTTGGTCAGAAATGGGCTGAACATGCTCAACAGTCCGCTTTCCTCAAACTTTCGAAGCCTAATACTTTAAATTTGATGGTATAATTCTCACTTTGCCAAGGTGAAAACAAGTCGTGGCTAACTATTAAAAGGCGCTTGTACTCTTATGCGAGTGGCATGCACGCTTTGGACAGGAAAGCTTGGCATTCATGATTTCCGGAATGTGTTCTCGATTGGCTCAATTGCTTCGACTCGACGATGAGCCAACAAAAGAAAGTCTTGCTGGTATACCGGAGAGCCTTCTGATTGCCGAAAAGGAAGCACGGCGTCGGCTAGTGTGGTCATGCTATATTCTGGATGTCGCAATTAGCTCAGGCGTTAATCTGATATCCAATTGGCTGACTGTACCCAAGGCGCGACTTCCATGCTCGGATAGAGAATTTACACTACAATTAGAGTGCGACACAGGATTTCTTGGCGACAATGAAAGATTTCTCGATGGAATAAATGAGTCTTCGGGTATGTGTCTTGAAGCATACTTTGTTCACGTCATGTATCTTCGCAAACAGGTGCTAAGGTAAGTGCATTACGAATTGCTTTTGTGAGAGTATTCTTGCTAATCGAGCAGCTTGATTCGGGAGTCGGGAGCCGATGCCCTTCCGAAATTCGATGATCTGATACTACGCTTGAAAAAGTGCGGCAAAAGCTTCCCGAGACATCTGCAATTTAATGAGATGAACACTTATGTGCACGAGGAAAATAATCAGCTACCGGCATTTTATGCTTTGCATCTTTTGTATCATCAATGTTTTTGCGACCTTTCTCGCGTCGCCCTTCCTGGCTACTCGTTTCCAATCTCAACTGTGATCGAGAAGATTCAGCCTGAACGAAAAAAAGACCTGCAGCTTTTGTGTATTGACCATGCCTGTGAAATAACTGCTATTCTGAGTGCTTCTTTAAGGCGCAAAACAAGATCTTTGATCGACCCCGCTTGCGCTATTTGTGCTTATGAGGCAACCAAAATTCAGGCAGTGTATGCCAGAACTTGCAATGGGCCTGAATTTGACCCAGCAGAGAATATCATTACTAACCTTACGGCTTTGGATCTGATATTCAGCCTGGATAAGAAGAGAGAGGCTTTGGTATATCTGCAATTCTGAACATTTCTAGGTGTATCGTTCTAACTCATTCTTTCAAGGTCTCATCGCTGTCGGGAATACTGAAAGAATTCGGGTTCGTCAGTCTAGCAAGCAACTGGCTTGGCCGCAATCATGAGATGTGAGTAAAACTTTCCTCGCCCTCCGTGCCAGAATTTGCTGATCTCACGTAGATCTCTTGATTCGGGAAATCATGAGGATGCTTCGCCCCAAGCACATTATCTCCATCCATTTGCGGTTTACAGAATGACTTGGAAGGAAATATCTTGGCCGAGACGAACGGACAGCCAGTCAGATGATCTTTGTGACACCAGACCATCATTAGATGAAGCTGTTGATCCAATTATAGGAGACAAAGTCGGACTGGAAAACAATCATGCCCTCGATACCGTCGATATGCACCAGACAGAAGATTTTCTGCCAGATTTAGACTCGTTTCTGCAGACTGCGAACGACTTTTCAAGTTTCTTGACATGGGATCCTTGGAACTTTGGATATAATTGAGACCACGGTCTCCTATCCAGTACGAATTGTACGACAATTATTACTTTCTTTGTCAAGTTTATTCCAACGAAATCCACTCAGATTGCCAATATATTTTTGTTTATTTCAGTAATTTACATGTTGGTCATCACATTCATCGGGGAATCTTATCCGTAAGCTCGGCAGGGTTACCTTCCTTCCCCATAAATTTGATCCAACGTCCGGTGTCTTCAAATTCATCACGGACTCGCCCGATAGTATTCTCACCTTTCAGCTCTCCGGCAAGACCAACTACGCCAACTTCCTCTGCGTAGATGCCCCAGAGTCGGAGTAACTCACTGAAAATGTCAGGAAGGCTTCCACTCAAATCATCTGTCTCACCAGGATCGTCAAAAATGTCGAATAACTCCCACTTCTGCGGTCCATGAGGCAACGGTACATATGTGATCTTATAGCGGCCTTTACGAAGCGCACCGCTGCCAGCTATTTCCCAGCCCGTAACATGATCATCACCATGAATAGACAGAGTACCGGAAGAGGAAGAATTGGATACTGCGAGGGCATCAAGAAATGGCTTCCAGCTACTCCCCCGAACCGGTGCCACTGTTTTGCCTTTGTATTTGCTTCCCGGATGCTGCAGGCCGGCATAATCAAGGATAGTGGGGACAATATCCATGACAGTACAAAATGAATCAACAATCCGCCCCCCTTTGCTTTGGTTTGCAACTGGCTTGACCACTAGTGGCACTCGACACCCGCCCTGTGTAGAAAACATCTTATAAAGTCTGGACGGGGCGGTAGCAGCCTGCGCCCACAGGCCTCCATACCAGACAAAAGAATCGTGACGACCAATGTTATCCAGTGAGTTGTTGTAGTACTTCTCAATGTGCTCCATGACGCTGTCGCCTGTCAAAGACGCTGCTTCGTAGCTTGCACCTTCCGCTCCATTGTCGGACATGAAGCAAATGACCGTGTTATCATATTCGCCGGTATCTTTCAGGTACTGAAGCACTCGACCGATATTTTCATCCATACGGTCAACCATTCCAGCGAATGCTTCCATGGAGCGAGCTGACTTGGTGCGTTCGTCGGCTGTCATTTTTTCCCAGTCGACCGGTTCACCAGGCGCTGATACAACCTCATGAGGAACGACGTCTGGCGCAACCATGCCAAGGTCTTTGAGCCTTTGGAGTCGACGCTGCCTCAAGGCCTCTGGTCCATCGTTGTACTGGCCTTTGTACTTGTCCATCGACTCTTTTGGCGCCTGTAGAGGCCAATGTGGTGCTGAGAAGGGTAGATATGAAAAGAAAGGCCTTGACTTTTCTTCGTCAGATCGCTCTGATAAGAAATCAATGAGACGAGTTGCATAGTAATCTGAAGAGTAGAAGTCCTCGGGAAGTTTGTTGATATACTGGGAATCTTCCATATGAAGGGCAGTGACCGCGGTCTCAAAGAACCTGGGTGGCTCGTCAATCACGTTCTCATACTGGGGCTCGTAGCCTGATTCAAATTAGTCAAGGGGGAAAGAGTATTCAAATAGAAATAAGGTACCATAATGATTGGCGCAGCCAGGTAATAGTGCAAAGGAGCGTTTGAACCCTCGCATATGTGGTCCGTATTCTCTTTTGAGACCCAAGTGCCACTTCCCCGACATGACAGTGTGATAACCGCCCTCACTCAAGAGCTCCGGAACTGCAACAACCTTATCGTTAAGATAACCCTCATGGCCTGGCGCACCTTGGTGCGATGGAGAATTGCGAATAAATTCAGAAAGTTGCCCCAATCCTGTTAGATGATGATCCGTTCCGGTCATGAGCATTGAGCGCGTGGGCGAACATGCCGCAGCGACATGAAAAGATGTGAATCGCATTCCACCTGATGCCTCGGCGAGGGAATCAATATTGGGAGTTTGAATCTCTGAGCCAAAACACCCGCAGTCGCTGAAGCCAAGGTCGTCGGCAACGATGATGAGAAAATTCGGGCGCGTCTCCATTTTGCTTGCCGCCATGTTGAAGCCAGCCCTGTAGCTGAAGATTTTGGCAATTCTTGAGGACAGTAAGTTCTTGGCTCTACCTTATCCCCGCTATTTTATATACCCTCGCCACGCCATGGATAACAGGCCGGCTCTCGGCTCGGTTCTCGCCCGGGTCTCGCAATGGCATGTAGCTTCAGAACGAAGTATTCTGTGGAAAGCCTAAATGCGAGAGATAAGGATCGACTTTTTGAAGAAGGTTTGAAGAATTGCCATCATGGAGAAGGTTTGGAAATTATTGGGTCCATGAGGCTACACTAGTTCAAAAAATGGTTTGCTTTAGCCATAAGGCATAAATTGAAATCAGCCATATAGACTATCTACAACGCTGCCTTGTACATTCGACCACAGGGTGAGGAGAACAGGGCTTCCCGTCCGCTCAGCCGTACTTAAGCCTCACGCCGGTCAGTTAGTACTATGGTGGGTGACCACATGGGAATCCTGACTGTTGAATGTTTTTGTATTTTTTGATCCTTTTTTCACTGCTTACAAGACATTTTTGGTTTGATGAAATTAGAAGAGAGTTCTATGTGCCGTTGGAGGCAATAAGATCTGCATGATAATGGGGAAGAGCAGACAGATGAACAACTATACAGGTATTATAAATTGACATTGGGCGAAAACTGTTTCTTTTGACTTATGGGGGCACTTAATGATCATCGGAAAGCGATTTTAATTAACTCTGAATTAGTTCTGATCTAGAACTTCATTAGCGGATCCTATCCGAGTCTATTCACTCGACGGAGGCGGAAGTCCGTCATTCGGCAGATAACACAAACTAACCAATCCCGAGATTATACAGTGCTCATATGATGGGGAAGCCCTGAGGCGTTTCTGTATTTACAGCGCGTCTAAACCATTGCAAATGAACCTAACGGTCGGGTCAGAACTAGCCCCTCGGAATCGCGTTTGCTTTCGAGAATCGTTCATCACAAAATGGCTTTTTTGCGCAGAGGAAAGTCGATTTTACCCAAAATAACGTGGTACAGAGACATGGGTTGCTCCTGACATCTGAGAGTGTCTCTGGTCCAACTGCAGACGGCTATGTCCAAGCCAAGAACTGGAAGTAGCAACTGATCTTTAATGTGGATGGCCTTTTCTGCAGCGAGAAACGCTTCAAAGCTCGCCTAAGTGGAACGGATGTCTACATATCGCTTAGATTCTCAGCGAAGCCCACATGGCAGTTCCGATCGACAGAGGTGAAAGAAAAAGTCAAGTACTTCGAAAAAACGCGTCAATGGCAAGTCTACGTGGAATTTGTGGCATAATGCGATCACTAACTGGTATTATGCTATCCAGCAGCGGTACTGAACAGCAAACAAAATGTCTTTGAGCAAGAATAGCGAAATCGGAGTTCTTATCCATCGCTATTTCGGCCCCTCTTGCGAAGTGCCGGGGATTTGTCGGATGTACTGCGCCAACTCTCCAAGAATCCCCAGACCCACCCCCTTGACACCTTTTGCCCGATGACGAACTGACCTCTGGATGTCTGGTACGCCCTTAAGTGGACTTCCTGGCACCCGTCATCTGGGCCCAGGCAGAGCACGGGATAGGCTGGTGCCATTCAAGAAGAACATCGTCATGGCTTCCATCGGCCTCTCCACTCCCGGTGCTTCCGAGCGCTCATCTTAAGAACCGTTCAACAGCCAAGCCGCCTCATACGACATTTTCTTGCGCCTTGACGCCCCACTGTCGTCGGGTTGCCAGCCACCTCGAAATCTCACTGGGTTCGCATGGAAGAATCTCGGTCGCAACGCCAAGTAAGCTTTGATCGGTCCCCGCATTATACACGAGGTCACGGACTCCTTTGGACCCGAGCACCAAATCAACTTGTCATCCGGTTCCTGGATCGGCAGGCTGAATCGCTGCTTTGGGCTCGAAGGATGTTTAATTAATTTCTCGCTTTGCACTTTCCCTGTCGCGATGAAGTCACGTTAAAGATCGCGCGGCTGCTGCTTCCACATTTTCTGACTGCTCCACAGGTCTGCACCAGAACAACATCCTTGCCTTCTTCCCCACGGTGCGTGCTGGGGTGAGAAAAAAAGCAACATGCGATTGAAAGTGAGTGATTATTGTGCCTCATTCCAACATTCATGAGTGAACTCTCAGCTAAGTCTTGAGTAGTCTCCAACGTGGGCAGCTTTGCCATTGCTCCTAGAGCTTAGCTCCTTTGCTCATGGTGCTTATTCTACCAATCGAATTGCAAAATCCGTGAGAAGATATGCAGGCGCTAGTCTACCCAATAGTAGCCATGTGTATCAGACCGACTTCGATGGGGTGACCTGGGACGAAGAAAACTGGATTCTATCAACTACGAATCTGGATCAAGGAAAATTCCAGACCCGAGGCTCCGTATCGAATGGCTACTTTGGTATCAGCGTGGCTAGTGTTGGTCCCTTCTTTGAGGTCGACACAAACGCGGATGGTGACGAGGCAATCAGTGGTTGGCCATTATTCTCTCGTCGACAGTCATTTGCAACAATCAGCGGATTCTATGATGCCCAAGAGACCACCAACTCAACAAACTATCCGTGGCTAGGTCAGTATGGATGGGACAGTGTCATCAGTGGCGTTCCCCATTGGAGTGGTCTGATCTTGGATCTCGGTGATGGCACCTACCTTGATGCGACCGTCGACAACAAAACCATATCCAATTTCCGCTCTACGTATGATTTCAAAGCAGGCATTCTATCATGGTCATATAAATGGACACCCATGGGTGACAAGGGATCTTTTCAAGTCACCTACCGCATGTTCACAAACAAACTCTACATCAACCAGGCAGCGGTGGACTTAATTATTGTTCCTAGTCAAGACTCGGACGTGATGGTGGTCAACGTTCTGGATGGCGCATCCGCTGTGCGTACCGAGTTTGTGCAGTCTGATGAGGACGACAAAGCTATTTACACCGCAGTGCGACCGAACGGAATCGACTACGTGACGGCATACATCTACAGCAATCTGACGGGGACCGTAGGTGTCGACCTCTCATCACGGAAAATCGTCAGTGACAAGTCATATATAAGCCCTGGAGATTCTTCAATCGGCCAGTCTGTAGATGTGAAATTGAAGGCCGGCAAAGCTACTCGGGTGACCAAATTTGTTGGTGCCGCATCATCAGATGCTTTCAAGAACCCACAACAGGTTGCGAAAGAGGCGGCAGCCCTCGGGTTGAAAAGAGGATTCAGCAAGGCTCTTCGTGCTCATGTCTCTGAGTGGGCTAGCGTTATGCCCGATAATTCGGTTGATAGCTATGCACTCCCAGGGAATGGCTCCTTGCCAAATGACAGTATCATTATCGATTCTGCCATCATTGCAGTCGCCAACACATATTACTTGCTGCAGAACACCGTGGGAAAGAATGCCATCAAGAAGTCTTCATCTGATTCCTTGAATGAGAACAGTATACAAGTTGGTGGTCTTGCATCTGACTCTTATGGTGGCCAGGTCTTCTGGGATGCTGATATCTGGATGCAACCTGGTCTGACGACTTCCCACCCTGAAGCTGCCCAGCGGATCACCAACTATCGGGCCAAGATGTATGACCAAGCAAAGGAGAATATCAAGACGTCTTATGCTGGCTCGCAGAACCAGACAGACTTTTCTCCCTCAGCGGCTATCTTCCCTTGGACGAGTGGTCGTTTTGGTAACTGCACAGCGACCGGTCCCTGCTGGGACTATCAATATCATTTGAATGGAGACATCGGACTTAGCTTGATAAACCAGTGGGTTACCAGTGGTGACACCAAGACTTTCAAGAATGATCTTTTCCCAGTTTTCGACTCGGCTGCGACTCTTTACGCAGATCTCCTCAAGAAAAATGGATCATCGTGGACTCTAACAAACTTGACCGACCCAGTAAGCAACATATCCATCTGGAATATTGAAACAAGTTGAAGCTCACCACATGCAGGATGAATATGCCAATCAGGTGGATGCTGGTGGGTTCACCATGCCTCTGATTGCTGAGACTTTGCGTCGGGCGAACGATTTCCGTCAACAATTTGGCATTAACAAAAATTCCACTTGGAACGAAAAGGCATCAGATGTGCTAGTCCTTCGCGAAAATGGAGTGACACTTGAGTTCACCAGCATGAATGGTAGCGCCGCTGTCAAGCAGGCGGATGTTGTTTTGAACACCTTCCCTCTCGACTATACGGCCAATTACACTACTCAAAACTCATTGAATGACTTGGATTATGTATGTTCATGTTTCTTGGACTGTAAAACACTGCTAATAAGGATATGCAGTACGCGAACAAGCAGTCCCCAGATGGTCCTGCGATGACTTGGGCAATCTTCTCTATCGTTGCAAATGCCATGTCGCCCTCCGGATGTTCCGCATATACATACGGTCAATACGCCTATAAACCATACACTAGAGCTCCATTCTTCCAGATGTCAGAGCAGCTCATCGACAACTCCACCATAAATGGTGGCACCAACCCTGCTTTCCCCTTCCTCACTGGCCATGGTGGATCAAACCAGGTTGCCTTGTACGGATATCTTGGTCTTCGGCTACTTCCCGATGATTATTTGCACATCGACCCCAACTTGCCGTTGCAAATTCCTCACTTGAAGTACCGAACATTCTACTGGCGTGGATGGCCGATCTCAGCATGGTCGAATTTTACGCACACCACGATTAGTCGAGCTAAGGATACACCCCCTCTGGTAACTGCAGACCAGCGGTTCGGAAACAAGACCATTACTATCCGTCTTGGTTCCAGCACCGACTCAAAAACTTATCATCTGCCCCACAAGGGCTCTGTTGTTGTCCCCAATCGTCAAACGTCAAACGAGCAGACTGTCGATGGGAACCTTGTGCAGTGTCAAACCGTTGAATCGCTCGACGCGTATGAGCCCGGCCAGTTCCCTATTTCTGCCATCGACGGCGCTGCCTCTACCAAATGGCAGCCTTCCATGGCAGCAAATTGGTCTTCTATCACTGTGTCATTTGGCGGGGAAGTCGGTGCGCCCGTATCAGGATTCTACTTTGACTGGGCCCAAGCTCCCCCGGTGAACGCGACTGTGATCTTCCATAACGAGACTCTGAATGATGCGACCGTCGGCTCTCCGTTGGCCGATGACGAGTCCGGTTACACGGTTGTCAGCTCACTCCGCAATATCACGATCTCGAATCCCTACGACGAGTCAACCACTGATCTCGATGCAATCGCTATCCCGGTCGGCAACACAACCAATGTGACCCTTCACAGCCCTGTTCCGCGGCACAGTACGCTTCGCTCTTCATTCTGGGCAACCAGGCCCTGGATGCTATCGACGTCCAGTACCAGAATGGCACGGGAGCTACAGTAGCTGAATGGGCCATTCTTGGTTCAAGCAAGAACCAGTCCTCGAGCGCTCACAATTCTAGAAAGAAGCTAAATGTCCGCGTGGCAAACGCAGATTCGTTCTCTAGCTCACGTATTCGCCCAAGGTTCTCGCAGAGCTAAATAGAAGCGGGTCGTGGGATTTGGCTCTTCTAAGATTAATTGAATTCATGGAAATTTAAGGTTTCAGCCAACGGTGAACAAACGTAGCAAAGATTTTCTTCCGCACAGTAGTTCATTTCTATTCCTAGTTCGAGAACTCGATCAATTCCTAAATCGGTTATCCTGGGCTCCTTGATTGCTAAGCCAATTTAGCAAAAAGCTCCACTCGTCAGATTTCTAGAATGCTGAACGTGATGGTGTATGAGATGGCTGAATCAGACTATAGCGGATCGTATGAATTTGTAAGTGAGAACAGGAGGGCTTTCATATTCTGAGAAGTATAACGAATCTATATGACAAGTCAAAAAGAAGCAAACCAAAATTATATGTCGCATATGCTGATTTCACTAGTCTTGCTCGTTCATCGTCTTGCCATGCTTTATCACCTCTTTATCAAACATCATCCGATACACAGGCCAGATCAAGCTCGCCAAAAGTCCCACTAGCCAGTCCCAGATAGCTGAATCTCGGGGACTAGGACCACGCATGTTGTTTAATAGCAAAGCTGTGTCAGTGTCCATTGTGATGAAGAATTTGCCCTGTCGCAGTCCCTTAAGAGTAAGCTCCGCGACCCGTTCCCCAGGGAGCCCACCGCCATTCTTCTCGGTGCCCTCAAGCTTCTTGAGTAACTCTGGCTTGTTCTGCTGTTCGTAGTAGAAGGTATCTCCGTAAATAGTGCCTGGAAAGGTACAATGTACTTTGATGTCCTGATGGGAGCTGTAGAGAAGAACCTCCTGCCGGAGAGTGTCTGCAAGAGCACGAACTGCGGTCTTGGACGGCGTATAGGCTACATATCCGGGAAAGGACACAAAAGCGGCCGTTGATGCCGTGAAGACAATGTGTCTCTTAGTGATCGAAGACTTGCCCTCCGATGCCCCTTTTGGTTGCTCTCTAACCCATCGTTTGAGCAGGGCTTGTGAGATGAACGCCGCTGCAAGATAGTTGCGCGACATGCATGCCGCTACACTACTTGGGGTAATATCCGCGAAAAAACCAAGTTCATCTGCAGTGCCGCCTGCCACGCAGAATAAAATAGACGGGGCCGTGGGGAGGTCATCGATGAAGGTCGTCACCTGAGCTGCGTCTGTTAAGTCGACAGCTGCGGCTTTGATAGCTTGTTCAGGACTCCGGACGTGTTTCAGAAGCTCTTGGCGTGTGTCTTCCAGAGGCCCCGCTGACCTTGCAGCAATAATAATGTTTGCACCTAGTGAAATATCATTGGCAGGGTTCTTCAATGCCCCTTTCGTCCTGCATACCTTGGGCAGTCAGCTGAATCGCGAGCTCCCGACCGAGACCTTTCGAGCCTCCTGCTATGATGATGGTCTGGGAAATCAGCCCATCTGTCGCATGGAATACTGCTTTGGATTGATTACCTCGCCTTCAACGTGGAAGTGGTTTCTTGGCATGTTGCCGCGTCTTCAGTACAATATTACTTTCGCGGTACGTACTTCGAACGAGCATCAATGTATTTATTTGAAATATACGAGCATCTGTATCTCACACGGCATAGACAAGTCTCGCGACGAAAGCAATGTCTTTCTTTTGCGCTCATTTGGGGGCTGAAAAGGCTTCGCGCCCAACGGCGATATCACGTGAGTATTAGGGCGAACGCTTACTTTGCTTGACAGAACAGTGAGAAATTTGGTAGATGGCCTTAAAGTAAGGAATTCCCCAGCATGGAATGATTCCACGAGGTGAAAGGAGCCAATACCCATGGGACCACGAATTATATGAAGAATGTCGTTCCTTGGTCTCCAGAAATCATCTGCTGCCCATGCCGAGACGCGAGGACATGACATTGCATATTGGCGAGCAGGGATATTTGGTAGGGCGCCCTAATGAGCAGAGCATTACGCAGTTCTCCTGGCCTATTGAGCACGGGGGACCAGGTACAAATAGCAAAAGCACTGTAAAAAAATTCAAGGATCGCGTTGTCGGCGTAATTAGACGCGAGCTATAGCACACCGGACAGCTTGGCGGTGTGGCTTTTGTTATGACTGCAAGTACCCCGGTATTGCGACTAGCACAAAGTAGTCACATCATGCTTTGACTAAATTCCCCTGAACGTGCGGCGGGACTTGCCTTGCTACACGCCAAGAGTCGTTTGTCAGGCTTCCGGCGCTAATTGTTACGAGAATGGGAACCGAAATCGAAGGTGATGCAGTGATGCAGGGAAGAATCTCGGAGTAATCCACTTCAAAGCCCCAATTGTTATCGATCGACAGGAGCGCGATTAGTTTCGGGAGGGAATTGCTTCGCGCCTAGGGGCTAAAAAAGCAATTAAACGACCATGGTTGGTTACACGATGGCAGCACCAGAGACGGAGCATCGTGTAATTACCAAGCACGAAGGGCCTCGGCCGGGGCGTCTGAGTAACATCGCTAGCAAACGCAGACCTAGCCTTGCCAAGACCGCAGTGGACACTTGCATTGGCAACTCTGAACCCCGCTTAATCACCTTGGCATACCATTTGAGGCAGCAATATGTTTGGAGTGCACATTAGCCAGACGAGCAGCCGTGATGTTCATGTGGGGGCTGCGATGGATCAAGTCTAAGGCTGCCAGAGGTCAGCACCCAATCCTTCCCCTACCATAGGATGATGCTTTCTCAAACATGGGCTACCGGACAAATGATTTCCGCAGTAATACCTCAGAACTCATTGGTTTCTGCTGATGAATTGCCTGTAAGTGGTGTCCCACACGGGCCTCGATGCAGGATGTTTCTCCACTAGCCCGCTAGTTTCTTGTTGATTCGTCGTCTTAGCCATTCTAGGCAAGGATGGATCAAGTAATCGCGATTTCCTAGAGCGAACGAGACCATGCAATCACTAATCCAGTTGTTATTCGTGAGTCCCGTTATGCAGGGGATGGAAACGATCCCGGTCATCTGCCGACAGGATACATACATTTAAAGGTCTCACTGGTCGCTCAAGCTCGGCAATTTTGAAATCACCGTTTTTCTCTTTGACGCTGCCGTCAGATGCCATGCATTCATTAACGATCCTCACGGGTCTCGTTGGTGTTGCTAATGCCGCCTGTCCGTATATGACTGGCGAATTACCGGGATCTGCCAATCCTCATGTCCATCGCCGTGATGATACCGGCGCTGCTGGAGAGACAGAAGAGTTTCTGTCGCAATTCTACCTAAATGACCAGAATGCTACCTTGACGTCTGATGTTGGGGGGCCTATGGAAGATCAAAACAGCTTGAGTGCTGGTGAACGAGGTCCTACTTTGCTGGAGGACTTTATTTTCAGACAAAAGATCCAGCACTTTGATCATGAAAGAGTATGACTTAGACCAAAGCTGTGTGATTTTCGATTGCTGACGCCATTTCAACAATAGGTTCCAGAACGTGCTGTCCATGCCCGCGGCGCTGGCGCCCACGGTGTTTTCACCTCATACGCCGATTGGTCTAATATCACTGCTGCGTCCTTCCTTGGAGGCGAGGGCAAGGAAACACCTATTTTCAGCCGTATATCTACCGTCGCTGGTAGTCGTGGTTCAGCCGATACAGCCCGAGATGTCCACGGTTTTGCGCTGCGATTTTACACCGACGAGGGGAACTTTGGTGAGCTTCCTAAAACTGCCCTTGATGATTGTTTCTAATAATTTCTAGATATCGTTGGAAATAACATCCCGATCTTCTTCATCCAAGACGCTATCCAGTTCCCTGATCTTATCCACGCCGTCAAGCCCAGCGGAGATAACGAGATTCCTCAAGCTGCTACAGCCCACGACTCTGCCTGGGACTTCTTCAGTCAACAACCCAGCTCTCTTCACACTCTAATTTGGGCTATGGCTGGACATGGAATCCCTCGTTCCATTCGCCATCTTGATGGATTCGGTATTCACACCTATCGTTTGCTGACCAACGATGGCAAGTCAAAGCTTGTCAAATGGCACTGGAAAACACTGCAAGGCAAGGCTAGCTTTGTTTGGGAAGAAGCACAGCAAACCTCCGGCAAGAACCCCGATCATCTTCGTCAGGATCTATGGGAAGCCATCGAGGCCGAACGATACCCTGAGTGGGAGGTAAGCATCCCTTGGCATAAATACACGCGCATTGCTGATAACCGTAGCTTGGTGTCCAAATCATGGAAGAAGAAGACGAATTGCGATTCGGCTTCGACTTGCTGGACCCCACCAAGATTGTTCCCGAAGAATATGTTCCTATCACTCCGTTAGGAAAATTGCAGCTTAACCGCAACCCCAGGTACGCTCATCTATTGGCAAATTCCTCTGCCAGTCATTGTGATATGACGAGCTAACGTCTTCCAAAAGCAACTATTTTGCGGAAACTGAACAAGTTATGTTCCAACCGGGTCATATCGTTCGAGGTATCGACTTCACCGATGACCCTCTTCTGCAAGGCCGTCTGTTCTCCTACTTGGACACCCAGCTCAATCGCCACAACGGCCCGAACTTCGAGCAGCTTCCCATCAACCGCCCTCGTGTACCAATTCATAACAACAACCGTGATGGAGCTGGACAAAACTACATCCCTCTCAACAAAGATGCCTACAGCCCCAACACCCTCAACAATGACTCTCCTCGCCAGGCCAACCAGACTCAGAACAACGGGTTCTTCACTACCCCCGGACGTACCACCAGCGGAAAGCTGGTCCGCAGCAAGAGCTCCACCTTCACAGATGTCTGGTCTCAACCGCGCCTATTCTGGAACTCTCTGGTCGCGGCCGAGAAGCAGTTTGTGGTAGACGCCATGCGCTTCGAAAACGCAAATGTTGTCAGCTCTGTCGTTCGAGAGAATGTCATCATCCAGCTTAACCGTATCAGCAACGACCTTGCCAAGCGCGTCGCTGAAGCGATCGGTGTTGATGTGCCTGCGCCAGACCCCAAGTACTACCATGACAACACCACCGCTCATATTGGTGCTTTTGGTCAAAAGCTTCTGAAGCTTGAGGGACTGAAGGTTGGTCTTCTGGCCTCCGTCTCCAACACTTCGTCTGTGTCACAGGGCTCTCAGCTCCAAAGCCAGCTCAAATCCGCCGGTGTTGATGTTGTTGTTGTGGCTGAGCGCGTTGCTGATGGAGTCGACCAAACCTACTCTGCTTCCGATGCCACACAATTTGATGCCGTCATTGTCGCGGATGGTGCACAGGCTTTGTTCAGCTCGCACTCTTTCACTGCCTTGCAGAACAACCATACTTCCACTGCTTCTACGCTGTACCCTGCTGGTCGCCCATTGGACATCCTTCTTGATGCCTTCCGCTTTGGAAAGACAGTTGGTGCTTTGGGTCGCGGCTCTCTCGCCTTGAATGCTGCCCAAATTTCCACTTCTCGTGAGGGTGTGGTGGCTGGCACATCCGGGGATGCTTTCACAAAGTCCCTCAAAGATGGTCTCTACACTTTCAAGCACCTAGATCGATTTGCGCTTGACTGAAAAGCGTCATTATTAGGATCTGGATATATTGACAAACTTATGAATATGAAATTTAGCACGAATACGTGACTTGGAAACAATGAATCATCTACGCATTATCTTCCCAATTTAGCTTATCTGTACACTCAATTTGGAATGCTTATATACAGTAGGCATGGATCTGCTGTTCTATACTATAATCAAGTAAATTCGCAACTTAGTCCCCTACGCGGTGGGGAAGGTGACCCAATTCCATTTCTTGGCCTTGCCAATCAGCTGCGAGTCAACTCCCCTTGTGCCGCCACTGACGTAGAGCACCTTGGTCCAAGCCACTTCGCTATAGTAGGTGAATGGCACTCCAGCCGGAACGAAAGCGACATCGCCGATGTTCAATCGTGCCAATGGGTAGTCTCCAATCTTGATGGAGAGCAATCCCTCGAGAACCTATAGTGCACCACGTAAGAAAAACAATTCGCTTCATCAACAGAGATATGCTTACCTCAAAAGCAGCAGCTCCTTCCAAGCTCCAGGTTGGTGGAGTTTTCTTGGTCTGGCGGCTTAGCGTAAGTGTTGAAAGGGTGTAGTTTGTGTCCTGTGCTTGCTTTGGCGTAACAAGGGGCTGAACTACCTGGTACCCATACTGGGAACTCAGATATTTGGGACCGTAGCCATTAGCCACGAAATAAGGCTTCCCTGGCGCACCTAGAGCATTCGAGTCCGTATGCCACGAGCTACTCCCTACAGGCGCAGTGCCATTGACGAGATCTCGGCGAGGCTCGAAGTCTAGCTGGCCGTAGACATCGTAATCTGTCAAAGACGAGATAACACTTGGGCTGGGACTGCTCGAATTTGCGTGTGCCGGGACATAGGGCGTATTGGTGGAAGATGAGAAATTCTGGCCGAGGAAAAAGAAGAGATCTCTGGAGGTTTCTATTAGCATACATGCCTTTCACATCGACTCGGAATAGCGTACTCAAAGCCTCCGGGTGAAATGATCCCAATCATCTCAGTATCGGGATCTAAAATTTGGAAGGTGTGGGTTGCGTTTCGCACGACTGATCCATAATCACCCTGCGTCAAGAGACGCGCTTCTTGCTCTCCGTCGTCTTTCTGCGCCCATAGCTGGAAACGACCCTTGAAAGCGAAGAAGTTCTCGTAATGCTTCTTATGCAGATGTGGCAAGACACCTAATTCACTGCTTCCGGGCGCATTGGTGCTCATGAGCGTGAAAGCACCACCAGACGCTGGCCCTGTTACGGGGAACCGGTACAACTGGGCGCCAATCGTTACTGCGTGGGAGTCTGCATAATGCGGTATGACATAGGGACGTGGAGACGATGGCGCATTCTGCAGGTACAAGTCGTCCAGGGTGGGAGAAGCGACCGCTGCGCCGAGGGAAGCTGCTAACAGCAATGTAGTTCGCAACATGATGGACTGCTAGCTACAAGGTGCTCGTAGGTGAGAAGACTGATCCGATCGTGATAAGATGCTTGGCGCGACATGATCTTTCTTTAAGACCAACTCTGGTGTTCCTGAATTCGGATTTCCCGGTTCGAGAATAAGATTATGGTAGCAACGTGGATCCCGGGTATGGCTTGTTCTCCACACTTCTGCTACTCGGTTGAAGAAAACCCGCCGCGAAGAGGGGCGTATTGCGTGTAGCCTCGGTAAAGCCGGAGGGATCGGCAACATCTTCTGGCAACGAAGACGTGGAGAACGGCAAGTGTTAGTTCCGAACACGCGATTAGATATGAAACGCGGTCGAGATGTCAGAATTAAATGGAGAATTGGCATTAGAATTCCACTTGCTAACGGACTTACTGTCAAACCCTCTTGAGAAGTCAATAGGTTCTAGCACATGTAGATTTGCTTTAAGCCAAGGTCACAAAGCGCCAAGTCATTCGAATCTTCTGTTTCCACGCCCGAGAATCGACCCAGGGTTCGATGGGTTACCCTGTGGCAATCTATCTCGGATAGATTGGAAATGAAAATCGATTAAATAAACTCTGAGCGTATGACGGAAGAAAGAGCGGACTCCCCGTGGGAGTCCAATTCGAATTCTCCGGTCGGCTGACTGAGATGTCTTTCGATTTCTGGGTCATGTCATGTTGACTGGTAATACAACACTAGAACAGCGCATCTTACTTGCCAGGTGAGACGACATCTAGATCTTAGACACGTGGATAGGTAACCTTGGACTAATGTCGAGTCATCCTGCATTACCCCAGTTTGTGCGGTAGAGACTCCAATGGGAGCTCTGCAACGCGTTCCACTCCAAGACTTACAAAGCTCAATCTAATGAAGGAAAGAAACGTCCAACGTACAGGCCGCAATCTCAAATGAAGTTAGCCTGGCAAACAGCACACAGATCTTAGATCTTCTTTTAGTTCCACTGAAAATAATGATTCCCTTGATTGTTTTCTTCGGCTTGTAAACTCAAGGAGCCAGGCTCGCATTTTCGACTCATATTAAATTTCTCGGAAGTCAAATTTGGAAGGTGTCGGGCAAATTGGCGATGTGGTATAGTCACTCAAGACATCCGACTGATATCCGATTGTTTTGAAGCACCAGCTGAGCAATGTCTTGGATATTTCTTGCTATAAAGCATCTTCTCTTCTTCCAGCATTATCACCAAACTGAATCCCGCGACCAAAAAATTCAACCACCATGGCTCTTCGTCTAGCAACCTTTGCGGCCGTGGCTTTCCTTTTTAGTGTGGGGGACTGCTCACCGGCACAGGGAAGAGTGACAATCAAGACAGACCACGGTGAGATTATGAGGCTCCAATATACTTTGAGAAATACTAAGTGGCATTCCAGATGGTTCCATTGATTTACCAGCCGTCCGTCTAGACGGGGCTCATATCGACTATGGGAGACCTCCTAATGGCGTTATCGATGCCAAGTTTGGCAAAGATAAAGTGATCATCAAGACTGGCGGCGGAGACGGTGGAGCCAAATCTGGGAATCCAGGTCCCTGAGAGCATGAACTTGCCACAAGGTTCTAAAGAGGATATGCCGGTGAGAGATTGCTATATGGTCGACAATTGAAGATAAGCACGCTCATTTAAATCAAAATTCTCCAGTCCGAGAAATTCCCGATACTATTCCCGAGTAATAAGGCAAAGAAAGATTTTGTAGTACTTTGGACCTGGATATAGTGCATAGACTTGGTTTCGTACGGCCATTTTGTGAATGTGATCAGATGACTAATTCAGCGAAGTATGTCTAATCAATCATGGATGCTTCTTGTTATGAGAAAAATAGCTTGTTTAAATTTCATAGTTCGATTTAACTAGACCAGCTCCTTCTCTGTATTGCGAGGAAACCTTTTTTCAGCGGCATCAACTTCAATACCACCAAGCACGGCATGATCCAGTCGGATGGTGTCGACGTTTTCCCCTTCAAAGAACCCTTCGGAGTCTGCCATGTATTCCCAAGTCTTTGGAGTGTCATTTCGATGAGCAGAATAAATGGGAACCGGGAATATTACACAGCCAGCGTAGTATACAACTGAGCCCATGAGGAAACTCAGTATAAATCCTAGCTTGTACATATTCTTGCTGGCTTGATCTGTCAGACTGGGTTCTAAGGCCCCTGCGACACCATGAATGACGAAGGCAGTTCCTGCAATCCACGCCACAATAGCCCTTAGGTTCCAACCATGCCAATATGCGTAAGGACTTTCGGGCTCGCGGATATAGAGCGAAGGGACGTGTAGGTTGCCACGACGGACGAGCCAGTAATCCACAACCATGATGCCGCATATTGGCATCAAGAAGACCGTGTAAGATGACAGAAATGTGAGAAAACTCTTTGCATTCGCAATAATCTTCCATGGAAAAAATAATGGGCCCAAAATGCCACAAATTATTTGACCACGAACAATGTTGATGTATCGAGGGAGAAGGCCACTCATGTCTGCGCCAGCAGGAAGAGCGTTCGTGCTAGCATTAGTGGCCATAATAGCGAGAATCATACCCTGCGCCATGTTAGGTAAAAGGCAGTGGAAGGGGAGTTGTGGCTGCTATACGTACCAGACATGCAAAGAAGATACCGGCTCGTGAGCCGGGACCCCAAAATTTGGTCAAAATCGCGTCATAAAGGTCCCAAACATTCCAGTAAGAGGCACCAAGGAACCCTTGCGCGGCACTTGTCGTTCCTGCGCTGAGAAAGATAATCAAAACCTTGCTGATGAAAATACCAACGGTCTGTGACCAAGTTGCCTGCGAGGGTCTTTGGGCATATCGAGAAATATCAGGCTGATTGATGAGAATAGGGCATAAGGCAGCGCAAACTGAGTTGATGGCAGAGATCATTGGCCACACAAGGCTTGAGCCGGATAGAACCACTTGCCCTTCGAAGTGAAAGTTACCGATGGATCCACCGTTTTGATGGACAGCCCAGCCTAGGACAGCAAGCAATGCCGCCGTGCTATAAACAGCCTTCACAATGAATATGTGACGCAGTACCGTCGGATGAATGAACATCAAGCCCATTTGAAAGAACCAGTAAATGAAAAAGGCCAATAAGTTTGCACTTGTAATACCCGCGTCGGCCGGGAGACGATTTGGGAAATTGTCCCAAGATGAGCCAAAGATGCATCGAAGGAGTACCGACATCAACCGTCCTAAAGATAAACCTTAGTGAATGAGAAACACAGTTGACCTCGATGCACATACCTCCATAGTAAAGATTAGTTGAAAAATAAATCGTTGCGACCGCGCCTCTGATGAAAATGAAGAATTTGGCTCCTCTTGGACCACCCGCAGCGCGAGCGATCGCTGGGAATCCGATGTGATACTGTGCAGCGCCCCGAGAATTCAGAACAACGATGGCAGATAAAATGAGAGCTCCGATGGCCGAGGCAATTATGGTGTGCCACCATAGCTGTGTGTCCGTATGAGCATTTGAATAGTTCATTCATTAAAATTAGCATTGCTTACCAGTCCCAAAGTAGCAAGAGAAGCCCCGAGGTTGTAGCTTGTAGGAGAGAAAGATGTTGTGAGATAGTAAGTGAAGAAGTGAATCCATCCCCAAGACCTTCGATCTTTTCAACGTTAGAATAGCGACTTCAACATTCATAAAGGACATAGTGCTCACCAGGGCTAGTTGGCAACAAGTCCTCATTGTAAGCGGAGCCCTCGCCATCAATATCTTTTGTCTCAATCGCCTCTAGAAAATCCTTGCGAGAGGCAAAGGCCCCTCGAGCCTTCGCCAGCCAAGTCATATTCACGACCTTGGCAGAAAAAAAGCGAAGTCTTGCAATAGTAAGGCAATATCTTACCCCTATTGTGTGCGAGGGCAGAAAAGTACCAAATAAGAACCGCGTCTAAATAATTTTTGGAAATGTTTAGGGATGGGCGTTGCTTCTTGAGCAGCGAAGGGGCTTTCCTCCTTCACATCATGTTTCGATAGTGACCCTACAAGATATAATTAGACCAATCAGATGGCTCTCAGTTCAATTGTTTATCAGCACCAGTCAGATTAAGACAGTTAACAGGCCTCCGCTTACCAGATAAGGGGAATAGATAAACGGATGTGTTTAGCGACCGCTAGATCGGAGGCTCCGAGAGGGCGCAAAGCCACGGCGCCGCACATGCCCCTAACTCCAGCCTGTGGATGCCTATCCCCATATATCTATCTCACGCTAGAATACCGAGGGCTGCATCCTTTGCCGAAATATTTCACTTTACCCCGCATATTTAAAAGTTTATTTGGATTTGGCACTTAGCCGATGGGTCCGATGGTTAGGATGGTCAGGAGTCGGAGGCTCCGACGCCAAAACAACGCGGCCTGTATTCGGCATGCTGACTATTTTCGCGCGAAAATTAACAGCAAACCCCCGACATGTGTCTAATCCGTACAAGGATGGGTTTTCTGAAGAGTGCATGGCTACGGAAATAAATATCAGGAGGCAGATTCTGATGTGAAATAAATGCTTCAACCTTTTTACGTTGCCTACAAAAGCAAATTTCTACAATATCAAGATGTCTATTGGCACAGGACCCAAAGCATGGAAGACGGAGGATGTTGAAATCGATTCCTCCTGGATACTGCGCTTGACACCTGAGCAGATCCAAGGATTCAAAGATGCTTTAGCCTACGCGAAGGCGCATCCCAAGCCGCTTCTCGAAATGACCCAGGCCGACTATCCACTCCCCGAAGCATCCAAAAAGGCTCTTGAAGAGGCGATTGCATCTACTCAAGGCCGCTGGGGTATGTGCCTTGTTAAGGGATTCCCTGTCGATGATTGGTCCGAGTCCGAGATGCGAATTGCATACTGGGGCATGGGTCTTTACATGGGCGTCGGTCGCACGCAGAATCGTGCAAGCGAAGTCATCAACGACGTGAGAGACGCAGGGGGTAGCTACAAAGTCAAGGGAGGACGTGGCTACAACACCAATGCTGGTTTGGACTTTCACCAGGATTCAGCAGACGTTGTCTCTTTGCTATGCAGAAAGACAGCGAAAACAGGAGGAAAGAGCAAGGTCATGAGTAGCATAGCCTTACGTGAACGCGTCATTGAACTGCGACCGGACTTATTGCCTGTCATAGAAGCCAACAATTGGTTTCATAGTTTTCAAAATGCCCAAGATCCCACCCAGCCACCTTATTATCGTTGCCCCTTAATGGGAGCAAGCGGTGCCGCTCTTTGCGCGCGAACAAATCGCAAGAACACTGCTGCGGCCCAGCGCGACTTCCCAGAGATTCCAAGACTCTCTCCCCAACAAGAAGAGGTTCTTGATCTTTTCGATCAAATTATGCCTACCGACGAATTCTGTTACAGCATGGAGCTTGAACGAGGAGACATGCAGCTCCTGAACAGCTTCGTCACACTTCACTCCCGTACGCCCTTTGAGGATTTCGATGAGCCCAACGAGAAGCGTCATCTTATGCGACTATGGCTTTCTGTCCCATCTTCCCAGCCATTACCTCCGCAATGGGGAGAGTACTGGGGGGATGTGCGTGCGGGTGCTGTTCGTGGAGGTGTCCGAGGTAGTGCAATTACTCAGGACTTTCTGAAGTATGAGAAGCGACAAGCAGAGTCAATGCGGATGAACTTTACTCCATTCAAACCGTTGGTCACTCTGGAGGAGATGGGAGATATTTTGGCAGCATTTTGAGGATAAGGCTGTCTAACAATGTGATTTCTTACTAGGGTAGTGTAATGCCAAAATGATCACTGAAATATGTTGCACCGAAAATTTCTGTCTCATACTGAGAGTATGTATATCCATGGATAAAAAATTGATCAAAACAGATGATTTCAATCTACAAAACAGTTCCTCAGATCAAAATAGGGAATCCTGTTAACTATTTGCTTCTACGAGTGCTCATTTGAAACCTTGGAAATAATAGATATTCCATTGAATTCATTTTCATTAGTCAGTCTCATGCTCCTTCCTTGAAGGCAACCCCTCCGGCGAGACGATCAATTTCCATCTCCGCCTGTAGACCCATTACATCAAAAAAGCCGCGGGGCTCAAGGCCTTGGGCAGCAGCATCATCTTGACCGGTCTCCCTAAGAAATTTGTACGCACGGCGCACTGTATGTAGAACTGACTTTCCCGCTGCGCCGGGATAAATAGCAAGCTGCACGATATGTCATCAATAAATATTCCGATGCATTTGGATTTGACTTACCTTCACGCCCCATTGGCCCAGCTGCTCTGGCGAGAACCATGGTGTCTTTCCAAGAGAGACCAGGTTAACCATGAGCTGACATATGTTAGTACTCCAAATTAGGCATTATGAGGTCTCCTAGACCTAGAAACGTACAGGCATTGGTGCGAGCACTTCCACCGCATTTTTTATCTGCTCCTCAGTCTCTATTGCCTCCAGGAAAGCCATGTCGGCACCGCATTCCCTTGCTGCAAGAAGCTACATGCTCATTAGCGGAAGAAAAATATTGGGGATTTCACAGTGCTTCCATACCCTCTCTAGAGCACTTTCGTATCCCTCAACTGCAAGCGAGTCTGTCCTAGCAATGATGACAATATCGCTCCCCCCGTAGATAGATTCCCTCCCAATGACACAAGCACGAATTCTAGACTTCCAAGTTCTTGAAGCCAAGATAATTAGACGAACAATCATGAAAGAGCGAGATTCACTTGACACTTACTCTAAATCAACCACTTCTTTCCCTTTCAAATGACCACATCTCTTATTTGATACCTGGTCTTCGATATGAAATCCAGCAATTCCACAAGAGTCATACATTTTAACCATTCGCGCGATGTTAGGCGGCGATCCAAAGCCAACATCAGCATCAGCTATAAGCGGAATACGTGGATCAATACTAGCAATCATTTGGCCATTCTGTGCAAAATCATTGAGTGATGCAAATGCAAGATCGGCTTTCCCTAGTCGAGCGGCAGTGGTCATAGAGCCCGACTGATACATGACAGGAAACTTTTGTTCAATTGCAATTCGCGCCGTAATTCCATCGTAGACACCGGGTGCCTGGATACAGACCCCAGGCTGAGATATAAGCTTGCGAAGCCTTGTTGCAGGTTTGAGATACTGTTCTTCGGAGGAGTGCGTGTCGGACATTTTGAGCAAAATTCTATCACAAGAAGCTAATAATCATGGAGAGGCCAATTCCCCATATAAGGCCGGAAAATTTCCTTCACTCATCAATTCTGCGGAGAAATATCTGCGTGGCCAAAGTCCCCAGAGCCAAAAATCTACGGCAAATACATGCGCCCCAAACAGTTGGGGCTTCCTGAAACTTTCGGAGCCCCCGCTCAAGTTCACCAAATCCATTGCTATGCCTGAAATCAGAATAACAAATCAGAATTAGTCATTTGCAATACCGTCGATCGAGACAGTGGGGGAGAGAGCTCCCGGCAAAGTCTGGGAGAAGCCGCGATAACGGGTGGAGAAAGAGGGGGATTACGGAGGCTCCGACGTTGGTTAGCGATAAGGAGTTCGCCCCCGAAAGAACCTCGCGGACGTTCCTTTTCCCCTCAAATGTTGTATTCACGATATCGATGAGCTACCAAACGCTAGCACGAGAGGAGGTGACATCCCCAGTATCATCGGCACAGTCATCTGGGCCGAGGTCCAAACGTGGGAATGGAAGGACAGCCTGCTCGCGATGTAAGACTAGGAAACAGAGGGTATGCACGCTAGTTTTTGATTTCAGATTCTACCCCCATGGTTCCTACTTGCTAAAACAATCTGCTCAGTGCGATGGGCGCCTGCCTTCTTGCTTGAATTGTACTAGATCAGGCGCAACTTGTGATCTGCAGAATGTTCGAGGTGATGACCTGCTTACTGCCAAGTAAGTCCTATCAATTTACAGTCACTTCTGAGCGGAATGCTAAAATGTTCCAGATATATAAATGCTTTAGAGGAAAGGATCGCAACGCTAGAGCTGCAGCTGCGCCAGAAGTCCTCCCCGGGAGCCGATCAATCGAATTCAAGGCTGCCTGCAGGTGGATCCCCGGGGCGCCTCAGTATTGGAGATGTAGTGAACTCGCTTGGCCTGGATCTTCCTGATACAGCTGTAGGAACAGGCCCGTCGCAATTTGGTCTTCATCTTGCTTCCAACTTAGGAGACTTCGCACACGCAAGTCCGAGCGGGCGTCGTATCGACTCTTCAGACTCTCAAGTTCCTTCAAATGCACCACTTGCAGGGGCACGGAAAGATACTGAACTCCCTTCTTTTGAGATAGGCGAAAAGCTGATTCGGACATACTCGGAAAGGGTTGACTTCAGATATCCGTTTTTGAACCTAGCCGAAATAGCAGAGCTTCATAAGAATCAAGAAGCTCTGGCTCAAATTCATCATGAATCTTTGGACGAGAGCCAAAGGTTCCTACTTTTCAAGCTATGCATTGTGTATGCCATAGGATCCAGTCTTCTGGCTTTAACTGATAAACAGATCTCCTCATCAATGGCAGAGGTCGGTAGAAAAAGTCATCGCGGTTCACATGTTGCTTGTATGGTAATGGCTAACAAATGAATAGGGCTTTTATTCGATGGCTGTACGCCATCTATCGAGAACAAACCAGTCACACTCGATAGAGAATATCGAAGCAATAATGCTACTTGTGATATTTCATCTACGATCATCTATTACACAAGAATTGTGGTATTTAATCGGGGTTGCCATGCGCACAACTATCCATCTGGGTCTATACCTTTCACGCCGAGAGCTAGATATGGACCCGGAAGTAATTCAGCAGCGAAGAAAGCTTTTCTGGACTGTTTATGCTCTTGAAAGAAACATATCGATCGCTCTCGGGCACCCTGTGAGTCTCCCAGATCGGCTGATCGACGTCGATATGCCCGGAACTATACCGGGAGCAGATGGCAAGTTGACATTGGCCGTCCATCTTTTCAAATTGAAACGGATAGAGTCTCGTATTCATCATTCAATTTATCGCAATGACAAGTCACTTGTTGAACTTTTTCCTAAAACACGGAACTACTTCCAGGAACTCCAAGAGTGGAAAAATTCACTGATGATGATAGTGACTCAAGACAGTGATCGAAACCCAGATTACTTTCTTCTTCATTATCATCGCGCTGTCAGGCTCCTTATTCAGCCATTTGTATCAATTCTGCCTAGTTCTGATCCTTACTATGGGTTATGCTTGGACTCGGCTGGTCAAATATGCCAATTACACAAAAGGCTTCATCAACATGCAGATTATGGGCACAGTTTCATTGCAGTACAGACTGTATTTGTATCTGGCATAGTCATGCTGTACTGCTTATGGACACATACGTCCGATATATGGAGCATCCGGCTAAGTAATAACTTAAGAGCCTGCTCAAGTGTGCTGTTTGTGATGGGAGAGCGAACCCCATGGGTAAGGCGATATCGTGATGCATTCGAATCTTTGATGACAGTGACAATGGATAGACTGGAAAGCTTGCAAGAGGAATGTCAGTCATATCCTCCAGACCGTATGCAGACCATGCCTATCCATGTTTCTTCAGTCGCTTCACTCCACGATGTTCGCATGGAAGGTAGCCTCAACGAATCGACCACACAGTACGATAATGCGGATGGGGCCGATTCTTCTCAAGCATCCATGCCCCCTCCATTACAAGTTCTGCAGGACAGATGGATGGAGTTTGATACTATGGCTATGATAAATGAGTTAGCAACATGGGTTGATCCTGAAACGCATTTTTCACAGCCGGTGTGGCCTTCAGAGAATAAGGCATTTGGAGATACGATCTGGGAAGAGTGGCAGATGCCTTGAGAATTTTTCTTTCAATATGATGTAATATAATAATACCGTAAATGGTCTATGTTGTGTCCGAATTCAAGTCTGCTTCTTTGCCTCTTCAATCCATTTACCATCGGCCTGGTAAGGGAAATTTGATCTAAAGTGCTTAGCAATATCCCTTCTGTTCGTAACCCAGACGTTCGGCTTCTCCGAAATATATTGCATGAATTTCCGTAGGCCCTCAGCTCTTCCGGGCTTCCCAATGATACGCGTATGAAGTGGGATGTTCATCATCTTCCCACCTTCGCGGTACAGCATATCGAAAGTGTTCTTCAGATAGTTTTCGTATGTCTCACCCACACTGGAGCCAAAACCAGGAGACATGTGAAACTTTCCATCATTGCAGTCATACTAAGCTCATTGTTAGTCGCTGTCATTATGCTGATTAAAATTTGCCCAGAAAAACTCACATTGTATGGAATAAGAAGCATGCCCTCACGCTCCTCTTTGGGCAAGTTGTTTTCCCAAGGTAGATCAAGCCAGTAAGGGACATCATCATTGTAGCATTCCGATGACCACAAAAACTCCGCACCAAGTTCCTTCCAAACTTCAGGAAACAAGTTGTGCGTCTGAGGCGTACCGCGGCCAAAGTATGCTCCAACAGGCATCTCGCCGCTGACCTCCTTCAAAAGAAGTAGACTTTGTTTGACGTACTCCTTGTCCTCTTCGAGGTTATAATCCCAAGTGTCCTTCCATCGCAGACCATGAGTGGCAATCTCATGCCCATCGCGTACAAGAGCTTTTGCGAATGTTGGGTTCTTCCTAAGAGCCATGGCAACAGCATATGTCGTAAAAGTCCAGCCAAACTCTTTGAACAGTCGCATCAACCTCCACGATGCCGCTCGGCTACCATACTCGAAGTCTTGTTCAGCATTATGGTATCGAGCATTCTCTCTGTGACCCCCAGATGCGCCCTTTTCCCAGAGGTAAGGCTCTGACATGTTATCGCCGTCCAGAATGCACCGCTCTCCACCTTCCCTGCAAGAGAATCGAGTCAGTCTCATTGATTGTCGCGTGATTGATGACAGAATAATCGGATCCAAGTATGAATTGATAGAATTGAGCTTCAAGCAGCACATCCAGGGTAACTTACTCATAATTGAGTACAAAGGACACAGCGATTCGAGCACCATTGGGCCACTTCGGGTCGAACCCTTCCTCGCCGTACCCCTCGAAGTCTCGCGGGACTTGATATTTCGGCTCAATGTGCACCATAGCGAATTTTGGTAATGAAGGAATTGATTTGACAATAACTAACTGAAGGCAGAGTGCTGTACAGGCTGCATTTGAATCATAAATAGAACGAGAGATAAGGCTGATTTAATGGCTTTATCGCGGCCAACCTTGCGAGCGATAACGACTCCGCGTTGGATGCGGGGGGTCGGGCCATCCGTCGGAGCCTCCGCTGGGCCAAGCTTCGCCGTGATTCATGGAAGGCCGGAGCGAAAGTAGTGCTTACACTAAGCTATTTGGCTTTTAGCCAATTATTTCTGCCGTGCCGTTTATCCCCAAGGGTGCTTACAATGTGTCAAATCTTATCTAGGTGCTGATAAGCTACCCCAAAACAAGATAAGCAATACCATCGCCTGCGAAGCACCATTTCCCATCTAACTTGAGTGATTTACACAATACGTATTCAACTAGATATTCATCATGGCTCCAAGTCGGAATGATCTTCTTGACGTTGCTGAGCGTATCTCTCTCGAGATTCCAGAGCACGAGTTGAACGACTATGAAGTTCTCCTCGCGCGGACGGAGAAAGCACTGGCAGCAGTGGATGCAATGGATGGTAGGTACCAGTCGACCCGATGAGCATGGACTTGTTTACTGACTATTTTGAAGACTACCAGCCACAGCCTGACATGAAGCTCCATGAGAGGACGGATTTGCATTACCCATCTAGTGCTGAGAATACATTAGGCGCGTGGGCTTGGCGATTCAAACTTTCCTCAAGCCAACCAACAACCCAAAGGTTGCAAGGAAAAACATTATGCCTAAAAGACAACATAAGTGTAGCAGGCGTCCCGTGTTTGCTCGGTACAGACACATTTAGCGACTGGGTGCCCAAGAGCGATGCGACAGTTGCAACTCGCATTATCGACGCCGGTGGCATTATTACTGGAAAAGCAGTGTGTGAGAATCTATCGCGTGGAGCGGTAAGCTTTACGGCTGCGACTGGACCTGTGCACAATCCATTCAGACATGGCTACTCTGTGGGTGGAAGCAGCTCGGGCACCGCAGCGTTGGTGGCTAGTGGAGCTACGGATATGGGCATTGGGTGCGATCAAGGGGGCAGTATCCGCATTCCCGCAGCTCTTGCTGGGCTTTATGGATTCAAGCCAACAAGAGGGCTAGTTCCATATACCGGTATCGTGAGCAATGATGCAAGCTTTGATTATGTTGGACCTATAACAACCACTTGTCTCGACAATGCGAAATTGCTTGAAGCAATTGCCGGCACCGATGGGATAGATGACCGGGCGGGACCTGGGATCCCCTTCCCGGATAACATACCTCAGTACGCACAGTTGATTAAAGAGAGTGCGGCATTGGGTGCGCGTGGGCTGAGGATTGGTGTGTTGAAACAAGGGCTTCCTGACAACATTGACCCATGCATTGAGGCTAAATTCAAAGAGGCTGTTGCAAATTTTGAAATGTTAGGGGCTGAAGTCAAGGAAATAAGTGTGCCTTTGCATGATCAAGGACGGACGATTTATTCCGTGCTCAGCAAGATGGGAAACTTCTTGGGAATGATGGGACAAGCAACAGGTACGCCCCGAATCCAGATAAATTCGCTCATTGCCTAATGCAATACAGGTCGAACGCAGGCAATGCTTACTGATCTCCATGAAATAAAATGCCTCCCATATTCCACAGAGGCCGTTAGCAAGGTCAGTGTGCTCAAATCTCAATTCGTACCTAACACGGAATTGACCATGAAATATAGATGAGCACCATGAGCAAAGATAGTTTGCTCGGTGGAGATTTTGCGTGGAAAAAATATGCAAATGTATATCCAAAGGCTGTCAACATCATGCGCAGGCTGAAAGATGACTACGATGATATTTTCGAATCTGTCGATCTGATGATTCTGCCAACAACCTTGTGCCCCGCAAAACCGCTCCCGGGGCCAAATGCATCCCCGATAGAGCAAATGGATTCCGGGAAAGGGATGACTGAGAACACTTGTACATTCAATACAACCGGCCATCCTGCGCTTGCAATGCCTATCGGATTTGTTTCACCAGAAAACAACGACATTCGATTACCTGCTAGTATGCAAATTGTTGGAAAATGGCATGATGAAATAACAATTTATCGTGCCGCATATGCCTGGGAGAGTGCCGTTGACTGGAGAAAACAATAGGGCGGGGATGAATTTGGTTTGCATTCACCACCTACAGGTAGACTTCAAGCTCTTGTATTAACATATTTAGACCATGTCTGTCAATGAGAGGCCCCGAGTGCAGGCATTTTTAAGTTTCTCTTGTCCTTCCGCCATTGCACCATCTCACAATCAAGCAAGGAGGTTTGATAGAGAAGCTAGCTCGTCATTTCATTAATTCATATGATAGAATGGTTCAGTAAGGAGATGATACATATTATACATTTATTCCACAACTGATGCCCCGTAATGTTCAGCTCATCATGACGCTCTGGTCTTTGGAGATTGAATCTTCTTCCAAAGCAAACCTCTCTTGACCATCGCAGCCTTTGAAACGGCCGAACGCGTATCTTTTGTTCAGCGAAGCCAGATAAGACCTGCGCTCAGAGGTAGAGAGAAGGTGAGTATTTCGGAACTCATGCAGTATTCGACTATGTATGATCCACGGAATTGTAGCCCCAATGGATTTTGGAACACGTGGTCCTTTGAATCTTCTCTGTCGAGCAAAGAAGACAGCAACAATCACTGAAATGTCGAATGATATGAGACCCATGGCAATAAAAAGCACCGGGACCGAGAAAATCGTGCCCCACCCGCTTCGAATGATGGATGCATGTTCAACCGAGGGGAAAGGGTGGTTGTGGGATTGGAGGTACATATCATGGGATGCGGAGAAGTAAGAGTTGAAAGCTTCTTGATAAAGAGCCCCTGCGAGCTTGGAGAGTCGATAGGGAGTCAATGGCACCCAGTCGGGATACAGTCCCAAGTATACATCATCGGCAATATAGCCGGCCCATTCATCGAATTCACCATAGCGATGGTCTTCCCACTCAAGGAAGGGGACATCCGCTGCTGGTCCAAAGTACGCCCCGGTAATGAGTTTGCTGAAGTGCGAAATGCTAATAGATGTATTGTCCCGCAATATCACTTCATTGATCACTGATTTATTTGTTGGGGATGAGTCCTGGATGTCGCCTTTATGGCTGAATGTGACGTTGTAATTTTGCATAGTGAAGCTCGGCTCGCAATGTAGACCAATGAAGTCCTGAGTCAGAGGAAGAATTGGGTAGTCATTGTCTGGATCCTCCCTCTCGGACATGACGAAGATGACTGTTTCGCATTCTCCGGAGTGGTCATTGTCGAAAGGGGGGAGAAAGTAAATTGCTTCTTCAGTATCGCTTCCGTTGATATCAACACCCCACGGTACCTTCACAGTGCATTGAGCGATAGAGTTGCCAGGGATCTTATATTGCCAGTAAAATTGAGATTCATCTTCGTTCCAAAACATGCTCGTATTGGTAGTTATATGATCGCATTTTAGGTTTGTCTCAATGCCAAGTGTCATTGCTTCGTAGAGATCCTCGGGCTTGGGACTCCCTTGAACACGAAGTGGTATAAATGTTTGATTCTCAGTCGTCCACGGAAGGCTCGACGTGCCGCCGGCTATACTTGTCCGAACCAAGTCAAAATGAAAAGACTCTTCAACAACATCTGCCTGATAAAAGGTGTTCTGACTGAATGGCGGGAAAACATCAAGAGTAGGTGCTTTCTTGGTAATGGGGGACTGGTGAAACACACCAGCTGCTAGCACCATTAAACCAATGGTCACACTGGCCGCAAGAGATGTAATGCTTAAAATAGATCGTCGGTCGCGCACGGCCTTGTATAGCGTTGAAAAGGGACTTTGGGGCGCGTAATTCATCGAAAGGGTTGACGACGGGGTGCCCGATTCGAGTAAACGCCAGGGCTCCAGGAGGCTGACATAACGCAGTATCGATATGCAGAGAGAATTCATGCTTGATGCTATCACAGCAGGAATAACTCGAATAACGGTATGCAGCCAACGAGAATGCGAGGTAGAATGCGATCCCAGTTCATGGAGCAATCGCCCGTGCTTATGAGAAGATTTGATTCCAAGGCCTAGGAAGACGATCACTGTAAGAATAGCCAAAACTTCCACGAGAACAAGGTGTAAGACAAGGAAATGTGGCCGGGGGTCCTGGCGGACGAGGTCGCTTTTTTCAACTTGCCATCCAGCACCTTCGGCATAATTAGCATCATGCTTCCAAATACAAAATTTAGAGCCCAGACAAACCTTTCGGCACTAGGTCAAGCCGACTACTTCCTCCGTCAATACGCCAATAGCATCTCGCATCTTTGAAGGTATTGCGCATTTGTCTCGTGGAAAAGCGATGAAATGGAGTATTTCGGTCGGCCAAGATGTTGTTCGGGTGAATCATGTCTGCTGTGATGCTGCACATGGCCCCGATTGAATTAGGGTCGCATCGCAAAAATGAATCGCGCTGACGATATAAGCAAAGCAGATACAACGCTGCAACGGCGGCCGTGCCCAGAATCAGTTCTGACCCCAAAGCTGCAAAATCCACCACTGTCAAAGCAATATTTTCTAATGGCCGACTTGCTGTCACATAAACTGGGTCAGACCATTCATCAAATAGCTGTTCGATACTCAGCAGGAATGTGCTATTAATTGCACGCGTAATCTTGTATTCTAGCTCTTCTGGGGAGACAAGGCTCATGGCATTTTGAAGCAGAGGCGGGGACATTTGAGGTTCAAAGTTGCCCGCTGCGTAGGGTTCTGTACGTTTGCGACTGCCGTCTTTCTGAAGATGTAAGATGTCACTCAAATAAGCGGATAGCTGTGATAGAAGAGTCTGGAAGGACTTATTATTGAACTCAGCCTCAGTCAAGACGTGAGACTTCTCCCGGTATATATGATCCACGATGAGAGAGTTATTATGAGGATACAGAAGAATGCTTGCCTCTCCGGTATGATATGAGATATCGCAGGCGAATATAGAAGCGGAGGCAAAATGTTGCACAGGAGAAATTCGGTGGTCGGACATGTTGGCGCTTAAAAGCAAAGCAAACAGGTCGGGTGTATTGCAGCCAGAGCTCGTATTGAATGTACGCCCAGCAGCGTATGATGTCTCCCACAAGCGTGTCTGGAAGTATTCTGTATCAGACCCAATGATGCTATCGTAGAGCACGTCGAGAGTGCAATTAGAACCAGCGCCTTTTCTGTGTCTGGAGGTTCTATTGAGAAGGTCAATACCATGGATGCCCAATTGTACGGACTGAGCGCGCCCTGTGAGGTTGCGTATATTGACAGCTGCTGTTATATCTTCTTCGATAGAGACACTGTGGCACGAATTCTCAGCCCAGAATACAGTGTGATTCAATTTCCATGGCACCGCATCACCTTTGCGCTTGTAAGGAACCGGGACCCAGGGAACCCCGAAATTCGGGGACGCAGAGATGGGAAGCCTGCTGTCAGATGTGAAGGCAGCCATGCCATTCCCCTGCACCGAAATGTACTCAATGTACTCAGCCTGTGACTTCATGTCGATGAGAAGCGGCCATGTTTCAAGCTCCTGGTATTCCAAGTCTGAGGCATAACGAAGTCCAAAAACCATAGTTTGTAGCGGAGGCAAGCCCATGCGGATCGCGAAAGTCACCAAGGAAATCCAAAACACAACCCAATGACGGTTTTTGGCTGCGCGAACTGGCGCTAGAGACTTTTGACCGAAGTTGTAATTCAAGAAGAGCACATTTGCAGGCACCCCACCGGGCTTAGAGAGCTGGTAATAAGGCTCGAGCCTTAAAACATCAAAATCCACAACGCTCCAGACCTGAATCAATAGTGCGGTAACGATAGTTGGCACATATGTGTATGCAAAGCGTTGAGCACGAGTGATCTCGTCAATGTCCGTAAAGAAAACAAGTCCGCCGTTCAACTTGCTGTACTGTCGCAGTGCCTCGAGAGTCGCTAGCATGGTCAGCATGAGGCACGCGATAGCCCCAAGTATTAGGGGTTCCAATGTCTTTGGACGCCAGCATTGCGACTGCTTGGATGATATAAACTGAAACGGAAATCCTGATAGAGAGGTCAGAGTAGATTCAGTAAGGGCGAAAGAAACGTGCGGAGCCACTCACTGATCAGCCGCGACCACGACCTTCGCGACTGCACTGCATCGCCTCCATTCATATTGCTGGGAGGCTTCTCAGACACAGCAATCCGTTAGCCGCACCTTATTCCAGACGCAAGAAGACAAATGACACCAATTGCATGATCATTGACCGGGGTATGGTGAGATAAAATCGACCGATCGTGGGCGAGGCCTGCAAAACTCTTTTGCGCCGACTGGACTCGCGATCTCCGGGTGGGAACCCTCAATTGGCAAATCATACGTTTAATCAATGGCCTGGACCGTTTATTGGGACCCAAATGCGTATCAATTTGGACCCCTGCTTAGCGTGCGAGCGTTGAAACTTTGCTGCCTGGTCCGAACGCCTCCACACTGCCGAGGATCCGTCGATCGTGCACGAATTTCAGGTCCCCGGAGATCAGATCTATGAAGACGCAGACTGGGCTTTGGGCTTTGAAGCTCTAGTTTGTACGATACTTGAATTTCTCACTGTGAATATTGTATTATTATATGTGCAGGCTTTTCTCGATAGCCTAATGAAACATGTATGTACAAACATGATAAGTGTTCAATGCGTCAATCCATGCGAAGCCAGTTAAAAGGCTACGAATGACAATGCATCACCAATACTCCTAAAAATGCAACAGACATGGAAACCTCGCCGAGGAGGACTTAATCCTAGTGAATAGGTAACAAAAAAGCGCCAACGCTGGGAATCTGTCAGTAAAAATACGGATCAAGGAAAGAACGATGTAACTCACGAAATTGCTGCGAAACTCGCACACAAGATGGCGCCCTCCAGGTAGTTGGTCTTTCCCTTAAGAACAAGGAATGAAACCAAGATACCACTCCCAACAAGTGTGATAAGGCCGAAATAATCAAAATGTAAAGTCATGGGTTTGCCAAGGCCCCATGCAACAAGGACAATCACAGGAGCGACCAGGAGACCGATTTGGATGGCTGAACCAAGCGCTACACTGATCGCGAGATCCATTTGATCTTTTGCCGCCACCATCACTGCAGTTACGTTCTCGGCAACATTTCCAGCAACCGGGATGACAATCAATCCGACGAAGGATTCGCCCAAGACACCCTTTTCATTAAGAACATCGAAACTCGACGCGAAGAATTCGGCGCAAATCGCTATGAGGACGGTCGATGCGACTAGCAAGGTCAAAGAAACGATTCTGCTTGCAAAGACATTATTCTTGCAGCGATGTGCCTGTGTCTTGCCACAATCCGAGGACTGGGCATCTCTTTCTAGCGGATCGAGAAGCGGGAGGCCCGATTGGGGACGAATATCGTCGGGCGTGGGGTTGGGAAATGGCGAAGAGACTTGCTGCATCTCTGGTTGTCGTGAGCTCTCCCCGTTTGCCGCTTCATCGGCATCGAGGCTGGATTCAACATCGCCAAATAGTTCGTGGTAAGTGGGTTGAGTGGCGCCGTTTGGGAGATCTGTAGCTTGAATTCCAGCTGCGCGAGGTCGGAAAAGGTGCTTGTGTGTATTAAATTGGAAGAAGAGGTAAAGGAAATAGATGATGAGAAGAATGACAGAAACGCCTCGGCTGAAAGCCAGAGACATGTGGTCTGCGGATTTCACGCTTTTAACACTGCCGTAAAAGGCCGTGGGAATCATGAGACACGCAACTGTGAGGTTAAGAAGCCCAACATAGGACTGCGTCAAATCATTGTTGTATGTTTGATCGGGCGAGATGAGGCCACCAGCGATGATAGCACTTCCGAGCACGAGAAGGAGATTGACTAGAATCGAGCCAAGTAGAGATGCCTGAACAACCTTGATGTTATCCTTCATTAAAGCAGTACTGTGAATTGTTAGCGGGGAGGACTTGTCGATGCGAGCAGAAATGTTCCGACGTACGCACTAGGATAAAAATGGTTAGCAAATATTCATTTTAGAAACCAGGCTAATTGCACGTCTATTTCTCATATGTCCGCCAGGCTAATAAGACGACTTGACAGGACAACCATTGCCAGTTGAACTGATCAAAGGTCCACCGGCCTTGCGTAGATAGATTGAATAGTAGGTAGGTATGGATGCAACTCACAAGATAATCAGTTCAGCCAAATTTCCGATGGTAATATTCAAAAGGGCTCCGGTTGTCTCTCCCAGGTCTTGGCTCAGCTGCTCAGTCGCCAATGTCAGGGTTATACTGAGGGGCACGATAGCGATAAGATTCATGATAAACACTAAGATAGCCGGGCTTGGGCATGCTGAAACTAATATCGTGATGGCAGCAAAGCTTATCGAGATAACATGCTTCAGTTGGAAGAGTTTCCTGCCTTGCTTTCGAAAAGCTAACGTGGGACTGTCGCATAGGGCGCATGGTGTATCTAAGGGCGCCGGAGTGACGCGGGCATACTGTTCAGTCGGACTTGGCTTGAAAAGCTTCTTGAAATGTCTCGATATGCTGCCTTTCGCTTTGGAAGAGGGATTACGTCCTGTTTGACGAGTAATATTAGCAGGGATCAATGTTCTAGAAAGAATGCAGATACGAACGATGGCTGAACTCCCATTCCCGGGCTCCACGCCCGCCGCCCAGACTAGGCCGATGCTGGCGATCTCCAATCAACCGAACACCCTCCTCGAAGGGCAAATTGCCCCGGATACTCTCATTTCCGACTGAGTCGGCATCAGTGATCATGTTAAAGTGCAAACTGGCTCCGTATAGAGACGTGTAGAAGGGAGAGAGCGTGAGAATCAAGAATTCTGGAATAGGGGGCCGACTCTTGGCATTTTGACTGTAAGCAAATTAAAAGACGCGGAGATCGTCCCAGCACGCGAGAAATGCCTTATGGGGGCCCGCGGGATTTGTTTCGAGGCCCCGCCAATCACTACCACGGAGGAGCTAGCCCCGACCACTTTCTCACCCTTTTTTGCTGTTAAATGCGGTAATGAGCTGCAGGGTCGGCTTGGTTTCGTCTGACAGTCATGACAGCTGGGCTTGACCGTCTTCGAGTAGGCAATGCTTCGCTAATGCTGTCCGCCCGATACGAGAAATAAACACAACACGCCAGGAATAATCCCGCAGTTCCGAGCCCAGACCCAGGAGCCGGATGACGGAAGTCGCTAGGTCATTCTATAGTCATGTTGACCTCCGAGCTAGAAAGCCCGGAATATAGAATGGTGGTTCGATCAATCTCTCGTTTCTCGTTCTCGCTTGCATGTCTTCTTCCGATTTCTCCGATTCCAGAAAACCTTGGCGGCCCCTTATCAACTAGCCCCACTACTCGCAAGGAACAATGCGTTCTGTGGGGGAGACTGCCAATACTTCAATAGAGAACGTGACATTTGAGATTGCCAAAGTGGATCCCAGGAATTTGTCAAGTCTTTCTTTGTACCCAGTGTGCAAATTCGCGTTGCTTGAAACATGAATATCTCAGGTGCTCAAGGTTGCATTTTAGATGAGCAGATTGGGGCCGTGATATATAAGTAGCAGCCCTGAAGCAAGATGCGTGCTTGGTGCAGGATTCGATTGAAGAATTCGTTCCAAGGTTACGAGTGATCATTATAGATTTCTATTATCTTGAGCAAGTTCTTGACCTCCCGAGGTCGGGACTACAATACTGAGCTTCCTAATGTGGTATCTTCTCGGCAATGTGAAGTCTCCAGATGTCCGCTATACACACAGCCATAATCTCGTATACGCAACCCGAGTAAAGATATTGCCATCTCAAGATTAAATGTTTCTCTTTGTTAATTATCGTAAAAGTCAATCATTCAGGACAAAAAGCTAACCCGGCGAAACGCGTCAAGTACCTGCTTGTAAGGACAGGAATGCTATCCACAGTTGCTGAAATAAATTAATACAGTTGGCCTCGCATAGTATGAGAAAAGAACGACACGCTATTCCTTGCCCGTAAAGAAAACCAACGCCCATAGTCTGTTTTTCAAAAGATTGAAACAATATCATTGTAGCTCATGTCGCATGGAATCTGGTTTGCTTGGCGGAAGCTCAGACACAAAGGCTTTCTTGTGCTCGGTCACGCTGGACATCTCAGCGGTAGACGGTGACATAACGGAGGGCGAAATCGCCGAAGGCGCAAGAGTGGAGGTCTCGAGAAATGAGGGAGCGCCTGCAGTTGGTGCGTACGGCGGCAGGTGAGAAGCTGACCGCGATGAAGGTGGCTCGGTGTGAGGCAGAGTTGCACTCTTGGACTGTCGTCTTTTCCGCCATAAGAAGAATGCTCCGACGAGAAGAAGCGCAGCTCCTGCTACGCCCACACCTGCCCCAATACCGGCCTTAACCCCCGTGGAAAATCCTCCACTGTCACTTGCTGCGTCGGTGGCGGAGGGCGATGGTGAAGATGTTTTTGAATGAGCAGTTGCTGAGGCTGCGCTTGAGACGGAGACTGTGCTTGGGGACGGAGTTGCAGTCGAGACACCGGCGGTCCAGAAGGCAGTCAAGCTTGAAGGTTCACCAGCACTAAACTTGTCTTGTGTTGGGGTCTGGCATGAACGCGTGCCATTTGTGGTTCCACAGCACGCCCATGTGCTGTCACTTAGCCAAACGACGTCTGGAAGAGATTCCTCCCCTGCATAAGAAGTCAGTACTAGTCCTTCCAAATCTACCGACAATGAGTTGACATACCACACCGGTCATAACAAACGGTTCCATCCTTTGGATCTGAAAAGTCACCTGTACACGCAGCTGTATAATACGAGCTACCACCATCGAGCGAATGAGTATAGTGACAGATACCATCATTCATGCAAATGTCCCCGGACACACAGCATGAAACTGCAGCGCCATCTGTGATTTTCCCGCAAGGCTCCAGGGGGAGGCCTAGAGTGCTATTACCCGACCACGCACAGTTTGCCATGATCTCGAATGCTGTATATGATGTCTTGCTCTGTAGTGACGATCAGTAATGATCAACCGTGGAGGAATGCGCGAGCTTGCGGGGGGAAGCGAAATTTCTAGAGTGATCCTCTGAAAGAGGCAGTGAGCCTCCATAATAACTCCCAATTCTCCGTTAATCCCGGTGCGCTTTTTCTTTTTGCTAGTCTAATCGAGATTTATCATGTTGAGCCACGGCACTGAGACAAAATCGTCGCGGTCGATCCCGACAGGCCTCGATCTGCCCAAACGTGGCAATCAAGATCCAAATTTGGAGACTTTCACAGCCTTGCGCTCTACGATGTGACCAATCGCACGAGGAAGCTTGGTTCACAGTTTGACTAAACCGAATAATGGCAGCGCGCTATGTGGGCCTTGGAGGACAAGGCATAGAAAGCAGTGGCTTGGGGTTCGCGGAGTCCTCGAGGGAAAAAAGCATGATTCCAAGCCGGCAATCAGTTTGGTTCGCTTCAGGAATGCAGTGTTGGGACTACAGATGAGTTATCCTTTGTGGTCCTATTGAAATATGTCCAGGCGGAAGATATGGTTGAATGATTACACTCTCTAAGTTTTCCCTTAGCCTGAGTTCGTCAGTTTAGGATCTGCATGCTTGGCCCCCAAACACCATACCCGACGACTGGATCGGTTCATCTCCTGGCGCGTGTGTGGAGATCGTCCCCATTTTTGCGAACAAAAAAATTGTTCAGCCACTCCAGGGTCTGCGCCCCTGTTGATTTTGGTATCCGAGGCTTGAAAATGGAGGAGGGGATGAATTGTAAGTCATGAATATACTCAGGCATATTTTTTTCAGGGCCCAGGGCACTTTGTTATAACGATACCGCGAAAACAGTCAGTTGACAATCAATTGTTGGTCTCCATAGTGAGCGCAGGGGGTGGCGTCCAACGCCGAGGGCTCTGATGCGCGAGCCAAACTATATATGTGTTGGCTTGAGCGATAACTCGCTGAATTGTAAACACTATAGTTTTCCCATAACGGTTTGACTTGGTAAACAGTAGATGCATGGATGGCCCGCCCCCGCGAACATTCAACAATTCCGGATGACTAAATTGATCGCAAGCAAATGAGACATCGTAACAGGATTCCCCTCTCTGATATGATGCAGTCGTACATGACGGCTAGCACGAAGAACATTGGCAGGCTGGAATCAGGCACGGAGGCTTGTAGATAAGATCAAACTAGCGGAGTAGTCATCGGCGGCCTTGCAGCTCGGGAAAACACATCGCATTCCTCCGCTATCTCCTCGTTACCTAAACACCATGTCTGCATCATTCACAGCTTTTTCGCAAATCAAATTTCATTATCTTATACTCGGCGGTGGAACTGCAGGATTAGCAGTCGCCGCACGGCTCAGCGAGGATCCTGACGTGCAAGTGGGGGTGATCGAAGCCGGCCCCTCAGCCTTTGAGGAGCCAGCGATCACAGTGCCAGGCCGTTATGGAGAAGCAATAGGATCCGCATATGACTGGGAATTTGAAACGACCCCTCAACCTGGGCTCGGAGGCCGGTCGCTCCCATGGCCCAGGGGACGTGTCCTAGGTGGCACAAGCGCGTTGAATCTCATGGCGTGGAATCGCGGCCACAAAGAGGATTATGATGCTTGGGCTCGGCTAGGAAACGAAGGATGGGGATGGAACGATCTGCTGTTAGTGGGAACATGCCGTGACTGGCTCGCTTCGCCGGATCCATTGAAGCTGACTGTGCTTCAGGCCATACTTTCGACGAAGCGAAACCTTCAACCCACCGAGTGCCTCCCATCAGGAACAGTACAAGTCTGCGTATCAAGAATGCTTCAATGGTGACAACGGACCTGTGCAGACAACGCACGTTCAGCAGTATAGTCCTAGCCACCAATACTGGCATCAAACATTGAACACAGTCGGAGTGAACTCAAGCGAGGACAGCCTAGCGGGATCAAACGTAGGCGCCTGGAATATGTTAGGCTCTGTTGATCCAAGAACACAAGAGCGCAGTTACTCTGCATCTGCATATTATCTTCCGGTCGCATCAAGGAACAATCTGCATGTTTTGACTAACACAACAGTGTTGAGGGTACTACTTGAAAAGAGCAACGACGAGTGGGTAGCAACCGGTGCTTGTGTTCGCCAAGGAAATGATGAAAAGAATATTCTCGCCTTAAGAGAGACAATTCTGAGTGCAGGAAGTGTACAGTCACCTCAGCTATTGGAGCTCTCGGGAATTGGCAGAGAGGATATATTACGAGAAGCGGGAATCGATATCAAAATTCATAATGCTAACATAGGGGAAAACCTTCAAGATCATATGAGTACGTTGAAACGAAATAAAGAGTCCCACCTTGAAAACGCTGATTATACCCAGTGACTGCAACGATATTTGAGGTTTTGCCGACATTATCTTCCAGAGATGACATTGTACGCGATTCTGTTTTGCGTGAAGCCGCTGATCGCGCTTATTACGCTTCAAAGACTGGACCTTGGACTATTTTGCCATGCTCTGTCGCGTATTCCCCATTGTCTCGAATGTTATTGCCAGGTGAACAGGAAGAGTTGCATTCGATGGCGGGGAAGGTTGCACAGGAGACAGGGCGTCTACACGACACGCTATTAACCCAGCAGTTTGCGCCGGATAGTACGCCTCGAGGCCAAATGGAATTCATATTTGATCTGGGCAACTGGAGCACGTTCTTCCAGTCTGAGCCAAACAAGAAGTACGGAACGATGCTGCAAATGCTGCAATATCCATTTTCCCGCGGTTCCATACATATAAGACGCGATAAAAAGCAGTCTTCGGTTGATGATAAACCTATGATCGATCCACGATACTATCTTGGCCCTGGTAAGCTTGATAAGAAGATTATGAATTATGGCCAGCGAATGGTGAATCGTATCTGCTCCACTGAACCTCTGTCCAAAATCATACTGGGTCGAGCTTTCCCTCCGCCGACGGAAACCACAGAGACCGAAGAGCAAGTGTGGGAAGATTTCACCACTAACCATACTATAACGGACTGGCATCGTATGTGGCTACTTTCCTCAATCGGGGCGAATGCTTACCATGAAATAGCTGTCGGCACATGTGCAATGGGAGGATATGGCGGAGCCCAAGAAGGTGTTGTGGATGAACGCCTACGTGTCTACGGAACGAGAGGCCTTAGAGTAATAGATGCCAGCATTATGCCATTGCAAATCGGGGCACACATTCAAGCTACGGTGTACGCCATAGCCGAGAAAGGTGCCACGATGATAAAAGAAGACTGGACGCTGAAAGATTCGTCAATTTGAGACTCCTGAGCTCTATATAAATAAGGAAAGATATTTAGTGATCAATCATATGAATCTGGCTGGTCGTATCGATGACAGTTTCTTTGAAGCTCCGATACTTGACTCCAAGCTCCCGTGAAACTTTACCCCCGTCAATTCCATACGGCCAACTTGGTTTTTCACCGGACTTGTAGTTCGAGGTCACAATTTTCCTTGCCCATTCAAACTCTTCTTTCATTATATCTGCCGCATACTCGTAAGAAAAGGGCTCTGGGGCTGCAGGAATAAATCGCTTCCCGCTAGCCTCGGGTCTCAAGAGAGCTTGAACGTGTGCTTCGGCCAAGTCACGGACGTCAATCCAGCCAGGGACGCGAGCACCGGGGAGGGGATCAACACCAGCGGCTACACTGAAAAGAGTGGAGTTGGATTCGTTGAGATGTTCAATGTCGGCGACAGGGTGATGAATTGGGCCGAAGACCATGGGTGGGCAGAGGGTCACTAGGTCAAAGCCGGGTTTCTCATTTTTAATGAAGTCCCATGCGGCGAGTTCGGCGAACCTGGGAGCACGGATGTCAGCAAAGTCTTTCCTTTACGAACGACATTCCTACGATCGGCACGGAATCAAAGGATCAGAATAGCTTATAACGTACTTCTTCGACGCACGGTATGCAATGACGGCGTTTGAGTCTGGGGCAACAGCCTTCTCATAGGTGAGCGGGTTCCAGTGCTCGGAAGTATACACAAAGTCGGCCGCAGGACTGATGTCGACGTCCACGACCGAAGCGAATGAGGAGGTCAATACGACGCGCTGGATTTTGTCGCCGTGCTTGGCAGCTGCGGATAGCAGAGACTTGACGCCATTGAGGGCCGGGATAATCAGCTCCTTCTCGTTATCGGTAGTATCGTAGAAGAAAGGCTATGTAGTTGTCAGCACGGGATTTTATCCGAGAGGGTTGCACATCTGCTCACACTAGCAACGTGGACAACTGCGTCAATGTCCTCCAGAGCACCATCATCGAAGACCCCTGTAGCTGCAAAATCATTCACAGTGACAAAATCTAGCTTCTTCTCGTATTGCGGTCTTGCGGCCTTCATGGTAGCCCCCTTCTCCGTGCTCCGTGTAGCTCCGCGCACCTTGTACCCTTTTTCGAGTAGGTTGTCGACGACATGAGCGCCGATGAAGCCAGTAGCTCCGGTGACAAGAACGTAGCTGTAGTCGTAAGCACATGCACTGAATTGAGAGGCGGGAAAACTCATACGATGGACTTGGAGACGACATTTTGCTGACCGGAAAGAATTGAAACAAAGAATTATGGAAAAACCGAAGCTATTTGAACTCCCCGCGCGGGGGTTATGAGGGGACGTGGGGGGCCGCGCCACTCGGGGCCGTCATGGTTTCCTGCTCCACGCGTATCGCGTATCACGTATTTGGCGTGGCAAGGATGTGTAGAAGGCAGAAATTCAGGTGTAGCCCATCCTTGTTGTTCAATCAGGAGGAAGTGTAAATGGTATACGCCACGTCATTCAACTAGCATAACTATCTCCTTCCTGCATAATTGCATTCTTGGACTGTGGAAGCAACTTTAAGTGCTGGGTTCGGTTGCAATCCCCATTTAAGCATTGTGTGTCGCTGGTTGGATCGGAAAGTGAAGGTTCTTGAGACTGAGTGTAGACAAAACTAGCACACTTAAGATCTACGCTCAATGTCATTTCTTTCATGGTCAATTGATTTAAGTAGTGATTGAATCTATCATATTGCGATAGACTCGTTATGTATCCCATTTCGCGCACAGAAAGTGTACGAGATGTCTAATTTTGCTGCGGTTTGCCCTTTGAAGACATGGACATATGACAAGGCCTCAATTCTTTGACTAAGAGGAATCATCTCCATGCTCAGTTCGTTGCACGCATCCCAAGATCCAGCTTCCTCTATTTGAATGACGCGCTCGACTACTTTCGCAGCAGAGGCGCTATCCCAGGCTGCCTCCCGTATGGGATTCACTTGTAGCATACTCAAGGCTTTGCGTCGGACCAAGGGATGCCGGCATTTGACTCCAATGATGTAGAGGACGGGAACAATGCCAACCTCAGGTGTGAAGGTTTTTTTTATTGATCCTAAATTCAGGCCATGCACTGATAATACTTCGCTTGCCAATGCAATGGCTTGCTGAAAGTGAGGCAGAAATGGGTCGTAGTCCATTTCCTTCCCCGGCCCGTACCCGCTGAGAAGTGTCCATATGATGACATGTTGAAGTTTCATCGTCGCCACCTGGCGGTGAGCTTCGAAATTTGTTTCATTGAAGCTGAGGTGTTTGAGTAGGTCATTGAAGAGAATCGACCATGCCTCTAATTGCTCCAAAACAAGATTGTGAAGCGATAAAGGTAAAGGTGGCATATCGCCCATGGGGCAAATCTGCTGTTCCGTGTTTCTCAGCCTCATTGCTTGAGCCACAAGGATTTGGAGACGATCAGCTGCTTGATCGAGTGATAGAAAAGCATCCTCTGATGATGGAAGGTTGGCTTGGAATGTCTCTTCAACCTCGGCGGGTGTCCAGTCCACTAAAAAAGTCACGGCCTGCATGTCAAGACGCTGAATCTGCTCAATGATCTGTTTAATTGGTGTGCAGGTCACCGATAGAGTCTTATCTTTCATCATCTTATTTTTCCGTGTAGCCTTAACGACATGACGACAGAGTTTTACTCCTCCACGCAAATGGTTCATCGCTTGTACATCATTTCCGGCTAGATGCTCGAAGCAGGTGAAGAGATAACATACCATCAGAGTGATGCCCATTGCCTCAATGCTATCAGCGCTCTCGTGGCGTAGGAGTGACTGAATGGCACTATTGTAATAAAGCAAAGGGGCATCTTCTGGCTGCCAGTGCTTGAGGAATTGCAATTGCTGGGTTGGCCCCTCGGATGTGCGGTTCAAATAGTCTCGGTGCATCAAGGCAAGGGCAGTGGCAGCATGTCTAACTGATGGCACCGTTTGACAGAAGAACATGAGTGTCTGGCGCCACAACTCGCAGGGCATGTATCCATTGATATTTTCGATCGTGATGAGCTCGAAGAAGTAGATAGCCTCTGCCTGGTCAGACCCAGCTGCCGGTAACAACATCAAAGGTTCGAGGTTTTGCAAGAAAGGGTCAAACCCTTGCGCGTCCCATTGTGCTCGATTGGATTTGGCGATACTCATCGGGGAACATGAATTCTCGTAGCTTTTTCTTTTGCTGATCTGATAGCAATAAGATTCATTGTTGGCTTCCTGGGCTATGGGAAGGGGTGAATTTTGCTTGTAGCCATCACAGGTGCGGCCCGTGGAATGACATTTGAGACAAAAAGGCTGGGATAAATCACATTTCACACGCCTTATTCTGAAGATTGCGAAAATTTACATGATCAACATCAAGCCTTGGGAAAAACACAATTTCAGTAAGAACGCATAGGCCAGACTCACTTGCACGTCTTGCAACCCAGTCTTGACTTTGGAGCAAATTTGCGGGGCCTCCTTCTCCAAGATTGATCACTGGCTTTGTTCCCACTTTGAATGCCACCCATCACGATGATAATACCTTGCAGATAACTCTAAAGTGGCTGACCAGATAGTAGTTTGAGGCGAAGTCGACCATTCGGCTACCACTCGCTAGCATTGTCGGTTTCCGCAAGGCAAAAAGAAAAAAAAAAGCGACCCCAAAATCGTCGGTTGGGCCCAGGATATCCTTTTCAAAAAAGAACCTGCGTAGCTCTTCTAAGCTCACATTATATTTTTGTGGTCGCGTGAAGGCTAGATCGTGAAGAGAAGAGGAGTTCCGAGAATGAGACTGAGAAGCCAAACCCAGAGTTAATTATAAATCCGGGTAGAAATTGGACTGCATTATCACAATCTTTAATTGGCTTGGTCGTACAGGCGGGTCGCCAAGAAATAATATTTCTTGTCAATGCGCAATCCTAGTTGGGGCTAGTTTTTACCAAGGTGAGAATTTATTGGGCACTTCGTACTGGTGGGACCAGCAGCAGCCGGAGCAACTAATAACCGAAACATCTAAGCCTGGATGCCGCAGTGATCTACCTACAGCCATGCAGATCGCAGGCAAAGTTTGGTGGATTTCATTGAGGCTTTCCAGGCTGAATGATTCGATCCTCGCTCTCATAGATAATAATGGGCTATAAGCTTCGGAAAAGGCATATGGGATAGGTTGCTTCGTACGAGTGGAGCTCCAAGGCAGTAAAAGCGGCAATATATAAATAATTTCAAGGGGGAAATACAGCAGCCTATTCCATTGACATAGTTCAAACATATCTATCGAAGACAATCAATGACACTGTAAGTATCTCTCTAATACCACCACTGTGGTTGGCAAAATACCAAGGTCGCCCACTACAACACCTGTCACTACTTTGACTCGTGAAACATCAGAATGCACAGAGTTTGGAAGACGTTTATCCTGTTAGCGGTATCAGGATGCAGAGCGGATAGCTTGTTGAGCCGGGACCTGTCACCGGGATTTCACGATGTGAGTTGTCAACTCGACGCAAAACACGGGTTCGGGCTCGCGAATTTGCTGACTAGACAAATAGATTGGAGCATCAACTAATCTGACATGGAAACCGTGTTGTGATGGCTTTACTTGTTCGAAATTGGAAGTACCACTGGACTATTCCAACAGCAGCCTTGGGACCACGTTCATCGCATTCATCAAACTGGCAGGGAAGAATGCAACGGCAGACTCGCAAAGCATCATCATTACTCCTGGTAATATTTTCGATATTCTCGGGCCCTTTGAAAACATTTGAAGAGTGCTAACTCTGCTAGGCGGACCGGGTGGCTCTGGCGTTGATCTGCTTCTCTCATACCAGACCTTCGTGGGGAAAGCTTTCGGAGAACAGTACAACTTCGTTTCGTTCGATCCTCGTGGTGTTAACAACAGTGGGTTGGTTCTGGACTGCTTCTCTGGGAATGAAGAGGCAAGATCAGCTTTCCACCAGCTGCACAGCACTGGCGCAACCAACATCTCATCAAACTCGTTGGAGGATCAATATTACTCAAGCTCTATCTACGGAGAGTGGTGTAATAATGCTGTCGAGACCAAATCACCCCATGGATATTACGTGACCACACCAGCCGTTGCTCGCGACCTTCTTACCTTCATAGAAGCTGAGGCTGAGTCGATTGGTAAGTCGGCTACTGAAGCTAAACTGTGGAGCTATGCTGTAAGTTATGGAACTGCCGTCAGCAGTACTTTTGCCTCCATGTTTCCGAGTAGAGTAGGAAGAATGGTCTTGGATGGAGTTGTGAATACCGAGCAATATTACACTAATGACTGGAGAGACAATGTCGATCAAATGGATGCAGCTATGATGGAGTTCGTATCACTGTGTCATTCCGCAGGTCCTGAAAAATGTTCCTTCTGGGGACCGACGCAGCAATATATCACTACGAGGATAGACAAAATCATCAATGAGCTTCGCGACCATCCTCTCCCACTGAGTGGAGTGGAATCCCAAGAGCAACCGACGTTGGTAACTTACTCAGATCTGAAGGCTCTTTTTTTGAACACTGTCTATGTTCCACTGGCAAAATTCCCAACCATGGCAGATATACTAAACCAGATTGAGCATGGAAACGTGTCGGCCCTTGCCAATACGTGGAAGGCGTCGAACCCTTTATCCGATGCTCGCCTTGCTATTCAGTGCGCTGATTCTTATCGGAACAATCGTCTTACGAGTATCGATGACTTTCGACAATATGTTCAGTACGCTACTTCCAAAAGCAAATATATTGGAGACATCTACCCCATTTTTCTTGAAACGATCTTGTGCAGATCTTTCCAGCCAGAATTGTCCGACAGCATGACATTCCAAGGTAGGAGATACTCATCAGCCTTTCATTCGTGTAAATGAGCAGCTTGTGATAATAAGGACTACCCGAGCCTTTGTTGAAATGCGGTCATTGATGAGTTCCATTATTCGCAGGACCGTTGAGTGGACTGAACGAGCCTACTTCCTTTCCGCTTCTGTTCACGAGTAACACAATCGATCCGATTACGCCCCTCCAATCGTAAGACTTGAATACCCCGAATCCTTTTCATCCTTGATCAATGACTAACTCGACACTTAAAAGAGCGCGCAAGATGGTCTCACGTTTCCCAAATTCTTCTCTGCTGCTACAAGATGATGTTGGTGTGAGTGTTTATCGAGTCCAACTTTGCGATTGATTGTTCCGAGAGCCCGGGCTTACATTTAAAACTTTGCTGCGCAGCATACTGTTGTCAACCAAGGCGGATCGACTTGTTACTTCGAGCATATTCAGGCATACCTCCAGGGCATAGTTCCACCGGCAAACGTTACTTGCGCACCGGAGTATACGCCTTTTCTCGACTCGAACAGTTTCGCCTGAAACTGGCATTCTCGAAGGGGATCCTAGTGCGTTTGAGTATGGCACTATATGTGCCTCAGGACACTGTTGTGAAATTATGATCTTCGCTCGTCAGCAAAAGAAAATCGCCATCTGTGGCATACAGACTGTTGATACGATTCTTGGATTCTCTGCTCTACGCATTTCCAGTAGATTATACTACCTTTCCCTTTTGAATAACCATTCTTTTAACCTCTTTCATATTTTCTATCAGTGGTTTGGGTTCTCAACTCCGATCATCGTAATGTCTACATTGAACTTCGTGCGACCATTTTGTATCAGATAACGAGGTCAGGATTGAATTACGATTTCATGCTTATAACACCCTTTGACATGAATGATTTTCTCCGATTGGTGTTGATATTTTTGATCTTATTGATTTCCTGAATTCCAAGACTAGTTTAAATTAGACGAGGTATTTGTATTGCAGATAAACTTATTTCGTAGTCAACAAAACAAAAGACCAAACACATTTGCTAGCTGAGGATCGAATAGAGTACTCCGTGGGTACAAAATGCTGATGCGCAAGAACTTCTCCCATCATATGTGCTCTTAATCCTTTTCCTCGGCAGGGTCGTAGATGGGACCTGCCTCCGTTTTCTCTAGTCGTTTTCCTTCCTCGGTCACGATCTCCGAGGCTGGGACAAGAACCGCAAATAGAACGGCTGTCTCATCACCCCTGTTGACCCATTCATGGTTAGTCCCACGAACCACAGCGATGTCGTGGGGCTTGAGAGTCTTTTCTTCCCCGCCATCCGTGATGAGGCCGACAGTCCCAGACAGCACAACAATATAGTCCAGGGACAGCGTTCTGTGCATCCAACCCTGTGTTGCTGACTGAGGGATATAAAGCACGCGCGAAGATGGTCCCTTGGTGTCTGCAAGAGGAACCAATGTCTTATGGGGCTCTGAAAGCGGGCGCATGTTGTCCACGGGGAATCCACGCGACCGGTGAATTTGGACAACGCCAAATCCGGCGTCAGGACCTGGCGTCTTGAATTCGGGTGTTGTCAATGGATCATAGGGACTGAGGACATCGTCTGAGGCGAATAATGCCTTGCCCTTGGAGTCGTGGGCGGTGATAATGCGACGAACTGGAGTGTACATTGTAGGCGAATCGCAATTGGTAGTTGAAGGTACTTGGCTTATGAAGATTTTGATTTTGGGCTGTGATGATTTCAGAGACTACATGATGAGGCCCTCCTTATATACCCGTGGACTTGAGTAGAATATATGAACTATAGATGACAAGGCTACATGATGATGAATCAATGCACATCAATAAGCGGCGGCCGACAAGTGGGGCGGGCCGATTTATGGCTCATCCTACCCACTGATTGGCCGGATCGCGAGGCTCTGCTCACAAATCTGTTTCTGTCTTGGCGCCTGCATAAAGTACGACAAAAGCTAGTCAATTCTGGAGTTACGACGTCTCGGACACTGCTAATGCCGAGACCGAACATGGCAGTTGGCGCCAGGTAGCAAATTGTGCTAATCAGCTTATCATTTGACATGCACATTCATAGATGAACACCATTTAGTCAACATAAATTCATGAGTGAAGTAGGATGTATTCACGCATGGGCTTTGTCTTCCAAGGTTCTTTGTACAAATACGAATTTAAGTAGACAACAATGTGAAGTTCGCAATTCCATAGGGATTACAATGATGCTAAGACTACGTGATATTTATTGTGGGAATGATCTGGAGGTCATGACATAATTTCATTCAAATCGTCAATGCGTCGTGTCTATAGCTCACATGAAAGTCGAATGGGTTGATCAATGAACTTCAAAATCCACCGTTTGCTGGATTGTATGACTTGGGGATTGACTTTGCACTAAATTGAACATACTCTCATCATCTTCCAGAATAGTGTCTCGCCATCTGGTACCATGTATAGACGATATGGCATTACCGCTCCGAGACGGGTTGAAATCACGAGTGAAAGAAGATCGAACGCTGTGAATATTTTCTTTGTCTCCAAAAGGTGGACTATCGATTGGACCTTCGTTGATGGGAAATGCAAAGTTGTTCGGTTGAAGCTCCATTACCAAGCGACCCATGGATGGGATAGCAGCTGTGATAATACTGAGGTTCATAGTGATTCTGAGGAGCAAATGTTAGAAATGCGAGACTTATGAAGACTAAAGTACCAGCTTGAAAAGACTCACTGATCCCAAATAGTAACTCGGGTTGCCATCCCTAAATTCTATCAGCTAGTGTTGTGCGAACGCGAGTTGGGGCGAGCTTACAAACGGGATCGTGAGACTTTAACATTCTCATCGACTCACGTATTTGCGCGACCGTAGTAATACAAACACTCCAATTCTATTAGCCTCGCTAGTAAACGAAAGGGCCGAGCAGTTTCACTTACAAAACTCTGCTCGATAAAAGTAGCATCATCCGAAATCGTTTCATATACGATAACTTAACGGTCGAAAGTAAGAGACAGGGCAGAACAGCAATCGCCACATCTGTAATGATATTCAAGACTCCTATGGCTTGAAAAAGTGCACGCTAAATGATATTTTAGAGAATGTGGGAAGAGCTGAAATATTCTGAGACACACCTGATTGACGCAATGACTTTGTTGGATCCAATTCCATGGTGTTGGCATTGAACACCGAAATATCAATGCAAAGCTCGAGGAAATAGTCCAAGCGATGACAACGCCAATGATCACCCAGTTCGCCAGCGAATATTGGGTTGATGACATGAGATTTTTAAACAGCAATCCCAGCGAGAGCTTACTGAAAGCCATTGTGAGAACCAGGAGGACCTGTGCCGCATATTCATACTGTATTAAAATTGATGAGCGATTTCCATCGAAGTGACATTAGTTGGGTGCTTTGGTTCGACTACCTTCAAGAAGAGCACAAGTTGGTCATGGTGTAAGTGGGCCTGTCTGCGACCCAGGCCGTTATCTATAGCCAACTGTACGATAATTGTCTGCAGTATCGCAAGAAGCTGTACGATGTTAATGGAATTCGGGAGTGAGGACTCTGAAGATGCTTACTGCAGCGATCGCAAGCAGAATGTCATCAGGATGTATGATACGACCAATAAACCACCGTGCAGAGAGTCGGGTCGCGGCTATGACAGCTGTCAACGCCAGCAAGGTATATGAAGCAACTGCAGCGTATCCGGCATGGTCGTCGTTGGTGATCTCAAACAGAGGTGGCAACGTGCCGGCCATGTTAACATGGAGCAGCTGATGCACGATGCAGCTTCCGTACCTGAGGGGAGGAAGGCAACGAAAAAGGATGGTGAAACGCCGATCGCGGCCAACGAGAATATGCCAGATTTAACAAATCTTCTGTCATGGTTTTGCGGATAATTCACCCTAGGTTTGCTCCCATCATTTCGCGAACCCCCTAGATAGAGGGGCCGGGGATCGATTGTTTAAATGAAGCCCGTATCAACCAAGCCATGGCTTGAGCCACGATCCAAACGTCCTTGTTGCAACGAATAAGCAGATGGCCCTAGCTGTCACCAATTTGATTCAGTTGCAGCTATCGTCTCCACTCGGTAAAGTCCGGACTCCGCCGGGACTAGCGCAGGCATAAGTGGCAACCCATGTTCCTTAGACTGGGTTTCAAGGCTCGCATGGATTGTATGGATTGCGAACTTATCACGTTGAATTCGGCATTTGTTCCTATCGCGCGGCGATCTCCGCTGAACGCTGCGCCCTCGAGGGCCAACGCGATTTTAAGCGGAAAGCCTAACACAGAAGCAGTAAGACCAGCCTACGCCTCGCTCCGCCATATCGAACAATGTAACATTGCCTTTATCCACTATGGCTGGCTTCATTGGATCCAATCAAATTGATAAGCCCTCCATTTTGCCCTAAGCCCTCGGAGTGTGCTCCTTTGGCCACCCCGGCACTTGAAACGGAGCTGTCAGCGCAGAACGTGAGATCACGGGTGGGGTCGCAGGATCTATTTCACATGTTCTGTTAACAGTGGATGAAAGAGCTGTCAATCGACTAAACACCCTATCGTGCGGAGATAGATTGTTTCCCAGGCGCCACAATGGTGACCGCGTGCTCTGATACCCGATAAGGCCGCGAATTTGGCCAGTCGAGACTAGTTTTCAAATGTGTTATCGTCGGTTCGTGGATGTTCTCTTGTTTACATCTCTCGAATGTCCCCCAAGGGATGGGACATTTGTCATTAGAGCTGCGAGTCATATTAAATTATTTTCTACAGCGGAACAGGCTGGTGGCCCTTCTCAGACTGTATCGCTCCAGTAAGCGCGACCGGCAACAATCGCAGCCGCGAGCCCTGCACCGCATGATCTACAGCCAATATGGCGGACCAGGGATTTGAAATGCACCCTTATGGCACAAAGTCGTCCGTTGAAGTATCTGTTCTGAGAAACCAGCATAGAAGGGGGCCCTCGGATGGCGTCTTCAATGGCATGAGTTCGGCTTCAACTTCGAACAGCAGGCGGATGGATGTAAGTTTTCCGCCCCCGCAGATCCGCCGCTCTAAGCTGAATTATCCCGAAACAAATAGCGAAAGTTTGGTACGCTCTCCATTCTTTCATTATCGGTGACTCTGCTCTCCTCGTGGGAGTCAATTGGCAAGTATGTGCTTTGATAGTTTGAACTTGCAAGTCATTCCAAGCTAACGGCGCCAGCAACTATGCTCAAGGACTCGCTAATGGCGGGCCTGCCGGCCTCGTATGGGGCATGGTACTTTCGCTGTTTGGAACCATGGCGATGACTTTATCAATGGCCGAGATGGCATCCATTTGCCCTTTGGCCGGAGCTCAGTACCACTGGACGGCGGTACTATCGCCCCCACGAATCAGAACATTCAGTACCTGGTTTCAAGGTTGGATCACTGTCTTTGGATGGCAGGCATCTTGTACGAGTATTTGCCAGTTGGTTTCGAGTCAAATTCAAGGAATGGCGGTTTTGAATAACCCTGACTACAAACCCCAGCAATGGCAGGCGACACTCATAATATGGGCCATTGTGATAGCGAGTGCGGTCATTAATATTTACGGGATAAGAATACTGCCGTCGCTACAGATGCTCGGAGGAATCATTCATATTGTCTTCTTTATTTCAATCACTATCCCGATTGTTCTGCTCGCTCGGCGCAGCACGCCCGAGTTTGTTTTCACTGAGCTGACGACATCGGAAGGAGGCTGGCAATCTCATGGCATCGCCTGGTGTCTTGGTATGCTGACTGTGACATATTGTTTTCTAGGTATGAAAACTGAGATGGGGGAGCCATGCAGCTCTACATTCAAGCTTGAAACAGACTACTAATATGTTTACTGCAGGGGTCGACAGCGCTGTTCACATGAGCGAAGAGGTGCGCCAACCGGAGATCAAAATACCGCGTATCATGGTGCAAAGCATTGTAATTGATGGGACCATGGCTTTTGTATTCCTCCTTGTCGTCCTTTTCTGTGTTGGAAACGTAGATGAAGCGTTGAATCCTCGCTTCGTTTTCCCGTCCATCGGTCTCTTTCGAGAAGCGACAAACTCTGTCAAAGCAGCAACCATCATGCAGGCCGGGATCTCTGTAATCGGAACTCTATCAAGCGTGGGGGTGCTGACCTCTGTTTCGAGGCTTACCTGGGCTTTCGCGCGTGATGGAGGACTACCATTCTCGGAATATTTTGCCCATGTGAGTTGGTTACATGCATCTAATAAGTGGTTGGAAATACTTACTCAATGTTAGGTTGATCGAAAATGGCGGGTGCCCAAACGATCGATTATACTTGTGAGCTCAGTTGTAATCATTCTGTCACTCATAAATATCGCATCAACCGCCGCTTTGGGTGCTATTCTTGCTCTGTCGACTAGTTCCATTTACGTCTCATATCTGATTCCGATTGTGATGATGATAATTCGCCGCTTGGACAAGTCCCGAGGCCCAATCATATTTGGACCATGGTCATTGGGTAAACTAGGGATGGCGATTAATGTTTTCGCTCTCATATTTGGTATCTTCGTTTGTATCTTTGTCCCCTTTCCGACGCAGATACCCGTCACTGCCCAGAATATGAACTGGTCTGGGCCCGTGTTCCTGGGAGTATGCTTTTTGCTCCTCATTGATTGGACATTCCGAGCAAAGAGACAATATGTCGGACCTGTGAAGGGTTTGCTACAGTCTCGGTTGCATACTATATCTCTTAATTGATTCAGATTACCCCGGTCGGGGTTTATAGACAGAATATAATGGACACGCATGACGACATGAACACAGATTTGAAGTGACAATAAGTAAGAAGAGAGCAATCACCACGATGAATCCCCCGGGAATGCTGGGTATGCTCTGAAGATCCAGTGAAGTTGCTACTCGTGTACGTGCGGAGAAAATACTTTCTATTTCTCAAGCCCACAACTTTGTGTATATCCCAGTGACACTTCCGCATAGGAGACGATCCCAATCGTTTCTACGAACGCAATGCTTTGACCGGTTGGTTGGTCAAACAACTGCAAGAAGTCGTTGATCCTGAGACAGTCGCGCAAAAATCAATAGGACCCCGCCAAATAGCAAGGGAACGCCACTGTAGATAGAAAGGGACAGGTACCCATACTTCTCTGCCAGCGCACCGCTGATGGGAACATTTGCCATGGCACTTTTTCAATTAGTCACTTTGTAGTTTTTGAGGGGAGAGAGTCTTACGAGAGTGCAGTTGAGCCACTCACGATTCCTATGGTCAAACCTAGAGTCCCGGAGGTGGATACTTGCGCCGCGCATGCTTGTTGAAGGGAAAGAATGCCCTTGGAGCTCATTAACACTTGATCTTATCACGTTTAATTACTAGATAAACTTACACCTGATGCAAACCCGTACACAGCGGACCAGATCACAAGACCGGCGACAGTTCTTGCTTTTGTCCAGCACAGCGCGACGATGCCCGCTGAAATGGTTGCGACAATGCAACAATTGAACTTGCCGTATTTGTCTGCAACCAAGCCTGGCAGCACTCGCCCGAAAAAAGAGGCCCCGTTGACTATTGAAACGGTGTAAAAAGCCAGTTCGTTCGAGAATCCCATCTTGGTCGCGTAAGATGTCGTATAGAAAAATGGCGAAAACATCGCCAAGTAAATCACGAACATTGCTGCGCAGGTCAGCTGCAGAGCCGGCTTTTTGAATAGACTTTTGATTTCATCTTTGCGGGTAGTTTTCGACTTTTCAGCTGCAGCGAAACCAGAAGCATGATTTCCATCGTTATCGGCATGCGCTATTAATACCGAGGGAGAAGGTGGTGGTGACTTGCAGACGATGCATGAGAAAGCCAAGAGTGGGATCATGATAAATCCCACAATCCGCATTGTCCACCCAAAATCAAGACTCGGTTTCTTGAGCATTTGGTTAATGGCAATGGGCCAAACAATACCACCTAAGGAAGATCCACCCAGCACAATTCCCATCGCGACAGCACGTTTGCGCTTGATGTATTGACCAACAAGGGCAAGACATGGCCACGTTACCAAGGACATGGATATTCCCAGTAATATGCCCTGAGCAAGGAGGAACTGATAAAATTCTTTGCAGAGCGAAGTCATCATGATGCTGAATATAGTGCCCACGGATCCACTCCAGACTAGTATCTATAGTACGAGAATATTAGATCGGTATGAAGCAAGATGTCGACAGTGTACGTACGGTCGGCCCGAATGCGTCAAGTAGGGCCCCGGCAGCCGCAGAAATTGAAAAGAGGAAAAAGATCGCAATGGCACCAAGCCATGCGATCGTTGACTGTGACTTGTCCGCAAGTTGCTCGGAAGCATAGAACTCTTCGAATATACCAAAAGAGTTGCTGCGACCGCTTGTTAATGGCAGTCGTCGTGCATGTCCCGCGGGCACTTACAGAAATCCCACTGTACAGAACAAGCATGTCGAAGCTCCGGCGATAGCGAGATTGGCCCTTGTTCTAGAGGATGCAAATTCGCGAGTTAGCTATGACAACTCAGAACGGTCACTGAGGAGGGAACCACATACGTAAACTCCTTGGGAGCATCAGCCACGGAAGCCATCGCGAGTTTGTGACACGAGTATCCTTTTGCGATGAAGTGCGGGGAAAAAGAAAATGGGACTTGAAGCAAATATAGAAAGCAAAACACAGCAGTAAACAGAATACTGGGGATTTAAAGCCTTCTGATCTACACTTTTTCTTCAATAACCACCGCGGGCGCTCCATGACAATCGGACCCACTTTTCGCAGGAAGTCACGGAGGCTCCGCGGCATTCCTGGATGCCTTTTCGGAGACCCTTTCTAAAACGATAAATTTTCAAATCGGAATTTTTTGGTCTTTGGTCGAGACGCTGAGCTAGTAGAAATATTAAATGTGTAAAATCCAGCTGTATGACCCGTGGGAAGGCGGATCTATCTTGGCAGTATCGAGCAGCACCACTGTGCATGTGTACGACATATGTTACAACACTGGATGATTCATTCAGCATCTGCACCTTCATCCGCATCTTCATACTCCTCATCATACACTTCTTCCCCTAACTCCCTGCCTTTGAACTTCAACTTCTCAATTGGCAAATACACAAATAGCATACGGCACCACTCTGACTTGTTCCTGTTGAGAAATTGATGAGCCGTCCCTCGCTGTATGCAAACATCCCCACGATGCAGATGGCGACTGGACCCAGAATCGAGAATCAAATCAACGTCCCCTTCCAGGACAACCCCATAGTCGAGGCTAACAGTTCTGTTCATAGGTGTTTTCTTCCCCGGTTTGAGATCCACCATCCGGAACACTGTTCCTGTGTCGGTCGTGAGGCCCGGCGGTTGGTGGAGGTACTCGTCGTACATCGCGATATCCGATTCCTCCTCTAGCGACGTCGGGACATTGGTGGTTGCGTATAAGAGAGCGATTTCGCCGTCTTCGCCAGCGGGTGTGGAGGGCATGTAGTCGGGGACTTGGGCGTGGGAGAGGAATACTGCTTCGCCTTCGGTGCTGTGTGTTGTTATGTAGCGGTGGATCTCGGGGAGGTCGTTGTCTTTGTGTGGATGGTCATCTTTATAAGGGTGCATTTGTGTTGCGGTTGCAAGATTTCGAAGACAGATCGAATTTTTAAATGAATTTGTTGTTGTGGTGTCTCATGAATGTAATAGAAGAGTGGCTGTATAACAATGAAAAGGGTTTCTTGATGAGTTCCGTCGCTCATGTGTAGCGAAGAGGTCGTGATGATGATGCGATGATGATGAAGTACGACAGCCAACTCTGATCGGAAAGATTATTGGTGTACCAGAAATCAAAGCGCACGTGGAGACTACCATGGGGATTGAAGACAGAGACGTTCTTAGATTTTTTCATCGTATTGACCGAAGTCGCTGAAACTGTATAGCTGTAGCGCAGCTTGCGGCAAGTTGACAAGGCAAATAGTCCACTTTCAATCTTTCTTAGGTCCCAAAATGTTCGCGAATTTTGCACTCAAGTGATCCTCAAGCATTCTCTTATGACCATTAGAGATCTTAATCCTCTCATCCATTTGCTTCGCAATATTTTCAATGCACTCTTCAATTGTCGGCCCGCCATCGAGAGCCGGATCGTTTTTTGTGGCATCGAAAACCGTCTTCCAGAGTTCTTCAAGCTCATCTAGCCACCCTAGAGCCTCTGCAAGTCTCCGAACTCCATCATCACATCCACCCAGGATACATAGATCATCGGGTCTGTAGCCCATGTTGCCCGATCGTTCCAAATTGATCAAAACCCGGGGCACGCCCTCTTTAGCCTTTCGCGGAAGCTGCGAGGCAGGCGCAACTTTGAGACTCGTTCCCATGACGAGGAATAAATCTGCCTCTTCAACAAGCTTTTCTTTCTCGTCGAATGCGGCCGGAAGGGATTGTCCAAAGAAGACGATGTTCGGTTTCACTGCGCCGCCGCAGTCGCTCTTCAGACAGTACGCGACTTCGCCTTCGCGGATGGCTTTCTTCATCAGATCGGCTGGGTATTCCACTTTGCATTTGTGACAGTGCTGGCTCCTCCAATTTCCATGAACCCAAAGAATCTTTTCCTCTGGAATGCCCGCGTTGGCCTCTAGTCCGTCCACATTCTGGGTAAACAGAAAGTGGAGAAGATTCTTTTTCGCTAGTAAGGCCAGAAATGCATGCGATAGAGTTGGCTTCAGGTTTCCTGGATGGCGGATCCGAGCCAGGGCGTAGAAAGCCTCTGGGGTGTGGGTGAAATAGCTGTAGGTGAATGGGGCCTCAGGGTATGGAAGCCGTAGCGGGGCGAGTTTGGCATAGAGGCCGCTGATGGGCGATCTGAAGTCGGGGATGCCAGCAGATGTGCTGATTCCGGCGCCAGTCAAGACTACAATCCGTCTTAAATCGCCATTCTTGATGCGATCGGCGAGGTTGAGGATATCCGCGTCGCTGGCGCCGATCGCGGGGTTGTTTGTTGTGGTGTCAGCCATCAGCTGGAGAGAAGTATTTTGGGAAGAGGAAGGATTATGGTCAGACATTGTGTGACTCGAGTCTACAAGCGTGGTCGGGACTTTAAATACCCGGCAAAAATTCCTTGGCAGTATTTGTTTACTCAAATGAGGCTGTGAAAGATCCTGATGCCTGCAAGGCTGACATTTTCTTCTGCTGTAAGTGGGTGGGGGCTAGCACAAGAAGTACATAGAAGTACAGATTCGTATCTCTAGCTACGACGGTGATGTCCCCAGGTCCGTAAGCATGTTCATCCAGTCTGGAACTTCCACCTGATTCCCTTCACTGACATTTATCATCTCGATCCAAGCGTCCTCCATGGGGAAGGGGGACAATGCGCCAGGATCATTGCTCAAGAGGCCTGTAGATGGAAGGTCAAGCGGGTCAGGGTTTGCTTGATCATTTCCACCAGAAACAGCGTGTGCCCGTCTAGATGATATGGGGCCTTCATCGGAGCCATGGAGAGCTAGGCGGTTGTCATGTTTCCAATGCTTTCGCATCACAGCCATCATTGCGTGAATGCCATCTCGAGCGACCGGCGAGGCTTCTTGTGCTCCACTTAAGATACGACACGCGTCCAGAACTTCTTGTTTTCGTCGCTCGGCAAGAATATCGTCCCGGTTGAAGCAGACGTCTATTAGGAGGACCACAGAAGCGATAAAAACATGATGCAGGATCGGCCAGAAAAATGAGCTCGCTGGTGCAAGAGATATCGGATTCTCGTCCATGACGCGCTTTACCTCAATAATCTTTCGTGCAGACAGAAGCGCAACCACATAGGAATAGGAGTATCGCGGGTCCCGCGCACCTCGAATGAGCCATTGTCTGTGCAAACGGCAAATCCTCGCTTGCCAGCCTTGTTCTATTAAGGATCTTTGCAAGGCAAATGATGGACGATCACGATACAGTTGCTCATGTTCAAGTTTCGATGCGGGATCGAAGCGGAAAAAAGAAGGGATCTTGGCGTATCCTTTCCTTATAGCTCCATCTAGTTGAAGAATAAGTGGATAAGGTGGTTCCTGGTGAAGAAGGTGGTATGGCGCTAGCCTGTCCACGAGAAAGCTGCAAGCTTCGGCCAATGCAATACGGCATAGAGTGTACGACATGCAGGTTGGTGTTGACAAAGGCGCTGGTGTTTCGCTTTCCATGTCTTCATCTTCGATATTCAATGGCTTGTTCACCATTATCTGGCGAGGATGGATTGTAAAGCTAAACTCTTGAGGCCCTCCAAGAAATGCGATGAGCCTAGCCACGAAGTAAGCACAATTAGAGAGCAGCAAATATCAGATAATCAATAATAAACTCACCAGTCATAGGTAACAATATCCCACCAAAGCCTTCGTTTCAATTCCAGCTCGATTGGATCATAACCAGTTGCCCGCCGCTGGTCATTGGCCTTTCTTGAATCTAGTAGATGCAGTCCAAGGCTCACTGCCTGTCCGACACAATGCGTATGGAGGAACAGAGGGCTGATCAATGGGCTTAAAGTGGCCTTTGATAGATGATGCCCGATAATCAAAGCCGCTTGAAGGCCAGGAGTGGTTGGGCGCGAAAGATAACCACCCTGGAGGAGTGCAGCGGCCGTAAGAAATGCCACCTCACTGCTGCGCTTCTCCGCCGTGTCCGCGGTCTCACTTGATAAGAGCTTGAAGAAAAGTGACGAAGCGACAATGCTAAACAACAGGGCAACCTCGGACATGTCCAGATCTGCATCCTCCGAAAGACTGTGATAGATATTCGCAAATTGCTCTTTCGTAGGAGAGTACGCGATGATGTGATATTGATATGACAGGTGCTCGTAGAAGAATTGAAAGAGATTCTGTGCCTCTGCTTCAGTCGGCAAGTAGGACGATAGATCTACAGCAAGCGGGCTTGCATCGGAAACAACATCTTCACCACGGACCACAGCGGCGAAGCTTCCAGATCTCGAATTTTTGAGCAGGGGCACCTGGTCTGAAGCAGATGGGGAGACAGTGAGCGGATGTGTGCTCGTATTGGCTGTTAGGAGACGATGTCCCATGATAATTCTCTCTAGACCATCTGCAGTCTCCGACGCGTCATGGTCCTCCTTAGGGAGAAGAGAACGAGAGGCCTCGCTATGTGATAGAGCCAATGGGCGCTCGGGTAAAGAATGTAGGCTTTCTGGCACCGGTAGCTCGCTATTTCGATCGACTCTTGATTCTGGGCGAGTGGAAAAAATCGCGTTGGCAGCATAACGGCAATGAAGTCCTCTTATGGAGCAGTTCTGACAGAACTGCGTACGATCACACTTGATCTTCTTCTGGCGACATGACTCGCAGTGTCTGTTGCTGACGAGCACATTTTGTGGCTCTGGATGATCACTGTCTTGGCGGGGTTGTTCGACCTCCGGCCCAGCCTGGTCGATGTCCATCTCAGATTGAGCAAGAAGTGATCCGGATGCGTAAGAGCATTGGAGATCTTGGCTGGAGCAGTTCGCACAGGGATATTTACGGTCGCATGTGAGCCCAGTTGCCTGGCATGGCTCGCAGCGTTGGTTGCTGATCTGATGAGTTCCTGACACAGGCCGAGTGGAAAGACGCGTGTTGATAGTAAAGCGGCACTCCGCCATGGCGTCCTCTCCGTGGGTGATGCAGTTGCTGCAGGGAAAGACGCGGTTGCACTTGATCTTTCTCTTAATGCAAAACTGGCAAGACACGGGGTCCACCCTCGGGGATTTTTGGTTGAGTCCGCGAGGCTCAGAAGCTGCTTTCCTCTTGGTAAGCATCTTGGCGAAGGGTAGATCGGGAGTTGACTAGAAGAGTAACATTTGAAGTTGCGGGCAGCCTCTGCGGAGCCTCACAAGTGGCGGGCCCACCGCTCAGCTCTATGGGACTATTTGCCAGCGCCGCAACTCTGCTTGCTGATCTTTGTATATCCTGGTGGTCTTTTTTTCTTCATCTGTTGACAACAAAATATGCTAATTAAAGGCTCATGCCATGGAAAAAGATATCTGCTGGGAGGGAGGGACAGAGAATATATAAGAGTGTGGCCCGACAGGCGATCAGACTCGCGTTTGCTTGCTCAAACAGCCGATTATATCAGGCACTCAGTGCTGGGGGGAACTAAGAGAGAGGGTATGAAAAGAGGAAGAAGCTTGATATGAATAGCTGGCTGGAAAATACTATGAGCCTATGGACGAAGGAGAGGAGGGCGTCTGGGAGCTACCTAAATAGCTCGAGGGGAAGGCTGCAGCTCTCCGCCAAACGCTCATCAACTATTTGACAATGTAGCCAGAAGGCTCAGTGCTCTCCTAAACATGACAGAAGATTGCAAGTACATCATACTGTATTCCAGACCCAGTGGCTTGCTACTGTAGACCTTCAATTTCGAGCTATACCGACTGGTTGCCTTTTGAAAAAATGCCGGTCAATCGTATTGGTGATATGTCTCGCGTCTCCCCATCAAGCTGAAATACCATGCTCCCTGCCCATGCGTGACGCTGCATGTTGAATCATACTGAAGAACTCCTGTGTTTGAGACCACTCAAAACATTGCTTGAACCATGTCGTAAAATGTTGCAAGTTGATCGAATAGACTTTGGCAGCCTTCACGACAGACCACACGTCGCTGATAGGAAAGGCAGAATGCGGAGAGCTCCAATACGAAGATTCATCAACTCAACATACTGGCCCGGAACACCGTCTTTGCTACATTTCGCCTTCCATCGCTACCTGCCCTGTCGTCCGTCGAACGCACATTCTGCGCAGAATATTGCTGCAACAATCCCATGGCTACCGCGCCCCATTTGCCCGACGGGGGCAAACCCTTTTTATCGGCCCCTTTCGAGAGCGACATAGTCCTCTGCCCACCCGGCTGGCCTGTGGAAAAACGTCCTATCTACCTCGCGACGATCCTTGTCTGAGAGTGGGTACACCCTTGCAGGAAATTTCTTTTCTTGCCAGCCGTCTTGGACTACGATGCGCATGCGTTCATCCGAGTCAACGGCCACGCGTCTGCCATCATCCGTGAACACATCGCGAAGGGGGTCGCGCGAACCTACGAACGAATCCGTGAACAATACTGCATCCGGAACCTCAGTCGTCAGCTGCGCGACTATATCAAACACTGCCGGCAGTGCATCGTCAAACGTACGAATGGAACTCTTCCTTTCGGGCAATTGCACCCTATCCAAGCACGGTCACATCCATTTCATACACTCTGTCTAGGTACTGGCCAACTTCTGTGACGACACTTCAACATTTGTAACGACCAGGATATCCTCTCCCTCTCCAACGACTCCATGAAGTCGCATCAGATTTTCTTCAGAGCCCGAGAGGATATTTTCCGTCCTCTTGGGATATCCAGTAGACTTATTCGAAGCCTTGCCCTTGTATCGGTTCATGCTGGAGAGGTCATGTGCAGAACTGTCCGGAGCGGACATGTTCGAACTGCCGACAAAGTTACTAAACAAGGACCGCAGAGCAGGCAGCTTGACCGCGATCACAGCGATTTGTATCTCGATACCCGCAATAATAATCATACGTCCCATGATGTACGATGTGTCCTCCGATATCAATTGCTTCTGCACGATGAAACGACACAGGCCGTGCACGACCATATGGCAATTGCTGGGGTTTTAGGCCACATTCCATGGCTTTTGCATCTCATCAGCCGAATTCTTGGCGCAGCATCCGGATACTCAAGCTTTTTTGAATAGTGCGGTGGTGAAATTGAGCGCAAGTGAAAAACATGGGACAAGCATCAGGTCCCGCAGGACCTCGTCTCTTGGCTTTTGAAGGCATACATGGGGAAAGATGTTTCCGCTCCTCCTTCAAGAGAGGCTTTGGATCAAGATGGCCGAGTGATTGTCATCGCCGGTAGTGACACTACTGCGTCAACATTTACTTCCATTCTTTACTTTCTAGCGAAGTATCCAAGGGTTCTCCAGAAGCTGCAGCATCAACTAAACGAGGTGTTACCCACAGGATCAGAGTGGTCATACGAAAAGATCAAATCGCTCCAATACATCGAGGACATTATCCAAGAGACCCTACGCTTACGGCCCCCAGTGATGACAGGAGGATACCGTGTCACGCCACCCGAGGGTATCACAGTTCAAGGGAGACATATCCCGGGAGATACCAATGTCTTCGTTCCCGTTAAGCTTATTCAAGAAGATGAGAGATACTACAAGGCCAGCAAGGAGTTTGTACCGGGGCGATGGAGTGAACAGAAGGAACTGCGAAGCGCAGATGCCCCATTTTTTCCCTTTTCATTGGGTGAGTCTCAACATACATATTCAATTTTCTTCGCTTAACAGCTTTCCAGGTCCATACCTATGCCCTGGGAAAGGCTTGGCGTTTCTCAGTCTTCGCATCGCTGTCTCAATGTTGGCGCAAAAGTATAATGTCAAATTTGCGACCGGTGAAACCGGCGAGGACTTCGAGACCAGGGCTCTTGACACCTTCACTACAAAGCTTCCCCCATTGCAGATCGATTTTGAGCCACGTTATTGAGAGTCTTCTTATCGTAAGAATATTAACCAGTTACAATTTTCATAGAATGAGTTACCTTAGCACGAACACACCGATGGCTGAAGCCGAGGCACCATCAGCAACGAACGGGCCCAACTTTACGCCTAGTCCACCGCAACTCATGGATCCCATGTCTATTTGGAGCCTGTTGCTTCAGAATGGCCCATCCAAAAAAAGAAAACGCTACGTAGCTTTGGATTACATTCTTCGGTCTCTCTACCAGTATCGGTTTACAATAAGTCAACATAAAGGGGTCCCAGAAATAAGATCGATCCATGGTATTTCAGTTCTCAACAGTTATCTGGAATGATAGCGAAATGATAGACACGCGCATATTCCCCAAGTAATATCAGCTAAGTGAGTTAATTGTCGAGAAGTCAAGGTTCCTATATCTTGTTAGAGGAGGCATAGGACAGGCATTCACTTTCGTAACTGGAAGGCTTTGGAAGGGGAAAACCTAAAACAACTTGTTTGAAGTGTACAAACATAACGGACAAATAGTGAACAATCTTTCAACTTATCAGTTTTATGCCTCGCAGTCTCAATGCAAGTCCTCTTCATTGAGAAAACATTCTTTAAATTCTTTTTCCATGTCCAAGATGCCTTTGACCCCGTGGGGAAAATGTGCCACGACCCTCATCTAGTTTCATTGCGGGTCGAGGTTCCATACAGTATCCCAAAGAAACCCCCCGCTTTGAACATATTAATAAAACTACCAACATAGCAATATGTCACACTTCATGTATAAATTAAAGAGAAACGCCGTTGTTGAGTGTTCAGTTTTCTCATCCCAGAAATACAAGCATCTTACCCGAGGCTCATTTCTCTGGTATCAAACAACAAAAATACTACCAGAACTTTCCATAATGGGTCCAAACGTGCGGAAAGGCGGAAAGCGGAAGGGGAGAAAGAGCCAGAAGACCGGAGAAAAAAAGGCCAACGTTAAAAAGGCGCGCACAAGTAAAAGTCAAGTTAACGAGGAGCAAGATTCTTCCCTGGACAGCGGGGATTTTATGATAATAGAACCAGGCGAAGGTTTCAAAATAAGTAAGACGCCATACGTGAAAGGCACGCCCAGAGATGAACCTATTCACGACTGGTCCCAGGCACCGGTGGGATGGAACCCTCAAGATAACGATATAGATGAGAGGTAAGTTATCATTAGACAGCATAATGGCCTCTCTGGGTGGCAAAAGCACAATCAAACCGAGTTTGATCCACACTAACTTCCGTACTTTACATCCTAAGCTCCTCGCTAATGATATGTTAGGGATGTTGAAGCAATGATACAAAGATGCAAAGATCGCATTGAAGATGGAATAATGCCAGAATGGTGGGAGAAGAAGCTTGAGACTTATTTAGGTCTGAAAAAACAGAATGACGAGGCCATAAAGTATTCAGGTGGACTGGACCTTCAAACTTCGCAACGCATACAGACCCTCGAGAGTATGAGAAGAGCTATTTTGAATGATGGGGCTACAGATGGAAAATTCCAAACTATTGAAGCTATTTTGTCTGCTTATTTCAAAAAGCAAATGAAATGGACTGATGGGATGGTAACCTATTGGGTCAACGGCGAGAAGATCTGCAATGGGCCAAAGCCTTTTGATTGGGAGGATTTTGACAGTTACAGCAAATCTCGTGAGGGAGAGTCGAGTTTTTGGGTCGAAGGCGTAAGTGGTCCGTGACATTGATAATGAGGCTTCGTGTGCTGACTCATTGCCCAGTTGAATGGGCCGGGCCCAGAGGCCATTTCCCCGACATACCTGGATGAAGGGAGAGTTATGATACAAGAGCCAATGAACATGCTAGGACTACATATGGTATCCAGACCTATTGAGATCGAACACTGTCTTTCATTGTTACTAACGACTAATTCCGCAGATTCAATTCTCCCTGAGGGTCGAGAGGCTTGAAGAAATTGACTTTATAAATGGGCGCATGGCACCGCTTGGAATGTCTGCAACTTCTGGAGATCCACAGCAGCCTACTAATCAGCTAGTGGAACCAGACAAAGACGTGATTCTCCCTTTTCTTGACGACACAGGATCCTCTATCATGGTAATTCATCGAAATGACCTGAATATGGCTGAAGCAAAAAACCGATTACAAGCCCCACGCTTAGGTCAAATCACCGTAGCTTGTCTTGGAATTACACATACTATGGAGACGGTGAGGCTCTATGTCACCATAAGAGATGAGTATTATCGGCCCATGATTAAATCCGTACCCATTCAAGTCGCCATATGTGACATAGACCCCGCTGCGTTCCGTTTTCGCATCAGCGGCCCGTGGATGCGCCATCATCTTTATACTGCGACAAAATCAGACTGTAATTTGAGTCTAATCGTGGCCTCGCGTAAGCAGTCGCTGTTGCTGGGGATTAGAGCAGTTCCTCACTCTCCTGGGCGCCGTCCCGCAGATCTTCCAATAGTAGATAATACATCGATATTAACCATTTGAGTACCACATTTCCTGTTATTGAGTTCTGGGTTGAATCTCATTTTAGCGATCTTTAGGTGGCACAGGCCTCTTCTCGTTATCGCTTTTCGCTGCTTCAATAACCACCCGGAAGCTCACATGTCCCTAGAATTTCCATTGTGTGGAGCTAAGTCTTTCTACTTGTTGGTGATCGAAGCTTCTGATCTCATCAGGACTGATATATGAAAATTGTTTGTAGGGGGGCAGCTCACGCTATTACATTTCTTCTTGACAGACTGAAATTTGGAAATTTTTTAAGCCGTACCTCAGCATGAGAGTGCTATTCATTAACTTCGGAAAAATCCTTATCTGTAACATAAGTCAAAAATAGCTCTTATGTAAATATTAGGTGCCAATATGTAATGGTGGACGATTGACCGGTGATCATCACGTGAACAAGAGGGTGGGCTTTCTACAGCTAGTTGTCAATTCGTATGTCAGGATGACCAGCGCGGTCAAGACCAATATGCAAAACCTGTAGTACTCGCTTAAAGTAGCTCTGTAGGCTAGAAATAATTTAATATGTTCAATTTAGAATAATCTAATCAAGGTCTTGATCTACGAGCTACCTGAAATAAACAAGAAAGAGTGGACCTCTCTCATCCTCAAACACCATTTAGAAACCCGTCGCCTCCAGCGGCAGTGTCGATCTTCATGGACTCGGTCAAGCCGCAGACCTCAAATAATTTGCGGGGATTCAAACCCTCAGGCGTTCCGACCACTCCTTCGTGTTTCAAGCGCTCAAAAGCAGACCGAATTCCAAGATAAGCAGGGGCCAAAGACGCAAATGAGAAGATCATAATACGGAATCCCATTTCTTGGGCCTCCTGGGTAGTAATGAGGGGTGTGGCGCCGTTCTCGACCATGTTCAGCAGAAGGGGCCAGGGAGCCAGATCCTGGACAGCCTGTCGGGCTTGTTCCTTTGAAGTAAAGCCCTCAAGTAGACCCACATCAGCACCAAGATCTCTGGCTGCCTTCAAGCGAGTGATACACTCGTCGTATCCATGTTGCTGCAAGGCGTCGGTCCGTGCAATAAGAACAATATCGGAGTGCAGACGATCCTTTGCCATTTTGGCAGCACGGATACGCATTGTGTACTCGTCAAGGCTGACAACTCGCTTACCAGCCAGATGGCCACAGCGCTTGTTCTGGATCTGATCTTCAATGTGGAAACCCGCCACATTTGCCTGGATATACTGCTGTACGGACTTGGAAACCACAAGAGGGCCTAGATGAACTTTAGCGACGAGACTGTGCACGGACATGGGATCGTTCTTACCTCCGTATCCAGTATCCATATCGGCGATCAACGGCGGGCCGAAAGGGTCCAGATTGGCGATCATTTCTGCATTAGTCTTCATATCATGCAGCTGGGCCAAACCGAGGTCTGCCATTCCCAATCTTGAAGCGGTAGTTCCCGCCCCAGTCTGGGGTTTGTTAGATATTGACGTCCAAGTATCATGGTTAGAGACAGATGGCTTACCATGTACATTGCCTTGAATCCGAGCTCGATAGCAACGCGAGCACTCAGGCCATCGTAAACACCGGGGCAGACGATAAGCTCGTCGGTCTCTTTCAACATTCTGCGCAGCTTAGAGGCCGCGGGCTGGACATAGAGAGCAACTGTAGGCTCCTGTCGCACCCCGTTGATTTCGTAGAAGCCATCCTTCTCAACAACAATAGAGATAGTCATCTTGAGAATATAATATTAGAAACTGTAGACTGGAAGATTGCTGTGATGAAGAGAAAGATCACGGAGAAAATCACTGCTACTTATAGCTTGAGGTTTCTGCGCGCGGAATGACACTTCCTGATCCGGCAAATGTGTTTAAAGCAGTTCTACAGATGTGACCTCTTGGCTTTGAGGGTATCGCGACATCACCCCGCTTATGTTTTAGACCTGCATAATCGAACCACACGCCAAGATAGATGGCGTTTTTCACAAGATGCTGTGATAGTGATGAAACTTTAAAGTCTGCAGAAAATGTGGCTGCCGGAACTTTTACGAACCGCGATAGCTGAATATTTCGTTCTTTCGGGATGATGAGCTCATCCAACGTTAAGCATCTTAGAGCAGTTTTCTGTGGCACATTAAAGCTATCGTGAGCGCGGCACCTGAATTACCAAAAATTGATATTCATCATGCAAGAGATCATCTCCGTCGGTCAACGTGGCTCGGAGGGTATGCGTGCTGGCTTGGCTCGGAGGGTATGGGTAGAGGTCTTTGGCTGCAGAAGGATCGTTGGGGTCCCTGTATCAACCCCGAAGCTAGTTCGCCTACATATGTGTGGCTCTCTGACGACGCATTCCGCTAGCTCACTCCTAGTATTGTACAATTGATCACGGTTGGATCCTTCAGCCCTGTACGAAGTGTGGCTTCTATTTGGTGGAAGTTCGTAATCGTCCGGACTGATAAGCTTCATTTTCGGGCGTTCCGTACCTTGAACTCGTATGTGGCTGGAAGACACTCCGGAAGAGGCGAAGTGGCGCGCCTCAATCTACACCTCGCTGCCCTACATGGGGCGGAAGAGTGTCGTATAGACATGTAACCCGGCGGCGCGTTGTCGTTTGATTGACCTAAATCAATTGACGATAACAGCTGCACACATGGGCCACACGTGCGTACGAGTCTGCATATGCAGCAAATTACGGGCGCCGACCCACTGGGGGGATAGACCAACAACGAGGCGGCCGTTCTTGGCGATTGACACCATCCCAACATTCGGACCCCCCGGTCTTCTGGGGTGGCTGACTTACTCTCGGGAGATCAGCGCAGTGTACCGCTTAGACCGCTGCTTCCGAGTTAGTGCGATTAGTTATACTGCCCGTGGGGGCCTTAATTCTACGGCCCAAGATGCTCTTACTTTGCACGATACTCGTCATGCGTGATTTAGAGTTGTGAAACGATGGCCAGAATTAGGAAAATGAACTTTGGTATCGCGCACCCACGTTGTGGCATCTTTTGCCACAACGTGCAGTGAAAGGAAGACCTGGAAGAGTTACAGCACTAAAGTCTCGGCGTAGGCTAGGCGTGGACTCTTTTTGACTTTCGTTGCTTGGCAAGACCTGCTTGCCCCAAGGGGATAAAATTCTTAGCAAACTTAAGCGAGTAATCGATGTCGGAAGAGCTGATATGAAGAGCCTCATTCTGCATCTCACGGCAGATACGAGGTTTGTGCTTCCGAAATGGATTCTTGGCAGGACGATTGGCTGGCGTGCGAAGTCAGTGTATGTTTCGTTTTTCCACGACTCAAATGCAACACTAATTAACGGGGGTCCAGCCAAGAAGAGGGGAAAGATTAAGAAGAAACATTCGTCCGTCGACGACAGCTATCGAGGATATCTCGTTGGGCCCCCGTCTTCCGTCTTTGTCCGAAATAATTTCGCGTCGCTAAAGCAACTATGATTGAGGGGCGAGAAACAACTGTCCCAGGGCTTTCCAGCTTTCTTCGGGCTGAACTGGACTCTCAATACGCGGAGATTCTTCTCTACGCATGCTGCTTGACATCCGGTCTTGTTGATAGCACAATCTACAATGGTACAGCTTTGAGTCTCATCATACTTCTCAAATAGCTAAATATTCTCTTAGCTTATCGAACCTTCGTATCTATGCAAACTGGTGAGACTCCCCATTCTCCATCATCTCTCAAGTTGCGAGATTTCCACAGTGCTGACTACTTCTTTTGTTCAGGCAACACCATCTTCGTTGGCCTAGGAGCATCCAATCAAAACCAGCGGCCATACGGATGGGCTCGTTCATTGACGTCGATCGGATGCTTTACCCTGGGCTCATTCCTGTTCTCCCGACTGAATAACATGCTTGGGCCTAAAAGCCGTGGAACTCTAATGCTATCCTTTTTCGCTCAAGCTTGTATAATCTTGATCACGGCTGGATTGATTGACGGTGGTGTCATCTCGAGCTTTGTTGAACAGAGTAGCGCGGGTACCGTGGTACATTGGAATCAAGAAGTGCCAATTGTACTTCTGAGTTTACAAGCAGCGGGTCAAATTGTGGCAAGCCGTGCCCTGGGCTTCAACGAGATCCCTACTGTGGTCATCACAAGTCTTCTCTGTGACTTGATGTCCGATCCTAAACTCTTCTTCTTGCGGAACAGCAAGCGGGACCGACGTGTCGTGGCCTTTGTCCTTACACTGCTTGGTGCGATTGCCGGGGGTTGGGTTACAAAAGCATCCGGTGAGATAGCTGTAACCCTTTGGATTTCAGGGGCCATCAAGATGATGGTCGTAGTTGTTTGGGGGCTTTGGAGGGCGAAGAAAGCATGATACAGGAGTTCTGGCAGATGTCAACTTGTCTTTCCCTTTCACAAAAGTGGTTACATTGGAAGGTTATGATCATGATGCCAGGACGTTACTGTATTGGCTGCAAAACTTTCATGAAATTACACGATAGAAGACAGAAAGCAGGCAATTTGAGGTTCAATGAGGCGCGACCGTAGCTACCTTTCCTTAGACCTTTTACATGAATAGAAGTCACATCTACAATATGCAAGTCCTCAATCAATTTGAGTATACAATCGATCTACTCTCAGAATTCTTTACAAAAAGGCGGCTAGTACCATTATATGCGGACCAATGTCACCACACAAATATCGTTACTTGATATTCTACTGGTTTCTTAATGGATCACACCGTGGAGTTCCCCGTGCAGTTTGCTTGCTCCTCAGTATCTCTATATAAGCCTACCATCCTGCACTGCTGTACCTGCTGGGTTTCTCTTCTTCACACTCCTCTTCCATCAATATTATTTATATACATTCATGATCCTTGTCCAAGACCTTCATCTCCAAGCCTCCGCCCCCAAGCCCCTGCATATAGCAGACAGTTGATGGCAGGTGCTAAGACCCAGCATCTTTTTGGTGACTTTTGCCCTTTGTTTTTATTTTCTGACTTTCTTTATGGTTTTGAAGGTCTGACCAAGCAAATTTTTGAGCAAAACAAATTCTTCATCCAGCTCAAAAATAATCAAACATTAAACGCCAACATCATCCACAACGCCTGCACAACAACGAACACGAAAATCAGCACCGCGAAGACGCATAGTTTCAACAAAGATAGTCAAAGTGTCTTTGGGCGCTCTGGAGCTGCCTCAAAGTCGGGAGATCGTATTGGCGGAAGCCTATTCGACCACCCAGGCTCTGGTGAAAAGAACGAAGGCACACGGGATTGTGGCAAGTCCTCTTCTCGAATTAGACTGAGCATCCGTCTTCTCCGACAGGCCGGAAGAGTAGACACAACCGGCAAGAATGGCAGCACATATGGTGCAGGAGAAGAAGGAATGGATTGGCTTTCAAACGACTCACGCCATTCCTGCTGCTTCTCAAGCCTATAGCTTGGCAAATCTTCAGAGAAATGCACACGCTTCTCCTTGTGCTTGCGTTTCGGAGGCACCGAAGCGAACTCTTCATGATGTGACTGCCTTTGTTGACCAGGAGAGAGCAGCTCTGAGACGTCCGGAGAGTCATCGTCAGAGGCTAGGGTCGTGGGAGGGACAGAAACATTTTCGCGAGGTGAGTTAGGCGAGGGAGCGAACTCCAAATGCTGAGACCCTTGTTGACCAGGGGAGAGCAATCCTTAAGCACCCGAGGAGGCACTTGCAGGGATTGATGCCGAGGGAGGGGTGAACTCAGCAGCAGAAGCAGGCAGACGGCATGAAGTAGACTCCAGAGAGACTTCTTCAATGGGACTTGGGGCTGGAGTGGGCAGGGATGGTTGATCATCTTCCCCATTGGACCAACAAGCCGAACATTGGTCGGTAGACTTCATGCCAGGGGCACAGCGGGCGTGTAAAGAGTGGTACGAACACTCATTCACAAACACTATTTGTCTACTAACCAGATGTCCTCGGCAAATGGAGCATTGGGCAGATGAGACATCGCGGAACGACATTTTGCAGGAAGGCAGGGCAAATAGGAGATCTAACGGGCTGGCTTAGTATGAATTATCTAAGATGCAACGCAGAACGAGCAGGCAAATGACTAGCATACTGATGAAGCAGGCGATGATATATGCTGGGCAGATACATGATGCTATGTGCAGGGGAGATGGATGCGACCGGGGAAATACATGATGGGGAATGCGATGCGAGGCACAGGCGGGATGAATACGATTGGGATGCATGGTGAGCCCACATTTGAGTGCCAGATGGGTTGGAGAAGGGATTTAATGGAGATGGAAAAGCTTAGAGCGGCGATTCCCGGTATGAGGTTGGTGACGGAGGGAAAAGTTGGGGGGGGGTGTCGGGGCTGTATATATGCTTAATTAATTACATTACTGGGGTCTGCCGCTTACGATCGCAAACAATTTTTCTTTGATGGTGTGCGATTGATGGCAAGCTCCGGTAAATTTGACATTTTCGTTGGATGTTTTCATGAAAGGTGCTGTTAAGGGGGGGTTTGATTCATCTGCAAACATTCAAGCGGATGATGCCGTGTGGCTCGGCGGATGATTCCACGGTACATCTCGCTTCCCCAGATTGCTTGGTAGATTCTTTGTCCAATGATATTTGCCCATCAAACGTGATCAGGCAGTCAAGCTTTTCGATCGCGTCGATCAATTTGGAGCGTTGGACGCCCCAACGGCTCCTCGGTCGCAAGCGAATGCCAATCGGGAGGTGCCGCATGCCTCTGTAAGGCGATTCATCTTACGACCGAGGTTTCGATGCATCGCTGGGGAAATGGGGTTGTGTTCTTGAGTTGAAGAGTAAGAAGAGCTGAGCGGACGTTGTATAGTTCTATATCACGTGACATATGGGTCAACCTTAATTTTTGACATCCGGGGAACATCGTCGCTCGTGCGAACCAGTCAATTTCTAGTTTTCATGTAATGATTTTTTGCTCAATTCAAGGTTTTAAGTACATTTTTTTCTTCATTCGATCAGTGTGACCGATACATCTTCGACAGGTCATCAAAAGCAGCACGACGCTTGTCTACGATATCGAAGAATCGCTCTTGGGGTGCGAATGCGCCCACGATTACATGATCCTTCCCGCTCAGAAGTCCTTCGTGCGCCTCGTCTATGTACTTGTCTAGTGGCATTCCAACATTGCGACCGGATTCTTCACCCATGTAGTCGTGCAATTCGGCTGGGGTAGTTAGTTAATGCTGCAGTGGCGAGCATTATGAGAAGGATGCATGACTTACTCTGCACGGCTGGAGGTGAAACATCGATCACTCTCGTGTCGTGGTTGCGCAAGTTCTCACGCAGACACAAGATGTAGGCGTTCAGGGCTGCCTTTGTCGCGGAGTAGAATGCGACCCACGAGGCAGGCACGATTGACAGATTCGACGTGGTGCTAAGTAAGTCAGCTTAATGTTTCTCATGCTAGCTCAGTTTACATACAAAGCCAAAGCTGTGGGAGTCTTCTTCTCGAAGAAGAACGGAAGGAACGCATTGGTGAAGGCGACAATGCTAAAGAAGTTCACATCGAACTCATTGCGAACCTTGTCCATTGAGATACTCTCGGGCTTAGTCAAGTCATATGGTCTCTGTACGCCAGCATTGAGCAGCACAAGATCGATATCAGGGTGCTTCTTGGTGATGCTACTTTGACGTTAGCTTCTGCCGCACGGGCCAGCGGTTCGTACCCACCTGTCCACAAAACCAGGGATTTTGTCGGTCTCAGAGATGTCGAACACAACGCCATCGGCCTTCTCCTGGCCATGCTTGCTCACGAAGTCGTCTAGGCGTTCCTTGCGGCGACCTACTGCTGTCACTTTCAGTCCTGTTTCGACGAAGCGATCGGCGAATGCTCGTCCAATGCCGGCTGTGGCACCGACAAGGAGGACATGCTTGTATGGGAAAGACATTTTTGCAATATCTTTGTTGCGTGGGACACGGGGAACTGCCGAAGAGACCTGAGGACTTGTGTATTTTATGTTACTGTAGAGTTTGGGAAAGTAGTTGGACGGATAGCACTGGATATTTATTCTCACAAGGAAGTTGACAGCGCTGCACAGTGAAGAGCAAAACGGAGGAATTTCGAGGGCAAATCGCCGATGGAGATAGAACTTAATTCCGTACGTCCGAATTAGATAATCATTTCCTGAAGCTCCAAAATGCAAGTCCACCGTATCCCTTGGTCGTCACCGATGATGTAGCCAGCAGCGTGCAGAACCCCACTTTAATGCAGGGAAGCCGATCTTAAGCCGAGACGCACGGTCCAGTTTAAGGCCGCGGCCCGGAAACCGAGTCCAAAGCCGGGGTACACCTGGGCTTTGCCTGCAGGTACACAACCTTGGAAAAGCATGGCATTTCGTTTCTGCCTATTCCTTGGTGCCTTGGAACATAAGGCTCCGAATGCGGCGGTATGAATAAGACGGGGGTTCCCAGTATGCTGAAGCGCTGTTCGCCATAGTCCCGCTGTTTGAGAGAACGTCGTTGCCTGATGGTTTCGCCAGTTCGATAATCGCACTGTGCGTTATGGCACTCGCCTTGGAGGTCTCTGCTGTTTGATCCAACTGCTGCCTGAGCATCGCGAGCGCTCTATGCAATCAGCGCTGTTTGATACAATCGCCATTGTCCAGGAAGTCGCTACGGAGTGACTCATGAGCGAACGCAGAGCTCTCCATTAATATTGTTGCGGCCTGAGAAAATTCCTGACTCAGTGCGATGTTTGTCGGGGTATTCTAGCTCGTCGTCTCCATCACATGACATCTACATGAAATCCGCGCATGAGATCTACAGCGCCTTATAGGGGACAGAGATATCGTACAAGTATCTGCATTGACATCTATCTGATACATCTGATACATCCAAAATCTCCAAGAACTCCAAATTCAAAGCATATACATCTACCGCCTCGAATGCACCAATCTCCCTCCAACCCACACAGATTTAACATTCCGATCATCGCCTCCCCAAACCCACTTCTGGATCTTCTCCTGCCACGTCTCCAAGCCAAAGATATCTACATTCCCAACCGGCCCAACCTCATCTCCCCCATGCTCGATCCCAATATTCCCCGGCGCAACAACCCACTCCCTCACAGCCCCGAGCTCAAGTAGCTGCGCATCGAAGAACATACCCTCTTCGAAGCCGCCGAGTTCATTCTCCATGTTGATGACAGCTGCCCCGCCGCGTGTCGCGAGGTAGAGACTCTCGTCAACTGAGAGTTTCTCGTGTCCTTGGAGAGGCTTTTTAAGGATTTCGGACCCGTGGATCCCCCCATCGCTTCCTTTAGACGCATCCTCGGTTTCGATCTCAGCGAAGGAGCTCGTGTGCCCTAGTAGTCTGGAAGAGAGACATGCTTGTCGGGTTGCTTCGAGGATACTAGGGCTATAGCCTCCACTGACATCTGTCCCGAGACCAACTGTTATTCCGTCGTTTAGGAGGGTGCGGACTGGACAAATTCCTGAGCCGAGGGCGGCGTTGGAGGCGGGACAGTGCGAGATCTTTGCGTCGCGGGTGGCGATTAGAGAGCGTTCGGAGGGGGTGAGGTGGACAGCGTGTGCGAGGATAGTCCGTGGCGTGAGGAGGTTATATGTATCGTAGACCGAGGCGTAAGAGTCGATCTCGGGGAAGAGCTCTTGCACGAGAGCTACTTCGTTCGTGTTCTCGGCGATATGCGTTTGGATGTGTAGTGGGGGGTTGTAGGAGGCTGCTAGCTTGCCGAGGCTTTCGAGTGCTGGGCGCGTGCATGTTGGTGCGAATCTAGGTGTGACGATTGGTTTGACGAGCTTGCCAGCTGGATCGAGTTTGTGGATGTAGGCGATTGTCTCCTCTGTTGCGGAGAGGGAGTCTTCGGGGGAGTGGTCGTGGTAGTAGTCTGGGCAGAAGGAGGGGTTGTCCATGCAGACGCGACCGATGAATGCACGCTGGCCGCGTGTATGGCAGAGAGCGGCGAGGGCGTTTGTGGCTGGGACGTGGACTGTTGCGAAGTAAGAGGCGCATGTTGTGCCGTGGGAGAGTGTGCGCGAGACGACCTGGTCGTAGACGCGGAGAGCCGATGATGGCGCGTCTTGTGGGAGAGATTTGGGGTTTTTGAGATCTCGTTGATTTCCAAATCCTGATTCCACAGGAAATGTATATGATTCTAACCAGTCGAGTAGGGTTGTTGAGCCGAATAACCCTGCATTGGGATATTGCGGCGCATGGATATGAGTATCTGCACCCATTAGAACCAGCACAACTAACCTCAATTCATACCCAGATATCAAATGGTACTCACCTATAAACCCAGGAAAGAAAAATTCATTGCGATCCTCTCTCCCAACGACAATCCTCACATTAACCGTCGATCCATGCACACCATTCGTAAGCGCATCAACATCCACCCAGCTGTTGCGAATCATCAAATCACGAAATGCCTCGTCGTCTTGCGCACTCCAGTCAAATCCCTTGATGCGACCATCATCTGTAGAAACCCAGAGTGCGCCGCAGTGACGGACAAGCTCCGGCTTAGAAGCGGAATGATCGGCAATCCGGGGAAGATGGATGAATGTGCCGCGGTAGACAGTCAACTCGTGGCTAGCCATGATCGGCTCTCTATAAGAATGCGATGAAGATCTGCCTTGGTCTACGGGTAGGTAGAATCAGGAGGAACGATTGTCGAGCGCACAGCTCTATCTCAAAGAAAAGCACAAAATCGCGAGTTTAAGCTGCCATGCTGGCGCTGTATTATATGTAGTGAGAAAGACAAAAGTAGGTCACGCGCAGGCTAGAAGTCAGATACCGAGCTCTGTCATGTGGAGAGAAAAGGCTGTTCCTGCTGCATTTGAAGTAAAGAAAGGCAAAGAAAGTTCGTGTCGCAGGAGCGGGTGAACTCGCCCGTTCAATTCCAGCGGGGGCTTCTGATAGTGGCAGCGGCCGGGTCCGATTACATACATTACATTTACTACAGATTCAATTGGCTAGGTGTCAGGTATGTTTGTTCGGTATGGTATGCGGGGCAGGGGTAGATAAGAGAGATAAGCAGCTCTTATCAGCCCGGCCGCTTCCAAGTTTAACTTTTACGAGAAGAGAGAAAGAGTTGAACAGAAGTGTTTATTCTAGCCGACTCTATGTCAGTAGCAATAATTATGTTGAAAATCAGCTCTATGCTCGCTGAAAGCACCAATCGTCATCATGAACCAAAAGAAATGTTGAATGTATACACAGAAGCGAAATGCCAGGCTAAGCTGGCCGATTACAAAAGGCGTGGGTATCATATCTACACAGTGTCCTCGACAGGTCCGCAGGTGCAGAAGAGGTTTTGGTCACCGAAAGCTGTAGCAGTTAGCGAGAATTCAAACTAAAAGAAGGAATGAATAACTTACCATCATCAACACGGGTCACAGAGGGCCAGAACTTCTTCTCCACAAGGTATGGCTGGGGGTACGCAGCCGTCTCACGAGTGTAAGGACGGTTCCACTCAGTGGAGAGCAGATCCTGCTGGGTGTGAGGCGCGTTCTTCAGCACATTGCCGTCGCGAGGCTGCTTGCCGCTCTCGATCTCGGCGATCTCAGCGCGGATGGAGATGAGGGCATCGCAGAATCGGTCAAGCTCGGCCTTATTCTCTGACTCGGTAGGCTCGATCATCAGAGTGTTGGAGACAGGCCAGGACATGGTGGGAGAGTGGAAGCCGTAGTCCTGGAGACGCTTGGCAATGTCGATGACCTCGACGCCGGCGGTGTCCTTGAAGCCACGGGTGTCAAGAATGAACTCGTGGGCACAGCGGCCACTGGCATTGGTGTACATGATGGGGTAGTGAGGCTTGAGGCGGGACATGATGTAGTTTGCGTTGAGCAAAGTGATCTTGGTGGCGTGGGTAAGACCCTTGTCACCCATCATGTTGATGTAGTTGAATGTGATGGGGAGGATGCTAGCGCTACCCCATGGGGCAGCACTAATTGGTGGAGAAGCGCTAGAGCCACGCTTGGCCTGAAGAGCCTCGCTGGTAGGGTGAGAAGGCAGGAAGGGAGCAAGGTGGCTAGCGACACCAATGGGACCGACACCAGGACCACCACCACCGTGGGGGATACAGAAAGTCTTGTGAAGGTTCAGGTGGCACACATCCGCGCCAATCTCGCCGGGAGAGCAGAGACCGATCTGAGCATTCATGTTGGCACCGTCCATGTAGACCTGACCACCGAACTCGTGAACGATGTTGATAGCCTCCTTGGCACCAGGCTCAAAGACACCGAAGGTACTGGGGTATGTGATCATGAAAGCAGCAAGCTCGTCCCTGTGCTTCTGGGCCTTGTCCTTGAGATCAGCCAGATCGAGGTTTCCGGTCTTGCTGTCACACTTGATGGTGACCACACGCATACCGGCCATGGCGGCACTGGCAGGGTTGGTACCGTGGGCGGACTGGGGGATGAGACAGATGTCACGCTTAGCGTCACCCTGAGCCTCCTGGTACTTTTTGATGACACGAAGACCAGCAAACTCACCCTGAGCACCAGAGTTGGGTTGCACAGTGACCTCAGCCATGCCGGTGATATCAGCGAGCTGCTTCTCAAGATCATCGATCATCTGGATGTAGCCCTTGGCCTGCTCAGCGGGCATGAAGGGGTGCATCTGGGAGAACTCGGGCCAGGAAACGGGGATCATCTCAGTGGTAGCGTTGAGCTTCATTGTGCAAGATCCGAGGGGAATCATGGAGTGAGCCAGAGAGAGATCCTTTGACTCAAGGTGGCGGATGTATCGCAGCATCTCGGTCTCGGAGTGGTGGGTGTTGAAGACAGGATGGGTCAGGTAGGAAGAGGTACGCTCCAAGCTTGCGGGAACAGAGGCGAGAGAAAGAGCTCCCTCGATTGTGACAGGAGAAGCGCCCTTGTGGGCAGCAAAGACATTGAGGATACCAGTGACCTCGTCGCGGCCAACGGTCTCGTCAAGAGAAAGACCAACCTTGCTGGTGCCGAAGCGGCGCAAGTAGATAGACTGACCCTGGGCCTTGGCAATAACAGCCTCAGCCTCAGCGGCATCAGCGAGCTCGATGGTCAGAGTATCGAAGAGAGCGTTACCCTCAGTGTTGGACCGAATAGGAACATTGTAGCCGAGAGACTCAAGCTTCTCACGCAGGATGGAGGTCATGGACATGATGCGCTGGGCAATCGACTTCAGACCAGCGGGTCCGTGGTAGATAGCGTACATAGCAGTCATGTTGGCAAGAAGAGCTTGGGCAGTGCAGATGTTGCTAGTAGCCTTCTCACGACGAATATGCTGCTCGCGGGTCTGGAGAGCCAGACGCAAAGCGCGCTTGCCAGTGCGGTCCTTGGAAACACCGACAACACGGCCGGGAACCTTGCGCTTGTACTTGTCAGCACAGGCGAAGAAGGCAGCGTGAGGTCCACCGAATCCCATGGGGACACCCAATCGCTGGGCGCTTCCGAAAGCAATATCAGCGCCGAACTCGCCAGGAGCCTTCAGCACGGTCAGAGCAAGCAGATCAGTGGCGACACTGAAAGTACCGCCCTGTCCGTGGATAGAGTCACTCAATGCTTGGAAGTCATTGACACCACCCTCGGTGTCGGGGTACTGAGCAAGAACACCAATCAGGTGGTCACCTTGCTCCTTGACGATCTTGAAGTTATCGGCCAAGATATCACCGACTACCAGGTTAATTCCGAAGCCCTCAGCACGGGACTGCATCACAGCGAGAGTCTGGGGGTGGCAGAGATGAGAGACAACGTAGGACTTCTCCGCCTTCTTCTGCTTGGAAGCTGGCATAGTAGCAAAGGACATGGTCATGGCCTCAGCAGCGGCGGTGGCCTCATCCAGAACGGAGGCATTGGCGAATGGGAGACCAGTGAGGTCGGCACTCAAAGTCTGGAAGTTCAGCAGAGACTCCAAACGACCCTGACTGATCTCTGGCTGGTAGGGAGTATAGCTGGTGTACCAGGCGGGGTTCTCGAGGACGTTTCGGAGAATGACTGGGGGCACGATAGTGGGGTAGTAGCCCGTTCCAATGTAAGTATTTCCAGAGACATCAATCTGCTTGCGGTATGTGTCCAGCAGCTTGAGCATATCCGTCTCGCCCAGACCGCCCTGCACGCTGGATCGGTAGAGGTTGATATCGGCGCTCGGGGCGGTGACCTTGAGGTCCTTCTTGGACAAGATGTCCTCGGGGAGCACCTGCTTCACGAACTCGTCCAATGATGCCACTGGAGGGTCCAGGACCGTAAGCATCTCAGCAGCCGCATCGGGCGAGGGGCCAATGTGGCGACGAGGGAATGTGTCGAGGGGCTGGAACAAATCCTGCGGATGGGGGTCGCCATGGTCGGCAAGGGAGCTCGAGTGTACCTTGCGGGCGGCCACGGTGTTCCAGCATCGTGTGCTCGCAGTGAAAGAAGACAATGACGCTGTTCGCAGGGCTCTTGGAGCTGGGGTAACTCGCACGCGCGACCGCAGAGCGAGCTGGCGGCCAGCGCGCAGAGCGAACCATGAAGCCGCCATTGCAGGAGCTAGTAGCGCGGGAGTGACGTCGAGTTGGATAGGAGCGGAAGCACTCTTCACCACACCAATTCAGCAGACTGCTCGGAGGAAGTTGAGAAGAGGGGAGAGATGAAGAAGAAAGAACGAGTGCCCGTAATATTTATCGCTTTTGCCTTTTTCGCCCTCCACGCCGCAACCTCTGTTTCTCGGTTCCTGCGCGGGCAACGACGGGAAACGCAGAGACCCGCGATAAGAGCTGCTATCCGCCCAATCGTGCTGCTCGCCGCGCATTCCGGTGGAGCCCCTCGATCGCTGATTGCGGTTTCCCGCCGGGAAACTGGCCGATAAAGACTCCACGGGATTGTGGGAGTCCTCCGTCAAGCCCTCCGTTAAGCTGGGAAATCCCCCGAGGTTGACCTGGAGTATCCCACTTTCCACACCTGGATCACACCTGGTCATACAAGGTCGCCACTATATCCTACAGTATACCACACCGCTGTCTTATCGGGGGTCAATGGGGCCAATTGACCTCCGACAGATTATATGCACTTGCGATTGCATCCTATGTGCCTATCTAGAGGTACGTGTACACCGCATTGTGGTCTACAGGTGCACATACCCCAACCGAGGGGTATCGGAACTCGGCGCCGATCGCAAGCTACAGTGGAGACCTGATCGAAAAAGAAATATGAATTGCAGAGCATGTCTCAGCTGCTTAAATCAAATGGCCGCCATCTTCAGGACCCTAGATCGTGTATCTGAAAGTGGAGTCTCCCTCAATCACCTTCTTGCCCTGATCCGCTTGCCGGTTGCTGTACCTGAACCACACGCTCAAAGCCCCGACGATAACGATCACCAGAATATTGCACCTGCCCAAGTCAGCACTAACGCAAAAAAAAAAAAAAGAAAGAAAAAACAGAGGTCACTCACGCTAACGCAGCATACATCCCCGGTCGATACTCCGGCGCGTCCTGATCCCGAAAGACCAAACTACTCGCAATCCCACCAATACCCCCCATCCCCACCAGCGTCGCGCTCGACAACGCCCTCGTCCACTGCCCGCGCACATTATTCGCCTGATAAGCCAAACAAGATGGGATATTGGCATTCGCGCCCGCAACAGTCAGGAACACCCCCGCATACCGCGTGGCATTCCCCTTCGCAAAACCCATCATCGGCAGCCCGATAATGCAGATCAGCGAGTTGACGACGAGAATCGGCCCGCGCATGTGGTATTTATCGCCGATCCACGCGGAGGTATACATCACTATACCTGCGAAGGCGTAGGGAGGCGCGACGAGGCATTGGGACTCGCCGATGCCGAAGCCCATTCCTTCGCGGAGGATGATGGGGAGGAAGTAGGCGATTGCGTAGGTTACTGTTGTCAGGCAGCTAGGGTTTATTAGTATTGAGTAGTGAGGTAAGAGAGGAGTGCAGTGCATACAAGAAAATCAACCCAAAGCCCCAGATCTTGAGATCGAGGGCTGGGCGCAGGAACTTCTTTAACGAGAAGGCTTCCATATCGCCGTCGTTGCGGTCTTGGTTGATTCGGCGCACGATGAAGGCTGCTTCGCGCTCGTTGAGGAAGCGCCATGATTTGGCGGCGCGGTCGGGGAAGTCGACGAGGAATACGAAGCAGAGTAATCCAATTGCTCCTGTGATCTACACAGTGTTAGTAGAGGTAATTATTTGCAGCTTGCAGAGATCAACATACCACTCCTTCAAGGATAAAGATCCACCGCCATCCTGTAAGGCCGTTCGTACCATCCAGTTGCATCAGGCCATATGCGAGGATTCCAGCAAGCGCAGAAGCCACACAGCCGATAAGATAGAAGATAGAGAAACGTTTCTGCACATCGTATCGTGTGTACCAGCAGGAGAGCAGATAGACCGAGCCGGGAAAGTAGCCTGCTTCGAGGATACCGAGAAGGACTCGCAGACCGACTAGCTGACCCCAATTTTTGACGAAGCCCATTCCCTGGATATGTCAGTTTTGGCTTGGATTTCGGAAGATTTGAACATACGATCATGCAGGCTGCCCAGGTGACCACGATCGTGCCGATGAAGATTGAGGGCCCGATCTTGCGGATCAAGATGGTCATTGGGGGCTGGAACAGAACGTATGGAACGAAGAACATCAAGACAACGATGGACTGGTCGGTTAGCTAGAATGCCAGTTGAGTCTATCGAGTAGTGGACTTACATATCTGTTTCCAGTTGTGAGGAGGAGCTCCTTGGTCATTCTGGCGAAGTTAGTATATACAACAATCTCATTCGAAGTCTCAATTACCCAGCGATGGCTGCAGCGCTCAGATTGGTTCTGTCCATCAAGGAGATGCAGTAGGTCAGACCAGCCATTGTGACCAGACGAAGATCAATACGGCGGATGATCCTCTTCTGTTCTTCAAGTGTGAATTCTTCATCTTCGAGGACGCTAGGGTCTTTCCGCGTGATGTCCTCGACGCGCTCATCGCTGAATGGTTTTTCGTCGATCGCAGACATACTGTCGCGACCAGTGTTTGTGTAATCTATTACGATCAGATCTGTAGTACCAAGGTAAAAGATGGTTGATCTTACAAAAAAGTAATCCGTAGATAAGTGATACCGATTGAGGGAAGGAGAGGGATTTATGCTCTGCCCGGAGAGTACAAACTTCCACACCATGACGTGCATGATTGCAGGCCAGACCAGACTCGCTCTACACCTTCTCTACTCTACCTAGGCTACATGGCTCTTTCTTCGAGCATATTAGCCGACTAACTTTACAACCATCGGGCCAATGACTTGATTCAGACGGAATTTCTGGGCAAGTCTGAGCGCGATACAGGAGGGCGGGGGAGCCCCGCATCGAAACGGTGGACATGGTACTTGTCGACTTCCCCATTCACGGCAGGTGGCGGATGATCGAGGCGAAGATCTGGGGATTAGCCGGGGGGAGACTGGGCTGGATGCGGGGAAGCGACGTGTCTGCAGCTTGGCAGCTTGGCAGCTTGGCGGAAATGTCCCTGGAGGGAATTTTCTTTGACAAGTAGGGATTTGGAATTGGACTTTGGGCGTGGATAGTTACGTCTTTGACAGTTTAATTTTGAGAAGGTACCTGGGTGGGACAGGGAGCTTGGGCTAGAACTTTGTTGAGTTGAATGTAGAAGATCTCAAAAAGTCTTCAGGAATGTGCTGGGGCGACTCATGTGACTGCCGCTCTAGGTTTATCCACTAGTCTATACGAGCTTCTTTGTCCACTGCCCAGTCCTGGAGCTACCATTGTCGGTCTCCCCGACGGCCAGAGCGTTGCCTCGGTACTGGAGCTATTTGATGGAATGGATCGATATACTCGACTGCTCACAAGATCTGATGGAAAGATGGTAACCATTAGCAAACAGCCTATGTCGGGGGTTGTTGCTATTTGGGTATGCGTATAATAAGCCATCTACATTTGCCATTGGCACGGATATATGCAGGGCCATGCATCTGCCGAGGGGATCCTGGTCTTCGAAAACGTGCTATTTCCTGCCCTTGATACCGACGACCATTAGCTCGGTGCTAGTCGAGCTTACACTTTGTACTTTCCGGGAACTGCAACCTTGGACTACTAGGATCTACACAGTAGCATATTATGTCTATGAGCCCCTGAGACTCGAATGTTATTCCTATTCAGCTGCCTCATTTTAGTCGAAAGTACGGTATCCCATGCGATTCTCGTCCTCCTCCAGAAGCTGATCCTGTTCATCGTCAAGTCGATCTTGCGCAGCTATCCGGCGTCCTTCGATGGTCACAAAACTGACAAGGGCGATTCCCACTACAAATCCCGCAATAGCTAGAGCGGCGTTGATGGGGATCGGGTTTTCGTGGAAGGTATGGTGTGTCAAAGCGTCCAGTCCGTACTGAGAGAAGTTAACCAACCCGGAGAGACAAATAATCGTCCCGTAAACGCGGCCGAACGTGGTAAAGCCGAAGACCTTCGTGGCGTAATCACTAAGAACATCAGCGTCTGTTAATAAATTGAGAGCGAGTTACTTACGACATCGCAGAATAATAAAGCGGCCGCAGTAGCACAAACAGAACCACAGTTGAATACCCCGCCCAGGTGGCTGGGATCGAGTTTAAGATGCCGATGATGGTGGTAAAGGCAACAATAAGCGCCAGCATAGCTGCTACGCTGAGCCGATCGAGAAGCATTCCAATGAACGGCGTACACAAGACACCACCAACCGGCAGCGCAACGTCGAAGAAGTCATTAATCTGACTAGCAAGGTCCGCCGAGCCGAGCATGTACTCGTACTGAGAGCGGATAGTCGCAATGAAGTAATTCATGCGCACCATCTGGAGAACCGTCATCAGAGTGATTAACATGAACCAAGGCGTCATCATCTGCTTGTGCGCCGGTAACCCGTGAAGCACTCCCCAAACCCGACTCGTATGCTGGCGATCTTCTTCTCGCTCTGCTCGCTGTTGGATCTCGTCTCTGCCGCCTATGACCCGCCGCAGCTTCCGCGCTTTTCGTTTCCGGCTCTCTGCGCGAGTCTTGCGGATTTTGTCTAGTTCTGTATCGCTCTCGATATCGTCGTCGGAATCGTGAACATCCTGCGTCGGATCGGTGGCCCATTCCATCTGAGATTCGAGCTCGAGCGTGGAATCGTAATCTCGTTTTGGCATCACCGTGACGAGAGCGATGAATATGACGACTGGAACAGATATATAGCTGAAGAAGAACTTGTCTGGTGTGAATGTTCTCCCCGATGCCTCATAGGCCGACCGATAGAAGAGGTAAACTCCCGCCGACGCATCGAAAGCGCCTGTGATTAAGGCGACAATAGTACCTGAATACCTTGGAAAGGCGTTCGCGATTTGGAACGAGGGAACAAATATGAATGTCCCACCCAGTGCGACGAGGAAGTTGCCGGCAAGGAGCATGTGTAATTCTGGGTTGCGAAAAGTGTTCGCCATCAGGGTACTGCCAGCTGCGAGCAGTAGACAGCCGATAAGGCCGCATACGCGAGAGCCATATCGATCGAGTATTGTACCAACAGGGAGTGCTGAGACATTGGCGGTGATCGAGGAGATGGTGAAGAAGAGGTTGAGTCTAGTGATGTCAGCCAAGATCGGTGAATATAAACAGTGGACCTACCTCAGATCCTGCAGCGAGCACAAATCGACTCCTTCTTGCAGTTCATCCTCCGTGCAGCGGTTATGGTAGACGCCTTCGTCAATGAGTACTGGCTTGAGTGCTGCGAAGCCGAATACGATGCCAGACGCGAGCCAGCACGCAATAATCGTGATTATCACCTGCACTTTTCGATGTCAGAGCTGGAGATAGCACTAGAGAAGAAGGCTTACCTATTCTTTTGACCGTGGAGTGTTTGTAGGCAGGGATTCCCACAGGCTGCGCGATCGCAGAAACAGCTTGGCTTGGTTGAATCACATCATAGCTGATTTTGCGGTGGATAGGGTGGAAGTCGTCTGGGTCATCTGGAGCTATCTCTCGATCTGTGCCTTCCAGAGCCGAGACGTGCTGGACCAGGGACATGCTTGACCACGAGTGTTGAACAGGCAGTCGAGGGGAGGTTGGGAACGTCAGGTTGAAGAGGGGGTCGACGCCCCTAATCAGGGAAGCTTCTGCGCTATTCTAGGGTATAGGTCCGACCTCGGCCCCGCCACATGGTGTGGAATTGTGCAATCTTTCTAACAAAGCTTGCAGCTTGCATTTCTACGGGCTTCTCTACTTTTGAATTTATATGTGAAGTTCCGGTTGGCGATATGTGCAGAGCAGTGCTGGTGCTACCAAATGAAGGACATGAAGCTGTCGTGTGCATCAAACCTTATTGCGCCAATGATCGGCTTGTGGGGCTGCCGTTTGGGGGCAAAATAACCAAGTCTACTTCAAGCTTTACAGAGAGTTGAGGTAACGTATTCTAGTAGCCGTATGCTCGAAAGTGATATATGTTCTTGCCGCTTGGCATAGACTTGTGGTCTCGATATGCAGATGCTATCGATACAATTTTCCTACGGAAGCAGCGATACAAACATATGCGATGGCCTAAACTCCGGACAAAAGCCCCGTGTGCCACTGCATTTAGTGCAATAGAAGGGCACCGTTTCTGTGCGACATTGGAAGTCCGTGATAGGGGATGAGCAGCTCCCTAAAAGAAATTTGACGGACAGCTTACAAACCGCTCTGCAGACGTGCCGAGGTTCCAAACTGTCTTGCGATAGCTGGCTGGCCGCAGATGGCGCAATGTGCAATGTTTCTCGGATTGCGAAATGTCGCGTCCCGGAGACAGGGAATTATGACCCTGAGGTCATGCAGGAATGGAAATCGGGGGCTGTTTGGCTTCGGATTGATACCCCCTGCACGAGATTTTGAACCTTGATGGTCCACACTATCCCATTAGTTGATCACTGTCAGTGGTCATAGGAATTATCGAACTGGTGTAGCGAAGAGTCTCGGTGGTGATAATATTCAGTTTTTCTTTTTCAAATTCGATTGGGGTTTTTGTTTACTCGGGTATATCCCAATTTCGCTCTTTGTTGTGAACTGTGCTGCCATTTTGTGCTGGATACCGGCTTAATTTATACACTTAAACCTACCCCTCTCATTTACTTTGTGGAATCTAAGATCACTAGATAAGAGGTGTGAAAATTCCAAGAGAAAACACAATCAGCATGCTAGCACATCGGAATGTAGAGCTATTGGCGTTGGAGAAAGTCTTTGCTTATCTGGAAACCAAGTTGCCTATACAGCGAAAGAAACATCCTGACCCGCTACAAATATACGTATCAATCAAGAAATTTGAAGCGCACGCGGTCGTTTCAACCATTGATTCAAATTCAAACAAATATCACCATTGGTGCCAGCTGGACTTCGAGAACAAACTTTCAAACTGAGAGTGGCATGAGCAAGATACTATCTCCAAAGAATCAAGGCATTGGAGCCAGTAGAACAACGGCACAAGCCCCTTGTCAACCTCCGTAAGATGAGTTGCAAGCAAGAACTGCAGCTGGGGCCGTGATACCCAATACAGGTCCCAACACGGCGCCAGCAGCGCCATAGCATGCCAACACAACCGCCGAACATTCAGCTTGGCACACTCCGTAGCCAGCAGGCCCGGCCAACACACTAGATGTGAACAGCACGGAGCCACAGAAAGTGGACATTGCCAAAGAGGGTCGCATTATGTCGAATGGGGAGATCAGAGCTCTCAACTTCGGTGTAGATATTAATAGGATAGCTATGAATTGGATATTCACTTGTGAGGGATGCTCACGATTTTTTGTCAATATTTGAAGCTTTACGAGTAGAGAAAGCCAAGATATCAATTGATGGACAAGAAAAGGAGCAGATAGATCGATGATGGATTATTTATAGAGGCTTGGATTACAACAAAAGCTTACAAGCTTATGAACTTATCACGATGAGCTCATCACAGACACACTTTGCCATTACAATCCCCATGGGTTAAACCACCAGACAGAACATGCTACACAAAAGGCATTTGAATAGCAAGCAGTACTCATGGAAATAAGATTGATGAGAAAATTGCCGATTCAAAAACGCAGATCAAAAAGTATCGTTCTGCATTTTTACAGCACTAGATTGTTTGAACAGGATTATATTCATGGATAGATATGGGCACCAGGGAAAGCCAGTTGGTATTTGGCTTTTCTACATGCAACGTGGCCTGATGGATGTCAAAAGGACAAAGTAGATGTAATGGCGCTAAGAAAAGCTAAATGACAAGAGTCCCACGGGAGAAATATGTTATCTACCAGATGTTTCAGCATCAACAGAGCCTTGGATGAATCACTATTGTAGCGTTGGGCTTCGCACTGGCGATGTACCCACCAGACTGACAGGCGTTCTCCACTCGCTGTTCACGATTCTGGATCAACAGTCATACCACAAAGTCAAGTGCATAGATTTAATCAAGGTAGCCATGATCAAGGTCCAGCGACCCCAGCAAATGACCCTCTGCCTCTCATATTGCAGGACAGGCCTTGTTCCTTGACAGCTGCGGGCCCAAATAGATTAAAAATGACGTCGGGTGCGCCCATGACGTATGTGTCAGCTGTGCGCAACGGCCTGCTGTTTCGTAGTCTCGATCTGAACAAGACACATAATTTTAATCAAAGCAATATCCTCAGAACAAAGGATCATTCAGCTTGGGGGGGAGCTCGAGCTCATTGAATTGTACAGGACAGATCAAGGATCGCGGGAGCGGACCACATGGCGTCCGTTTCGATCAGCGCGCCCGGCCTCGGCAGCGGCTTTCTATACAACAACGGCTCCAACAATGCGCGCGTTTGCATTACCTCGGAGACCAACGAATTCGATGCGGAAACTCTTCAGAACTGGGAGAATGAGGGCTTCGATGTCAAATATGAGCCGTTGAACGGCGGCGGGAAGGACTATGAAGCCCGACTGATGGCAATCAAAGGTGGACTGGGTGTTGGTGAAAATTACGCAGTAATTGGTGAGCTCAGCTCCTGGGCAGATCCCAGAATCAAAGCTAATCAGTGCGACAATGTGACACAGCGTACGGAGAAGCGGCAAGCTACTGCTTGAATTTCTACGCCGAATCAATGAACACCTCTCGTTTGTGCGCCCTGGTGGCTTATTACCCAACACTTGTTCCTGATCCGAAGATTCGATTCCCATTCCAAGTTCAAATGATTGTCCATCTAGCTGGTCCGACTATCGAAATTCTTCACACCCCGACCGCATTAGGGTTGCAAGGGAAGACACGACGGAAAACTCGACAGCTCAGACCTGGTATGGGGACTGGAGAGCGTTTTAAGTGGGCGTATCCAGCATACACGTATGACCAGGCCCAACCAGGCTTTGCGGAACTTGATATGGAGGAGTATAATAATATTGCCTCGGACCTTGCGTGGACACGGTCAATCAAAGTCTTGCGCAAAGGATTCTGCAGGGACGTCGATATCGAGAAGGGGTTGGAAGAGAATCAAGAGGGTAAGAAAGTTTATTTCTAGCTTCCTTTCGTTGATACTGACTTTTGCAGCCAAATTCTTCTCATCAAATCTCGCCAATACAATGGAAAGCTACGTGAAGCACAAGACGCCGACGGTGACATATACCTCCACCCTCAGCGGAGGCATCGGCACCCAAGAACTTCAAAGATTCTACCAACGATTCTTCATCGGAAAGCTCCCGCCTTCAATGCACATTCGTCTATTATCTCGAACCACAGGCTCCGATCGCATCGTTGACGAGCTATATGTATCTTTCGAACACACTCAAGAGCTCCCTTGGATGCTCCCGGGTGTGCCTCCAACCAACAAGGCCGTGGAAATAATCCTTGTCAGCATCGTCAGCGTTCGCTCCGCCAAGCTCTACTCAGAGCATGTTTACTGGGATCAAGCGAGTGTTCTCGTTCAAGTCGGCTTGCTAGATCCAAAGCTTGTTCCGAGCGGGTTTGATGGCGTAGACAGATTACCTGTCATCGGTCGGGAGGCGGCCCGCCGCATTCTACAAGAAGACCCCGAGGCGGAGGGGCCTAGCTACCACAATCGACTAATTCGTCGCGCGAATGCAAAGAATCGGAGAGACCAGAGCTCTAAAGCATCGACGGCTGGCGATGAGTCTGCTGCAGAGATGAAGAGCGAGGCTGATCTTCCAATTCAGAGTGGAAACAAGGGGAAGAATGTGCAGGATAAGCAGAGCGGGAAGCCGCCGAAGCTTGGGAAGAAGGGTGAGGCGGATGAAAAACCTGAACAGGAAGACGACGATGGTGATGCTACTGAGACTGAGGCTACTCCTGCTAAGCCTCTTGCTAAGGCAGATGGAGACAAGACTGCTTTTGTGGAGGATGAGAACGGGGAGGAGTAGGGTGCTCCAGGTGTTTTCGAGCAACGAGCGGCAATTTGCATAGCAGATTGATTAATTTCAGCATGATGACTAGTCCATACATACAATTTGTAGAGCAATGTATCCTCTTCAAAGGCCCTTAAAGCTTTGGATGTTGAAAGCAATAGCAACCTCCGATTTGCAGAGAGCACAATAGGGACTTTACTTTAGGGCACATTTGAGGTATCCCTTGCAATGGGTTTAAAAAAGTCAAGACCTTCTATTCCCCACGTTCTTAAATTAGCGACCGCCATTTTGTCTTCATAACCGAGGAGGCTCTTCCGCACGCCACTAACCGTCTTTAGATCCGCGGCGGCTATCATTTCTACTCTCCGACAGATCTCAACGCGCCCCAAGAGAGCGCCCCCTGATTTTCTGCCCTAGCTGATGGTAAAATCAACGCTGACCAGGCACTAGAAAATGAGTCATGGCCAAATCTGCAAACTAAACTGTATCGAAGTGGGTCAAATCACCATCGCTCCACGATGCGGCTCTCAATGCCCAATGATGAGGAGACACAGAGTGGCATGAAGTTTGAACTAAGCAGTTAGTGCTTCAAATCAAGCAGGATAGGGCAGAAATCTGCCTTGCCAGCGGGCGGATCGCCCCCCTTAATTACTCTTGTCAGAGAAGGGTAACCAGATTAAGGCATGCGACGGCCCCCTGTGGGTCAATTCAACGAAAATAGACTTGTTAGATGTATCACTAACCTTGCACTAACGAGCCTCTGGTAGTTCAGGCCAGTGACAGAGCAGGGCTTCGGGCGGTAAGAGGGTGAGGCTTTCTCTTGGATTTTCCTATGAACTGACTCGGGAGATAAATAGTAAGTCCTGCTCCTGCCTCCCTTATATCTTCATCTACTATAGCCAGGTATCTGTGATTGCACACAACAGCCAAGATGCAGCTCGGAATCATCATTACCCGCATCTTTCAGGTACGTCTTACTCTCGTAGGATTTAACCTTTCAAGCTAATTATATACAGCTCCTGTTCAGTATCATCGTCCTTGGCCTTTCCATCACTCTCGCTAGGCATCAGGTCGTTGGAAAAGTCCCATCACAAACTGGATATGCAGCATTTGCAGGTGCCCTTGGAGTGCTCGTCACGATAGTTGGCTTTGTTTCGCTCTGCGTCACTAGCCTCCAGGGAGTCGTAACCTGGGTCCTCGATGGATTGGCAAGTGTCGCTCTTCTTGCCGCTGGAATTGTAAGTATCTAGCCACTCTTCGAAATTTGAAATACTAATCTGGAGTAGGTGTACGCCGTCGCACTCGGCACCGTTGACTGTAACAACACTCATGCTTGGATTGGATACGCATGGGACAGTGTGCTCATCAGCGGAGGTTGCATTACAAGGGATGGAGATAAGTACTGTTATGATGGACATGATGGAGAGTATATCCACCCGCGATGCGTTCGTGCTAAGGCCGATGCTGCGTTCATGTTCCTCGGCTTCGTCGCTTGTATTGGTGCTTTGGTCGCTACGTACTTCGCGCGCCGACGTTAAAAGACCGATTGATGGCAACTGTTTGAATTTAGGATACTTATATCCTGGAGACGAGAGAGATCATTGATCTCCATGTAATGAAATGACACTGACGCTCAGTTCATTTGTGGTGCATACTGATAAGAATACGTACAATTGGATTGAAATTTACCACATCAACGGGTATTCTCTGCTACATATCATGCTAAGGAAATGTTAGATTTGATATTTGAAGGGTTATAGAAGCCGAAAATAAGATTGACGATTACGGCTAGTTGTAAAGAATAGGCCCGGGAGATTCAACTCGGTCCGCTGCTACCGGCCCGAAGGCCACAAGCCGGTCATTGTATTCATCACAGGCAGGTTTCTTGAACAATGAATAAAGTATTACTATTTTCCGTCTCTGACTGAGAGTATATGTAATTTCAGTATATGTGTTGAGTGCATATAGCCAAGAGGTTCGCCTAGGTACCTTTGTGGTCTATTAGGCTCCCAGCCGTTTGGAAGCAGTATTCCGTGTTCTGATTACGGAGCTTAATGATTCAAATGGGGTACCAAGATTCTCATGCAGTGATTCTGCTACTTGATTTTGTTAATACTTAGTTTTCCGTGGCGAGTGTCGGTCGCCCTTCCGAGTTTCGGGTCGGGGAGCGAGATCCCGGGAGATGCGATAAGGCGTTAGATCAACACTAAACAGAAACAGCATGCTCAAGGTATTAAACCCCGCAAGTAGGACGCTTTTTCCCACAGGATTCTCTCTACTGATGCTGTCAGTCTTATTTTCGCACCAAATCCCAAGTGCGTATCGAAACGAGTTCAGGGTCAGCACTCTATGATAACGTCATGGCGGAAACCCCGGTTGTTACCCTTTTGAAGGACTTAATGGCAGTGCCATCAACAAGCGAAGAAGAAAACGCGATCGGAAGATTTCTTGAGCAGCGTCTCACAGACCTGGGCTACAAAGTTGATCGTATTCCAATCGCCCCGGGAAGCCCACGATGTAACATCTACGCGTATATCAATTCACCCAAGACTCGAGTCTGCCTGACCTCTCATATGGATACTGTCCCGCCACATATTCCTATCCGAGTGACCCCGGAAATAATTTACGGACGTGGCGCCTGTGACGATAAAGGGCCTATGGCAGCTCAGATTACCGCATTGGAGGAATTGCGCCGTGAAAGCGCTGTCCAGGACGACGATGTATCCCTGCTGTTCGTTGTTGGCGAAGAGAAAGGTGGACCGGGAATGTTCGCCGCCAACGACATGGGGATGTCATGGGAAGCGGTTATTTTCGGCGAGCCAACGGAAGGTAAACTTGCTGTTGGCCATAAGGGCCATTTTGTCTTCGAGCTTACGAGCCAGGGCTCGCCAGCCCACTCCGGATACCCAGAACGGGGACATAGCGCCATAACCGAGATGGTTTCATTGCTTGGCGAGTTGAGCCGACTAAGCCTGCCATCTTCCGACATCATCGGGCCGTCGACATTTCACTGTGGGAAGATCCAAGGAGGGGTGGGGTACAATATTTTGGCGGCTGAGTGCACAGCGCTATGCGCGATACGTGTGGCCAGTGATCTTCCTGACATTGTGAAAAGTGTTGAAGAGATAGTCAAAACGTATGAATTTGTTGAACTGAAGAAGTCCCACATCTACCCAGAGACATACTTGGATTATGATGTGCCTGGGTTTGAAACGACTGCTGTTTCTTTTGGAACGGACTGCCCTCGCCTCAAGGGTGATCATAAAAAGTATCTGTTCGGGCCAGGGACAATTCTCCTTGCACACGGGGAAAATGAGCAAATAGGGATACAAGAGCTACATGAAAGTGTTGGTTCATACAAGACCATTGTCAAGTACTGTCTCAACGTCTGAAGGCCGTCTCATCATTGCTATGTTGGAAGACGATGGCGCAATTCAATAGAAAAAATGACGATAACATTGGACTTTGGTTTTCCCAATACGACTTGAAATTACTAGATGCTTTATCGCACAAGACGTAAAGAGGCAGACACTGAAGGATTATATGAAGAGTACAATCAATATTCCTTCTGGAAATGCCATGTAGTGAGATCTAGAGGCCATGATCTAGTTTCCTTTTCGGCATAAAGCACGTATATTGTTACCGATGTGCTTTCGAAATATTCGATTTCTCTGGTTTCAGCGTACGTATACAGGAGAAATGGGAAAAGGGAAAGGCGAGAAGCGAGGAGGATCTCGAAGAAGATGAAATCGCACAAAGTAAACATTTGAGCCCCATCTGTGCCCATCTGCCGAATCGTGCCATAGATGTTGTCTACTACGTGTAAAGCGTGCTGGTCGGTAAAAGGTACTCCTATCACTCGTAGTGGGACTATCCTAAAAGCCTATGGACACGTGACAATAGATTTCGTTTTCGACATGCCCAGAATAATTCGCGATGAAGGATAGTTAGTTGTCATGGGGCTCTTCAATAATAAAACTTCAAGCTCCGTACATCATTTGAACAGTACATCGTACCCCATCAGGGTAACTCGCCCACACTGTAGTCTTGTCTTTCAGGAATTGTAAGAGATACTGCCCAGCTGGACTATAATGCTGCATTACTGGGAGATTATCCACGCTACCACTGGAAACGCATTCAGGACAAGAGAGCGAACAAGCCTACCGTCAGTGCGCCTGAATTGACTCCGCTGGACGTGGGCCTTGCGTAGTATGCCGCATAGCCACTTGTTCTTAGGGGAGCTGCCACATACTTCGTCCCCTCTCGCGTCTAGCCAGTCTAGGCATCTTTGGTTGGTAAGGTCTGCTGCTGTAAAGACGGGGGCATGGCCCCCCCAGGCTTGCTTCGCCTAGCTTAGAGAAGTCTGCTGCAACCCGTAAGCGGTGCAGGGCATTTTGCCGTGCAGAATTGGCCCTGGTCGTTCGCTGGTAATGATCCACGGCCATCTGCTCGTACTTCTTGAACATGGGCGAATTGTGGACCTGGATAGCCTCAACCTTGCAATCAGGCAGCTTGGTCAGGGGCTCATGGTGCCATTGGGACTGCGCAGTTCGACGGATAAAACACCAGTTGTCAAGCCAGCCCTTGAACTCTTGGACTGCCATGGCACCGGTAGCCCGTGCTTTAAACCGTTTCTGTATCGTCCGGATACCAGCCGCGTAGTCTCAGTGTTCACATATATGGCGTGTAGCTTGCCAAAAAGGCTGGGAATGTACCGTGTAATTCTTCAATCATGCTATACCATGCACCGTAAAGCATCTCATCCGTAAATCGTGCAGCCCCCGGACAACATGCCCGGAATCCAGCCAAATCTCTGAGAAAATCTAACAGATCCTGCCCGGTTGGACTGAATGGTCATTAGCATGGAGATAAATAAATTCGGAAGCAACTTGAGACACTGACTCAGTTCCACTATCCCTCGGATTCCACCAGTTCACCCAGGAAATGGACAGCTGACGAGTCTAGGCGCGTGGCAACGCTCTCCGCACCGCTGTATGCGGACACGGAGGTTGAATAGATTGGAAGGCAAATTGCCTTCCCCAAAATGTGCTGCATGGCTGAATTTTCTAGATTTTGGTTCGGGTGTTGAAGAGATATTGGTTTTTGAAAAGCTGTAGGTGTGGAAGTTAAAACGCATGATGCTGGTTACTTGATTTACAGCCCTTGTAACATGGTTGAAAATCAATAAGATGTTAAACCTTCACTTCACAGCGCGTTCATCTCACCCGTTGAGGCCGGGTTCAAAGGAAACTAAAACTGAAGAAAAGAGTGACATCATGAGCCTACATATGCACTGATTCTTCTTTGAATCGGAGGGCAGATTTGCCATTCAATAATTTTGCCTTTTATTTCAGTTAGCAATCCCTCACCGAAAGCTACATTCCTGGGCCTGAATACCCCGGGGAGGCCACAGACCTGTGTTGATGAAGACCTCGCTCAGAGGAGAATCCAACCCCACTGACGCCTAAGATGCCTTCAGAACATATGGTAGTGTATTTCTGCCTTCCTGATACTCGTATATCGGATTTTTTGAGGTCTCATATAGAGATAACCTACGTCGTGAAGGATAGGCTGCATCATAAATCACTTTCCACACGTGGTAACACCGGATTTCAGCAAATTCCTGAGTAGCAGAGCAAGCTCCCTTGATGCCCAATCATCAATCAATGGTTTTCTAATTTCGTTTTCCTTCTCCGGGGAGTAACATCCCGTACAATAGTTATGCAAGGCTTGTATGGGCCAACAACGGTGGGTTTCAAAAGGGGTCTGCTTCACTGAGGGCAAGTTGAGACGATGACGGTTGCAATATTCATCATGCGATGAACTGTTGGGAAAATGGACGATGGAGGGGTGCAAGCGATGGCTCAGCGGTGCTAAATACTAACAGCAAGGCGGAGTATCCCGATGAGATTTCCGTCAAGTATGGCCTTGCGGTTCGGAAGAAGATAACTTAAAATCTAGAGATCATCCATGGTCTAAATCGAATGACAATGGAGTGTAGAGACTTGACACAGGGATTTATGTTCTCTCCATTCTGGAAGGGCTGCAGGTGTAATTCTTGAATCAACTCTTCTAAGAGTGCTGGTGCAAGGGTTTCATTGGACCGTTTCCTGTAATGAAGCACGCCGTCTGTGAAGCGTTAATCATTGGGATGAGTGACCAGCTTATCTCACAAGTCTAAGAGATTTAAATAGATCTTGACCCACTGGGTGAAGATATTTTGTCCAAGGATATCATTGAGACCCCTCTATGACAGACTCACTGATAAAAACAAGCCTAGGGTCACAACAAAAGGCTTATGTACCCTGGATACGGACGTCTGGCTCTGATATTGCTTGGGTCCCACCATAATTCTCTATATTACTTGATTCTGACTCATGGGAGTAGAGGAACATGGAAATTATGAATCGGCAACATTTATCAGGATTGTGTGTCGTCTAGCTCTTCGATTGCGAATATCTGACATGATTTCCAGCTCACCGCTAATAAGCACCAGTACAGCTTCTGGAATCTGTCCTCCAAATCTGCAGTCGTACGTAAGGCTCTAAGCCCCATTTGAAGGACTGGTGAGACCTCGCTGTGCGCTAAGATCTGTAAGATATGTAACCATCCCTTGCCAGTCGCAGGATCAGTTGATAGATTTGTCGCTCCATATCTTGCGAGTAGTGTGATAGAAACGTTGGGTGCTGACCAGGCAGGACCTCTAGTAGTACACACCAGGCACCAAACATATGGTCATCGGAGAAATCGGGACCATGTATGGATAAAGGCCGAAAAGCCGCGAAGGCCCGAAGGAACTGGAAAATGTCTTGACCGTTTGGACTGGGAGATTATATTAGGACCATAATGTTACTTTCATATCCCACGTACGCTGAATCACGCGGCGCTTGGCTCCACCAGTTGCTCCATGCCGTACGAATGTCGGTTCTGTAGCGTTGCGTCGTTGCTTTGCCAGAGGTTTTGATTCGACGGCGGATCAAGGTGATATCATCAGGAACGTCCCCCTGACCAAATATGTGCTGCATCTTGACTTGTAAAAATGCTTTGAAGCTTTTCTCAGGCAAATTGAGCAGTTGGGTAACTGGGTGATTAGAAAGACTGACAATGACATCGGTTGATTATAAACTTTCATATTAGAGTGAAATAAACATTCAATGAATGTCTTGAGGTCCTATTCACTTGAATGCCTACATTTCACTGTGTTCTTCACTTTACAGTCAGAGCCTACTTATTAACGCGTAAAGTACATTTTAGATCAGACACAGGCAGCGACACCTGGATGCCAGATTCGACCTCCAATAGCGTATGTGAAGACCGAAAATCTCTCATTGAGTGGAGAAGGTAAAAAGGCATGGGATCTTCGGGAAACTGTACACATGCATAGCTTTTCAGCTCAATGTATCCATGGAAATGTTCGGGCTGGGGCTTCGGATTCCCGTGAAAAGCAGGAAAGGCTAGTTTTATTAGAATTCTTGTGGATGTTATTATAATAGCATACGTGTTTCTCGAGCCGTACACGAGTTAGAAGAGGCGCGTTGGATAGATGGCCTGCTGATATCGACAAAGAGCCGCCATCCGTTAATGCTTTCCACGAGCACATCCCCAATTGCTGGCGCGAACCACACGGGTCAAACGATATGCTTTCTTTTGACATAGAAGAGATTAACTGAACATCGAAGCTAGATAGTCTAGCGAACAATACTGGATCCGAATGCGCGTTGTCTTGGGCTGTGCTTCCATCGTCGACATAGAACTAAGAACGAACAACATCGGGTCCAGGGGAGAGCCAGTCAGATCCGAAGCGGTGGTGGCAAATCAGCCAACCTTTCAATTCCACTGGTTGCCCGTGGGTATTCTTCATGCCATTGTTTGGGTCTAACAGCGTAACCCGCAATGAGGGCGAGATAAGGGTTCCCGGCATGTGGCTACATGTGGGAGAACAATCCTTCGGACCGCGCGGTGGGGCGACCGCGCTCGTCATCCTCGGGGAAAGGGTCTCCAAAACAGAGACACCGCGCGAAACCGCAAACTATCATTTTCACAGGTAACATCACAAGCCCGATTCATACAGACAATATGCCACGAACAATACGCGTCGCAGTCTTGGAGTGCGACACTCCCATTCCACCAGTGGTGGCTAAGTTCGGAGGGTACGGCGATATCTTCGAAAGACTGCTCAAGGGCGCCGTCGAGGCGAACGGCGATCCTGAGGTCTCTGTTGAAATCAGCAAGTGGCACGTCGTCGACAACCCAGTCTATCCGAATCCAAACGAGGTCGACGCTTTCCTCCTCAGCGGCAGCAGTACGTTCTCCGCAGAGATCGAGATTGACGATGGCTAATGCGCGCTTCTAGAACATGATTCCTTTGCCGATGATAGCTGGATTCTTCTCTTAACTGAGTACGTGAAGGATGTTGTTCAGGCGCACCAGAAGCCTGTAGTGGGCATTTGCTTTGGACACCAAATTTTGGCGCGAGCGCTTGGAGCTAAGGTCGGTCGTGGCGATGGATGGGAGATCTCAGTGGACTCGATGGATTTGACGGACGTTGGTAAGGAGGTATTTGGCAAGGATGAACTTGTGAGTCTTTTCTTCGGCGTTCTTTTAGGGGAACTTGGACTAATATGCCTTAGCATCTCCATCAAATGCACCGTGACATTGTCTTCGAGACACCTGAGGGCTGCCAAAACCTGGGATTCAGTGGCCCTTGTTCGGTTCAGGGCCTTTATAAACCGGGCAAGATCATCAGTGTTCAAGCGCACCCCGAATTTAACGAAGATATCATGACAAAGATTGTGCAGGCGCGCCACGATTCGGGTGTGTTCAACGACGAGATGTACAAGAGCGGCTCAGCCCGGGCAGGGAATCCCCATGATGGCGAGCTTGTTGCAAAGAGAGTTATTCAGTTCCTGCAAGAGGCGACAGCATAAAGCAATCAGTTAGAAATGAAAAAAATCATAGACATCTTAAACATGCAGCCTCACGCGTAGCCACGATAAGAGCGATAAGCCGATAAGGGACCGCGGGGGACCGCGATAAGCAGAGCTCCACGTATAATAACCGCCACTTCCCCTCGTCATGCACACTCTCTCACAACAAACATCCTGCTTCACGTTTGAATTGGCATAAATACCACTTCAAAATGTCTAACGCAGTTCGCACAATCTCCCCTGCCACCCATGAGGTGATCTTTGAGCACCCAGGCCACTCCCTCCAAGAAGCAACCAAGATCGTCGCAGCTTCCAAGGTCGCCTTCGAATCATGGCGCAACACAACCCTTGATGAGCGCAAGGCGTTCGTCAAGAAGGCATTGGACCATATCGATGCCAACATTGATACCTTGGCCAAGGAGGTCACCTTACAAATGGGTCGCCCCATTCGTTTCCCCGCTGGCGAGATCAAGACCGCGCGTCTTCGCGCCGAGCACATGATTGACAATGCGGAGGAGTGTCTGGCAGATCTTCCTGGAAAGCCAGAGGCTAACTTCAAGCGCTTTGTGAAGCATGTCCCTGTTGGCCCTGTGCTCATCTCTTCCGCCTGGAACGTAAGCTGTACCCGCCCTCTCGTCAATCTTGCATATACTAACCCACTGTTCACTAGTACCCTTACCTCACCGCCATCAACGCGATCGTCCCTGGTCTGCTTGCCGGAAACACAATCCTCCTTCGTCCTTCCCCTCAAGTCCCACTGTACGGAGAGCGCATGGCCGAGGCCTTTGCCGCTGCTGGCCTCCCCAAGGACGTCCTGCAAGTGCTTCACATCGGCAGTCTGGACGTTTTGGACCAGGTTGCTGCGCTTCCTGAGGTTCAGACAGTCTCATTCACTGGATCTACATACGGTGGACTCCGCCTACGCCAGGCAACCGCTGGCCAGGTGAAGCCTGTCAACCTCGAGCTTGGTGGAAACGACGCCGCTTACGTTCGCCCCGATGTAGATGTCAAGGATGTTGCAGAGAACCTTGTTGACGGTGCTGTTTTCAACAGCGGACAGAGCTGCTGCGCTGTAGAGCGTGTTTACGTACACGAGAAGGTGTACGACGCGTTCTTGAAGGCCGTTCAGGAGGAGCTGAAGACGTATGTCCAACTTCACTTAACCCATGATTCGCGCATCCTAACATGTCTTAATAGTTACAAACTCGGTGACCCAACAAGCCCCGACAGCAATGTCGGTCCCGTTATCTCTGATGCCGGCAAGAAGAAGATCCAATCCCACATCGAAGACGCTCTCTCCAAGGGTGCCGAAAACTCTACCCCAGAGAACCCAACCTTCGCCTTAGAAAAGACCGCCACAAAGGGCAACTGGCTTGCCCCTGTTGTTCTTACCAACGTCAACCACAGCATGATCACCATGAAGGAAGAGACATTCGGCCCTGTTATGCCAATCATGAAGGTTTCCAGTGACGAAGAGGCTATTGCCTTGATCAACGACACCGACTATGGCTTGACTACCAGCGTGTGGACCAAGGACTTCGACGCCGGTGAGAAGATCATCGACCGTATCGAGGCTGGTACCGTTTTCATCAACCGCTGTGACTACCCTGCTCCCGATCTCGCTTGGACAGGCTGGAAGTCCTCTGGCTTGGGCTCTACTCTCGGGCCTCGGGCCTACGATGGATTTACCAAGTTGAAGAGCTACCACATCAAGGGTGTTTCAGCTTAAGGAAATGCGTAATTATAGAAGTTGGTAGATTTGTGGTGCTCTATTTATCTGATGACCCGTACAAAATCACGAATCTAATTTATGTTACCTGAGCATCTTCCAAGCTTTCTCCCAGTAGTGTATATCATTATCTCATCGTAGAATTCTTTAATTATCGACATAACAAATTGATTCGACAAGGGTATGCTTGAAATCACGGGACTGTTCTTATCGCTGCGGCCTCGCGTTCGTGGTCGAGCCCCACACCGCGGTCCCGGAGCGCGCTTTGTATCTCTAACCGCCGCCAAGACATGGATCGTGGACAAGAGTTGCCATGGTTTCTTGGAATTTCCCCGCAAAGCCCAAGAGGCTGGGCGCTGGAGAAACGCCAGAAAGATAAAACTTGAGGCTGCTGTGGGCGCGGCACACCGAATCAGGGTGATGATACCCGGGGCCCTGGCCGTCTTTCGACGAGCAAGAGAATGAAGCCTTCCAATGGGGTTTTACCTGCCATTATGTGGTTGTTCTGGTCATTGACATAGACATGGCGCAAGTAGAGTCGATCCTATAGGTGTAGATGGATCAAATCAATCGCTGTTTGTTTGAACATGGAGCGAGAATGTAGAATCCCCAAATAATGTTCACCAGTCACCTCTGTTACAAGGGAAGGTAAGGAGCTCTCGTAGTTGCGTCGCTCAGACACTCATTTTATGGGTCCCAGTGATCTGGAAAGCGATGGAGGCTTCTTTTGGTCTTGGTGAATCTGCACAGAGACCCAAGCTTGCATCTGCGATGACCTCTCCACATAAGGATGAAGCACAAAAAGAGGCCTGATCAAATGGTCCGCCAAATTCCGGCGTTCACTCAAGCGAATGATATCCAAATCTGATGTTCCTGCATCGTGCGTGATATATTCCAAGGTCCAGCCTCGGTGAATGGCTGCTCCCACATAGCTTCCAAGAGCTGCAGCGTCCGGCGCATATTCCCAATGCCAAAGTGTGTGGCCATCAAGGATGTTCTCGAGCGCAAATATTCTTGCTGATCTTTGTCTTCTAGACATGAACCAACAACCGCGATGGGCCAGCACATCCCAGAGTTGATTCGTGCGTTTGGTAGTAATTGTTCAAGGTATGCCATTGCCTCGGTCACCGCGGCTTGGATCAGGCCTTTGTAGATCCCATCAGGGCTGAACTGATAGCCACCGAGAGCAGAATACAGATAAATTAGCATGGCTTGTTGAAAGATTAGACCCGCCATGTAGACGTCTGGGTCAACCGAGGCGTATGGTGCCCAACGCATGATTTGGGCTTGAATGGAGGCAAACATCGCCAACTCATCTGCGGTCGGAACATGAGCTTCAGCTTCTCCAGTCATCCACTGTCTTCCCAGGTCAAAGATGCAAGGGATTAGAAGTAAAAGTTCCAGCCAACACCCACACAAGTTCCCGACGTAATTTGTCGTCAAAAGGCCGCGTGCGCGTTGTTCGAGGTCAAAGTTGAGAAATAGCTGCCCGCTAAGCCTAGCATCGATTGAGATCATGCTCACAGATGCTGTGTAGACGTAGTACTCAACCACGAATGCTTTCAGATCTCTCGGTACAGCGGTGTCGCTCTTTTCAAGCAGCTTGACAAGTAATGAGTTGGCGGCCGACAAGTGATCGAAAACAGTGCCAGTCATGTCTCCCTTGGCAGTCTACCAAGGTTGTTAGTATCTCCATTCGCTGCAAGTGGCGATGTGGTCTTACCTCTGTGAAGCACATGAGCAACGCTCCGACGAGGAGCATGAGTGGGTTCGGCTCCTTCCCATCAATGAATTCAGTCACCCCTTTTCGAAACAGCTGGATTGACTTCGTATAGTGAGACTGGGCCAGAGAGTCCGACTCGTCCCCTCGTCGAAATGCACGGTGGGCCGCACTCTGAGTGATAACCAGCTGCAGCAACAGATCGCTAGTAAATGCTAATGGAACAACTTGTACAAGAAAAGGGTTGATGGGTGTTGTGCCATTCGCCATACAATCTGCCGTTGTGCCCAAATAATGACTGAGCAGCTGATAAGACTCTGCGTCGTAGCCTGGCAGCATTGACAATGTTCGTGGGACAACATTCCCAACCATGGTTTTCGAAATGACCGAATCTTCACAATTGCTTGTGCTGGACTGTCGTCGATGCGCTTGTCCATTCAAAATAGTGGCGCCGTCCAAGTCTAACGGCTCGCCACCCTCCACGGATTGGGCCCCAACGGACGACCCCGAAGACAGCCGGCGTGGAGAAGGGCTACCTGATGTCGAAATTGACCCAAGCTCTTCCACAACACCAGCTTCACTATCTCGCCGATCATCGAGATCTGATCGTGTGAATTCCTCCGGTGGGCCTGAGTGTTTGCGCCCGGGGACCGTGGATGGCCACTGGCAACCAAGATCGTTGCGCATGCAGCCGCCGCAGATCGGGCGAGCTTCGTCGCACTTCTTCTTTCGCCGCCTGCAGCTCCAACATCCTGTCCGGACACGGACTATACGTTGTGTGCGTTGTCGATCTGGAGGCATGGTGGTGTGGAAAGGAAGAAGTGTTATCAGAGCGGAAGACGAACTGATAAGGCAGACTGTGGGGTAAACTTTATTCGCAGCATTGGCATCCACGACGATCGAAATCGTCAAGAATGGCCTTTTTCCACACAAAGATATTTCCATGCATTGTAAATAGTAACCGATTCTTCATTCCAAGTATTGTAATCAGGCAAAATATTGGTGAAATGCAGTAAGACTGGCCGTTATAACGATTTGAAAAGCCATTTTTGAAGTCCCTAGATAGCCAAAAAGCGATGTTTGAGGCTAGGTGCAATATAATTATCATCGATGTCCAAAGCTTGGTATCATGTCTGAAGACCCGCGGTCTAAGCTAAAGGCCGAGCGATTTAGCTGCATTAGAATCCCAGTAGTCACCCCTCACGATCAGCGGGCGCGGGTAAAGCACACTAGCGATGGGATCCATCGGAAATACTCTTCCACTGATGCTCATAAAACAAGCCTCCAATTTTAGCCAGTTCAAAGCCTCAGGTAGATCTGTATCCATGATTTTCAACTCTAACTTTCAACAACTTTCCTCTGTCAAAATGGTTAAGACGTTGGGGTTCGCTGATATCCACGTTCCTACGCCCGGCTACGGTGCCATGGGGCTGAACTATGGACTGGGTTACGATCTTAGCTATGACGAAGCTGAGCCTGTATTACTGAAGGCTATCGAGCTTGAATGTACATTCTGGGACACGGCCGTGAGCGACGTCGCTGGTGTTTCATTACGGTGACAAGAACTAACATCAGCTGGGTTCTTTACCAAGTCGGTATGAATGAAAAGTCGGTATGAATGAAAAGTCACTTGGCGATTTCATTAGTAAACACTGGGTACGAGAGAGGCTATTTGGTGAGCTTTCTAATATTAAGCTTTCGATTCCAAGAGGGTGAGACTAATTGATGGTAATAGTCGCGTCAAAATGCGGATTCGGTATAATGGAAGGCTCATTTGATGTCACAGACACCCCTTCACATATCAAAGAGTATATTGAAGGCACTATAGAGCGACTTGGCTTTGCCTCAGGCCTATATTATCTGCACCGGATAGATCCAAGTACGTCACTCAGCAAAACTGACGGTCACTCATTCTGACTTTGGTATAGACACCCCATTAGAGGAATCAATTCCCGCCTTGGATGAGATCCGTCGGGCTGGAAAACCCAAATATATCGGTTTGTCGGAATGCTCTGCCTCGACTTTAAGAAAGGCCAATTCAATAGCTACAATTGATGCCGTCCAAGCCGAGTATTCTGCATTCGAGACCATGCACGAGTCTACCGGACTGATAGATACCGCACGGGAACTTGGGATTACTTTCGTTTCTTACGGTCCATTGGGACATGGCTGATTAACGGACGACTTTGATTACAAGTCTCCCGATGATTTTTCACCTGATGACTTCCGCCGAACTTGTATGTGATCCTCTTACAAGGCTTTATGGAAATCTAATAAGCCTTTAGTTCCGAAGTTTATGGGTGAGAACTTCTACAAGAACAAATCTATTGTTGATGAAATGAAGAGGTTAGCCGCCAGCAAGGGATGCACTACCGGTCAGATTGCACTGGCATGGGTTGCGTCCCAAGGCATTATACCAATTCCCGGTACAACAAAGCCTCATCGCCTAGAGGAAAACTGGGCTTCCAGAGAGATAGATTTCACAGATGGAGACCAAGCAGCCATGCGCCGAATCGTCTATGAGGCTAAGCCCGTTGGAGATCGCTATCCGCCTAATCATGAGCAAGCAGCGGGACGTTGAATATTAGAGTAAATGAGGGTTCCACCATCCTATCATTCCTGAATTGTTATGAGTTAGTCCTAGAATAGCGGAGAAAAAAAAGAAGAAAACCGATTTGCAACATATCACATATCGCTGTTCCGAAATTAAAATCCACAGTTGCTATTGGAGTCACACGGATCGGTCAACTGTCACAGTTGCATGCTTTTGCTCAACTTTCTCCAGCCCTACCTCCTCAGGGGGTATAATGGTCTTCGAAAATTTACGAGTGGAGACCCGATCTCTGAAGAGAGTATTGAGCTGTTCAAGACTACGTCCCTTCATTTCTGGCACGTACATCCAAGTCAGACAAGTAAATAGCACTGTCAGTGACCCATAGATATAGCCGACCTTGCCTCCCAGGTTTGCATACCCAACTCCAGTCAGATAGGGCGCAGTGAAAGACACCAGGAATGCAGCAATAACAGATAGTGAAACAGCAATATTGCTGGTCTTCTCCACGACGCGCCGGGTAGATGTCTCGCCAAGCACAATGTAAGGTACAGAGGCCCACGAGAGCAGGTCGAAGTAAAACCAAATAAGTACACTAGCTACCATAAGGCGCTTCTCTGTTTGTGAGGGATGTGCTATATTTCCCATTGCTCCCATGATGAAGAGAAATATGGCGTTCATGATTCCACCAATGATCAAGATTTGGCGTCGGCCGAGGGTGTCGACAACAACACTGGTCAGCATGACAGCAGCAACTCCCAAAGCTTGTTGAATCATGCCAAGCTCAAATGAGTTGTTAAGTCCTTGTTGCTTGTAGAATAGAACAGAATATTGAGACACGAAGGCTTGACCGGTGATCTGTTGTCCAACCATAACAATCACCGCGATTGTGGTTCGTCGCTGCGTAGGTATTAGTTCCGCTCAGGTTTCGAAAGAGACGAGTCTTACCCCATTACTAGCGTTGAAAACTTTCTTCCAGGATCCTTTCCCTTCATTTCCATACATTTGTGTCAGCATACCAATCTCTGCCTGTATATGCTCCTCGGGAGCGCTTTTCTTGCGTAAGCGCCGAAGGGATTGTGTAGCATCTTCGATACGATCACGCGACAAAAGCCTACGACACAAACATTAGCCCGGGCTTATCAATCTTCGGAGCTTATTAGTTACCATCGAGGGGATTCAACGATCAGAGGATAAAATGCCAAAAGGAGCGCTGGCATTAAATATTGGATTCCTACCAGCATTAATGTTGACTTCCACTTCTAGAAATCAAAACTCACCAACAGATATGCGCCATCCAGCATTAGACTTTACCGTTGATGTACCGAAGTTGATAGCTGATGCCACAAGCTGGGCAACGGTGATTTGCAGCTGCAGCTGCGATGTCACCATTCCACGCAAGACGGCAGGGGCACATTCCGCCATGAATGCAGGCATAACACTAACTGATATACCGGTCATCGCATAGGACAGCATGCGTCCGATTGTGAATTGTGGGACTGTGGTGGCTGTGATCTGAAGCAAGATCCCCCTAGGCATTATCAGCAGACATACTTGCTTTATTGGGGATTGACTGACACAAATGATGTTTCAATAATCGTAAGGATAGACTTTTTACGACCTATTCTCTCTGCTAGTGGTGCTGCAGCCCAACAACCCTACTCATAGTCAGCTACTGTGCGCCTATGTGGGCAGATTCAGCAGCGAGACCTACCAAGAGCTTCCCCAGATAGGGAAATGAGTTCATAATCGACGTGATATATGAAGCAATTGCATATTTCTATGTCGAGGCATCATATGACCCAAATCTCGCGATAAATGCTACCGCATGTCAGCATATTCATCTAATTGTCAGATGAATTCACCCACGTTACATTGCTTGCACTCCCGAGAACACAGAGACCTGCTCGAGTCAGCGCTTCTGTCGTTGTTTTCTAGAGACATACTGACATCATAGCCAAAGTTCCACGCAGTGATAGCTAGGTAGCTGATCCAGTGAGTTGAGTATTCAAAACATTACCGAGGTACTCACAATGTCATGAAAAGCACCATGGGCGTGAATTCACGTATACGTTGAAGAAACGTGAGCTTCTCGCCCTCGGCGACGCCCCCGGCTTGCACGGCAGCTGGCATCGCATCAACACAACAATCAAGGATGCTCGGTGTGAGCAGATTGAGCATCAAATTCTCGATGGTGACAGTGCATCTCATATAGAGAAAAGATCGGGGTAAGCCTCTCACTGGAGCGGTGGTGCTCCGTCGTGTATTCTGGGGTAGCGGATCTCGGCAATTTCGAGGGCTCGAACGCTCACTATACCGACTATGGCAAATCGAGCTTCGTAAAGATGACAACCAGATAAAATTGCTTGCATAAAACGAAATAGTTTTTCCAAATTCCATCATCACTTGATAGCCACCCATGATACCTCGCTTGCGGATATCGGGTACGAATAAACGAGATCCGGCACAGATGCAATGAGTAGCAAGATCCGATTCGTGCTTGAAAATCATTAGATCGGCACGCAATCCTAGGATGGGATTTCGGAGAGAGCTAGATGTTGTTATCTTTAGATTTGAGTACGTGGATATGGTGTGTCGCAAGTGTGATCAAATCTTCATGTACAGATCAACACCAGAGCTCCAGTGCCTGCATGCGCGGCTTCTTGCTCATGGCTGGCAATGAACTCAAGCCACTATCCTACCATTCGCGTATGCCAGTAGATAATACATTGGATGGCAAAGCTACGATCAAGCACAGGTGGGGGAAAGATGGTAAAAGAAATGATTCTATATCATGCATTGCATCATCTCTCTATTCGCATAAGTCGCCAAATTTTTCATCATGTCAATGGAAGCGTTCTATGAAGCCAGATTAAACGAAGATCTTAGCATCGCCCTCCTTGATCTTGCCAGCGCCGACAAGACGCTTGGCCTCCTCAGTGTAGGCAGCCTTGACAGCGTTGCCGTCCTTTCCAGCGATGGTCAGGCGCTCGGCAAGAGCAGCGAGCTCATCGACCTCAATCTTGCTCTGGATGAGCTCGACGTCACTCAGGACGGAGTCGACCTGGGCAGCAGAGGCTTCACCTTCAGCAAAGTAGTTGACGTCCTTGACGGAAGCCTTAAGAACACGCTTGTTCTTCTTAGCGGCGTTCTTAGCAGCCTCCTTGGTCTTCTTGTTCTTCTCGCGGTCAGCCTTAGCGGCCTCCTCGGCCTCCTTGGCGGCCTTCTCAGCATCGGCCTTCTTCTGCTCCTTCTCCTCTTGCAGACGCTTGATCTCGTCCTCCTTGGCCTTGCGCTTAGCGTCCTTGCCGGCACGGGCCTGCTGCTTGAATCGGCGAATACGCTCATCCTGCTCAGCAGCCTGGTCAATCAGACCACGGAGACGGACAATGTCCTCGGTCTTGCGCTTACGACAAGCGTTGGCGTTCTTCTTCTCAACGTGACGCTTCTGGTCACGGCTCTCACCATCATCGGGAACATCCTCGTTAAGGTACTCGAAAGTACGCCAGCTGTCGAAGTTGTACCAGAAGTCGTAGAATGCGCGAACCTCAGCCTCGGAGGTATCGTCGTCACCAATCTGGGGGACGGGCTGCTTGTTGGAGAAACGGGACTCAGCCTGGAAGAAGGCGTTCCAGAGCTTGTAGAAGTGGCTGGGCTTCTTGATCTGGGACTTGCTTGGGGGCTCGACCTCAGCGGCCTCGTCAACGGAGTCGAATTGGCGGCGGCGGACTGGGTCCAGGAGCAGCTCGGTGGCCTTCTGGATACACTTGAAGAATCGGTCGTCTTCGGTGGCACCCATGGCGGCCTTCTTGTCGGGGTGGTGGCGCAGGACCTTCTTGCGGTGGGCACGGCGGATCTGCTCGGGGGTTGCGCGCCAACGGTACTTGGTGATACCGAGAACGGCGTAGTGGTCTTGGGCCTATGAATTGTGAGTGCAAATTCGATGCCTGCAGTGTTTTTAAACTGACCTTCCAGTCCTTGGCCTCGCGGGTCATCATCATGGGGTCCTCGTCCTCGGAGATTTCGTTGTCATCCTCAACCTCAGTCTTCTTGACATTTTGCTGAGCCTCGAGACGCTCATCCTCGGAGAATGTGCGGTTGTGACGCTTCTATTCGGGAATCAGTTCTGTCTTTATCGAAATTTTATGCAAGGCTTTGAAGCAAGAACTTACACGGCGGGCGTGAGCGAGGAAGTGCGGGCCCACGGGCTCAATGTTGCGCTTGACGGGCGCAGAGAGGGCACCGACGGGTTTGAAGTCCTTCTCGGCGCTCCAGCCCGAGGGCAAAGAGGGCAGAGTGACGTTGACAACCTTAGCAGAAGCCATTGTACAGCGATGGAGAAGGGAAGTGTTGGTGTGGAAGCACCCCGCCGTGACTTTTTCTTTCATGTTTTTTTTTCTCGGGCGGTGAAGGTTATCGACCAACCACAACCCATAATTCTACCACTTCATCGATCTTCAATTTTTTCAACTGAAAGAACTCCCTGAATTGTCTAAAGTGATAGAATTCTAATTTAATTATTTAGATTTGACTTGCGTGCATGAATTGTACATTTAGGGATCATGCAGGCTTCCGAGGCACACACACCTCCACCGAGCGTTTCCCGTCGCAAAATCTTCCCCCAACAATCGCCAAACCAGCAAAGGGGGTAGTAGCCCTCTACTTCGACGACTTTCTTTCATACTGACCAAGTGCCAGTTGAATAAGTCCGTTCACAACGACGACGGGGGCGTATCCAAAATGGTTTTGTTCGCCGCGCCCATAAGACTGGCACACCAAGCCATCTGCCACTGCCACTGCGCTGAAGAAGAGAAGAGACAAGCCCAGGGTAGTGCGACTGCCAATGAAAGCGCATGTCAAGATCATCAGTCCGATGAATATATTGCGAGCGCCTTGCAGGCGCATCATGCTGTTGAGTAGATCATGGTCGGCGGGGAGGTCGAATTCGAAGAATGTGTAGGCGTGCTCTGGACGTAGAATGCAGTTGATTCCAAAGCCGACTGGATTGAGGCCTAGCCATACCGCAAAGAGGAAGGTAACTTGAGAGAGTATTTTGAGGTATCCCATTTTATGTTGAGGCGACGAAGCGGTGGATTTGTGAGCTGGCCTGTCTTCTGAATGACGGTACTGGCTATGAAGCAATTGTTCTCTGTAATGGGTGGAATGAACTTCGACAGCTAGCTTTAAAGTCACTCCAGGTGAAACGAGGATGTAATTTAATTCGGAATTAAGCTTGGGCACTCCGTACTTTGAGGCAGAAACACACGCTAGAGCCTATGTTGCCTGGATGGCCCCCATCTCAGGAATGTCTGATTCGGTCGATCAAGTCGGCGTGCTGATCCCGACAGCCGCATTGAGTCGGGATTTAGAGTTACTTTAAGTTATTGCCGATCGATCCGATTTTAGTGCAAGAAGGCCGGACTTAAGGATGCCAGGAACATATTTAATCGATATGTTCAGGAGCTCTAGCTAAGGGTGGTGTCGCTGTATCGATTTCAAGAAGGACTTAAGCGGAAACCAAGGTCTAAGTATCAGATCTCACCAAGTGTATCATTATGAAGTATGACATTAGCTGTCATAGTTAGCATTATTCCTTGCAAGTAGAATCCACAATCCCCGTGGATGAGGATGAGCTTCACACGACTCGAGATCGATATGGAGCGCTCCTGGTAGATTTGTCCGGGCGCTGCGCATCGCTTGAATAGCACTCAAACCTCCTATCCTTCTTCCAATCCAAAGGTCTATCTGCCCCAAGTCCTAATCTTCCTGTGTAGTCTGCCTCTCTCGATTGATCTCCTATACATCCCGGAATCGTGTCCAAGGTACCAATGGAGTCGGTCTTGCGCCCTATCAGCAAGGGGATTTTATCTGCAACCGCCGCACCCATTCTCATCATGACCCATGCGTCCATTGTGCTTGTCCAACGCGGTATCATAGTCGCATAGACTGCTACGGCGAGGAGGAGCATGATATCCAGACCCAGTAACACAGATACCGCTATGAGCCCTCCGCGACTGAGAACGGGCACCTGAGTATCAGCGCCCATGTCGGAAGCGACTACCATTGTTCCGGGTATGGTTCTATCGAGCACGTCATCCATCTTTTGTACCCAGAACTGGGTCGCCAGAAAGGCTGCTGCCGTGAAGCCTGTTGACAGACTATCCCGGTCATGGCTGAATAGAGATAACCATCTCATGATCTCCCATGTGACATGTGTCCCATTCCAGCCACCATCCGGGACTTCTATGCAATATTCAAATGGCCTCCGGGAGCTAGTATCACTCTCCGGTATGAGATTTGACATGGGTAGCTGCCACGAGCATCCGACAACTGAAACGTCTTGGGTGCCATAGTACTCTGGATGATCATATCGAGTTTGGATGAAAGATCCTGGGCCAAAAAGCGCGATGGCAATCGTCAGAAGCGGTCCTTTGTTGATAACATTCGCCAGTGGGAGATGATTCGAGTCATCGCGCTTGGTTTTGCTTTCCGTAGCAATTATGTCACTGCAATGTTATCAGAAATTGGCAATATAGTTGGCGCGTAGTTCAGCTAACCTTCGCTTGTAATCGTATTTGTGTGAGGAGAACTGACAGTCTTCTCCTTCTTTGCACTGTGCAAGAGTGTCTCCTTCGAGTATTTCACCAGGTTTTCCACCATTCATATAGTTCGGTAGCTCAAAGTATCCGGCGGTGGTATTAATGATCAGTTTATACCACGATCTTTCATTCAGATATTCGCGGTCACCATACAGATTCCCAATCAATGTCATGTTTATGTATAGCTCTTCTGTGAAGTCTTGACGAGTACGAATAGCTTGCCATGGCGACTTTGACATGTTACTGGGCATGCATACCTCAAGCCCCCATGTTGTTCCGTTTACTTCATCCACGTTGAGGTAGTTCACATAGAATGCGCCCGGGTATTCCTCACAATCTTTTGGGAACTCATCCTGGGAGATGGTCTCGTAATTTGCTGTTGAATTCACTCGCGAGAGAAATTGTTTAATAAGACCAGTGTTGGTGGTATGCGAAAGGGGAGCAAAAAATGGATAATCGGGTTGGTTAATGCCACCGAGCGAAGTGCCTTTGAGATTGCACTCAACAGGCGAAATGTCTTCGCTGTATGTATCAGAAGAACATGATGCATTGCTTCCTGCCCACAACAAATCAGGCTGTTCTTTCGAAGATGTAGTCTCCAAAGCCTGCCGGGTTAGAAGCCAGTGGGTATTTGAAAAATCCCCTCTTTTGATGGAGTAATGAGATGCGATGTCGGAGATCTGCCATACGTCTCCCTTTATAGAAGATATAGTCGGAACCTTCACGGATTTGGAAAAAAGAAGTATATGCTGGAGCGGGCCAGAAACAAGGATGGTCAGGATGCTTAGGCCGACTGCAAACAGAAGGAATGAGCTGCCGTATCGCTTCCATCCCCTTTTTTTCGTCAAGACCTTGAGATATGTTGGGACACTAAGCCACCCTCTGTCCGCGAGTGTCATCACTTGTCTCATGCTCAGTCCCCCTCGGTTGAGCTTTCTCTGGATGAAAACAACTGCCGCGTACGAGCAAATTGTTGATACCAAAGGAATGGCGAATATGCTGAGGATAGATTGAATGACAAGCGCCGCGTGGTACCAGCGCTCATTTCGTGCGTATAAGGAAGCATGCGTTGCCACATCGTCCGGCTCCTGGGCGTACCTTTCGTAATTGGCAGAGCCCCGATTCTTGACCCAATAACCGTAATGATCAGTCGTGATGGGACGAAGCGATAAGTAGCATATTATGACCCAAGAAGGCACTGCAAAAGCAATGTACACCAGGACGAGAAAAAGAGGGGTGGAGGAAGAGTCCAGTTTGGCCGAGTTAGGATTGATTGCCTGGAACTTGGGAGGCTGTTCATCGTTTCCAAGTTCTGGTGGATCATTATTAAAATGGACATCCCCCATTGGGATGGAATTCGGGTCTTGGAGATGAGAGCGTTGGTTGCCGAAGTCTTCGTATTCTGGGGTCAAGTCCACATCTGAGGCAGCGTATGCCGACACAGCAGAGCTTCGAGATGCAGCATTATCATGTCGTGATTCATCCGGGGCTGAAACTTGAGACATCGAGTTGGGCCGGACCATTATGGTTGATGAGCGACCTTGTCGGGTGACGCGAGGACGGGGATATGGCATCTTCATAAATACGGCTTCGACAAAGAGCAAATCTCGCTGAATTAAATTTAACTACGCTTTCCTACTTTCAGGCATAGTCCGGGGCAACTAGAATCTAGATCTATCGTTTTGGACTTAGCACTTCTCCCTTTCCACTCCCCGTCAAGCCCTAATATTCGATTCCATCCACCTTACTGCTTACCACCTACTACTTCTAAGCCGCCCGACCGCAATACAGAAGTTTACCTAAATTACCAGAATCCCCACACCATTCCGATCTATCCAGACTTTTCCAGACCGAAGTTCGTCCCTATGGCCTCTGTCATTACTTCACCTAACGCGACTATCCGCCATCTGCCATCTGCCGCCTATCACTAAGTTCCCAGAAGAGATAGTGCTCTCAAAGTCAGGCGAGGTAAACCCAGAGACGATACGAATGAACTTCGGACTGGAAAAGCCGGAATAGTCCGGAGTAGGTAGTAAGGAGTAAAGTGGATGGAATGGAGTATTTGGGGTTGACGGAGATGTCTGCCATCCAGGGACCGGAGGGGCCATTTCATAGGGCTGCGCACGATACCGCAAAAATGCGATGTCGTATCGTTTTTATCGCAAATCGTATCGTATCGCAGATGGCTTGGACGCGTGATACGATCTGCGATACGATAATCCCAAAAAGTCTTGCGGTATCGTATCGTGCACAGCTTTACCACTTTTTGGGGACACCAATTTTCTACAACCGCTTGCCTGGAAAATGCGCCTGGCCAATTAAAGAGCAATTTATAGCCAGTGATGCTTTACGCTAACTAGTAAGAAATACGACGTTGATCCCGGCTAATGCAGGGATCATGCGTGATGCCAAGTTCCACTAGCCTTATGAGGATATCTACTGCGCCGGCCCCGTTCAGAGTTCAATCTGGACTTGCTGGATGACAATTAAGTCCAGAGTAATTAAGCTTGATTTTAAAACATAGCGGAATGATTTCTATTTACGGAGTAGATTTTGTTGCATCAATGATAGTGTGACATTCTATTTTTTGGGTCAAAATCTAGCCCAGCATGCGAAGCGCCGGATGCACGCCTCAAGATGCAGCACATAATTTAGCCTCAATCAAAAGTGAACTTCAACAAGTTCAATTGGCATTCATACGGTAAAAAATGTCTTAGAGTAGCCCTGGGGCTGCAAGGCTGACAGCGTGGGCGCAGGGGGCCTGAGCAGCGCTTGGCATTTCGGTTGGAGCGCCTGGGGGACGTCGGCTATCTGCACCCATGTTCAAAAACCTTGGAAGCATATTGACATCGCGTGTGAATACTTTTGATAAGCTAATTGATTAACCTCTTTATAATTAGAACATACTTCACATTGAGCTCATTCTAAGCCTCTCCACTAGAACTTACGACGTAATTGTGGGCGCTCAAGTGTTGAGCTGCCTTGTTGTCCTACGCATCTCCGATATATATCCACCCCATGGACGATTCAAACTAATGGATCTGGACAGCTGGACCTCGGAAGCCCTGGAGACCACGAAGTTATCTGTAAAACATTTGAAACCAGTGATGTCCATATGAGTCTCCCGTTCACGACTATTTAAGCAAACGCTCCATGCAGCATATTCTCCGGAACTCACGTACCAGATTAATTGAAAAGATCGCAACGAACATCTAGTACCAACGCGCCTCTCAAGATCGGCACTAGAGACAAAGGCGGTATATCTGGCGGTGAGCAGAATTTCGGCAACATCGCCCCCGAATGGCGGCGCCGGCTTTTCAATCCAGCATCAAGACAAAATCAACACAACCACCCTAAGCATGGCAACTCCGTCAACTGCAGCGCTGAGCGCTTATCGCCAGATCCTTCGCGCGACCCGCGTTGCCTTCCAAAGTACGTCTGCTGCCCTTACTCTTCTGCGGCGGTCCCGTTGCCCCGAGGCTTGGGTCACTTTTCCTATTCTATGCTAACTCACATTGTGCGCAGATGACCACCGAGTCTTCCTCGCTGCTCGCCAGGAGGCTAGAAACAACTTCGATCAAAATCGCCGGGTAGGCATTGACACGGGCATGCAAATCAACAACGCCCTTGAGGTTGCCAGTATCCTCCGTCACAACATTGTACAAGGTTCCCGGGAGGAAGGGAATGAGGCTGCTAAGTGGGGTATGTCATGATCGTTTCCTTTAAATGTTCTATGTGAAAAATTGGAGTCTTTGCTTGACCCATATTTAGCAGAGCCGACTTGCTGACTTGCTGGTGCTTTTAGAACTTAACATCCACGACCAGATCGAACGAGGCGACAACGACTCGATCAAGGTCGGGAACCAGGACGTCAAGATCCACAAGGCCTGCTCTTCATGAGGGCTCGATTGAATTAAAAATACCGTTACACTTCGCATAGGATGGATGCGCAACGGACAGGTCTTGCCGCCTCACCCGCGATCTACAAATGTACCATAGCATATACCCGACTCTTGTTTCTCTTTGGCGTCACTGGGGTATTTTTATTGAGATAGAATCTGCATACAAACAAGAACCGATCCATGAACGCCCGCTGTACAAACCCATGATGCAACTCCTTTTGAATATTACATTTTCGACCACCCCTTCATAGATATCGGCAGTTAGTCTCCAGACATGCTAGCATATTGCACCGAGCCAGACCCAGGAGGGGGAGCAACTGCATAGCCCTGGTCCTTACTCTGCTTCTCTGCCGCGTCTCCAGCAGCCGTGATGGCTTTCTTATCAGACTTTCCACCCTGAGCAGGACCAACCGCAGAGCGGCCCTCCCTAGCATTCTTCAATCTCTCTTCCTTATCAAGATTATCAAGTGGCTTGGGCTTGCCCCAGCGCACCCGCAATGGGCAGCCCTGGATAATTGCCTTGCCCTGACACCGCTCAGCAGCGGTCTCTGCATCAGCACGAGTGGCGTAGTTGATAAACGCGCAGTGCGAGCGGTGCGAACAGACAAGCGAGCGCAGCTTTCCAAAATCCGTGAAGAAGGTACGGATCGCATGTTCCGGCAAGTCATCCTCGACACCAGTCACGAACAACGAAGTCACGTTGGGATCAGCAGGAGGTGCGATATCTGCCGCGGATGGAGGCAGCTGTGTAGTGTTCGGGAATGGTCGACCGCCACGACTGCCTCCTCGCCCTCCTCGTCCAGGCATGCGGTTTCCAACGCGGCTCTCGCTTGTGCGAACTGGCCCTGGCCCGTTGCCGTATCGACTATGTGTGCGGGGTTGATCGGAAGAGCTGGATGGCTGGCCTTCTTCCTCGCCTTCGGCTGGCGGGCCTTCGATTCGGCGAGGCTTGCGGTAGTATGGTTCACTGTTTGCGAGGCGGCGTAGGAGCTCGCGGGCTTTGTCGTCCGTCTTCTCGTATTCTTCGATCGCGCCGACTCCGTCCTCAATCTCCTTCTCGTGGTTTTGCGCGTAGTATTCGCGGTTGATAGAACTTTCTGGGCCGGGGGCGACCATCTTGAGAGCGGCATCACGGACGGTGATGGGGAGACCGAAGGACAAGTCAAGCATGCAGCATTGGCAGCAGTTCTTTAGACGCGCACAGGTAAGGCAGATATTGGTTCGCTTCTGACGGGAGGTACGGTCGGCTTTCCAGCGGAAGATCGTGAAGGGTCGAGTACACTGTTAAGAGTTAGTCACGGGGATGTGAACGTTGGGCAGGAAGTCACGTACAATCTTGCATTCTGCGCCATGATCTTCTTTAATCATTTGGACGTAGGGGTTCTCAGGAAGACAGTTCTCGCAGACAGACGGGAAGTCAGTCGTTTCCCAGCCTGAGCGGTTCAAATCATGCTTTATTTGAGGCGGCATGGCTGCGTGGCTGCCAACACTTGATCGGAGAGGAAGCTTTGATAAGTCGATCTGGTTCTGATTGTGAATATTGCGGGTGGCGGAAGGCGGTGAGACTAGATGTCACGTGTGAAACGGCGCCGCAGTTTCGATGTATACGCGATAGTCTCATCAAACAAATTTTTGTTCCCAGAGTAAAATCAGATTATTTGATGTAGCACCTGACTTGATGTCTACCTGAAACTAAGACCTCTAGAATATCCAAAGTATATTGATGCCCATTTGGTGCAGCCATCGAGATCAGCGATGTGATGGAGCGCAAAGAAACATGACTCTGAATGCTACAACTTACGAGCCATGAAATGATTTGTTTATTATTTAATTTTGGCATAAGAATTCTTTACAATTGGAAGGATTATGCCATGGTGTGCTTATAAAATGTTAAAAACGAGTGTTCTCAGCCGTTTTAAAGATACGGCTTCTTCTCCGCATCCTGACGAGATAAGAGATTCCACGGCAATCATCTTCCGAAAACGACCTGAAATGCTTTTCACATTTGTTCTGCACCTCTCGAATAAAAGAATAACGTGATTCCTGCATAATGGATTGGAGATATCCATCTGTACACGTGCCCGGGGAGAGCTCGACGTCTCCAGTTCCCATTCACGCTCCCAACCCCAAGAAACGGATCAGGACGGCCTGCACGCGATGCAAGAACAGGAAGCAAAAGGTTCAGAAATACTTCCTGAAGATGATTAGCGCTTATGATGAAATCTAACTACTTGTAGTGCGATGATCAACTGCCTATCTGCTCTAGCTGTCTTCGAGTCGGAGCAACTTGCGACAAGGCTGACTTCGCCGACGACGAAAGACCGAGCGAGTATGTCAACATCGAAGGCTAGCAAGATATCTATCTAACACACTTGAAATTAGTAGATATACAAGGGCATTAGAGGAAGAAATTGCCGCCCTTGAATATATTCTTGCTAAAAATGGCATTAGACGAGCCGACCAAAGTCGACAAGTGGACGACTGCCCTGGGGGTCAATCGACCCCGCTGTGGAATCCACGGAGATCCGAACAAGCAGCCACTTCTTCTCCAGTGAGCGAGTCTACGCGAGCCTGCTCAGTGACAGAGGCTGCTACACAAGTCAGGAAATCATCCACTGAGGACGCCAACGCCTTGCCGGTAGGACATTTCGAGGCTCCCACGTACGTCGGCCTCTCATCGGGGCTTTCCTTGGCGATGAATCTGGGCGAAATTGTCTACGCGACGGTTTGGAAGAAGGCTATTCCTGAGTCTAAGGAGTTTCGTGGAGGCTCTCTCAAAATTTCCAACCCTGCGACCCTGGCTCAACCCAGGTCCACCAGAGAAAGAAAGCGCCCCATGACCATGGAAGAGCTCGCTCGGCACAGTGTCAAAAAACCCCCGAGCGATGAGCTTGGCTCAGCTTTCCTCAATACCTACTTCAGACATCTTCATCCGATTTATCCCTTTCTAGTTCCTGTTGATGTATGGGATCTTCATCATAAGCGGATGGATTTATCTGTTATACCCTCTAGGAATCTCGATATGAGCCAGCGGTTCAGCATATTCAAGCTATACATGGTATATGCAATAGGAGCTACACTCCTGCATCTACTCGAAAAGAAGGTCCCCGTACCCCCTGAGGTATGTCACCACTAATTGCCGCTGAGAAAATCCCTCGTCTGGACTAAAAAAGATCTTCAGAGCTACTATATCATGGCATTGCAGCATATCTCTGCAGCTAAAGAATCTCGAACGGTACAAAGTATTGAAGCCATGGCATTACTAGCTATTCATCATCTACGCTCCGCCTCTGGTCATGGCTTGTGGTACATAATAGGCCTGGCAATGCGGTCATGTATTGACCTCGGTCTTCACAACAAAGAGTATGAGCACGGCTTATCGCCACTTCAGATCCAATATAGAAGACGACTCTTCTGGTCAGTCTACTCGTTGGAACGAACTATATCCATTTCTCTTGGTCGACCATTGAGCATATCGGACAGACAGGTTGACGTGAAGTTTCCGGATCCTGTGTTGTCCAACTTGGATTTTTCAACCCCACCGTCTGTGCCAAACCTCTCTGGTGTAAGCCCAATAACCCCGATAACGTCCGAGGAGGAAGGAGGAATACATGTTGCCATATCTCTCTTCCAATTACGTCGTATTGAATCAAATATTCACCACTCTGTCTACCGCACAGACCGACAACTGAAAGAATTATTACCGAAGCTGGGGAAGCATCGTCGACACCTTGAACAATGGAGAGCTTCACTCATCGCTTCAATGCCAACGAATAGTCCTCGTCTTCATTATCCGCTCATGCAATACAGCCGGGCCTTGTGCTTACTGATTCAACCGTTTCTCGGAATTCTCTCGGCATCAGATCCATACTACAAACTTTGCATACAGTCCGCTGGCAAAATATGTCAGGCGCATAAGAAAATGCACCAATGTATGGGCCATGGTCATAGTTTTGCTACTGTCCAAAATGTCTTTGTTGCGGGAGCTACACTTGTGTATAGCGTGTGGACTCATGGAAAAGAAACTTGGTCCGTGACTCTCGCTGATGATATTAGAGCATGTTCCTTAGTCCTCTTTGTGATGAGTGACAGGGCTCCTTGGGTGAGCAAGTATCGCGATGCGTTTGAAATGCTCGTTAACGCAGCCATGGAGAAACTGAAACGTGACAGCTCATCTGATGAACATCAAGGTACTGAGTTTGACGACCAAGATACATTTCCCATGGAGACCCATGATATGAGAGAGATGCGGAACCCCGCTGCTGATCTGGATTATTCTGCGATTGGTGCAGTGAATACAAACACAAGCCGTTTCCTGAATCCTGCACCCCCTGGGGCTTCAGAGAACTCTAGTGTATGGCGTACTGTGATGGATTTGGCTAATTGGATTGACCCGGATCAGGAGGAAGCTGTCGTCGGTATGCCTAGCTTTGAGGATCTCCAGCGGATGTTTGAGTGATATTTACTACTGGCATTGAACTTTACTTCAGAATACATCTAACTCGAAGAGAGTCAGGTTATCTTGAACATGGGTTGAAATTTGAAAAGGCGTGGTTGTGGAGCTTGAAGAGAAGATTTTATTATCAAAAAGGGCTGACTCTATGGGGATTATCCTCTTTGATCCTCGGTCATTCGCTATATAGGCTCCATCTATCTTCTTTAGAAAGACTTTACTTCCCCTGCATAGGCCATACATTCGATCTCCACTGGAATGCCATTCGCCATTTCCTTCACGGCGTAGCAAATTCGGGCGGGCGTATGGGGGAAATAGATCTTGTAAATTGGGTTGAGTACTGCAGTTCTTGAAATCTTGTCGACAAGGACAGTCACCTGATAGAGCGTGAGAAATTGTCCTTCAGTAAAATCGATCCTGATGCTTCCCACCTTGACTACCCGAGAGATATCACTCTCTGCTGCCTTGAGAATATCCCTGATTTTCTGACAGCACTGATGAACTTGCTCCGCAAATATTTCATCATTTGGATTTGAATCTATGACTGAGGGCCCCTGTCCAGCGACGAAGATGAACTCGCCAGCCTTAAATGCCGAGCACTGATAGGATTGTCAATCAGAACTAATCATTCATCTTCATCATCGGGCGGCAAGACATACCGTATGGGGCGTGGTACCACTGGCTTCAATGGCTAATATTATTTTGCATTAGAGACTCGAAAGCGTTGAATTGAAGAGGAGAACTTTACTAACAAGCAGCCTTTTCAGCCGTGAAAAATGGGCCGAATTCGGACATCCTGGAAGCGTAGTGAATGAGATTTTAACCTTTCTATTCAGGGTTTGGGAAATGAGTTTTGAGCTTACTCCAGTCTGATAGTTCCAAATAGTTCATCTGTGAATTCATCCGATTGTGGCTTTAAAGACATTGATCGTTATACCCATCACATATGATCAGACGCTATCGCTGTCGGACGTCCGTTATCGACACCCGGTGTCTCTCCGACCGTGTCGCATGCGCCGCACGATAAGGACATTGTTTCTGTTCTTCGCCGATCAGGTACTAAGCTCAATAACGTGAGATTTCTCATGCCTCATAGGAGTTTTCTGGTCCTGAGTCTTAGTCCTAATTAGCTCTCATCAGTTGCATGTATACTTCCGGATATTAATTTCCGGCGACCATTGTGCTATTCATTTCCGCCAAGCGTATAACTATTCATGTGTCATGAGAAATGGCGGCTGTATGTAAGAGTATGGATTGGAAACTTTCTACAAATTTCTGCACGGTTCCGGATATTGCATTCATATTGCATATTTCCCTGCCGGTGGATCACTGCAAAGTGTTCGATGCCTCAACCTCTAATTGTCTATCAAGAATCCACTAGCAAGCACTTGACCGAAGACATAGAATAAAGATACGAGTATAATGCAAAGCTCTCTACAACATGAAATACGTCGGGAAGAAATGCATAGGAGAAATATCAGTCATGGAGAGATGTATGCCTTTCGGGCAGCAAAGCCCCGAGTTCAAAGTGAAAAGAGGTTTCGATATAAACATTCGAGAGCTGATAAAAGGATAATACAACTCAAATAAGGAGCACAGGCAAATCTATCTACTTGATAATGCTCAAGCGAAGTATTTGAAATGAGGGTTCTCATCACCAAGTTCGAGCTGATCCGGAGCGCCCTGCGAGATCAGTTCATCCCTTCGCTTGTTCTCTCTCTTCAACATCAAAGAGAGAAACACAGTCAGAACCAACGAAAGAACAGAAAAGGCAAGTGTTACCTCCAGACCCATCATGTATCTGGGTGCAGATTGTGTGGTATAGATAAAACCAATCACCGCTCCTGAGATATTTCCGACGAACTGGACCATACCAGTAGCCACAGCGCGTTTGAAGTATCCCGCATGCATCGTAGCGCACCATACAATATTGGTGGTCGGAGCACTGTAAAATCCCAAAGAGAGGATGAAGAGACCAAAGAACCTGCCACCGGGATTTGAGACAGCTAACAGCAAGATATAGCCTACTATGACGAAACTGAGGCCAATAATCACGACTGTAGATGGCTTCTTTGTGCGATCTGCGTATAGAGCCAAAAGCCAAAAGCTGAATCCTGCTAAGAAGTAAACTGGAACGGTCAATAGCTGTGAGTTGACTGTTGTTGTGATACCAAGCCCAGCGATGATCTTTGGCATGAAAGTCGTAGCGCCAAATAGGGACAAATTGGTTCCGAAATGAATCACAGCCTGGACATAGATCTTCCAGTCTCTGAAGCATCGCCTAACTTCTGCCCAACGAAACTTCTCAGACTCATCATAAACGCCTCGATTCTGGAGTTGCCGTTGAGCTATGAAAGCCTTCTCATTTGGTGTCAACCATAAAGCCTCTGATATCTTTCTTGGAAGCCAGAAAAATGTGACCGGAACAAGGCAAAACGACAGAATGCCTTCAATGAGGAAAAGCCATTGCCAGCCATGCAAAGTGCCTTGGATTTGCGTAAGGCCATATGCTAACAAGCCACCAAAGGCACCAGATGCAGCACTAGCAATTTGGCCATAGCTTTTGCGAACCGTATACTCATCTCGATTATAGACCATGGTGATATACATTGTGATGCAGGGGATGATTGCCGACTCCGCAAGCCCAAGGAGAAGCCGTATCCCAACGAGCTGCTTGTAATCGGTGACAAAGGCCGTGCCTATAGTAATGACAGCCCAAATCAAGGTGAAGGCTGTAATGAGGTACTTCGGGGTCAGGATCTTCATGAGCACAGTTGAAATAGGCTCGAAAACGATATAGGTGGCGTAGAAGACTGATACAGCAGTGCCATATTGATTGCTCTCAAGACCCAGGTCGCTTTCAAATGTTGTCAGACCAGCGTTTCCAATTGCTGCTCGGTCTATTCCATGTGTTAGTCTTGTAGCATAATGAACTGAACGAAAAGCATACCCAAATTGCTGAAAAGAAAGAGAAGGGAGAATAATGTCATGAGATTCCAATCAAGCTTTCGCAAAACCTTCTTTTCTAGATTTTGGTCAAGGACTTGCTCCTCTGTGATCCCGATTTCCACAGACAGTTTCTGATTGTCGTTTTCATCGCATTTCGTGGAGAGTGACTTATTGTCAACGGAGCTGCCCTCCGTCTTCATTTTGCTGCAAGATGGATATGGAATATCTTTATTTGGATGTTGTTTTGGTTCGGAAAATATGATCAATTCTTTGCATAGAGCAAAATTTGCTTCGGGAAACACCTGAATCTATACTTACCCCGGACGTTATCTTCAAATAATGACTTCGGGTTCTATCTGGAAGTGGGGCTCAGTGCACAAGGCAGAGTATACTAATCAGAGCCCTATGATTGAACAGTCCCAAAGTTGATAATGAACCTTGTCCGGAAATGACAAAAAATTCTGATAGAAAACCTTCCATTTCCAACCGATGCTTGGCTGTAGGATAAGCGGGAAGACCGTGAGACTCCGCCAAGTACAAACTGCTTATCTTTAAGCCAAAGACCGGACCTCCGACAGATAACAGTTGGATAACCACCGATAAGCGGGGTATCCGATGGACTGACCTTGCACAGGAGAACTCAGGCGAGCAACAGTAAATTGACTTTGCATGCGAGTCCATGAATTTAGAAGTTGTCGGAGCAATAGCGTCGAGAGCCCTGAACATTGCAACTTATCCGGAATCGTGTATATAATAGTAAACCCGCCCACGCCACGTCGACCTCATATGATGATTTAAAACCAAGAATAAACACCCAGAAGAAGCAATCAAGAACCATTGGATGATTTGAACAAATCTTTTGATTTTCTCGAATTCAGCATGGCAACCCCCTACCACCCACCAGCATCAACGCATCGAAAGCCTGACCTCCCGCCCTGGGTCCCCCCGGAGCCAACAAACATCATAAACGACTGGGCCCACGTCACTGAAGTGGACCTTTCGCTCCTGGAATCAGAAGATCCTCAAATTGTTGAGACGCTCATCGCGACAACCAAAAAGGCGATCAAAGAGGATGGCTTCGTCTATCTCACCAACTATGGTGTGTCGCTAGAGCAACTCCATCGCCAATTCGCCATCGCCCAATACCTGCACCAGAATATCTCAGCGGAAGATAAGGAGCGCTTGGTCATTGATATCAAGTCCGGCCGATTCGCGGGGTGGAAAGGTCGGCACGGGTTTATTGAAAAAGGTGCGACTCGAAACTTCGATGGCATCGAGCAGTTCAACTTCTACCGGGGTGAATTTGCAGATGTTGAAAGTAGAATCCCAGAGGCTATTAAGCCTTTCATGGATGAGATCGTTGCCTTCTGCGAGTACCTGACACAGAGTGTCAATAGACGATTGCTGAAACTGTTGAGCCGAGTCTTGGAACTCCATGATGACTATCTTTGGGAGAACGTGCAGAGCCACGGCGGCCCTGTGAATGATGGGTATTTCCGGCATGCCATGTTCTACCCATTGGACACCGAGAGCAAGGAACGCATGGCGGGCGTTCGCATGATGGGCCACACGGACTATGGAACTACCACCATGTTGTTCAGTGTGCCAGTCACCGCGCTGCAGATTTGTCCCAAAAGAGATGGCAATTGGAAATATGTCAAGTACAACCCCGGCGCACTGGTGATTAACCTGGGTGATGCTCTTGAGATCATCTCAGGGGGTCAATTCAAAGCAACCCTGCACAAGGTCGCTGCTGCACCCCAGGACCAGGAAATGACTGAACGTCTAAGCATTGTGCTCTTCAACTCGGCCGCGGCAGACCTGCGACTGAGGCCTGTCATCGAGTCTCCCCTGCTCCAGCGGGAGGGGTTCAACATGAGTCCGGGTGTGTTTGCTGAGTTCCAAAAGGCTATTGAGGGTGGTATGTCTCTGCCGACGTGTCAAGAATGGCGAGAAACCCAGATTGCCGCGCGTGGTCAGCGTGAGCCTCAGGCTAAACTTGGCAAAGAGAAGATAATAGACGGTGTTAAATTCTGGGAGGATTCCTACATGGGAGTCAAGGTTTTGCTACCTGCTTGATTCATAGTCCCGGATAATTCTTTTTCAATGCAAATGTTCACAATGCCCGTTGCTCGGCTTCAGTTTGCCCGGCATGCGGTTCGGTCGCGTAGTATTAGTCCCCCAGTGCGAACGATATACAGAATATAATGGATTGTGAGTAGCTCAGATTAACGCCGTTGAGGTCTTATGGAAGAACAAAATATCGATTATTGGTCTCCGACCACAGTCGCAAGTTTTTCCCGCCGCAAGATGCCGTCTTGACTGCCAACTGCCCATGCTGTTCTCACTCCATCTGTGCCCTTTGTCCATTTAATGGGCCCTGGAGGGAATGACTGATCATTCTGCTCCCACAAAAAGTGTTTCCGGATGTTATCATCAAGGTCCGGTAGCATTCCATGCTGGAAAGGGAAGCCTCCCCCAAATACCTTTGGGATGTGCTGATCATCAATGTGTTCCTGTAGTGTTGGCAAGACCTCTTTGGGACTTAATACGACAATCTTTGACGCGGTGTGCGGATCAACCCATTTACTGAGCTGCTTCCAAATCGTAGCGAATAGAGATGAGGCGTTGCAGACCTGGGTTGCTGTTAGTATCGGCAATTAAGCCCTCTAGGCTTAAACATACGAAGACTCGTTGAATAGTTTCTGGATAGCAAGTTGACAACAGGGAACTAATGCTCTGTGCGAATGTTCTCAGACCCCATCCTTGCTTCAGCCCCAAGCTGGATGCATCCACCAAGTATATCGAATGTGCAATCGGGTGTGTTGGGTCTGATCGGTCGGTCGCGATAGAGCATAGCGGGAGCACTAATCGCACTAAGCTGTCATGGTACACCGTTGATAGCTGCAGCATGTTGGGACTCGGCGATTCGGCTGCTGACGCGGAATACCGCCAGGCGGGCGAAGTGCGACACTTCTCCCAGTGTGGTAAGGCACTTTCAACGAACTTTGACAAGTCGAACATGCATATTGGCACACCATTCTTATCTCGGCGACCCGTCCAATGTGGATACTGTGCAGATATAGAATTAGGCCGTTGTCGGTGTAGAGTGCACGAGCTGCTTTCTTACCCACTGTCGCGCCTTCTCGTAGTCCGAAACTTCTAAGACGTCGAAAAGTCTGAGAGCATCATTTTGTTCGCGAAGTTGACGAGCTTCTTTCAATTGGGCTAATGCTGCATCTGCGTCGAACTTCCGCGCGACCAGAAAGCGCCTACATCAGTTAGGTACAGGGTATCTGACAGCAGGATTTTCGACTAACCATAGTGTTGGTGAATCAATTAGGCCATCGCCAAGGTCCTGCTCTTCAAGCTCCTCCGGCTTATTCAGAATGCCAGCCTCCTTGCAACAGTTCGCGAATGACTTGAGTCGATCGTCAGCTTCCAGAGGCGGAGCTGTGCTCTGATTTTGTTCGATCATCTTTCTTGACCCTTTTTTTTCGACCTGCAAATCCCGATTACCATAATCCAGATGTTATGTCAAGCAAAGCTGTCATGTCTATGAGATCACGGTTGCTTAAGATTCATTCAAAACCTGGTAGATCGGAATCTGCAGGATGACGCAGGCGACAGGGAAGGGTCCAAAACACCGGGTCGCCGATCCACGACGATCAGGTCCCAGCAAGTCCACTAATCAGATCCAATATCGATCTGGCCTAGACACCAAGTGGAGATCGAAGCACGGAAAATCGATCTTGCAAGTTGTTTCCAGCCGCGATCTGGTCTGATGGCTTGCTATCAAACCGGAAACTTGGAATGAACGGGTGGGTCGAGCGTCCCGTCCCCTCCTGACTGCCAATAATCCATGGTTCACAAAATTTAGACACCGCCAGATATTGAGTCTATCATGTTCACATGTATAGAAACATGATTAGCATATCTAAACTTTTGGTGAATATGTTGTGACATCACTTCTTTGATGCGATATCTGCGCTGGGCGATTCGGCTGCTGGATGTTGTTGGTCGATATCAAGAAGTTTCTCAACTGATTTCCACAAAACAACAGGGTTTGAGCATCCCTCAATGATGTAACTTGTTGTCCAATTCTGAGAATAGTTATTTATGTGATATAGCCGAGATTTGGAGAGATGAGCTTGACAAAACACATTGTCTCTGGGCTTGTGCACATCGACAAGCACAATGGCGAAGATGGAAAGCATCCCCCGAGCCGCCAATGAATTTTCTAATCTGGCGCAAAACAGTGAATCTGGGATTGATAAATTTTGCTGCGGGTATGAGTTGAGGCGTCACAAATTTGAGCACAATGCGAACGAGGGATCTCGTCGCTGTCGTGAGGATTGGGACAGATACATTGGTCCGATCGAGCGTTGGGGAAGCTGGAACCCATTTGATGGACATTTCGCGGCAGTGGTCTTACCGACCTGCAAGCCTGAGAGACTTAGTCTTGCTTCTTACATTTTTGAATGTATCGACTGCTCCCTTAACCTATGTATGACAATTGGCTGACCGGATCCAGTCGCGTTTCTTTACGACAATGTTCTGGAATCGGCCGCGAAGGCATCTGTGAGTTATCCTCAACTGAATACCGGTTGCCTATTACTGACCACTCCAAGCTGGATACAAACACGGAAAGCCTTGTCCTCGACGAAACACAGTATCGGACCGTACGATCGACCGCCGGAACAAAGCAAATTCAATCCAAGATGCTGCTCGAGCTCCTTTCTATTGACAAACCCTGTGCCGATGTCGTGATAGGAGCGTGGAAGGAAATGGTGGCCACCACTGCTCACCATGAGAAGACTTCGCTTTTCGAAAACATTGAGGATTACGTGGACTACAGGATCATCGACACTGGTGCCCCGTATGTCTTATTTATCTTGACAGAGCGGCTTTTCCTTTTCTAATTCTTGCTCTTGTGCAGATTTGTGGACACTGTCATGCGGTTCGGGATGGGGATCATCTTGACTAAAGAGGAAGAAGAGCGCGCAGCTCCCATCACCAAGTCGTGCTTTGCCGCCCTCGGGTTAGCCAACGACTTCTACTCCTTCGATATCGAATGGGAAGCATTCCAGAGCGGACAAGAAAAGAGTATGACCAGCGCCGTATGGCTATACATGAACTGGAAGAATCTCTCCGTCGAAGACGCGAAACAAGAAGTCCGAAATGTCGTGCGACGCTATGAATCAACCTACCAAGAAGAAATGAACCGATTCGTCTCCAAGGATCCATGCTGTTCACCCACGCTTTCGAGTTACCTCAAGTCACTCGCCTTCCAGATTCCGGGGAATATTGTATGGAGCTTGCGATGCCCGAGATACCACCCCGAGCTTACTCCACGGGCGGAAGCAATGCTCAAGGCAGCTTCGGATGCTGAAAACTCGGAACAGGACGACCAGATGACCAAGCGCGAGTCTATTTCATCTATGCATTCATTGACGCAGGATTCGGATTCAGGCTCTAGCGTGGATAGCTCTTCATCTCGACACAGCAGTGTTTCTCAGGCCTCGAGCATGTCGTCGCCCGATCTATCGCCAACATTAGATTTGAATGGGACAAAAGGCAAGCCTGCTCTTGGGAAAGAGGTATTCATCACTTTTGCTTCATCATAAAAAGTTTGCTAACGCAACGTCATTAGCACCTCCTGGCACCCTACACATATATCAGCTCCCTCCCATCCAAAGGCTTCCGCGAAGGACTCATCGACGCCCTGAACATTTGGTTGGTATTGCCCGATAGCAAAGTTAAGACTATCATGTCGATAGCTGCAAAGCTGCACAATTCGTCTCTTCTGTATGTACGCATTTCGGAGATAAACAAACCAGAAGCTAACATTCCAAGACTGGACGATATTGAAGATAACTCGCCTCTGAGGAGAGGGAACCCTGCCGCCCACACAATCTTCGGCCAGCCCCAAACAATCAACTCAGCGAACTACTTAATCGTCGATGCTATCTCAGAGTCACGACAGCTGGAAGAACCGGAGTGCACATCTTTATTGTTGGAGGAGCTTGGAAATCTCTTTACTGGGCAGAGCTTTGACCTGCACTGGACACGGCAGGCGGATTGCCCCGAGGAAGATGAATACCTTGAGATGGTGAATCAAAGTGAGTCTCACGGCGCATGATCTGCTACAGCACGCGCTAATGTCTTTCCTGCAGAGACGGGAGGTCTGTTCCGATTGATCGGGCGATTGATGACACAATGTGCGCTCTCGCTGCATAATAAGTATGGCACCTCATGATAGAGATATTCTTCTGCAGTGTATACTGACAATGGCTGCCAGGAATATTCCCATTAATTTCCTCTCGGCACTGGGACAATACTTCCAAATTCGAGACGACTATATGAATTTGGTTGACCAAACAGTGAGATATATCCACCCGCATTCCCTGAGTCGATCGACTAACCTGCCCAGTGCACGGACCAAAAGGGATTTTGCGAAGACCTAGATGAGGGAAAGTACTCTTTCCCACTTGTGCATTGTCTACGCAAGAACCCATCAGATCAAGTTCTACGAGGAATCCTACGCGAGCGGCAGAGCGCTGGTAGCCTGTCGGTCCCACACAAGAAAATGGTTCTCAAGTCGCTGCAGGAGAGTGGAAGCATGGAATATACCCTGGAGAAGCTGGGCATGATCAAATCCGAGATCTATCATGGACTTGGGGCGGTCGAGCGGCATACTGGCTTGGACAATTGGCCAATGCGGCTCCTAGTTCACAAGTTGATGGTATAATAGTAGTAGCAGGCCGCGAGAACGTTTGTTTACGATGAAAATACACCAATAAATGATTATTGTGAACACATTTCGAGAATATCCGCCATATAGACTCCTGTAACGTACGAGTAACTACCCCGAGCAGGAACTGGAATGTGGTGTCATCCGCGGATAGGAGAGAAGGAAGATAAGCTCGAGATCTGCAGTCGTACGACCTCGATCCAGCTCGGAGCAGCCCAATCGTCCTTCCGGCATTTCTCATCTTGCGGGGAGGCCAGCAGGGGGAACCCGTTCTTCAGGCTACCGCGTTGGTTCTAGAATCAGCTCACTTCTGGGGCGCGCGGCTGCCTCCTGATCCGATAGCCTCACCGCCCGGCTGCAGAGTGCTCCGTGGGTACTGCCCGCAGTTTGTGCCATAATCGGGGTTTTGGCGGGAGTTTGGGTTGTGGCGGTGGTGGAGATGACCAATGGAGGTGCGAGACTATGCAGGCGGTCAAGGCTGGCCGCAGGTACACAGACCGCTCTAGACCCGATCGGGACTAGTCGCTGCGTCCCGCTCAGGGGCTTGATGATTGGCCTGCATTTTTTTTGGCCGCATCTCGAGGTTCCTTATTTATCTGTCCATTGCTTCTCCCTATTGCTTCATTCCTCATTCCCTGCTCGTTTTCTTTTTCTGCACGGTCGAAGTTCTCCGTTCGCCGTTCGAAGTCGTGATAATCCTCTGACTTCTTTTCTTTCACCTATCCTTCGCGAATTCGCTCCGTTCGCTTTCTCCACTTCCTCCCCCTTTAATTCCCCCAAACCAATTCTCCTTCGCAACAATGGCTCCCACTGCTCTGGAACGCGAGGACAAGGCGCGCGATGCTGCCTTCAACAATGCCATGCACGGAAAGTCTGCTAAGGCCCGTGGTGGTCTGACTGCCATGCGTGGCAAGGACGCGGCTGCGCAGAAGGCTGCCGTCGACGAGTACTTCAAGCACTGGGACAACAAGGGCCACGTGGAGGAGACCGAGGCCACTCGTGAGGTGAGATAGCGCACTTTGACAAGGACATGTAATTGATCGCGTACTAATCTGGTGTCTCTGAGTAGGCTCGCCGCGCCGAGTACGCCACCTTGACCCGACAGTACGTTAATCCCTGCGCTGATCTGCGCGCGAGAACCAATGCACAGATAACTAACTGTGCGACAGCTACTACAACTTGGCTACCGACTTCTACGAGTACGGATGGGGTACCTCCTTCCACTTCTGCCGCTTCGCCTTCGGTGAGCCCTTCTACCAGGCCATCGCCCGCCACGAGCACTATCTGGCCATGCACACCGGTATCACCGAGGACATGAAGGTTCTCGATGTTGGCTGCGGTGTTGGCGGTCCCGCTCGCGAGATCGTCAAGTTCACCGGTGCTCACGTCACTGGTCTTAACAACAACGACTACCAGATCGACCGCGCTAACCACTACGCCGTCAAGCAGGGCCTCTCCGAGAAGATGGCCTTCGTCAAAGACGACTTCATGCAGATGAAGTTCCCCGACAACTCTTTCGATGCTGTCTACGCCATTGAAGCCACCGTGCACGCCCCCGAGCTGGTCGGTGTCTACAGCGAGATCTTCCGTGTCCTCAAGCCCGGTGGCAAGTTCGGTGTCTACGAGTGGCTGATGACTGACGAGTACGACAACGACAACGCCGAGCACCGCCGCATCCGTCTCGGTATCGAGCAGGGTGACGGTATCTCCAACATGGTCCGTGTCTCCGAGGGCCTGAAGGCCATCCAAGACGCTGGCTTCATCCTCGAGCACCACGAGGATCTCGCTCAGCGCCCCGACGCTACCCCCTGGTACTACCCGCTGGCGGGCTCCTTCAAGCACATGGGTTCCGTCTGGGATTTCTTCACCATTGCCCGCATGACCTGGTGGGGCCGTGGCCTTGCCCACCGCTTCGTCGGTGCCGGTGAGACCATCGGTCTGTTCCCCCGCGGCTCCCAGAAGACCGCTGACAGCCTGGCTCTCGCTGGTGACTGTCTGGTCGAGGGTGGTCAGAAGAACCTCTTCACTCCTATGTACCTGATGGTCGGCAAGAAGCCGGAGGCATAGGTGTGCGGAGAATGAGCAATTCAAAATTCCCTTTGTTTCCTGGAGTCTGGCTTTCGTTCGCACTAGGTCTTGATATGCACGATAATGCCTCCGTGGCTTATTTCCTCACACCGTTCGCATCTTGTATTCCCTTGTGATGTTATTATTTGTATACCGCCCGGAGATAGATCTCGTGGGTCTTGCATCGGGTTGCTGTCGAGTCGTCTTTTGCCTCGACGGTGATGATGTTTTCGTTTCTTTGTGACTTGGATCGAGATAGATACATAATAGTTATTGAGGCAAGAATAATGAGCCAAGAACTTCATTCATCTGTCAAGCTGGACTACGTGACAAGTAATTTCTTAGTAAAATCCAGAGTATCCCTGGTCCAATTTACGAGTTGTCAGTGATCGGATCGGACCTGGATAAGAGAGCCTATGTAGAAATAGGAAAAGAGTCCTTGGGCAGATGAAGATCACTTGCAGGGCGAGAATTGCTGACATGGGCGTGGGACACTCAACCCCGGGCAACCCGAGGCTCTAGCTGGAGGAACTAGCCCAGCTCACAATCTCGAGATAAGCATTTCCTACTTTGCCATACCCCACGTTCATGTCAGCATGTTGAGTTGCCCGATGACGGCCGACGGGCTGGGCATGGGCCCGCAGGAGATAGACCGTCATCTGCAAGTCTGACCAACAGCAGGCTGACTCGAGTTAGCGGAAGTCCCTTACGCCTAAGACCAGGATAAATTCCGCACATCCAGCTATGCACATCTGCACCTTGGTACAGCTGATAAGCGTTATCCGCCGATGCAATAGGTTCGGGGCACTTGAGAACCACCAGCTCGCTTGCGCTATATCTCGGCCTATGTCTAATGCTTTCAGACCAAAACACCAGCAGCCATTGATTTCGTCTCAACGTCATGGCTCTTCAATCTCTCCTCGCTGCGGCAGAGGGTATACCTCAAACACATATCGTCCTTGCAACCCTCCTTCTACCAATCCTCTATGTCGCCTTCACATATCTCCACTCGCTCACCCCACTACACGCCCTCCACAAAATCCCAGGTCCCTTCTATGCTAGGATCACAGACCTAGTCCTCGTCTACCACGCCTACATAGGCGACGAGGCACAATACGTCCACTCCCTGCACGAGAAATACGGCCCAACCGTCCGCATCGGGGTCAAATCAGTCGATTTCACAAACCCAGCCGTCATCCAGCCCATCTATTTCGAGAAAGGCGGATTCAACAAAGCAGACTATTATAAGAATTTCGGAATCGATGGCCACGACTCGATCTTCAGCCAGACTGATCCGGCTGAACGTGCCCGGCGCGCAAAGGCTGTTATCGCGATGTTCAGTATTGCGAATGTCAAGAAGGGGGGTGCCTGCTTTCATCGGAGTATTGATACTTGTCTTGCTCTTTTTAAACGGCATCGCGAAAATGGGAGGGCCAATGTTCTTGATTTGACGAGGGGGATGGCTCTTGATGCTGTTACGGAGTATTTGTTTGGGGTTTCTTTTGGGGGTTTGGAGAGGTATACTGAGGATACGGAGATGAGGATGCAAGGGAAAATGAGTGAACGGCCGAGGATGGGTGCGAGTGCTGTTGTTGATGCTTTTACGCAGTCGAGTCGGCTTTGGTACCTTCCTCCTTGGGTTTATAGCCTCTGCGATCGTGTGGATTCTTACTTTTGGCCGAATCTGGAGCTGCCGAAAAGTGTTGAGGTGTTGAAGTTTTTCACGGATCGGGTCGTGGAAAATGCCTTGACTGATCTTGAAGCAGAGAAAGGGAAGGCAGTCGATTTTCCAACATATCCTGTGCGCTTGCTCAAAGCTGGGATATCTGCTTCAGAAGTCAACGCCCAGTGCCAGGATATCATCTTTGCAGCGACAGATACTATCGGCATGAATCTGTCGACTGTGTGCTTCTACCTAGCAAAACACCCTGAAGTATATGAGAAGCTGCGAGCCGAGATTATGAGCACTGAAATAACGAAAGAAGATGACATCCAGTTGCTGCCATACCAAAATGCAGTCATTCGCGAGGGCTTCCGTCTATCTTTGACGAATCCTTGTCGTCTGCCTCGGCAGGTCACAGCGCCAGGCTGGGAGTTCGAGGGTACATACTATCCCAAGGATAACATCGTATCTGTGTCTACGACAGAAATGCACCTGCATTCGCCCATCTTCAAGGACGCTGCTCGCTTTAACCCCGAGCGTTGGATAGACAACCCCTCTATCAATGATATGAATAAGATCATGGTCGCTTTTGGTACCGGAGCCAGATCTTGTATCGCTAAAGGGATGTCTACGTGGCTGTTGAATCATGCTTTGTACGCTTTCGTGAAGGAGGATGTCTTAAGTGGGGCGCGGCCTGTTGCTGATCGCATTCGAATTGCGGAGGGCTTCTCTTCTAAAGTTATAGGTGGTGAAATTGAGTTAGCTTGGGATTGGGCTTCTTAATATACGACAAAGGCAGGACACCTTGGGTATTTGTCATTTTTAGCAGAGATCGCATGGCCGTGCTATATGATTTCCACATGTCAACCCTGACTCCAAAGCCCCCCCGGATAAAAGTCCATGGAACCGGTGGTAGATCTCGGTAATTCGGTTGAGGGACATGAATAGTTGTGGCTCAGCTATGTGCACGTGGTTGAAATTCCAGAGGCCCCTCCAAATACCGCAGCCGGTATGATGCAAGCCCTGGCCACTTGCTTTGATTTGGCCTACGAACATGATAATAAGTACAGTTCAAGCTACCGAGGGCTTTTCAAATTAGCGGTAAGCTGAATTTATTAAGTGGGTAAGGATGTTTTAAATGGGCGTGTATTTTCGGAGAAATTCTTTCGACGATGTTAAATGTGTCTCGGGTTGGAGTAAAGCACAGACTTATATTCGGTGAAGCTGAAAGGGTTGGTCAGTCCAGTTCAAATCCTAGCTCTCCAGTCGCCGCATGGTATCAAGAAACCTCATTGGAGCCCAAAAAGAATCCCAGCCTTAAGAGTTATCGGCACAAGTCCATACCGCGGTACCACCCGAAGCCTTATAATCCTCGATGATACTGTACACTGCGCCGTATGAGCCTGCCGTAGTCAAAAAGGTTCCAGCAACTATGACCAAGATCGCCCAAGTGCAAGTCATGATCCACATGACAGACCGCTTCTTCAGCCAGTTGTCATAAAGCCACATGAAACCCATGATCTGCATAGACATGAGTGTTCCACCGAAAGCGCCGACTAGGGAAACAAGACCGCTGAGCACGGGAATGGCACTGGCAATGATGTAGGCGAGGATTGCACTGGAGGAGGTACAAGACACCCAAACAGCCCAGTGGGTTCGTGTGTTCTGGGTCAGGTGAGGAGAGCCGCGAAGGAATCGTAGGAAGAGGTACTTGGCCGTGAACTACGTAGATAAATTTTAGCTGCTGAATATTTGGGAGATGGGAGGGGAAGAGACGGCCTCACGTGGATAAACATGGCAGAGCTAACAGACAGGCCTGGCAAGGCTAAACCATAGCAGACCTTCTTCATGAGAGCACCAGCCGATCCAAGCGCTGGGGATGAGACGTAGCTCCCACTGTAGTAGTATACCACAATACCAATGCAGAGATAGAGTGATAGCATGAATGTTTGACAAATCATGACAGAGCGTGTATAATCCCGAGGATCACGCATCTCGGAAACGATATTGAAGAAAGCCGGCGTGCCAGCAAAGGAAAAGACAATTGTTGAGACTGCTGCGAAGGCATCGCCAGGTGATGGGCTACCGAAGAGGACGTAGTCTGATACCCATGGGCCGTCACTTGGTGGCGCAGCTGCTGGACGTGTCTGTACACCAACGGAGATAGTCAAGGTGATAACTGTATCCGAGAGTTAGTCGCAGTGTTGATTTCGTAGGGTAAGGGTGTAATGTACTTGACACAAGGATGCTGCCAAAGCCAACCCAGGCAAGCCAGGATATGTGCCCAAGGGTTTGCACGGTTCCAAGCCCCACTGCAATAATCATCGACACGGCTACAAAGACTGCGGTACAAGCACCATGGTCCGATAGCGCGTTGAAACATGTCGACAATCCTATGAAGGATGCACTGGCGGTACAAATCCAATCTATCTTGTCAGCGCGTCCCTGGTAGTAACATTAGCAAACTCACATAAGATGAAAAGCCATCCAAAGAACTCATAACCAAATCTGCCCAAGAACATCCGTCCAACATCCTGGATACCGTATATTTCCGGATGGTTTCTTTTAAAGTCCCCGACTATGACATTAGACCACGTGATCATCGAGCCAACAATAACAATGCAAATCACTCCAGGTATGAGTCCTAAAACCGAGAAGACTTCCGGAATAGTCAGCACGCCTAGGCCGATTTGCGTTTTCAGCATCACCAAAGTTGTTCCTTTCCATCCTAACTGGAGACTGATTAGTTCCCTGAACTTGAACGAGTCAATGCTTACGCACAGCACGATAATTGGGGCCATGTTCCGTGATCTCTCCAAAAACTTCATCGTGAATCGTTGGTTTAGCTGTTTCATCCATAATAGACGCCGAGGTGTTGATATCCGCCTCGATGTCAGCCTTCTTGATTGAACCTTGAGACATGATAGAGGGCAAAAGTAATTGGATAGCTCTAGGACTATCCAGCTAGACTAACTCGAATTTGTCTAGAGTTGTGTGGTCGCGCTTCGGGGAAGTCAAAACAATTTATTGATGTACGATTAGAACGTATGATACGTCATCTACCCCAGACAGCGGCATATTGGGAGGAACATCTGAAAGGGCTGCCCGGCAAAGTATTTATAACATAATGTATAATCCAATGTAATCCATTCAGATAACGGGGTGACAAGATATGAGCACGGATAACTCAATTGCCTCAAATAGAAACCAGCGAATTAGAAAATTAACGCATTGATTTACTTCAAAACCTAAAGACTGATGGTGACATAATGGAAGAAACAGTTGTTTCCCGCCGTCCAGCATGACCTAGAGCCGCTATCTCCTGGCGTCGGGAGGTCTATCCGTCGTCGGATTCCTTGACCGTGGTGCCGTATCATCCATCGTATTGATCCTTTAGAGGTTATCATGATTTCAGCCACGCAACCGATATTTCTTATCTTGACAATAGATATCTGCCGTCTTCGTAGAAAGAGTCTAGCCCAATACGATCCGTGATCATGATTACTTGGAAAGAGGGAGTAGGGATAGACTTCTATCTTCTATTTCAGCAACTTCTTGTTCGACCCCTGGATTTCCTTCCGCGCAGAAGATTCCCAAGAAACGCAAGGCTACACTAGAAGGAACAAATCTATTGATATTCATTCGTATGTAAGAATTGCAACTTATCCCCCCCCCCCGCCTCTTCCCTGTTTGCCAGTCTAGTAGGCCTATGGTCTCTCATGAACCTTTCGTGGCATCGGTGGATACCATCTCTTCACAGAGATAACAGAAACCTCGGAACACGAGGTATCAACAATCAGGAGGATTCTAAAATGAGGAGGGTGGATGAATAAGAGCAGACAAGGTAATTTGATAAGATGAGCCTAGTGAGGACCTAGAGAGTTAAAAGGTATGATCGGCTATGTGATTACAATTGAAAAGCGATACAGAAGGGGCTTTAGCTCGTGGTTGAAATTCATTTTTTTAGCAGGTGCTGTATTCGCGATTCAACTAAAGTCTACAATAATTGTTGAAATACAAGATGTAAAAACCGTAGCATTTGCCATCCATTTCCTAACTATGCCGTGATTTCGAACAAAGGCTGGCCCAGAATACTCTCATCAATGGGTCCATATCCATTGCCGGGAAGCTCAGAAGGTACAACGCACCCATTGGATTGCATACGAGGGACATCTGCAATGAGGGGGTTTGTCCATTCGGCATAAATATCGACGGCACGGAGACGGTCAGGCCGAGTTGACACGGCCAACTGGAGGTTCTGAGCTGTGGTCAGAGCACAGCCCCAGCTATCATCAACTGTGACCATCATCTCGAGGGCAACTGCGGCATCACGAAGGATACGAGCCTTGGTGAAACCGCCGACACGCGATATCTTGATGTTCACTCCTGTGACGCCCGCGGCGTGTGCAGCAGCCAAGTCTGCAATTGTGAAGATGCATTCGTCAAGAATAATTGGGACCCCAGTCCGCCGGCCCACTTCTACTGAGTCGGCGAGGGTCTTGCAAGGCTGCTCCAGTGGGATGGTAATATCTTGTCCCAATGCGCGACAATAGGTAATAGCCTGCTCCAAGTTCCACCCGGTATTGGCATCCGGGAAAAGTGTAACGTGTGGAGGGAGACCTTCGCTGATCGCACGAATTCGTCGCGCATCCTCCAGAGGATTATCTCCCACCTTGAGCTGCATAGCCACAAAGCCTCGAGCATGGTCGGCCTGAGCCTTCTTCACAATAGTATCGATCTCACCAAATCCGACAACACAAAACGCAGCCGGATCCTTGGTGAGGGATCCACCAAGTAAAATATGAGTAGGTAAGCCCACAGCCTTTCCGAGAATATCCCAGCATGCCATATCGATAATTGACTTGGCGGCAAATCCAGAAAGCATCGCACGATCCAACATAATACTGATAGCTCCGGGTGCGCGTGGATCATGGCCCAGAATCATCGGCGCAAGTTCTTTGAGGGCTGCCAGCTCTCCAACGTAAGAGCTGGGTAGGTAGTCGCTTCCCAATGGAGCATTCTCTGCCCAGCCTTCGAGACCTGTGTCGGTTCGGATCCGAATGACTATGGATGGGTTCCCGTCGTTCTTCCGTCCTCCGGACATCGTGTAGGTGCCAAAGTTGTACTTCGCCTTGTACGTGAACGCGGTAACCTCGGTGATCTTCATTCTTGGGCGTGGATGTCGACTTTCTTCAAATTTGGGATTGCGATTTGAAGAGAGCAATAAAGAGATAAGAAGAAACCACGTTATTCCAATAGTTTTGATCAAGCTTCCAGGCCTCTTCAAGAAGAAATTGTAAGGATGTCACTTGAAAGAAATAAACCCGGTGGGGGGCAAGGCTCTATGTGGTTTTCATTTCCATTCATGGTAAATCAAGGCCACGATAAGCAGCAAGAGGGGATTCACTGCGCTTCGAGCAAATCGGCTGGCGACCGAATTTGTTCGGAGGCCAACGCCCGTCGAGCAGCTTTGGGAGACCACTTCATGTATCGGAAAAGAGAAACCCGGAGGAGGCTGCCGAATGATTCAGATGACAATAGCGATGACTACAGTTGGCAACTGTCGAAGATAAGTGACAAGGAAAGGTTTGTGGGTAATCGCGCTAGTAATCATTGAGGTTTTTCTGTGGACGTTCGCGGTACAATTCTTTGCAGGCTTAGCCGCTTATCTCGTAGCTGGCTTCCAATCACATTGGCTTGAAGGGACTCCGCTACCGAATCGTGTGGGGTGGGTGAAATAGAGACAGCAGTAGTATTTCCAGCGCGGCTATTAAATTCCAAGAAAGGCTAGTTTCTGTGGATCTTGCCATAGGAAGGCGCATGCCCATGGGGAAAAGTGGGGCCTTCGGGTCCATTCATTCTCGTAGACATATAGTACTCTTCTCTGTAATCTCTGCGATATTACTCTTTGGTACATCTTTGAAAGACCGGAAGAGTGCCCCGACGCTCGGGATGATTCCGTCAACTCACATACGCGCTTTCCACGGACACCCGATGAGCCTCTATTGTATCAATTCGTGTTCGGGTTAGTCCTGGGAATGAATAAGCTGAGGGTATCCAATGGTACTCTTGTTAATACTTCTTCGTTGGATATCTACATCTACACAATATCCCGTAATTCTACACCGAAGTTGATCTCGTAGCGTTTTGAGAGGATACTCGAACAATGTCGATCACTACAATTCAATCGCAGACGACTGTCCTGAAGTCTCCCCAGTCGGGATCTTCTACCACCCAGGATGCTGAAAGTGACAGTGTTCTGAAAGGCATCGCCCGTGGTGATCAGCAAGGTGTGCTCAAACTTCGAGGTATCCCTTCTTTCCAGGATCCCATGGCTAAGCGCCAGTGGATTCGCCAACACATGGCAGCTGTCTTCAGATACTTTGGAAAGCGGGGATATGTTGAAGGAACGTCCGGGCACATCTCTGTTCGAGGTGAAACTTCCCTTTAAAGACTTAATAATGCTCATGACTGACCTGATGGCTAGATCCTATTTTACCTAATCATTTCTGGATGAATCCCTTTGCACAGCATTTCTCACTTATCAAAGCTTCTGACATGGTTTTAGTCAATAGCGAAGGCTATGTTGTTGAGGGCGGGAACCAGGCCATGGTCAATGAGGCAGGATTTATGATTCACTCTGAAGTACACCACGCTCGTCCAGATGTTACTGCGGTGGTGCATGCCCACAGCATATATGGCAAGACGTGGAGCACCTTCGGGAAGCCGATCGAAATGCTGAACCAAGGTATTTCTAACGCCATGTCCTGATGATATCTCACAAGCTGACTGATAGAAGATGTGTGCAATCTATATGGAAAGATTGGCGTTTATGACGATCATGGGGGTATCGCTCTTGCACGAGATGAAGGTCGAGCCATTGCTGGTGCGCTTGGAAAAGATAATATGACATGCATTTTACAAAATCATGGGTTAGTATACGATGATGCACAGAGATATTTTATTTGTGCTGATCCAGTTCCTATCCTAGACTCATTGCTTGTGGGTCAACTGTAGATGAGGCTGCATTTCTATTCTACAGCCTCGATCAAGCTTGCCATGGACAGCTCTTGGCGGAGGCTGCCGCAGCTAATGGGGTTCAGAAGAAGATCATTCCTCACGACGTCGCTCAGTATACAGCAGACTCTATGCAATCAGCTGTGAGTTCGCTCCATTTATCTTCTTGAAGGCCATCATAGCTTATCCGCATGAACAGCATAACTTGTATAATGAGTTTCAACCCGAGTATAATCTGGTTGTTGCCGAATCGAAGGGCGAAGTTCTCCAGTAGAGCCCCTTTATGATTGATGCACAAGCGCGATCATACTAGACTAATCAAGATATTTCGGACTGGTGGTTAATCGAGATTGCGCTTACGTGAAATCTCAATCCCAGTCGGCATGTCTAAAGTACTGGAAGAGAAAGGGTCTTTGGACGCGAGTTTCTATTTGCGCTAATGACTGGTAGTTAATGCTCAATGTCATTCAGCTTTACTGCTACGTACCTTTTGGTATGATATTAAATCACAATGGACAATATAATGATGTAAATAAGATATCTTAAATGGCCAAAGTTTCCCGTGGTTTGATACCTCTCAGGCATAACTATCGCATCAGTAGGCCCTTCAATACATAACAATGGTACTTCTTAGCTACGATATAAATTCTCATCCACCTTTTGTCATAACCCAGACCAAACGCGAATCAGGGCCTCATCTAATTCTAATTAGGATCTACCCAAGATCCACCGTTGCCCAGTGCCTGCTCAATCTTCAGGGCATTCTTGGCCATTTCTTCGCCCATCCAGCTTGGGGAGAACCTATCCAAGTCATGTTCAATTTCCCACCCCTTTCCAGCTTCAACAAACACAGCAAGACCAGTCATTCCTGCTCCATAAGGGCTATGGGGCACAGAAGTGAGAGTCAGGACATGTTCAGCGATTTCATGTGGCTCGTTGCCTCTGACACCATATTTGTCCCACAAGTCAAGAATAGGCGTTGCCATTCGCGTTTTGGTCATTGATGGACAGACAGTGTTGATTCGAATGCCGTGGAAGGCGTCAAAGTATTTGCGAGTAGAGCGGACAAGCCCCAGAACACCGTGTTTTGTAGGCTGATACACAAAAAGCCCAGCCTGCTCCTTGAATGAAGCGACAGACCCGAGTAAGCAGATAGACTTGTCCTGCGAGCGATCCTCGTTCTTTTGCCGAAGGTATACAGCCGCCACGCGAACAAAGTACAAGGTTCCAGTCACGTTGATATCGACGATCGTAGTAGCTGGAGCGGCTTTCACACTCTGCAAGTCCAAGATTGGCGTAAACCAGTTTTCGCCAGCCGTCTCAGTAACGCCAGCGATATTGAACGCATGGTCTACACGGCCGTGTTTCTTGTATGCGTATTCAAAAAGTTCGACCACCTCGTCATATTTTCTAATATCAATTTTCAGAAAATCGAGACTGGAAGATGATTGAATTGTTGAGGTGACTTGTTTTACCGCAGCCTCGCAAGCAGATTCTTCAATGTCGCCAAACACAATGTGGGCCCCGTATCGGTACAGGTAGGTCACAACTTCGAGTCCAATTCCGTTTGCCCCTCCTGCAATAATTCAAATTGTCAGTATTTATATGGTCGCGAAGGTTTGATTCTTGGAAATCTATTCCAGAGAGCTATCGTACCGGTCAAAACAACAATCTTGCCCTTCAAGGAAGGGAAAGAACTTGGGACAGGCTTGAACTCGGGCATTTTTCAGATAGTGACGCCGAATGTGAGAAAGTATTGCGGTCGATAAAGCACATGGTCAAGAGCTGTATTTGACTTGAAGTAATATACTTGTTCAGTCAGTATTTGCTGTCATGATAATTCCGCGTTTTGGCTATCAGATCCTCTGAACCTTTCGTGGATAATCCGGTCGGCCATCAGAAGTCCATGCCAGTACTGCGGGCACCGGGCAACATCGGCCGATAAGCGTAACCCCTCACCCCTCACGAGCTCATTGTAAAAGAATTCGACTCTCAAGAATTCAATTCACTAACTTTGGCCATTGCTCACACTCTATCATATTTGTGAATTTCCAAGGATATTCAGTCATGGGTATCTGTCCTGCGCGAGGAGCGGTTGCTTTCTCGGTCCAAAAAGGCCAAGAAGTTTCCGTGATCAACACCTATGGCAAACAAGTGGTTGACTTTTGGGCTTTCAATCCCAACGACCCCAATGATTTCCTTTCTATGGTGCATACTCGTACAATTCTTTTGAAAGTTGCGGTCGCAAAGGGCGACAAGCTGTATTCGACGCGTCGGAAGCCCATGTTCACATTTGTTGAAGACACTACTAAGGGCGTTCACGACATCATCTGGTCAGCTTGCGATAGCGAGAGGTACCGCATGCAGGGCGTAAAAGAATACCATGATAACTGCACTGATAATATGCATACGGTATGTCGCTGCCTTCTAGCCTACTTGGGGTACTCAGGTGCACAACTAATAATCGCAAAACAAGGCGCTCAAAAAACAATTCCCATCTTTCAAAATCGCCGATGACTGGGTCCCTGATCCATTCAACATTTTCATGAATATTGCCATTGACCACCACGGAGGTTTGAGCATTCGCCCGCCGACCAGTGAAAAGGGCCAATATGTGACTCTTAAGGCCGAACAGAATTTGATCATCGCCATGAGTTCCTGCCCGCAAGATATCGATCCCGTCAACTCAGGCCTACCTACCGACTTCGAATGGCAGATCAATGGAACTCCTGAATTGACAGCTCAGCCAAGCGCACCGTTGACTGTGGCTCCCAAACGTCGCGTCAAAATCGCCTTTTCAGTTGATTTCGATGCCGTTTCGCACTGGCTTGGCACCGGGTGCCATGCTGATAACAACATGGCCGATTACAGTTCTGGGATTTTTGCTGGACAAGTAGGCGTGTATCGCCTTCTCGATATGTTCAAGTCCCACAGTATTGCCGACAAGGTCACTTGGTTCATCCCCGGCCATACAACAGAGACTTTCCCTGAGGCTGCTAAGGCGGTTCTGGAATCAGGCGCTGAAATCGGTCTGCATGGCTACTCCCACGAAGGCATCTATCAGATGACGGAGGAACAGGAGCAAGAAGTGCTCTTGAAATGTATCGACGTCGCGACCAAGCTTGTGGGCAAGAAACCTCGCGGATACCGTGCGCCGATGTACACAATCCGAGAGACTACGGTGAAGCTGCTCCGCGAGCATGGCTTTCTATACGACTCTTCGTTGATGCACCACGACTCTCAACCATACTTCACACCCAGTGACCCGCCCATCGAGCACATCGACTTCAAGCAGTCGGCGTCGACTTGGCTCAAGCCGTCCCCAATTGCGTCTCAGGCGTACCCGCATGGTCAGCACCCACTGGTGGAGCTCCCCTGTGGTTGGTATAATGAAGATATGATGCCTATGATGTATCTTCCGCATCTGTCGAACAGCATGGGCTATGTCTCGACTCGCGTTGTCGAGGATATGTGGAAGGATAAGTTCAAGTGGCTTTGGGAGCACGACAAGGGCGGAAACGAGGCGGTTGACTTTGTCTTCCCTATTCTCATTCATCCCGATGTTACGGGAATGGCTCATATCATTGGGATGGTTAGCAGATTCATCAGCTGGTTGCAGGCATACAGCGACTCCGTTGAATTCTGCAAGCACGAGGAGATTGCTACTGCTTGGTTGGCTGCGGAGCAGAAGAAGGCTTTGTAACGCGTCACGAGCTATCTACAATATATTATCGAGTGATTAAAATTTAATCTTTATTCTTTCATGTTTGACTGGTTGTCATTTTGCTCTTTCTATTGCTTCAAAGGGCTTTGGTCTACGTAGTATCCTCCGCCAGAATTCCATTCATGTCGCCAAGCATAAGCGGACTCATGAAAATGCCTTTCCCCGCATGTACACGCACGGGGACAGTTCCATGACGGGCGATTAGGCGGAGCCACCCCTTATCGGTGCGAAAGCTGGTTTCAACGGCCGTTGTCGGGCACCGGCTTTTTGGCTGCGGGGAAAGCCCATCGCGCCCGTCGAAGGTACGCGGCACAAGGTCCTGATAAGACTAATGCGCAAAAGCTTTCTATTGATAACACGAAAGGTGACTGGTTGATCCGTTTGAGCTTCGCTTGAATACCATTGCTCCGTCAACTAGCTTTGCGCTTATGTTGCTAATATGGCAGCTGTTGGGTCCAGGTATTTCTCCAGGGTCGGGAAGTTCACCATAAGACCAAATCAATTAACTTGCAGCTTCTTCGGTCTGGCTCGTCGGCCACCGATTCGCGATGGCACACGCAGACAATATTCATTGCGCATAAATGGCGCCAGGATGATGGATGCGATTCATTCGACTTGTGAGATTGGAGCAGCCCACAGATACGGCGAGTAAGTTCTCTGTTTTACGGTGTTGGAATGGCCAAAACAATGAAAGCGCTGACCAGTCTACCAGGCACCCCACCGAGACCGGCATGGCGCGACTGGCACTCAATGATGATGACAAGAAGGTCCGATTGTGGCTGATTGAGCAGCTCAAAGCTGTCGGTTGCAAAATCACCATTGACCAAATGGGCAACATATTTGGTGTCCGACCGGGCAAATCGAAGGGCGCCTTGCCAGTAATGATGGGCTCACATCTCGACACCCAGCCCACCGGAGGTCGATATGATGGGATCCTCGGAGTCCACGCTGGTCTTGAAGCGCTAAGAACCATTCACGAAAACGGATACGAGACTGAGGGCCCTGTCGGAGTGATCAATTGGACAAAGTAAGCATAAGCCTGAACCCAGGACGCCTTCTTATCGGCCTCTCGCGCTGGAAATACCAATTGTCGAAGACTAATCCATTTAATAGTGAGGAAGGTGCTCGATTCCCCATTGTTACTGTCTCGTCAGGTGTGTGGGCCGGCTCAATTCCTCTTGAGACTGGGTGGGACTGTGTCGAAGTCACTGCGCCGCAACATGAATCGAAACAGCCCCAGACGCTCAAACAAGAACTCGTCAGAACAGGGTTTCTGGGAGATGTCCCGGCTTCATACGAATCGACGCCTATTGCAGCACATTTTGAGCTGCATATTGAACAAGGGCCCATTCTAGAAGACGAGGGATTGAAAGTTGGAATCGTCAAAGGGGCGCAAGCTTACAATTGGTATGAGATTGAAGTGAAGGGACGTGACAGCCATGCTGGAACGACGCCATTGAATGCCCGAAAAGATTCAATCTTGGCTGCTTCCAGAATGATTGCTGCGTCGAATCTTGTTGCGAAGGAATACAAAGGCTTGATCACAACTGGGATCTTTCAAGTCGAGCCTGGAAGCATCAACACAATGGCACATACGGTGAAGTTCACCATTGATGCTCGTCATCCAGACACAGAAAAGCTGGCGAAAATGGTAGCGAAATGTCGTCAAGTATTCGATAATATTGCTCAAAGTGAAAGCGAGAAGGGCGTTGAAGCTCGGTGGACTACTCTGACTGAGAATGAAGCTGTCAATTTTCACCCCGACTGCATCAACGTCATTGAAGAGTCTGTGCAAGATTTGACTGCTTCACGGTCTGAGGGCGTTAATAGCGATCGCGTATGGAATTACATGCTTAGTGGAGCTGGTCATGATAGCTGCCATGTAAGCAAAAGATGCCCCTCGGCCATGATATTTGCACCGACAAGGGATGGAATGAGCCACACTCCAACAGAATATTGCCCTCCTGATGATTGCATATTTACGGCGAATGTTCTGCTGAATTCGGTTCTGAAATACGACCTCTTTCTGAAAGCAGGGAGACCTGAATTGAATTAATTTCTAATGAATGGTTTAATGATACTTTGAAAAGCTAAACAGATTTCGTCGAATAAAAATACAATCAAATATACCGAGGTATTTTTTTTTGGAAATCTACGTTACTCGATACATTTAGTCCCTTTGCTGAATGTAACCGAGGTGAGGCAGTCTTGAAAATTAGCTTCGCAATCACCTCTCAAAGCAATTAATCGGAGCAAGTGTCAGTCCCAGGAATGAGAGCCTATTTTTAAATTCTAGCCACTCGATCAAACAACATGCAGGAGGCTTATCTTAGAGGCTTTTAGGAAGATAAGCTATCGGCAGATAACATTCCGGCCACCATCGGGCAACCCGAGCACTCGGAATTTGGCCGCGACTTCAAGGGATCATTGAGATTGCACTAGCCCCATAAAAATGACAAACATACGACATATGTCAATTAAGAGCCTGCATAGCTTGCGACGACGAGCAGATTACTCTTCCCGATCGCAAGAGCATCTCGTTGCTTGCATAGCATAAGTGCGCAATATTCGAACCTGGAAGTACCTAATATTTGGCCATTGTTCTTCTTTTGACCAGATATCTGGGCATGGAAACATCACCTAGCCAATACCCCGTCGGGGAATACAAAGCAAATGGGAACAAGGATGATCCACCTCTTCTGGCGAGTGATCCGTCCAACGGATACAAATTCAACCACATGATGATGCGAGTTCGAGATCCCGCTCGCTCGCTACATTTCTATATCAAGTTGATGGGCATGAGGACTGTCTTCACTGTCAATGTGGGCCCGTTCACGATCTATTACCTCGGATACCCCCAAACCCCGGAGCACAAAGAAAACCTCCCGAAATTTGGGGAAGATACTGTGGTTGATTTAGGTCACACCTTGGGTCTTCTAGAGCTATACCACATACACGGTAGTGAAAAGAAACCCGAAGGTTACTACAGCACTGGAAACGAGCCTCCGAATCTTGGGCTCGGTCATCTGGGATTTACTGTTCCCGATGTACCAGCTGCATTAAGACACTTGACCGAGAATGGTGTGGAAGTTGTCAAAGATCTGGGCGTTGCCACTCGGGAGACAATACCGTTATCTGAATGGGAGAATAAGCAAGAAATAGGACAGGGCGAAATACATAACAACTACAAAAAGGTTTTTGGACAAATCGCTTTTGTGAAAGATCCAGTGAGTATTGATACAGTTTCTCCCGAGCATGTGATGCTAAAATCCGCGACTTTAGGATGGATATATTGTTGAACTTGTGCCCCAGCAAATGAATGCGCTTAATCCATGAATACTCCGAAGTCTTGGCTCTTATGAAAAAAAAAAAAAAAAAAACAAGCTTTTCCCATGAGAAAATTGCGATGTTCCCGAACGAAACAAAAATCATTACTAGATTGTAGGGTAGAGATGTGCGGAGTGATTGCAGAAATTCCTTTTGGGTAAAAATCACAGAGCGAGGGAGATTTTCTTGCTACTGAAGCGTTAATGCGATGCAGCGCTTTATCTAGATATACTGATGAGCGTATTGCGGAGCGCTCTGGACGTCACCATTGATGGAAATCCCCGCCTCCCCTCGAGTATTTGATTATCGTCCCAGAAGCTCTCATCTTATTCCCTTCTCCCGATAGTTAGCAGCATTAATATTGAGCTCTTTTCGATTTTTTTTCTCTTAGTTTCCCCTTGTGCCTGATTCCATCATATACTCTAAAGGCAGCTGAGAGAGAAAAAGTGTGGGATTCAGTAGCAGATACTGGCAAGCTCGCTGATATATATTGTTGATCATTTCCTAGTATACAGCTAGATCAAATTTGAACGAAATTCAACGCCGTCTAATACAAAGTCTTTGAAGCACGATTCAATTACCACCCGAGAATCAATGAGCTAACGGTCCTCCTTCGGACTGATATGAGACTTATCATTTCTTTCTGACGAAGCCTCGACGCCATTGATTTCACCCCGGATGTTGCCAAGTGAGAAATTTTTCTTCCCGTCAAGAACCCAGGTGATAAGTGAGGCCAGGGCAACGATTCCGACAGCAGCCGAGCAATAATTCATGTTTTCCGGGACTATAGGCCCTTCACTAGGGAAGTTGAAGATGATGACACCAATGAACAAGAATGCTGCCCCAGCGGCGTTGATAGGGACTCCATATTTCCCGAGAGTATATGTTCCACCAAGACTGACAGGCTCATCTCCCATGTGGGATAAAACCCGCGCAAAGAGAGGCATGAAGTAGGAGATGTAAAATCCTTCGGTAGCGATCGAAGTCACCGTGTTGAATCCCGTCGTAGTTCCAAGATAAATGGTGTTCAAGGCGCCCTGGCATACCCCACACACCACTATCGCCAGAACTGGAACACCAAATCGTTCCTCGACCCTGCTAAGATAGACCGAGCCGGGTAGACCACGATCTCTGGCGAAGGCCCAAACTGATCGAGAGCCCTCTGCCATTAAAGAGTTGGCTGATATAAGGCAGATCACTGTTACTAGTGAGGTCAAGATGCAAGTTCCTGGAACAGATCCAGTGCTGCTATACAAGATCGCGAGGAACGGAACACCCGTCGCGGTATTAGCAACGGCAGAGATATCATCGATGCAGAAGAATGTGACGATCAGAAAAATAAGGCCTGTGAAACCGCCGAGAACAACAGATGAGATAATTGCTCGAGGTGCATTTCGTCTCGCATCCTTGATCTCTTCTGTCATATGAGCGGCCGCATCATAACAACACATTCCAAAGAATGACTGTAATAGCCCTGCCATAACGCCAAGGCCGTCGGAGAGGCCTGTATCATTTCTCAGAATGGTGAAAACAAATTCTGGGTCGGCTTTATTTTTCGTAGTTGCGAGAAGAGTAACAATGATTATGACGAAAGATGCCAGATTCCAAACAAACATTGCCTTTCCAAGCCTGTCGAGTGCGCGAGGGATGAAAACGTTCACAAGTCCAGTGACAAGAATGATACAGTACGAGCATAGGACAACATGCCATCTCTCGATTTCATAGCCATCGTTAGCCAGGACTGCCATGCCAAGGACAAAGTTTGCACTGATGAAGTTGTTCGCTGCGCCGATTCCAATCACACCAACCAGCATGAACCACCCTGTGACCCATGACATCCCACGAGTCCATTTAGCAGGAGCCAAAGCTGCGACCCAGGAGTATTGACCACCGGCGATAGGATATGCGGAGCACATTTCGGCAAAAGACATGCCCACAAGCATGGCACCCAGCGAGATGATAATCCAAGAATATATCATCACTGGTGGTCCCCCGGCATCAATGCCGACAATAAATGTTCCCGCTAAAGCAGTCCAACAAGTAACGATACTGAAAGAAAACCCGATCATTCCTAAGAGGCCGAAGGAGCGATGGAGCTCTACAGCATGTGTCAGAAGGCTATTTGAGAATAACGATGAGGGCATTGCACATACCCTGAGTATAACCTAGTTCTTGGACTGTGGAATCATCGCCCCTGCCGTCCAGGGGCAAGCCCCCTGTCTCTGGACTTTCATCGGCGGCACTCATAGTCATGAAAAGGGCTGGCGACGGAATGCAATAAGCCTTAGATGCGCGAGTCCTATCGACGAGGCCAGAGAACTCGAGCTTATATTCAGGGCGACATGAAACATCGGCAGTTCTTCCTGCTTATACTTCGCGTAGTAGGCGTCACCCTAGCCAGACAGAAGAGATAGACAAGCTTCTCCTTCATTGGCGAAGGAATGCCCCCCCAGACTCCAAAGTGGAGAACCGAGTTCGCCTATCTCTCAGCTGGGTGTTTTTCTTTTGACCCGAAACAATCATTGGCTCCTGGGGGTCTAGAAACATGTTATCAGGCGTTTACCCGCTCTGAGTTGCCCGACGACGCCCTTGACTACGGCCTATCGCGGAACGGTCGCGCGATCGGGCTTCGCTGCGGCAGGCACGGGACTTGGCAGTAATCAATGCCTATGGATTTCTAGGCAATCGCGCGATATATTTCATAGCTTGATAAAAACGGCAGACTGTTGAAAACATATTAACTCCCGATGGACATTTCTTAAAGATCTTTTATTGAGCTCTCATCGATCCAATCTCACTACATATCTCCCCCGAGTTGCTTCCGTCCACGGTGCTGCCAAAACAGATATCGGCTACTTGAATCTCTTGCTTTGCGACAATCCACCATTAAGTGCTCATGATGAATGGTCATGCTGGACAAATTTTCAGAGATGGCCCTATAGATGATGAGCGCCCGATTCGGGTCGTTGTTATTGGCGCAGGTGTGTCGGGGATTGCACTTTTCATTCGATTAATGCAATATGTCCCCAAGGCACAAATCGCAATTTTTGAAAAGAATCCGCAGTGCGGGGGCACATGGTATGAGAATCGTTATCCTGGTGTCGCTTGTGATATTCCAAGCCATGTCTACCAGTACTCATTCGAGCCCAACACTCAATGGAGCAAGTATTTCTCTGAAGGGCCTGAGATATTGCAATACGTCCAAGGCGTGGCGAAGAAGTATGGAGTACAGGATAAAATCAAGACCAATACGAAAGTCACCAAATCTGAATGGTTCGATCGTGAGGGGGTTTGGAAGGTCTCAACCGAGTCCGTCAGTCCAGACGGGTCCACAGCAACATCAACTGTTGAGGCAGAAGTTGTGATAAGTGCCGTGGGGATTCTTAACAACTGGAAATGGCCTGATGTTGAAGGCCTACAGGACTTTAAAGGCAAGAAGCTTCATTCGGCTAACTGGGATAAGGATTGGTATGTGTCTTGTGACTCCCGTGCTTTCGGAGTTCAGCCGCGAATTGTCACTGATTATTGACTGTTATGACCAGGGACTATACAAACAAGAAGGTTGCACTGCTTGGTTGTGGCTCATCTGCCATTCAAATCCTGCCCAAATTGCAACAGTCTAGCGAATTAGTTTACAACTTCGTTCGTGGAGGGACGTGGATAAGCCAGCCGTTTGGATCCGATTTTACGGAGAAATATCTGGCCAATGGAAAGGAGCCAGGGAATTACAGCTATACTGAAGAGGACCTCGAACGCTTCAACAATGATCCAGAGTATTATAAGGAGTTCCGAAAGGGTATGGAGGCATCCATTCTGGCTGACTACCCCTGCCTGTTTCCAGGAACAACGCAGGAGGTGAACGGCACCAATACAATCAAAGAGGTGATGAAGTCAAAGCTTGCCAGAAAGGCTGGTATTTATGAGGCATTAGAGCCTAAGTTCACGCCTGGTTGTCGCAGACTTACTCCTGGTCCAGGATACCTTGAAGCCCTTGTCAAAGACAACGTTGAGCTTATCAAGTCACCAATCACAAAGGTAACAAGTCATAGTGTCATTACTGCAGATGACAAGGAGTACAATGTCGATGCACTTGCATGTGCTACAGGATTCGATTCAAGCCATGTTCCTCGCTTTCCGATTATCGGACGAAATGGTGCCACACTCGGTGATCAGTGGAGGCAAGGAGCTTGCGCCTACATGTCGCATTCTGTTCCAAACTTCCCTAACTACTTCATTGTTGGAGGGCCAAATTCCGCGACCGGCGGTGGATCTCTTCTCCTGATTCTCGAATCTGTGATGGGATACATCATAAAAGCGGTTCAGAAAATCAGCCGCGAGCGTATTAAGTCAATGGAGGTTAAGCAGGGTGCTCTTGACTCATGGTCCTCGTATCTGGATGCATACTTTCCTCGGACTGTTCACGTTGATTCTTGCACAAGCTGGTATAAAGTGAACGGAAAGATCGTTGGACTCTGGCCTGGAAGTAGCTTGCATGCTATGAAAGCGCTTCAGAATCCAAAATGGGAAGAATTCGAATACGAAACCTTGGATGGGCCATCGACATGGCTTGGTAATGGGTGGACCACCGAAGATGTTCAGCGTGAGAACCTGAGCTACTACCTTGATCACATCGACTTTCCCCCAATACCATCAAAGGAAGCCTTAGCTAGGCAGCCTTGAGTCTAGGAGGAAAAAGTGACCTATCCTCTTTATGTCTTGGCAAAGACCGACATTCAACATTCTTTAATCTGTATTTAGCTCACAAACAAATTCGTTTCGGAATATTTAGTCGATAAGAATAAGAGCCTTGCTCACGGAACAATGAAGAAAAGTTGAAAAACATCATTCAAAGTCTTCTGCACGAGCTCGGGGCTTCTTGGTTGGGCGAGAAACGTATATGACACACGATAACCTAGCTAGCACAAATAATTAGGTACCCTGTAGTAGTTATTGACCAGTCAGCCTTTTATGACATCTCTGGGAGATGGATCAATCAATGGTGATGAGGATGATGAAGAAGAAGCTGCGGAGCCTGGAGAGCAAGCTAGATATAAGCAGAAGATGGAGGACTGCATCAGCTGCCCACCGGTACTTGTGATTGAAGCCTTCTTTAGAGAATGGGCATTCTGACCTTGATTTACATGCGCGATTACACTAAAAGACCCACTAATCATAAAGTAACGGTTTCGCCGGTCAAATTCGCTATGACCTAACTATCTGTGTTGAGTATCTCATCTTTTGCCATCAACGTATCACTCTCACTAAGCTCCACATTTGAAAGCATCCACAACTGCATTCATGGTAGACAGCAGAGACTGGTCTGGGAATTGGCCCGCGAAGGGCCTATTCACATGGTTGGCATATCGTCGTGGAGTTGGGCCGTAAATCATGACATCGCCGTCTTGGTCGTGAGGGGCACAAGGCTCAAAACCGTAGCAATAGCGAATGATATCTAAAGCAAACATCTCGGAGACCCGTTGATGCTCAGTCCCGAGGAACTCGGTGAAGTTTTGCAGAACAAAAGCAACATCGAGGAGATGGTTTGCTTGACCCTGATAAGGCCCTGGCCATGGGTTCGGCTGATCGAAATGATACACGTAAGCATGCTTCTTCCAAGCTTCCGCAATCGCGAGAGTTGGTATTTTAAAAGAAACTTGGTTCATAAACAGAAGAAATCGCGAGAACGATTGCTCATCAGTCAATGAAGTTGAAATCCCATAGTGAAGCCGAACTGATCCGGATTGTTCCGCCGAGAGATTCGAATCTAAGGCTTGATTGAATCGTTTCGTGGCGTCGCGAGTCAGTTCGGGTGCAACGAAAGAAACGATGCTCGCCTAGAAATCGTCAGAATTTAGTCTTCAGCAACCACGGTGCAGACTCACATCATCAGAGGCAGACCCAATCATGATGCTGGAGCACCACTCTTTTCCTGGTATTCTTGATTCATTCGGTTTATCCATATCGATGAAAGGACTCGTCACTGGTATGATATCTCCATCGACTGCAAAAGCGGGTGTGAATCCCTGAAATAGGGTAGGCATGAGTTTCTCGCATGGCGTTTGAGTGAGAATGCGAACACGATCCTCGGGGCTAGCAGCAGATAGACCCATGTTTTCCATCAATTTGTTGTACTCTTTGTCGTGGCATTCATAGTCCTTTGGACGCATCGAGTATGGGGTGCCACTCAAGCTGACAAGTCTCTTGAATAAAGGCTTTTTCGAGTGAAGGTGAACCATTGCACTAGCTTTAAAGGTATTAGCAAAACACAAGACCTTATAGAAATCTCCAGCTTAGGATAGCCTCACTGGCACCGGCACTTGAGCCACAAACGGTGATGTTTTCAGGATCACCACCGAACGCTTCAATGTGGATGCGTACCCACTCAAGCGCGACTTTCTGGTCACGCAATCCCCTATTCGGCGCATAGCCTTCATGCCGCAGCTCTTCCGAGTACAGGAAGCCAAGTGGCCCCAGGCGGTAGCTGTCTCATATTAGCAAGACAGAATAGTAAGCGGAGGGATATTTCTCTACGTGGCCTTTTGACTTACTTCGCACCTATGGCAATGATGGGCTTGCCGTTCTTAACTGACAATTCCACAAAATTTCGTAACTCGTATTGCGGCCACGAATTTGCGCCCATGACAAATCCACCGCCGTGGATGAAGAAAAACACTGGAAGTTTTGAGGATGCAGTGCATCCATGTGGAACAGTGATGTTCAGGTTCAGACATTCAACGTCAGACGATCTCAGATGGCGGAATGGAAGCTGATGCTGGATTGCTTCCAGTTCAATTTCACAGCTTCCCTCGAGATATAGTGCTGTTGGCCTGTTATCGATGTTAGTCTCGGGCCTCATTCGCAGAAATCTGCGTGTATCAGCAATTTCGGCTTTACCCGAATTGAGTCGCATCAAGGACTTCATCACGCTTCATATGCACAACCCAAGGCCTTGCTAGGCGGTCCGACAGGTGCGCGTACTTAATTCCGAGGAACTGATCGACATCGCCGTGCGATATACCTCGGATATCGCCACAGGTAGTTTTGAGTAGAATGGGTGTGGGTGGCATGATTAAACTGGTATGAATCACGCGCCACCAAAGACAATGAGATAAAGACGATCGTTTTTGTAATGAACGGCTATGCAGATGTTGGCCTTGGATCTCACGCTCGCGTCCTTGTTTCCTCAATCCAGACCAGTGGAAAAGATAAGGAGAGTATGTAAAGATAAGAGATCCACCGGATCGCCCGCTGGGGGCTGGTGATGCCCGAAAGAATGTCGATGATAAAGAAGATCTGGGGACGTGGAGAAGGTTGCTAAGGATGTCCATCCCGACTATCCGTAGTTTTATTTCATGTCAAACGCTTATTGATGTCCTGTGGGGACCACGTGATTCTCTAGATATCTTCTCAGCTCCCCTGCATCTAGACTTAGTCGCCACCATCATCCTTACAGTCCTGCTGCCCCTGTTGATCCTCACCCCCCATCTACAGATAGTAGACAAAATGAGTCAGACCGGTACGCTAAGCGATTCTGTTTCAATGGTAAGTCTGAGTGAGCAGCCAAGACCGTATCGCTTGAAGCGACGGCGCCCATGTGACGCTTGTCGCCAGCGGAAGCAACCTTCTCGCATCGAAGCCGATGGACCTTTCGCTAACTGTTGTGTGTAGGATACTCAGAGCACTTCTGAAAGTCCACCAGCCAAGAGTCCACGGCTGATGGATGACAATATGGCCCCTGATGGGCAAAACGAGCAAAACGACGCGACATGGAATGAAGTTGATTTATCAACATCAACCCTGCTTGACGGAGAGCAATCTGCTTTCGATAGCAATCCCTTTCCTTCTCGTAAACGTTTCTTCTCTTCCAAATTTCCCTATCCTGAGATTGTGGTCCGAGATGGCGGGGCAACAAGTCCAGTACTTGCTGGAGGCCGTGAATCACCAGGCCTCTTTGACTCTATGCGTCTACCTTCGATCAGTCTGACAGAGTCAATGAATGAAGAATGTCCACCATGCCCAGAAGTCAAATCACCAGCATGTGAGTACCCATTAGAGAGCTCAGCAACTTATCTTGGGCCATCTGCAGATGTTGAACCCTTCGTTTTGAGGTGCAAACCGTTCAGAGCTGAGACGACCTTGGGCTATCGTGTAATGCAACCAAGTCCCACTGGCCAAAATAACGAGCAAAATATCGCAGTGACTCAAGAGAAACTCCCTGTTTATTTCAAGGTCAATCCACAGTTCTTGCATGGAGAACAAGAAGTTTCTCGAGGAGAACTCGAAGCTGCCGACCATGAGATCCGCCGACAACTGGACCACGTGATTCACCCGGACACAGGAATCAGGGTCATCAGCCTGTAAGTAATATATTGACCTGAAACATCTTTTGATTTTCTAATTCCTCGGTGGATAGGTTTTTCCGTTATGTGTTCCCAAGCTTGCCAATCGTCTCGCGAAGCCACATGGGGATTACGGGGGATAGACTACAGCCTAAGGCCGGCGCCCTGGAGGCTACTCCACCTTATCTACTAGCAGCGATGTACGAGACTGCCCTGCCCTTTTATCGACTGGATCCGATCGCCGGTATTTTCTACGATTCTGCCGACGGCTCCATCAGGGATGCTTTGAAAAGCCTAGTTGTCAAATCCATTTTCCGCCTACCACAAACCAACAAACTTGCATTGCTACAAACAATCTTGCTTCATATGCATGCAAGCCCTGAAAGCACTGATCTGGAGGAGTCAAGCTTCCGTGGATCGCTTCTCGGTGTGGCTGTGAATCTCTGCAACGTACTGGGACTCAATGTGGATTGTACGTCATGGCCAATTCCATACTGGGAAAAAAGACTTCGTCGCAGACTAGGCTGGGCTGTTTACAGCGAGGCTATATGGCGGAGCTTGCTTTGCGGTCATGCATGTCCAATTGCATCAGACCAGTGGGACCTTAGCCCTCTCCACACCGATGACTTCCTAATTGATACTTTTACCTGCGCAAGCGAGACAACGAAGTCCAAAGCCATTGAATTCCAACAGGCGTGCTTATTCTGTCACATCGGAGGCGATTTCAAATATTTCGCCAGTCTTTCTTCGATTGGTTACGATGTGTACGCATCGTTTTACACCCTTGCGAGCACAAAGCGATGCGCAGCCAATTTTGATCTATCATACGAAACCGCTGTGTATCTGCTAGTGAAGCTGGAGCAATGGGCTATGAACCTGCCAAGCTACTTGCGTTTGGATAAGAAATGTGATTATGAGTTCCTGCCAAGCATTTTCCACTCATGGTCCGGCGGTTGTCTTCGACTTGCCTTTTTCACTATGAAGGTCATGATATACCGCGCTGTGTTCCGCTCAATGAATGGGTCAAAGATAAGCGGCATTCCTACATCAACATCGTTTGCAGAGACATCTTTTACAGCAGGCATGAATCCAACCAGTCAGGATAGAATGGTCGAAACCAGGGATGCTGTGAAATTGCTCTTCCCCAGAATTCTGAAATTCGGACAAACATTGAACAGCTACGATGCTAATAATTTATGGTTCTCTTGTAAGTCTTGGATTGTCAATTTCTCAACACTTGGGACCGCGAGAAGAGAAACTTATGCATCTACTAGGGTCCGCAATATCTTTCGTGACGTTATCAAATTTTGCTATCTTGCAGCTTGTGCAGTCACGCAATCTGGAGGAAGCCAAGGAGGCCGAAACAATGCTCAAGCAATGGCTCGACACCTTGCGAAATAAATCAACCGAAATTGAACACATGCGAATGGCCCTCTCCCGACTTGAATATTTACTCATGGCTGGCATTGAAAATGTGTTTGATACCGAAGAGCATGTTCGTAAGGTTCTGCTCGATATTGTGGAGTGATGCTTTGGTGGGCTGTTGCAGCACAGACCATGAAATGATGATGTGAAACGACGATATGAAACGACGATATGAAACGACGATATGAAACGACGATATGCAAGTGCCTCTGAAACTATGAGAACTGAATCTAAGGAGAACTTTGATGCGAGAGATAACTTGTGGAATTTGCTTACAACTGAGCTCGAATTGTTAACAATATTCTTACCGTGGGAAAATGCTGCTATTTATCACCATTTACTCCGCATCCTGCGCTTTAATTGTGTAACGACAGACGATCTCCTGCGTTGAGTAGGCTGGAAACGCGATCATTATCATTGCTTTCAAGATAGTCGTTCCATAGTTTGTTGTCTGAATCTAAGGCACCAGGCGAGTCCCGGTGTTGTGGCCTGGCTGAAATGGTTCCAAGTATACAATGTGAGGATCGCGACGGACAATCATCGGTGGGACTGTCAATGTTATCCGACAAACACGAACTATTGATCTTTCGAGGGGGGAAGGAATGCCTCCTGGGAGCTTCATTCATCAAGTCCATTATCATATAAGTTTGCCTGGTCTTTATTATCCGGTTACGTCGGGAGAAAAGGGCCCCGGGGCTTGAGGGTCGTTCGTATTCGTGCGAGGAGATCTGGGCTCGATCTGGCAGTAAGACTCGTGTTGGGATCGATGGCATACCGGTGTATCTGGTCATCCATACTCGGTTGCCTGGATGACAGTGTGCAGTACCGTGGATCAATGGGCCAAAGCACGCCCGCATGGCAGCCCCGATGGCAGTAGTTATTCTGGTCAAGAAAATTCATTCACGATCGACCTAGTCATTCGCTCTGCGTAGATCACGTGTATCACGCGTCCTGTGGAATCGTTGAAAAGTGCGGTGGTAGTCGAAAGGGAGTCAAAGACAGCTTCCCTGGTAGAAAGCTCGTTTATTCGTGCAAAAAGATGAAATCTGGAAAGGTAAGCTCAGTTAGCAGGCGTCTCTCGAGTTTGCGGCGAGGGGTATTTTGAACAAAACAAACCACCTTGGACAACCTTACTCATTCATTCGAAGGGAAGGAAAAGAGAGCGCCTGCGATTCTGCTAGATACTCGAGGGGAAGGTGGAGATATCCATGGAAAGCTCCGCCTTCGGCGAAAAGCGGGTTTTCAACAAATACTCCGCAAAAGGCTAACAAGACCGATGCGTAGGGCGTAAATAGGTTAAGTACATTCAATTATTATTCTAACGCTCGCTCCGTTGTTCCGGTTGCGCTCTTCTACATCGGAGTACCGGCAATGATTTATCTAGAAATTTGGACGGCCTTCCAAACGGGTCACGCTATGTCTACGGGGCCTGAATTCAGGAGGAGAATTGCTTCATTGGGACTGGTAGCGGCTGAGTAGGCTAGTCTCGGAGAAAAGACAATTGAATTGATCTTCCTTCAGGTGGGCGAAAGGCCTCTCTCAACGTTCGTTTTCTTCTGGGCTGTGGAGTGTCGCAGCTTGATAGGGAGATAGAATATGTTCGCAGCCAGTTGATCGACATAAAAAAGGACCAATAAATCAGAAGAGTGGTCGTGGTTTCCGTCTCAGACACACGGCCCTCAAGCAGCAGCGATACCATGCGAAGTAGATGCTGTGACCTCAGTAAGCTTGTGTTTGTTAAAACCCTCTTATTTATATCGAACTTTCGTGGGGTCACGACAGGGAAAGGAAGAGGTGGCAGTTGAAATTGTCAATCCACTGGTTTCCATGTCGCTGGGGTCGATGTGACCACTGGCTGGATCGAGGGCGATGCAGTCTGGATGCGGCAGCGGACGACATATATCTTCAATAGGCAGGGTAATTGAATCGATTTGTTGTTGTCTATGAATTTTGAGCAGTGACGAGGTGTTGGCGCGATGATGCCGAGGTCGTCGTGGTGAAATCCAGCTTGAAAGCCCAAGGCTCGCGTCGGTCGGTCTCGAGATGGCCAACTGGGAGGACCTCGAGCACCACGGGCCACGGCTGCGACGCTTGTGCTTTGGCTTCTCTCCATTTCCCTGTTAATATGAATGATCAGTGATTTGAAAGAACGACTTGAATCTCATCTATGCCATCAATGGACAAAGAATCATGGTCTTATCTTGATAAGCTGATATTTGGGGGTGAATTGCCTCCTCAGCAGAAGTGGCGCCAAAGCCTAGCCGGTTTTTAACGGTTCATATCGGATTTCAGTAGCCTACTTGAATTTGTCAAAGAGCTTTCGAAAGCGATAAATTCGATGGGTTCTTTCGTCAAGCTCTCGTTGTTCAATCCGAGTCTTGTCGTCGATTCCGAGCGAGGCTAACGCGTCTTTGGAGTTAATCTGTTCGAACTGTCTTTCAGAGTCAGCTGGGATCCAGGAGCGAAATCTTGATATTTCTCTGCTTATCTCATTATCCCAAGCTCATTAGAGATCGAGGGGACTGCATCGTTGACGCCGATCTGCTCCAAAGCCAGGATAGCTAAGGACGTATCTGAAGCGATATTAGGCGTCATCTGGATGGATAACCGGGTTTTGAAGATCTGGAGTACCAAAAGTCAGCTAGCAGCCATTCCTGTGGATCATTTTGAAGTTTTCGAAATAGTTTTCCGAGCGCGTTGGATGTCTTTTAAGAAACGGGTGTGCTGTGAATTCTCTCTGTCGGCTATTGCCTGCGGGAGGATCCACATCGTACTCCAATTCACCAAAATTTGATCGATCTATACGATGTGGACAGGCAGGATCGCATATTAACGTGATATAGCTTAGGTGGTGAATCCACTCGTTGTTAATACGATATACGAGCCTACCAGGCGACAAGGCGTGGGCAGGAGACTGGCTTGTCAATAACGCAGCGTTGCCATTAACGCAAGCGTTGTGATTAACGCAAACATTGCTTGTCTACACCTCCGGATGGTGCCTTGGGAGGACAAATCAAAAGTCTATCTCAGAACAGGAGGATCGAGATTAGACATCAAGACCACGTGCGACGGAATACCATCATCCTATTGCGGTAAAGAGATCGCATGTTCGGGGTTCCAAAATGGCCCCGAGCTTTCACGAGTTGGGTAACCTTGGAAAATATATGTATCAAGCACCGAAAAATCTTTAGTGCTCCGGTTGAGGTAGTTAGATCCTTCTTAAAAAAATGAATGAACACTTGCCTAATCTGCTTAGCCTCCTGGCTGCCCATTTTTGCGAGCCACTGTAACGTGGCGCGAGGAAGCCATAGAGAGTAACCGAAGCTGCAAAGGAGGGCCTCTGCGTAAATCCCATCCACATTGGGCTGGACTCACATCAAAAACGGGCCGAAATGCCACGGGATATTGGTTCAGCTTTTTCTTTTGAGATTTAAGTAACGCTATTTGACAATCACCTGTGGATACGCCACAAGGATCGCAGGTTATCTCTATGCATGTCAAAACAAAACTTGAAGTTCCGTGTTGACTATTGTATTTTACATTCTTGGTATCCCCTAATTGCCCCGGTGGTACTTTCTCATTCAAACACTGATGATTACTCCTTGCACTCCAATGTCGAATGATAAACAGGATGAGCAGCTGGCCACCAAGCCTGGCGAATCCGCACAACATTTCGCTACAGACGCCGTTGGCCATATTCCTGCCGCAAACCCGCATCTTCGAAAGCCCACAGTCACGACGAACGACCAGCGACATGAGTCCAGTGCCCATGCAAGATTCCTTTCATCACGAATTCGAACATCGGGATCGAATGCAGCCGACGCGGCGTCATATTACGACGGAGCGGACCAGCCAACTCCCCCTGTCACCCCACAGGAGAACGCAATATCACCCGAACTCGGCGATACGTCCACCAGTGGTGATTCCGACCTCGAGAAGAATATACCCAATGTCCAAGAGTCAGAAAGGTCAAATACCACAGATTCTGCTACTCGTGAAGAGACAAAACTGGTATCACACAGTCTGCCGCGTTGCAGACATAGTCCTTTTGACTAACATACCTCTAGGTGAAATGGGACGGCCCAAACGACCCAGAAAATCCGAAGAACTGGCCTCCCAGTAAGAAATGGGCTGCGACAATCGTCGTTTCTCTTTTCACGTTCATCTCGCCGGTCTCTAGCAGCATGGTGGCTCCTGCCCTCGGAAACCTGGCAGATGATTTGCAAATCAAAGACGAGTTTATGGTGCAGTTGACCTTGTCGATCTTTATTCTTGCATATGCCGTCGGCCCTCTGTTCCTGGGTCCATTATCGGAGATCCATGGTCGGGTTGCTGTACTTCAGGTTTCGAACCTGGTATTTCTGGCCTTCAACATAGGGTGTGCAGTGTCGAAGACAACAGCCCAAATCTTGGTTTGTCGATTCTTTGCAGGCCTTGGTGGAAGTGCACCACTTGCTGTAAGGGTTTCCACTCTCTGTTTTCTTCTTCATTTACTAATCGATCATAGATTGGTGGTGGCGTCTTGTCAGATTGCTTTCGCCCTGAAGAACGCGGCAAAAGTGTTGCGATTTACAGCCTTGCACCTCTCCTTGGCCCAGCCGTTGGTCCTATCGCCGGGGGCTTTATTGCAGAGAACACATCCTGGCGCTGGGTGTTTTACTCGACGACAATAGCTGACGCTTTCATCCAGCTTGTTGGTTTACTACTGCTCAAGGAGACATACGCCCCAAAGCTATTGAATGATAAAGCAAAACTCCTTCGCCGGGAGACTGGCGACCAGTCATATTACACTGAGTGGGATTTGTCGAAGAAAAGTATCGCAGAATCGATAGATCAGGCTATGGTTCGACCATTCCGTTTGTTCTTCACACAGCCTATCGTGCAGGTCATGGCATGTTTCATGGCTTATATTTACGGAACGATGTACCTGGTATTGTCAACCTTTCCGACACTGTGGACAAGTCCAGAGTACTACGGCGAGTCTTCCGGGATAGGCGGTTTGAACTACGTCTCTCTTGCCCTTGGGTTCTGGGGTGGCACACAACTCACTGCCCCTCTTAATGATCGTATATACCATCATCTCAAGGGAAGATACAATGGTGTTGGCCGGCCAGAGTTTCGGATCCCGCTTCTTGCTCTTTCGGCCCTTCTCACCCCGGCTGGTCTTTTCATTTATGGCTGGACTGCACAGGCTCACTGTCACTGGTTTGCACCCAACATCGGGGCATTTGTTATGGGAACTGGAATGATAATTGCCTTCCAGTGCATTCAAAGCTACATGATCGATACATACATGCGATACGCAGCGAGCGCCCAAGCAGCGGTTACATTCTTGCGCTCCATTGCTGGATTCGCATTTCCAATTTTCGCTCCCTACATGTACAACACATTATCCTATGGATGGGGGAACAGTGTACTTGCGTTCATCGCTCTTGGAGTTGGAATTCCAGCGCCGGTTTTCCTATGGGTATATGGAGAGAGTTTGCGGAAAAGAAGCACATATGCCGCTGGATAAAGGCTGGAGAATTATATAAGATGAATAGATCTGTAGAAGAATTTCCCGATATGGGAAAGCTTTTCCCCATCGACTTGTCCCTCGATCCCCATCGTATAGTGTGAAATATCGCATGTGGCGCAGTGGAAGAAAGTCGACTAGACCCGAGCGCTAATGAATTTCTTAAGGCGCTTGTTCTATTCCTGCATCTCGTAGTGCGGCTTATGGCACTTTGGGCATTGAAGACAGCTCGGGAGGTCGCGTCGTTCATCGCCGTCGCCGTCGCTCGGAGCGATATGGCCGTGGCTGGTTGCTCAAACTCGCAGTTACAACAGGGGCCAGTCGTTAGATACTATGACTCATGTGGTCTGTTGTCGAGCAAAATTGAATGAGATAAAGATTGGTAGACTGTATTGATTGACGGTGGCCGTGCTAGGTCTAGTTAAAGATAGCTGGGAGGATATCCAGAAGAGGCCACCATGTCTGCTCATAGTTATCTCCACACCTCAGCCCCAAGATTAGAAACGCCACTCGTCACGTTGTCTCTGCATTTGTGTCTGAAGTCTCGAGCGCGTTTGATGTCATGTTCTTCCGAAGTAAGCTTTGTGGATCTGCGGATCGTGGGAGTATCAGCAAGCATGCTCTGAGAAGGGTTCAAGTCGAAGACACCAGTCGACGTGATGGACTGTGCTCCCCTGGTGGCTGAAGCCGACTTACCTGCAAATTTCGATGATATGAAGGGAGAATATGCCACAGCAGCAACTATTCCCGGGTGGCTGTATGTAGACACGGCTCCTGTGCTGGACAATGCAGCTCTCTGATGTTCGCCGATCCTTTGGATCTTCGACGTCGGGCAGCATGTGGTAAGGCATTGGATTTATTGAAAGGATGCACGACAGGGGGACGAGTTCGCTATTTGGTCGTCGGCGGCTGGCAAAATCGCATTTTGCGTCGAAGGGCAGGGTGATCCTGATAAGGGATTTCAGCATACCTCCACGCCGCTATTCTCACACGTCGGTCGTGTCGTGTTATGATATTGTAAAATGAAATTTTTGGCTGTAGCATGGCTAAGGAGCGTGGGTAAATGGGCTCGCGTAGATAGTCGTGGAGAAGAAGTTGATTGTTGACAAGTTCTCTTGACATACTGCGCATATGAACAAAAAGAAAGTCAGGAAGAGTGCTTGGTATTTCGGGCGACTGATGCCTGGCGTGATCCCCCAAGCGTAGACAGACCCTTCTCGGATTTTTTATGACATTATCGTTAGTATTAAGCAGTGAAAGACAAGAAGATTATCAGTCTATACTGCTCGGGCTATGAAGTAGAAACAGGGAGATAGAGGTCGTAAATTTCTGTCAATATATACGTCAAGCTGTGGGAAAAGGACTTGCAGCAAGATGCTTATATGAACATCAACTTGCGGCATATTCCGATATACAATGGAGATCCCCCAATAACGGCATGAAAGCCAAGACTCACATTTAGATGCCATGTGGAGCGTGATAGATGGCTTCTCCTAGGTGTCCTGGCTGTCTGCATGAACGCAAGTCGTTTCTGTCAAGATATTCAAGTAAGATGCGCTTCTCAGAAGACCTTCAAAAATATGAAATTTACCCTCATTTGAGTTGTGAAATCTCGGGTCAGGCGCTGAGAGGTATGAATCATTTTTTACTCTACAAGTCTAGGGCTACAAAACTCAATCTAACTACAAGGCATGCTCTTCCTAATAGATGATCTCGGAACCAACTCTTTAAGGTCCGATCAAATGGCCAAAATTTCAAGCTTCATCATTTAGCATTAATCTTACCGTAGGATTGTCATTGACCGAGGTGTTGTTGGCGACGGTAGTGTGTCATCTATAGACTCCTGCCAAGTAGTCTCATGCTGAACCCGAATCGAATGCAAGGGAATATCATCCGCGCAAGAGTCGTCGCGTACTGTTGTTTGGACATCATGTTTTCCCTTGAACTCCCCAGCGGGCCGAAACATCGAGGCTTCAAATTCTCGAGACGCTCGTAGATAAGTCGTCCTAGGATCTTGTCTTTTGACATTCGTTCGGGGCCGGAGAAGGTTGAAGACTGCAAGAAAAAAGGGCCTCATCGTCAGAAGATTCCCACTGATAATTCCAGCGCATGTCTCATAGATGGCCCAAGTGTCGGCCCTCGCGAGCGTCCATGAGGCTTTGTTATTTATCGCAAGTATCGTGAAGAGTCGGTATATACTAATGTAGACAACACTTGAACATGTCAAGTCAATTATTTCAGAGCGATGAATGAGCGACAAGAACTTGCCAGCTTCCCAGCATGAAGAGACCAATCAGTGATAGCCTCTCCAATGGAGATACATTGATTCTTGAAACCACAACCAGTGGCAATGCAATGATCGCAACATCGGTTACTATGTTTGGAACTGCATTCGCAATCATAGCTGTTTTTGCGTTCAGACAGGTCCCCGCAATATCGACATTCCAGGATCTATTGATTGGCTTGCATTTGAAGACCATGGTAAGAATGTTCGCTAAAGCCCATGCGATAGAAATGATCCCCAGAATTTGGCAAGCAATGACCACTTTCCGGATAGGAAATAAGCGTCTGTATAGCAATAATATGGATATCTTGGTTAAAGCCAAGACGGCACAGTAGGTACAGCCAACGGCAAGTCGCAACTACTCTATACGTCAGCCTGACTCCCAAGATTCGATGTTCGGCATGTATGGTACTCGTCTTGAGGAACGCACCTTGCGTGTTTTGTCCGACATCTCAGGAGCTTCCTTGACCTCCCTTTTGATGACTATGAAAGCTGATAAGGATGTGTGCGCGCGTGGATGCGTTGTGGAATCTCACCTGTTATGGCCAGTACCGAGTTCAATGCCAAGAAAGCCTAAATGAAATTTCATGAGGTTTTAGAAAGCTTCCGCAGCTAATCTTCAATATCGTGACGACTTACCAGAGCCCCTACCATCGTATAGTCATCCACATTAATTCGCCAACCGTGCAGCCACCGGCTATAGAAGCGCAGGATCACGGAAAGACCAGTGAGAATCAGCAAGAGGATAGTTGAGACATAAAAAGCCAAGGCTTTCTCTGTATGTTCGCCATCACGGCCGATCATGTCGACGCGACCGAGTCACGTCTAAATCACGCCCAGGCTTGACAGACACTGGAACAACGAAAAGATGCCGATGATATGGGAAACAGCAAGATCGTCCGGAAAAGGGGGTTCATGGCTTTACTAGCCGTTTATCCGCTAGTAAGCTCCATCGGCCTTAGGGATTCTGTGGTGTCAGATTTGGCGACCAAAGGAATGGTCTAGTTTCTGGAGCGGATCCGAGCCGCGCCGTCAACAAATCATTGGAGGACTCAAGGTCGGTACAGGTGCAGGGTTGCAGGAATTGCAGCATTTCTGTATCGAGTCTGGAGAGAACGGCAGACGAAGCAATTCTCATCGGGCGACAGTTGGTTCTTCCCTGTACTAGCGATGCAAGAAAATTCGTGCGCTTAACGAGTGGAGCATAGGAGGAAGGAAATGACGATCGCAAATGCCAAGTCGGGCCGACAGACTGACTGTTCTGCGTTCATAACCTTATTAATTTCCAGGGGATAGAAGAGGCAATGTTTGATACCATTTGAATATTCGGACTGTTCGAGGTTCGAGGTTTGAGGGAATTGTTTAGTGTTTTGTTCTCGCGAACTTGAAAATCGAAATTTGTGATGAGTTTCCGCCAAGCGATGAGAAGCATCAAAGCAGACCCGAGGTGGGTGACGGATCCAAGCACTAAGGCACCAGCAAGCAATCCATGCGCACTGGAATATTTGGTTAAAACCGGTGTCTCGCTGGCTCGACTGACAATAGGTTTACTTTTTCTGTAGGCGATCAAGTGGCCGTAGAAGCAGTCTAGAGCCAGAGATTCGGAGTGAATTGATGAGATGAGAACTGTCCAAAGTGGAAACATGAAGTAGACTGTCGAGGTCTCCAAGCAGACCTCGACCCTTACAGGGTATCTGTCTATACTCAAGTACTATTTGGAATCAAAGGAGGTGAATGGCTCTAGGAGCAAGAAGAATTCTGGGGTTATAAGATGTTGGGATTACATGTGATTAATGATAAGAACCGAGATGGATTCATTTGCCTTGTGGATTAAATTACTTTTCAGTTTGTGATTAAGAAAGATCAGAATATATAGAAGAAAAATAATGAGTTTGAATGTGATGAGTTTTGTATTATCCAGGGGAATATAGGTAAGAAGGAAATAGATTCAGGGTGCTAGATTAGACAGTTCTGATTAGTGTGTACTTTCCGTCTATGTGAATGAGCATTGGTCTACAATAGCCCTTTGTAAATAGTCCGTTTCCTTAAGTGATACAACAAGAGCTAATCCAAGTGAACTATAATGAGAAATACAAAAATAATGTAGCTTCAGCTGATGATTAAACAAGATACCCTAATACTTACAGCTGTGATTAGATGTAATTAGATGAAGAAAATACTAGTGATTTATTCAAAATTAATGAGCACACAAGCCTTGCCAGCCAGTATAGCCAATTTGAGGACACAGTGTCGGAGGAGAAGCTTGTAAGGAGAGACTGGTCCTTTTCAACTAGGATCCATTGTATCCCATTCTGCTCGTCAGCAAATTTCCACTAACTAGTGTGAGTAAATGACTCTACTACGTAGTGCTCCATGGCTCAAATCACACATTTAGATTCTTTGTTGCGAACATCGCAGCCAGGCGGAGCGAACTGCATTGCTTTCCAAGTCCGAAATGGACATCGGCCTATCAGATACGACGCAATCGAGTCCCAAAAACAGGTCGCAAGTCCCGCAAGGCACTATTTCAGACATGATGATGACCGAGTCTGCAGAAAACTTACTCTGTACCGTCGCGCAGTGGGTAAAGAAACCTGTGAAATCGCTTCCGCGGAATTCAGCGAAAAGGGGCACAATGAAGCTGACGAAGCCTTATAACAGGAAATAAAAATTTGAAAGATTGGAATCACATTTATAGGCAGTATATACAGGATATGATATCGACAAGGACCAGACGTGCTCATTCCTAACGGGGGGCAATCTCCATGGAGTACCGGGCATGGAAATCAATCTGCCTCTTAGCCTCTTACAGAGTAGCACCGGTCTCCTTCTTGCCATCCTTAAGAGTACGCCAGTATTTGATACCAGTGTTTGTACCGCTGACAGTATCATAAGGGATTGGGCTAGTATAGTTGTAAGTAGGTTCGCGGCCCTCATAGGTCTTCTTCACGATATCGACGATGCCGTGGCCGGCAGTGCATTTCTCCGAGGTGGTTGGAACGGGCCAGCGGTCGAGCTCCTCGGAGTACTCGCCCTCCGACTGAGGACCGGGGTATGTCTCGTTCATGTAAAGATGGTCGTAGTCCACCTCCCAGTTAACGAACCCGGTCTTCTCGGCAACAAGGTTGAGCAGGTTGGCACCACAATCCCAGCGACCGAGGGAAGGGAGACCCCAGTTGGCAGACAGAGATGCGATTATGGAGTAGTGGGTATAGAAGGTATCGTCCGAAGTTCCCTTGAGGTGCTCGGGGACAGCACCACCAACCAGGAAAGAGTACACGCGGTTAGGCTCGGTGTAGTTGCCGGTCTCGTCGAAGGTGACCAAGATCAGTGCGTCCTTCGAGAAGTAGCTGTCTTTCAACAGAGGTGGCAAGAAGTCGGCGAGCCATGAGCCGGCGACGTTGATGTCAGAGTCGTGGGCATCGTTGGTCATGTTCGGAGTGATGAACATGTACTGAGGAATGCGCTTGTGTTCGAGATCTTCGTAGAAGTGGGTGAAGTTCTTCACCTGGCGAGGACGAGTATCATCGTCGGTGACGGAGTTGAGCAGGATCAAGGGATCGTGCTTGCGGACGTACTCGTTGGGACCGGTCTCGGGGTAAAGGTAGCCCTGGTAGCCAGCGTACGGAATATCCTCTTGGTACTGTCCCCACGCAATGTGCTTGGTGTCAAACAGATCGGCGATGGTCGAGATGTTATTGGGTTCTTGTTGGAAGTCATCATTGTCCAGGCCGAAGTTGTCACCAGCAGCAGAGGCGAGGTAATTGGGCTGCGAAGGGTGGGTGGTAGCGAAGTAGTTTGTGAGGAGAATACCCTCCTTGGCCAGTGTCGAGAAATCGATATTATCGGCGGTGGTTTGGTAGTCCTATTGCTCGCATATGTCAGTGCCAACTCTTGCCATAGAGTGCCCCCCGAGTGCAAAGTGCAGCCTCGATGCGGCCATGGAATTGGACGACTTACGGTATTCTCGATCCAGATCTGCGCAAAACGGTCGAAGGCCAAACCCTTGACGTTGGAGACAGGGGAGTAAGGGATCACGCTGGCCTGCGCCTTGGCGATCTCCTCCGCACTAGGGTTCTTGTCAGAAGCAGGAATGGTCTTGGCGGAGGCCAGAGCCAGAGCGCCAACAAAGGCGGACAGGGTCTGCTTGGTTAACATCCTGGCTTTCAACGACCCAAAGCGGTGCAAAGAGGGAGACAAGCTGAGGCGATCGCGGAATGCACGCGATCTTATACCCTGGTCCTAGCAAAGGAGCAGTGGACGCGAACGAGCTATCAGCCAGTCGGAGCGGGCGAATTTGCAAGTTCGATCCTGTCAAGGAGCATCTCGCTTAGGCAGGTTCAACAGGCGTTGATCCGGGCGAAGTGCTCGGTGCGGGGGTCCTCACGATGCACGTTGCATTCCGAGGGAAGTTGACTGGCCTTTCGCAGGGCGGGCGGGGTGTTCGCAGGACTCGAGCTACGGCTGAGACTCGAGGATCTGGCAGCGTTTATTGGCGACGATTTCAAGGTGGAGGCGGTGGAACCGAGGTTCCTGGCACGTTGACTTTCAACCCTGCGTGAGTGGCTGATCGTCTTGAGGATAGTAAGAGGCAAGCAACTCACTAAACAACACTAGATGGGTATTCATTTTGTATGAGCCAACGATAGGGCGGACGCGTGCTCCATAGCCTTCTCGAAGCCTGAGCCAGATCTCTTGCGCATTGTGCCGGGCGTTGCGTTGCATTCGGCCCCTGCAAGTCGCATAGTTCTGTCGAAGAATATTTGCAAGGCAGAGTTGTGAGCGAGAAAGGCGGAAATGTGATATGCCACATTCCATATGGAAATTGCAGCAAGTTGGTTATCTCTAGCTAGACCGCGTAGATTTGTTGTCGGATTTCAACTCCGTACTACTCCGTACTAGATTCATCAATCCGCGCCCGCATACGTACGCAAGATCTGTGCTCCCCGCTAAACAGCATCTCCTTATGGAATTAAGCCCGAGACAGATTCCTAGGATTATCTGTGGACTTGGGTCCACAAGGTAAGCTTTTGATAGTAGTTACCCATGCATACTTGTGCACGGCAACACCATCCCGACGGCTCAATTACCAACCGAAGACGATCTGCTGATACTATTTTAATGCTACGCAATCGATTACTGAACGAAGGATTTTATCATCTATTCATCCCTGCCAAAATTGTTTGGGAACTGTAATGATGGTATAATAGCTCCCTATTAGGGAAAAGACTCGTCTCGCGAATAATCTGTCTCCGGCTTCATCCGCCGCATCATTGGATTAAGTATGGAATGATATCTTATTGAAACGTTGTAACATCCAGCTAAAAGGTACAACTCAGTACGTAATGAGTACTGGGTACGGCCAGTACCGCAAGCCTTGCTGATTCAAGGAGTATCGAGGGCGCTATAAGGAGAGGATTCCGGGCGCTTCATATAGGCAGCCTCGCAAGACTAATTATTCTTCGCACGCTCGATAGAAATCGTTTCCAAGATGTATCGCATGGTAATATGAAGTAAAGGTTCGGCTGCAGAATACCAGGCCATGTGGGTTTGAAGGCTGCTAGCGGTTGGTCGGGTGGTGTTCGTGTGGAAAGGGGGGTTCGTGCGATTTCAGCATACTCGTGGCATTGTGATCATGTCGAGGATGAATCCATTGAAATTTGAGAAATTTTATCTGCCAAGCGAATGAGAAGAGCAGCCCGAGGTGATACAGAGGCGTCGAATCTTAGTGATCTAATGTCAATATCTTGTGGCATGAAGCGGTTCCCCGAGATATGTTCCCAACCTTGGAGAGTTATCGGCGTATGGAGGATCACTTCCACGATGGTCGAGTGTGCCAGAACATGTAGCTGAGAAAAGTGCAGAAATAAGACAACAAGCTCAGAATTGTCGAGATGAGGAGATGTCGGAGGAAAAAGCTGTATTTCAAGGATCGTGGTGGCTTTTCAGCGGGTTCGCGAACAAATGAAACTGGGGCGGGAAGGTACATGTTCCTGTCGGTCGGACATCTTCCTCATGGGAAAGATAAGGAAAGTGAAAGCCTCCGCGGACTTCTGGATCCTACAATGGATATATCGTTGATAGACTTCGACAGATAATCCAGGCAATCACTATTTTGGAATTAGCTTGGTCGCACATCGGATCGCATTTGTACTACTTGATGGGAAATTTACTGCAAGCCCGCCTCGGGTCTATCGAACTTTGTGGCCGCTGTTGACGAGTCACTTCGAGATTGGAATTTTTGATTGGGATCTTGAACCAGAGAATAGAACTAGGTCCAGGCTATAGCGGCGCTATCGACTCTTGTACCACCGAGGTTTAGTGACAGGAAGTGCGTGCACTGGGGCACAAGACAGGATGAGTTGCGCCTTTTTCCGTCAGATGTCCATGAAGAGCCTCGAAAGTTTGCAGGCGCCGGGGATTCGTCGAAAGTGGGAGCTTTTTCAAGGGCAGGCGACATGGGATATCGTCTGAATTGGATTCTGGGAGTTCGGTTCACGAGAGCAGGAGGAGCACCAGTCGCGGCAATCGGCCATAAGGCCCTCGAGATGATGATGGAGGGGTATTTACACCTCTTGCTTAAAAGCTGCCCGAGTATTAGGCATAATTGATGCATGTCGGGTGCACGACCACTAGGGGCACAATAGGCTTGATGATCTCAGTCAATGAGAACAGAAGGAGCGAGTCCTCATAATCAGTTGAGAGGTTCTCGAAATAGCGGAGTGCTACTCGTACTTGTATAGTGTTAGTTAAGAGGTCTCCCTCGGGGGGTAGTTGCAGGGCAGCACTTGCTAGAAATCTTGGATCGTGATCGCTATGATTGCTGTGCAATCGTCAAGGCTTGATGATTGATGAGTTCTAGTCAGCCCGCGTAATCGACCAAAAGGCCCTCGAAATAATGGAGGGCTTCTCATACCTTCTGCTTGAAATTCTTAATTGTGATTGCCATGGTTAGTGTAGAGCCATTAAGGGCTTAGTAAGTATAAGATGAGATTGGTAACAAGAGAAAGTTTTGTGTTCTTGGTCTATCTCTTGAAAAATTAGGGATCCCGCCTTAGTGAATCGGTGATTACAAAATTCTAGCCACTAATGTAATCTGAAAACTCTTATTCTTTAATGATAATACTAACAGTAGCACTATTGAAGAAATATTTCTTTTACTTGAAGAATAGGAAATCTGAGTTTCAGGGATCCCAGCTTAGTAAATTAGTGATTGGGATTAGTATAGCAGTGTACGCTGTCTTTCCTAATCACCTTTACCTTTAGGTCACAGTGTGCAGCTACAATAAATGTGTATCTCTATCCGACTCAATGCTTCTACAAGGAGAGTGTCGAAGCTCAATCTTTTCCTATATGCAGACCCATGTGACTTACTTGCACTGTGTCTAATAGTGTTATTGATCGCGGAGGGGGCTTCCAGAATCTGCAGCAACTACTCTGGTTACAAGTTATCTCTATTGTTTGCTACGGTAGATCGTAGGGTGGGAGGTACCTCCTGGAATATCCTGAATCTCTATTTGAGGCTATGTGTATAAGATTTACATACTCCATGAGCTGATCATTCCACTTTTCTAACTTAAGTAATTGCAACTCAACCAATACGGGTATGGAACATGCTGAAATTTGCAGACCCGTTTCAAACCCGTTTACAGACCCACGAAATACTATTACCGTTCCACGACAAACGCAAATACAGGCGTTTTGAAAAGATATCTGGGTGGGATAGGAAGCAGTGACCCCTTTCCTTAAGCCTATGCTTGGCCTAGACCTTGAATTACTGAATCTTCCCTACGAAGAGCTCATTCAAATGATTTGCTGAGAGGTGAAGTAATTGATGAAATGCAACCAGCAGCAAAGTGGTTGCCAGCAGCGAGACTTCTGTAATCGGCTGCGCAATTACAGAAGCAGAAATGGAACTCCAAGTGTGTTCGAGATAGTTTCAATTTCCCCATTTTTGTATTATCCACCCGAATCGATTGCTTGTTCTATATCTCCTCAAGCATCGATGAGTAGTAATCCTTAAAGGTGGTAGCCACTTGCCCCAGCGATCCAAGCAGAGGCATTCAGCCCCGACGCATAAATCGCCAAGAAATGTGCCCCCCTTGGTCACTGACACCTACAGACAGTAATTCCTCTGACAGTCTTCCCTTTCCCTTTGCTATTGCACGTTGGCGGGATACATGGGATTGGGCTCTGCTGGAATATATTAAAGGGATCGGGAAATATGCGTGCAGGGATCAATTAATCTCGCTTGAGTGAGAATACAACATTGGAAGAAATTGCTTCATCATATTGCGCTTTAATACCTAGTATAGAAGAGAAATTTTGACACGGAATTGTTTCATCCGAGGAGCCTCGATCCTTTCAATTTCCGGAGAAAAGTAGTGGCCTCTACCTGTCAAGCGGGGGATGTCATCACGCAGCGACCTCGGACAGCTAACGAGAAAACTTCTCATCGGACAGCAATTTTCAACATTTCATCATCGTCGTCTGAGATCAATCCACCATGAACCTATTTGCATGGCTTTAGCGTCAATGCCTCAACACAGTTCACGAGTTTCACCAAGTTATGACCAAGTGGGGCCATTTGGGTCAAACAGTTTCAACGTGCGGCCTGACAGCGAACAATAACGGCCTCCGAAACTCGACGTCGTCATAAAGGTTTCGGATATCATCTTAGATCCTTGAATCGAACATGTGCCTATGCCTCCACTCAGTATGAGAGCGAACTCGAGCTTCCGAACGCACGGATGAATCGTCCATGCTTTAGCTGAGACGAGCACTTGGTTTGACGGGGATTGTAGGGGAGCTACGGGCATGTTATGAAACTCTGCGCTACGAGGATTCCATCCTGCCTTCGGAAAGATCATGCAATGAGACCACAATGCCCGACACGAGGTCAGAATGAACGCTGCTGGTTGGGGCTCGGCGCCCGTCCGTGAACGGTAGCAATCGCTTCAGGGTCCAAAGCTAAAGGGGCATAGATAAGATAGATCGGCGGGTCTGAGGGAGAGAAGCTTGGAAAAGGTTGCAGAACTTGGTTGAAGATTGACGATCTTGCACCGTATTCGAACCGTTGACGGATAGCAGTGGGGGTCTTTGAGATTACTGCTAATTTACAGCCAAGAGCGCTCGCCGGTGTGCTGTATAGTAGATAAGGGGAGGATTGGGTTTAAGGTGCAATTCAGAGTGTCGGGGATCGGCATGGCCCTTTGGATGAGCCCTTTCTTCGATTTTTCGAGACTGGTCGAGATCGAGTGGGTGCGACCGTTGACACCGGAGAAGAAGGAACCGTGGAACGGCCTCAGGGGCAGGAGGTTGATGGTCCGATGGCACAGAGATTTCCCTTCAATAAAAGGTTCTGTTGTACTCCGTACTGCAGGAAGAAGACCTGATCCATCGTCAGAGCCAGTCATGAAGCAATCGTAGTCAGCCGCTCTCCGACGGAGACCTGAGGTACCTGATCGGGGGATGCAACGCCCAATAAACCTCCCCAACAGTGATACCACCCACAGTTTGCGCAAAATGAGAGGCTGGAGTGGCCACGATCAGCCGAAAGACTTTCCGAAACAAGCACTCTCGAGGCCGTCGAGGGTACGTACGCCCCTACGTCAGTGGCCGGTAGACTCCACTGCGCCCGCGAAAAGTCTAGAGCGATCGTCGTTGACCCGCGATCGTGAAATGACCGCGCCCGCCCGTTGGCTCTGTATGCTCTCTTGTCTGCAGGTGATGCGTTGCCAGGTAAACTGTCCCAGCCTTCGCAGAGCCAGTCTTCTCCAGCCTCCATGTGTTTTCCCCATGGAGTAGCGATTGCGTGTCGCCACTGCTGTTATTCTTGTTGTGGCTGGGTTATGGTCCGCGTGTGCTGAAGGCCTCAGCGTTGGCTGGTGATCGTCGGTGGGCTGAAACAGGTTGTCGTCGAATAAGCCCTCCATAGTGGCGTGGGTTGCAGTTGCGGGACATTTTAATTATTTTTTTTTTGATTATTTCTAAATCCATCTGATGGATCAGACCCACGGCTGATCTGTTCTTATTAGTAGTGTCAGGGTCCCTGCAGTCTTGTAGATTTCTACCGACTCTCGCTCTACATTTCTGTTGTAGATTTCTGCTCTACAACTCTGCTCTCAGCATTACGATCGTTACTCAACTACATAAACTGTACGTTTCCCTGCTGCACAGTTGCGATATGCGTACTAACAACTGGTAGATATACAACGCTCGAAATGCCGTCTTTCACACTCCGCGCATTCGTCGCTGCAGCTCTGCTCCTCGCAAACACCTCCACAGCCTTCCCTCTCTTCGATCGCGAACCTCAATGGTCGTTCGACCTCTTCCCAGACACGGAGTGCGGTCCTGTCGGCGATCTCCACGCTGGCTCCGGCAGCACCGGGTGCCGCGCACACATCAACACCGAGGCCGCTGCATACAGGATCAACAAGCTCCCACGCGGCTGCACTGTTGAGTTCTACGACAACACCATGTGCGACGAGAACTCTACGTCCGGTGTCGCGGGCCCCATCGACACGCTCGACTCCGCGTACTCCTGCCGCATTCCTACCATGGAGCAGCGCTTTGGCTCCTACCAAGTGACTTGCCGCGAGAACGAGTTGAAATAAGCTGAACTGCGAACGAAACATTTACGACAAAAGGGAACTGGGCTGGTCCGAGTGTATCCCAATGAAGGCGTTTGTGGTTTATTGGATGAGGAGTTAGATGGGATGGGATGGGATATACCTGCTTGCATTTATAGAATCGACACGACCAGCATTTTTCATAGATCGAATGACATGGATTTCAATACAAGGGTTTCCTTCTCTGCTCGACTTTAGGAAGACTGCCCCAATGCACTGTGGACTGTGTCCACGACTCGATCTGCGCGCTAATGCAGGCGCATTAGTCGCTCGGGCCACGGCGCATGGCGATAGGGTTACGACAACCGCTGACGACACAGGCGCTTGACCTGGTGATATGGCTGCATCCCATGCAGTGTCATGTCTGTGCCCAAATAGAGGGATTCAATCCTCCTTGTTGGCGGCGATTCGAGAAATCTAGGGTCGATCGATCTTAGTGGCCGGTTGGGACAGATGTGTCGGAGTTCTGACCGTCTTATTAGCCCTGTATTCCACAAACATCTCCTATGAATTATTAATATCGAACAGGATCAATAGCCTCCAATGCTTGTTGTTTTCTGCGGTGATTGTGGATTTACATCACAATCGGCAGGGTCGACGCAGCGCAGAACGATGAACTTTGACGATGGTCGGACGTCGGCACAGCTTGGAGTATTTTTTTCTAAGAAAAACTTCCGTTTTATTCATGAAGTGAGCCCAGTAATATTTATCCGTGCAATATATCCATAGTTATGGATGTAAACCCATTGGTAGATCTCGGGGTTAGTCTCGGCCTGTGACTCGAAAGGGGAATTCCCGGAAAACACCGGAACCGGATACCGCAATTCTCAACGTAACTTAAGAGCTCCGGAACCGCCCAACTTCTAACCTCCTCGTAGCTATCACTATGTCGGCAGAGAAGGGTCAATCATCGTCGGACGATGCTCCGATCAAGGCGTCCGTTTCATTCTTCGACCCCGCGCTGAAGGAGACTCGCAAGCGTGTGTACCTCCAGTGGGCGCGGACAGGTACGGACTGCATGGCAGTGAAACAAGGGATAAAGGATCGTCTCTAACCATATGACAGTGCTTATTCTGTGCCTCTTCGTGCTCGCCGTGCTCTCGATCTTCTGGGGTTCGCAGTTTACAACGGAGGCGAAGCTGGGAAAGCTCAACGTCTGGGTAGTGGACTTTGACGGCCAGGTTGATCCGTACAAGACCAGTGACCCCTTTGTCGGTCCGATCGTCACAGAGGTTGCCCAGAGCTATACAGACTCTGATTCTCTGCACTTGACCTACGATATCAGAGCTGCCGCCGACTTCAACTATGACCCGATCGCCGTCCGCCAAGCCGTCTATGACGAACATGCGTTCGCTGCCGTCATAGTGCACTCGAACGCTACAACTCTCCTGCGCGATGCTATCTCCAGCCAAAATTCCACCTACGATCCGACGGGGGCCCTGCAAACAATCGTTATCACTGCCCGAGACGAAACAACCTACTTCTCCTATATCTTGCCAGACCTCAATATCCTGCAGACTCGAGTCCAAGCTACTCTTGGCCCACGGTGGGTCCGCGAACTGGTCGCCAACGGCTCAGACCTCTCCCGCGCCCCGCCGCAAGCCATCAACCCCGGAGTGGCGTTTACGAGTATAGACTTGCGCCCGTTCTACCCGGCCGTGGCGGCGCCTGCCGTGACCATCGGGCTGATTTACCTCATAATCATCGCATTTTTCAACTTCCCTTTCTTGATGCCTATTCATGCCCAATTCATGAACCCAGATGGCCACCCGCCGCTGAAAGTCCCACATTGGTTGATTTGGAGAGTTATTTCGAATATCGCGGCTTACTTCTTCTTGTCGCTCTTCTACTCGCTTGTCTCGTTGTCTTTTAAGATTCCGTTCTCCAATTCGCCAGCACCAGATGTTGTCTCTGCCGAGAATGCAAATGCTTACGGTCGAGGCTCCTTCGTCGTCTTCTGGATGCTGAACTGGGTCGGCATGACGGCTCTAGGTTTTCCATGCGAGAACATGGCGATGATCCTCGGCATGCCGTGGAGCTCGTTGTTCTTAATCTTCTGGGTCATTTCGAATGTTGCGACGGGTTTCTATCCCGTGGACTTGGCGCCAGGCTTCTATGAGTGGGGGTATGCGTGGCCGTTGCACAGGAGTAAGTTTGCTGCCCAGGTGCTTTCTGCCTTTGAGCTTTACTAACAGATTCTAGTTGTCGAGGCTCTGCGGACTATTCTGTTCGGAACTCATTCGCGGATCGGGCTTGACTTTGGGGTCCTGTTTGCTTGGATCGCTGTCTCGTTGGCGATGTACCCGTTTGCCACTTTCGTCATGCGCTGGAAGATGCAGCGTGGGATTTAGATATGGTGACAAGCGCGGAATTTATGATACCCTGAGCTCTTGTCTGACAGATCTCTTCGATCTTTGAAGATCTGTGGTTAAAAGTGACTACAATGTACATTATGGAATAGATCTAGAATAAACATACAATGCACCTACAAGAAGGAAAGCATAAAGAACGAATCGCATTGATGTCGATGTATAAACGAATGGCCGATCATTCCTTATAGTCGCCGTGAATACTACACTGTCAGCAGGCATCCCCCATCTCGAGGCAAGAACATACACATTCAACCACGCCAAGTAACCCTGAGCATCCTGCCCTGGACTCTACTCGAATGATCCATTTCCTTTGCACGCTTCGTCGCATATCCGGGATTCCTTATTGGCGGCGGCCTGTAGCTATTAGCCTCTAATCCCCGAGGATGATACTCCAAGTACTGCAGAGTGACAGCGGGTACCTACGCCGGGAACCATGCAGCCGCCTCGGGCCCGAAAGACCGACCCCAGTCCGACGCGCTTATTTTATGTGATGCTGTTGTCTGTGATGCCTCCGCTCACATGGCACCACCCGTAGGTTGTGTTTTTTTTCATGTTTTTGTTCGATTGTGATTTTGACGTCTTTTGTTGAATACTCTCCCCCGGTCCTTTGAAATGGAGCGACGCTGGAAGAGACTTTATACCCTGCGCCGCCACAACGCCACGGGTGGCTAGGACCAGACGTTAATGTGATGCGTGGATGACATAGGCAGTTACCCTGGGGTTGCTTTCTATTCTCGCTTAGTTTCACGGGGCTCATCGTGACGTAGCACAGGGCCAGTGGTATCCTGAAGGGGGTTTTGATGGTGTTCACTTTGATGAGGTGAGACTGTTGACAGAGGTAAAGCTGCCGCGTGGTAGTGGAGGGATTAGTTGGAGAAGGCTTAAAGGTGGCTACTTCGATCTTGTTCTTATTTTGAAGAAAACGAACACGTAGGGGGGGGGGTGTCCGAATAACAGCGCTCTAATGAAGCTATTCCGAGACCCAAATAGGTAGATATAGACTGGGCCAATCGGAGATCACAGTGACAGAACCTGCTCAAACAGCCCAAATACAGTTGGGAGCCCATGTGCTCGATTTGCGGTCCCTGATTGGAGTGCCGGGAATGGAGGTGTCATAGTGGTGCCCTGATGGGATCGGAGGTGACAGTACCTCCGCCCCCATACAATATACTATACACATCGAGGTACCCACGCCTCAGTTAGACGGCAAGTGTAACGGGTGTTCCCATTTATCCTCCGACTAGAAGGTCCTCAGGGAATCCAGCGCTCTTGATCTTCTTCTCACCTTCTTGCTCTGCAACGCCGCGTCTCATTCTTGATCATCAAGTACTTCTCTCGTGTTCAAGATGGGCGACGCTGGTGAGCCTGCAAACAAGCAAAGTGCGATCGGAGACGCCCTCCCTCCTCTGAGTGGGATGGATATTCGAACTCAAACCCTCCATGACATTGATAACGCGAAGTTTGGCCTCCGTCATGTTCGCGCTGTCGTTGTTGCCGGCGTGGGCTTCTTTACCGACTCTTATGATATCTTCGCTATCAACCTGTGCATCAGTATGATCGGTGCGGTCTACTGGCAGGACGCGAAGACGAATCCTGGCAAGATGCCTTCTCACTCTGACACCGCGATCAAAGTCGCTACCTCGGGAGGCACGGTCATCGGACAGCTGTTCTTTGGCTGGTTGGCTGACCGGATTGGGCGTAAGAAGATGTATGGAATTGAGCTAATGATCATCATCGTTGCTACGCTTGCTCAAGCTCTCTCTGCTTCTTCGCCTGGGCTTTCTATTGTTGGCGTTCTGATTTTCTGGCGCGTCATTATGGGTATCGGTATTGGTGGTGATTATCCTCTCTCATCCATCATTACCTCAGAGTAAGTCTACCCTCCCCCCTGCATACTGTCAACGGCTAATGATGAAAGGTTTGCTACCACGAAATGGCGTGGAGCTATGATGGGAGCTGTGTTTGCCATGCAAGGTATCGGCCAGTTCTGCGCTGCTATGATGGCCTTGATTGTGACCGCTGGCTTCAAAAAGTCACTGGAAACAGCAAAGGATGTCGGGCATTGCTCTGGTGTATGCCAGCTTGCTGTGGACAAGATGTGGCGTACTGTCATCGGCTTCGGTGCTATCCCTGCTTGTGCGGCTCTCTACTTCCGTTTGACAATTCCCGAGACTCCTCGCTACACCCTCGATGTGACCCGGGACTATCTGAAAGCACGCGAAGACGGAAACGCGTACATGCATGGCCGAAGCGAGGGTCATCCTGACAAGATCCAGCAAATCATGGTTCAGCTAGACCATGAAGCCCCTAAAGCTAGTCTGCGGGACTTTATGCACGAGTACATGAACTGGAAGAATGGGAAAATCATCCTTGGCACGGCAGGATCCTGGTTCTTCCTTGATGTTGGTGAGTTTATCCCTAGTCATGCTCTGATAATTACTGACACCGAGCAGCTTTCTATGGCCTAGGTCTGAACAACTCGATCATCCTCGGTGCAATCGGCTGGACGGGCGGGAAGAACGTGTACGAAGTCTTCTACCGAAATGCCGTGGGCAATCTCATCCTGATCTGCGCTGGTTCCATTCCCGGCTACTGGATGACTGTGGCAACTGTGGACAAGATTGGTCGCAAGCCTATCCAGCTTGTCGGCTTCATCATTCTGTTCACTCTGTTCCTCATTATCGGTTGTGCCTTCCACGCTCTGAAGCAATCACACAATGGTCTTCTGGCACTGTATGTCATCGCCCAGTTCTTCTTCAACTTCGGCCCGAATGCTACCACCTTCATTGTGCCCGGCGAATGCTTCCCTACACGCTATCGCTCCACATCCCATGGCATCAGTGCAGCAGCTGGAAAGGTCGGCGCCATCATCGCGCAGTGTGTCTTCGGGCCCCTGGTCAACCACCACGCACGCAAAGGTGCGACCGACTCGCCATGGCTCAACCACGTCATGCAGATATTCGCTGGCTTTATGTTCTGCGGCATTCTCACCACTTTGCTCATCCCCGAGACCAAACGCAAATCTCTGGAAGAGCTTTCTGGCGAGACCACGTCCGGCAGCTCTACTGCTGCGAGCACCCCTCGTGCTATCGAACAGGGTGCCGAAAAGAACGTGCCCAGTGTGACACAGCGCCAGCCCTCGGCTGGAAATGACAATGGGGACCTGGAGATCAACCAGTTTTCGCTCTCTTGTGCACAGAGAGCGCTTTAGGCGTTTGAAAGTGATCAAGATGAAGAAAGAAGCACGGTGGTCGGAGATTAGGCTCGCTGCAAACTCAGGCAGGATGACGTTTTATCAAGAGACAGAACACTGAACTCTTCAGTCAGTCATACGATATTCTTTATGATACTCACTTAGCTCCTCATAGCTAGTTAAATCTGATATCAATGTTGCTCCATTGATCCATGGATATCTCCGCATGTATGTTTGCGTAGTCTCAATGTTATATCTAGCAGTCCCGGTTCCTTAGTCTCATCTACATGCCATTTGTCCGCTGATGGAGAGCTCTGAAATTCCACCGGAGTTTTCCAGCTTGCTTCCAAGGTTAGCTTATATAGCTCTCTCACCCCTCGATCCTTTTTTCTTCTTTCCATAGTGCTACAAAGATAGAATTATCAGTTTTTCTCCATCCACTCCTTCTTCTCTCCATCGCCCGCCTCTTGAGGTCAGTAATACCTTGCTAGAGGCGGATCTATACCTCGGTAATGATATATATTTGTAAGCCCACCCGCACGGGCAGGAAATCCGCGAAGTACACGTGCAGCCCAGAGCTTGGGCACTGCCAACAACATTGAGATATCTCAGCCATGCAGAGGCTGAAATGTTTCACTGTGACATGCATGGATATTCTAGACAAACTCACAGCTACACACAGGAAGTGCTTGACACCTAGGTGTGTAGTGAAAAGTTTCATGCTGCCCAGAAACCGAATATCAAGCCCGTTTCCAATTTTTCCTCCTCATTTGCGAGCTATAGAGCGACAGCTCCAATGTCTGGTCCAGAATTTGCCTGTTCAAATTTTAATCAAAGGTCGCCGATGATGCGATCTCCAGAAGCTTAGCGCTAAGGGTGTTTAGTTTCGGAAACCTGTTTGCTTCCTGGCTTGTTTGTTTGCTCCCCCGTGGACCCTTTTGGGATGATTGTTTACTCACCCTTCCGAGATGATTGTTTACTTCTACACAACCTTCCCACCATATCTTTTCTTCTTTCCCATCTATTTCCTCTAGTCACCACGCGAGCTTAGGGCCATATTCAGTCTTTCTTACTGTCTCTTTTATCTCTTTATCATCACTGGCTACCAAGAACGGCTATGAGTGCCATTCCGAGTACTACGCCTCCGGGGAGCCCCCCAAAGCGCAGCACCTCGCCAACTGAGGCTGGCGAAGGCCATGTTGATGAAGATCCCTGGATGCAAATCCCAGATCTTGAAGATGCGATCTCTGTGGCATTCGGCCTTATCTCCAACTCCGTCGTGGAGCAGCAGGAGGAGGCCCACGCAGCGATCTTGTCCAGTCGCTACACCTTCTTGACTATGATAATTCTGGCTATCATTGTGAAGAAAATTTTGCCTTATGTACGTTACACTGCGATCGCCGTTCTCGTTCTTGCCTTCCACGTCATGGTCTTTCGCATTACGCGTTTCTACACAAAGCCATACTTGACCCAGGCGAAAGAGTTTGTTTCTCTTCATTGGTGGGATAATACCCACAACAATGATGACAACAACAACATTCTGCCGCAAGGAACGCCAGGGGAAGACATTCTTTCCCTGTTGAAAAAGTTGACGAGGTCCCTGGACCATGGTGTTGTGCTTGATTGCTTCTTTATCGGCAGAGGCCTCAATCCCGACCCCCTCGACAAGAAGATGGCACTTGTTACTGCAATCTTGCATGGAAAAGTTATCGGGGCTGTTCTCATGGGGTTAGACCCATGCCCAGGCAAGTAATCCGCTCCCTAGTTGATCTGACAATCTCTAATACCCCCGAAGACTATCGCACTAATGGCCGAACCGATGCCATCCACCAGGAGTATCCAGCAACGCGTATTTACGCCTGGGTCGTGAAGCCAGAATACCGCTCCCAAAGAGTCGGTTCTACGCTCCTGTCTTGCACGACAATCATCTGTCATGCTCAAGGATGGGGCGCTCCCGCTTTTGCTGACGACCATGTCCACTCTTTGCGATTTGCGCTCCGCGCGACTTGCGAGGAGATGGATAAGGACGCCAACCGCGCTAAGGCCAAGCTTGCGAGGTTGATTGGTATGGTGTACAATCAGGATCGTCTGGTGTGAGATGCATTCTATGGATTGTTATCGGCACACCTATCGGCGGTTAGTTGATACTTACCTGGAGATCTGATGGAGAGTGTGATGTGGCACAACAGTGCTAGCTCTATTCTTATTTGCTTTGTTACGACGAGACGATGTGGCACAACAGTGCTAGCTCTATTCTTATTTCCTTTGTTACGACGAGACGATGTGTCGCCACAGTGCGAGCTCTATTATGATTTGCTTTGTTATGACGAGACGATATGCCGCCACAGTGCGAGCCCTATTCTTATCCGACCTCTTGCGACGTGACACACTCAGCAAAGTCCTAGCTTCCAAATGGAAAAGCTCTTGAATCTGCTATTTTGCCTACTGTAGTCTGTCTCTTGAACTGCACGATTCGTACTTTTTAATGACAGCTTTTCAGTGCGTAAGGTGACTTGAAATCGTTAATGAACAACTCCTACGAAACAATGCAAGCTGAGACAGGGCGCCCTCTGGATTCTCCCGTCAGTCGTTGCGGAGTGTAGCGGCTTGATCTGTCGAGGGCGCAGACCTCAAGTACATGATTTGAATCCCATACTGCTTATATAACATTGATGGGGAAAAGAGGAAAGAAGAGGACTGAGAGAGAGACTGATATTTGGCTATCTCTGAATGCTATTGAGAAGAAGAAGAAGAAGGCCAGGAAGGCAAAGGGTGAGAGGGCTATATAGCCTACTGAGGGCGAGCTGGAGAGCGCCGCTCCGGGCTTCACCCAGAGCTCTCCCTCTTGAGAGGGTGCAGGAGCTCATCAACTATTACTGATACTGTGCCAGTTGCTGATCTTGTGAATTGAAGCTATATTTATGGAGTGTGAGGGTATGGGAAGAAATAAATGAATGTAGGATATACATATACTGTGCTTGGGATGAATTTAGCTACAACAACATAATCAGATTAATTACTATTGTCATTGTTTCTACATGTTGCTCCGCTATGCTGCGCAAGGGCAGGTGGTAGGGCTACACCGCCGCGGACCCAGATATCCTGCCCGTCATATTCTGCCCGTCACATGAGGATAGACTCACCGCTGGAACTTCTCCCTGGCAAGGGCGTGGACAGTTCGGGTTTCGCCAGAGTTCGACACGTGACCGCGGTTTTTTTTCTAATTGGGGGGCATGAATGATTGATAATTGGTCCGCGATTAACAGTCGAAAAATTTCGCTCGATCGGCGCTGTTCAAGACTGGTGTATAGAGCTTCAAGTTCCAGCGGAAAACCCAAAAGACGCCCGGAAGAACTGCGATCGCGGTGCGTTTCATACAAGACCACTCCGAAGAGAAGAGATAGCCAATTTCATCCGTTCGAGACGAAATGATGTGCCTGAAGACCCGATGATCAATAGAAAGGGGAATTGAGGTGTCAATGTAGTTGTTGAGGGGTTCCTTGGTCAAATAAGGAAGGACCCGACCGGGGCGGTGGTAGGACTTCTTCCGAATCGATTTGGTCATCACATGAGCCGCAGTAGTGTAATCGGGCCAAAACAAAGCTTTCCCCGATAGTTCAAGGGCTCTTGAACGCCTGGAGATCCATGTTGAAAGCCTGCAGGGTATTTAGAGCGAATAGCCCTGTAGACAAGCTGGGAGCATAGTTTCGACTTTAACAGGTGACCGTTGGTGACCTGAATGGCATTCTACCGCGCAGCCACTATCGCCTCGTAGATCCAGCGTTGCAAAGTATCCGATGCTGTGCCTTGTGATCTAGCATCGAGCGTGTTTGTGTTGTATGCATCGTGGTTTCCGAGCCCTAAGTCTGCCGCTTCCCGCTGGGTATCCTGGAGCAGCCTGCAGCCCAATGGACTGATATTGCAGGTGGAAGGATGCGGAAGAACTCAGAGAGTTTGCTTGCTCCGCAATTGTTCACATGATGAGAAAATCGCTCGAATAACACGATGGGAGATAGAGAAATCCACATGAATAACAAAATGGACACCTTTTGCCTGTCGAGAGTTAGGGTTGTCAGAGGCGGCATTTCACGTGACCCTGTTCGGGTACAGATCGGCGGCAGTACACTCAAGAGGGCTCTTGTTTGTGTTTGATTCTGGCCTGTAGAGTTCCCTCCTCTGTTGATCGAGGAGGGAGGAATATGTCAAGATGACCACAGATGTACAGGACATGGTATCCAGGAGTTTCGGGATTATTGTAACGCAAAGTGTATGGTTGAAACGTGGAGGATTGCTGGATATATCGCGGGAGGTTTGGTGTGACAACATAACATCGCTAATTGGTAGTGTCCTGAGCATCGTTAGTCTAAAGGCCCATCGGGTAGTGCATGGCGAGACAAAAAACTTACAAAAAAAAAAAGGAAAAAAGAAAAGGGAAGGAAAAAGAAGAGTTGAAAAGTTCCCCTCCTCACCATGAGGTGTCTGGCTTCTAGAGTTCTAGAAGTCAGGATCAAGATCTCGAAAATTCACCTTCTTGGCCTTGAGTCAGGCGGTTGATGTTGGCGCATGGAACCATTTGAGATCCACCGTGTGTGACCATTCGATACTCTGGAGAGATCATCCTTGCATGTAGCCTTTGTCGCAGGAAGCTGAACGCCACTCAATAACCATAACAGTAAAACTAGATAGACTGCCAGCGCTGTGAAAATGATCAACGCTTACGGCCAGCCAGAGCTTTAGAGCAGGTTTTTGGTGACCTCAAGTTGACCCAGTATGATGCTGACCAACATCCAAAGGAAGAGAGCAGCCAGACAGAGCGCCGTCGAGCCGAAGTCCACGGCAGCTCGACGAGAAAACACCATTACTCCTTCAACATAGCACAAAGGCCACAACTAAGGAGATCGAAGTGCAGGGGTTCACATCAATCCAAGTGGCATGTCAACAAGATCAGGCCAACGATTCCCACAGGCGAGCTTGTTGCTCTTTTGAAAGCCGTGAATCCGAATAGGAGATTATGAAGGTCACTCTTATCTTCAGATACGGAGCGGGGAAGATCGCCCAGTACCTGCCGAATGGGCTCGCCTTCAAGGGAATCAATGACGCTCCTGATGATACTGGTAAGTTTCCAGGAGAATCAACCGTATTATATTGACAGCCACTCTTTCTGGACCAGCTATCTGCTGTTTGAAATGAAATGGTTGGCCGGGCTTGCTCCGCTTTATCATCATTTGGTGCAATGAGGAACATGACTTCGCTGTAGCTGACGATGATGGCTCGATTCTGTAGGATACCCAGATTGACATGGATAGTATTAAAGCCAAGCCCCCGAGGGAACAAAGTAGTGAGGTTGTACAAGGCTCGAGGAGGCTGCTCGAGGAAGCTGCTCGAGGAACAAGTATAAGGGATAATGTGGGTTTGTGAGGCTTTGGGAGTAGGATGCGTGGAGATGGTGCGTTATTGTGGCTAGGCGGAGCTAGGGCAAGGAGCGGAACTTTCGTTTCAAACTTCGAGATTCGAGGCCGGCGAGGCTTGAGGGAAATGATGCGCGGCGGTGATGTACGATTGAGGCGCAGGGAAGGTAGAGTGACAAGAGGAGTCGTCAATTTTGGCTTCAAGATTGGGGGTCTTCGTCAAGATTGTTGAGATGAGATGGATGTGAGCTGGTCTGTTCTGTAACGTATTTCTGGCCATCGTTGGGATGGAGACTTTAGAGAAAAACGGCTCGAATGCGCATTTGATCGATTGGTTTCGCCACAGAGGATGTTGTTTTTATCTCGATCAACAACAGGGCACAATTGGCAATTATAAGGGATTTATTTCAAACGGCAACCTTTATCGCGTGGGGAGTGGCTAACGAACGAGGTGGTGTATTTTGGCTTTTGCCGGGGACAGCGGCATGAGCAATTGAAGCAATCCGGGTGCCTTCAAGAATCGAGGAAGCGTATGCTCTGTAAATGTGACTCCATGGGTCAGCTTAGGGAGCACCGGAGCTGATCTGGGGATCACAATCAATCTGTGCCCGGTAGTTAACATACAGAATTTATCTTCTTCCGTACTCGGTGTCAAGTTTAGTGTCATTTCCGAGCCTTTTGTATGTTTCCGATTGGCGTATCTGAATCTCCGCTGGACTTGTTGGCAACTTCGCGAGAATGCTGCTTATTCCTTCTCGCTGCCAGGTGAGGCCCCTGGCAGGGCGATCCTTTGCCAGGACGCGAATCAAAACTGTGAAGAGCTTCTTCGATTCCTCCGCCAACACGCAAATGGCAAGAGGCATAACCAGAGGGACTTTGCAATGCCCCGTATGAAGCTCACAATAAAGCCAATCGGTCTATTCGAAATCCAAGGCAGTCCTTTTCCTTTCGAACTGGCAGTGACCATGACGCTCGCACGAGACCGACTTGCCTCGAAGGAGATAAAACAGAGATTCTCCCCCCAAGACAAACATAAATCATTGCCCCAAAGAGCGATCGATAGTTCTTTCTGGCTCGAATGTCGACATTCTCAGCGGGAGCTCTGCTTCGGCGTATCGTAGTTGATGTATGGATGGCGCCACGAATGATCTTCTGCTGGATCAGTTGGGCCATCGTGAACATTCCCCCGAAGATAAAGATCGTAGATGCATGTAACCATTGGACGACTTGGGCTGGGACGGTGCTAGTCAGCGAGTTGTCGCAGCTGGCGCATGTTTCGCAGGGAATGACGGAGAAGGCTCCTCAGCCATGCACCCATCGGTGGGGTAGTGTCAAAGACCATGTCACTCGACTTCGACTGACCGAACAAAAGTCTTTGACAGGCACCATTCCATCTGATGGTCACACCTTGCCTACTAGAGGGACCCTGTGTGCTGTCCTATGCCAGGAGATCTCGCGCTCATGTGCAGGGTATGACCCACACGTGGGTAGTCAGCAAGAGTAGGAGATTATCTGATGAGAGAGGACTCAGGGACAAATACTATGACTAGTGACTTGTTGATCGGTTTTGGTGGGTTGTGGGTTTGCTTGTCCTGCCCCTCGAATTGCGCGAATCATCGCGGGTGCCCCGAGGCGGATGGAAACAAATGGATCTGCACCACGCATCAGCTTCATCGCCTAATAGCGCCTTCTTTGTAGCCCTACCGCTAGATGAACTTGCTGAAAATTGTATCCCAAGCCTTGTTCCTCGCGTTTGAAGTGGTTTGAGGACGTGGATAGTCGCCGAAGCCCAGACGCGATGACCCCAAACAACGCCCGCTCCACCACAAAGGGCTTGTCCCCTCGCTGTAAAGTCACATTTTGCTGCTGTAGTGCCGTAGTCAACTACTCCATGGTTTTTGATCACATCGATTTGCTTTAATAGGCGTTGCGAGTAGGTGATAGCAGAAGTGTTGGATTGCTAGGTGAGAGGAAGAAGATTACCTGCCGCACGGTCGAAGGCGGTTACCATGTCCGTGTCTTCACCCAACCATCTTGACACCCCCCTCGATCAGTCAATATGGCTTCCATTGATCCTTTCTTTCTATTTTATGCGTACCTCACTATTCTTCATAATAATGGGTTTATTTTGTGCGCTGGTTGGTGGCACTCAGTATGTACACGAGCGCGAGGCCACAAAGACCGTAGTAAAGACAGAAAACACGCCCCAAGCATCACTGAGAACCTTTGGTCACCCCTACTGGTTCAAGACTCCGTCTATCATGTGTTGATAAAGTCTGGTCGGGTTTGCCCGTGAGATGGGACAAAAACACTCACCAAAAGTGGAATCAAATCGCCGAAGCTATACACTCGCGGCTCTCCTCGCAGGCAATCCCCAGATTCTTTCTAGTGTTTTGTGTTCAGAAGCTTGCTCAGCGCTGTTTGTCTATTCATAAGAGGCTTGAGGTGTCATATGTTCGGTTTGGAGAGGTAGGATAGCAGGAATTCCGCGCTGGGACGAATCGGTCTCGACTTGGATAGGGTGATGAAGGTCGAAATAGTTCGTGTCGAGCGCTCCTGTGCACGCGTAGATGAGGAGGTGGAACATTGTAAAGTCCATGAGAGTTCTATTGCTGGAGATTGGCATCCCTAACATTCTTGCTCTTCCTGTGGGATCTGGTTGTGGAACTGCTGCCGGTCAGGTTTTCCTCTGCACGCGTCAGGTCGACATCTTTTCGTCGAACAGAAGGTTTTTGTATATCCTCAGGATAGACCATGGATTTGCTTGGCTCAAAGAACCTTGAATTGAAGCAGGAGATCGGTCAAGTCTGGCGGTTGGGGTGTTTCCAGCTCAGGATTGCATCTGCACGCGTGAGGCCAGCCTGAGTCAGAGAATAGCACAGTGTCGTACTTACTCAGGATAAAACACTTTTGTGAGTTCGTAAGGTTCAGGTCGCTGTTGTTCAACCATTGCATAGGACGAAGAAAGAGAGAGTCAGTTCCGTGCTCGAGGTGCTCCCATGAGTGATCTTGAAAACACACCTCGAGGGCCATCCAACACACCCCACCTCGTCGTCCGAATTAGAAAAACAGATTATTGTCTCTCGTACTTCTTCAAGACGACATGTGTTCAAGAGTAAACAGTCAACTTCGTAGCTGATCCCACTGCCGTGGGCGATGCTGAGCTTCCTCGAGGGCGATCCACGCGCGACACATTCCCTCACCTCGTCCAAGCCAGTACAGCAAATGAGTATCTCGCACGCGTTCTGTAGATTATTACACTGACTCAAGGAATAATAGGACAATATCTCAGATAGAGGTCTCTACCTACACTAGATCGCGTTCGTACTTCTCCCAAGCTATCGTGGGGTTTTAATGGTATTTCTACAATGGGCCCCCTCCAAGCTCAAGCCACTGGCCCAAAGGTTGATGGGGGTCCCAAAAGATGATGGGGCCGAGGGTTTCCAAAAATTAATCAAGATGCGTATGAGCTCTCGTGAGCCCCGAAAAGACCTTTAGGGTGTCGGGGGGTCAGAAAAAACTCTGCATCTGGAGAGAAGAAGAGGAAAGAGGAAAGAGATGGAAATGAGCGGCTTATATACGTGCTGAATTGGATATAACCCGATTGGGAACACTATGATGATGAACATTAAAAAATCGGGAGGCTGCAATAGAAGCTCAACAGTTTTCTTCTCCAAGCTCGAGCCAATGGCTCAAAATTTGATGAAAAAAAATGGTGTGCTTGGCAGCTATGCCCAGCGAGGTTTTCAAAGATTGCGAACGAGCCAGAAGGCCCAGACGACGGCTTGGGTAAGGGACCCGAATGTGCAGACGACTTGATATCCCGACACGGGCTGTTTGCCACGAGTGACTATTTGGGAGGGCTTGTAGGCTTGTTAGCAGATGAAGAAAACGCAGCGAGAAGAAGCAAGGGAATGGAAACCCACGAGGAATGGAAGAAGGGCGTGCCAACAACTTGTCAGCAACAGAGGAAAGACGATGGAGTCTCACGATGAGCGGCGAAAGGACTTGAAGATGCAGGCGACTTGATATCTTGAAGAGCTTAGTGCCCCGAGTGGCTGTTCTGGAGGTATTGTGGGCTCGTTAGCAAATGAAGAAAACGCAGCGAAAAGAAGCAAGGGAATGGAAACCCACGAGGAATGGAAGAAGGGCGTGCCAACAACTTGTCAGCAACAGAGGAAAGACGATGGAGTCTCACGATGAGCGGCGAAAGGACTTGAAGATGCAGGCGACTTGATATCTTGAAGAGCTTAGTGCCCCGAGTGGCTGTTCTGGAGGTATTGTGGGCTCGTTAGCAAATGAAGAAAACGCAGCGAAAAGAAGCAAGGGAAGGGAGACCCACGAGGAAGGGAAGAAGGGCGTGCCAACATCTTGTCAGCAACAGAGGAAAGATAAGGGAGGTTTGTGCTAAAGACTCGTCAGTAAAAGAACAAAGATGATGAACGCCAATGAAAGAGGATGGACGAGTTGGAATGTGATTCCAAATATTTGTCTTCTCCAAGTTCGAGCCACTGGCCCAAAAATTGATGAATCCAAATTATCCAAAGAATGATCCAAAAGATGATCCAAAAGAATGATCCAAAAGATGATCCAAAAGAATGATCCAAAAGAATGATCCAAAAGAATGATCCAAAAAGCACATTTTGCCTAGAAGATGTTAGCAAGGAGGGGGAGGGGGAGGACTGACCTGAAGACGAGCGGGCAACCTGGAGAGATGTCAGCAACAACAGCAGAGGGAGAGGACTCACCTGAAGACGAGCGGGCAACCTAGAAGATGTCAGCAAAACAGGCAGGTAGTCTAAAAGATGTTAGCAAAGAGGTGAAGGGGGAGGACTTACATGGAGATGGGCAGGCAACCTAGAAGATGTCAGCAACAACAGCAGAGGGAGAGGACTCACCTGAAGACGAGCGGGCAACCTAGAAGATGTCAGCAAAACAGGCAGGTAGTCTAAAAGATGTTAGCAAAGAGGTGAAGGGGGAGGACTCACCTGAAAATGAGCGGGTAACCTAGAAGATGTCAGCAAAACAGGCAGGAAGAGGACTCACATGGGGACGGGCGGGGAACCTAGAAGATGTCAGCAAAACAGGCAGGTAGTCTAAAAGATGTTAGCAAAGAGGTGAAGGGGGAGGACTCACCTGAAAATGAGCGGGTAACCTAGAAGATGTCAGCAAAACAGGCAGGAAGAGGACTCACATGGGGACGGGCGGGGAACCTAGAAGATGTCAGCAAAACAGGCAGGTAGTCTAAAAGATGTTAGCAAAGAGGTGAAGGGGGAGGACTCACCTGAAAATGAGCGGGTAACCTAGAAGATGTCAGCAAAACAGGCAGGAAGAGGACTCACATGGGGACGGGCGGGGAACCTAGAAGATGTCAGCAACAACAGGCAGGTAGTCTAAAAGATGTTAGCAAAGAGGGGGAGGGGGAGAGGGAGGACTCAGCTGAAGACGGGCGGACAAACTAGAAGATGTCAGTAGCCACAGTAGAGGGGAAGGACTCACCTGAAGACGGGCGGGCAACCTAGAGACATGTTAGCGAGCAGAGCAGAGGAGGGAAGACTCACAAGGATGGAATGGAAGAAGAAGAAGAAAAAGAAAGAGGAAAAAAGATGGAGATGAAAGAATTTATAGCTTGCTCAAAGCTACACAAGATGGTTAGCGAGACGTGAAGCAAGACATGTCAACGACGAGCCAGTAGAAAACCAGCACATGCGTCGTGAGGGTGTTTGTGAAGACTTGGTGGCGTTCTTGAACCTATAGAATCGCCGCTACGGAGGATGAAACAAATTAAATGCAGCTTCACATTGAGACCCCTAAAAAATATATTGTGATTGGTACACGCTCGTCAAAATGAGCCAGAGTATCGGGTATCCAGACATGGGGCGAGCCCCCCTTTGCTGGGATGTTTGGAATCCCACATCGCTATTGTGGGAGACTCGCCGACAAGGGGTGTTGCGTATTCTTGCAAGATTCTGCCAAAGGGCACTTCGTGATACGTGACTACAGTATCCCAAAGATCCCGAAGCCCGGCCTCGGCTGAAGCGCGTAGCTTGTCATCGGTCTGGTTTATGCTCCCAGGGCAGAAGATGTGCACGCTGTTCCTTAATTTAGATTCGCGTGTGAGACTGACAATTGGCGGCTTCTCTTTGATAAATGTCCGCATGAAATTCGTTAGCTCATTGTTCGGTAGCTTATAATCACTGGGTCCGAACAGAAACACGTAATAGAATCCCGAGGAAGAGGGGGTTACTCTGCCCTCGAGAGCACGAATTTCTCTGTCTTTCAATGGGAATTTTCGTGTACTTGGGACTGGACTAGCCGGAGGTTTCGTGAAGTTCTTCATTGCGGCGGGGTTTCCGGGAAATGCAGCTCTGTTAGAGCCTTGTTGCATAGCAGAGGGTGCTTGAGGGGGAAGAATGGTCTTACCGGCACACGATATCGATACTGTGCGTGCGCCAGTTTCCCTCGCTGGCGGGCTTGAGCGTGGAGGTGTATTTTTGACCAGTCTAACGGGCCCCGTAGGTAATCTCCTCCCAGGCGTTGCTTGGTTGCTGCACGATGCATCTTTTACCAGAGCCGCCGTCATTTCAAGAGTGGCTAGTCTCCCACGGCCGGCCTGTAATAATTATACTTCTCTCCTGTTGCAGGTGGGAAGAGGATTGAACTCGAGTGTTCAAGGCCGAGCGCCACAGAGGACGAGGCAAATATGGCATTAAGTAGTGATTCTTACTGGGGCACAATCGGCTATACATGAGAAAGATTCTTCAAAGAACCTTTAATCTACATCTCAAATTAAGCGGATAATTCTTCTGGTTACATGGTGACTTGGCGATGTGGAGATTGAGACTATGAATGGCGCTGCGTATGAATGCTTCTTTATGTGTGCAAAATTAGCAACAACGTGAAAGCTGCTCTATTCCAATTGGCGACCACCGTTCGTTTATTTCGCCCGCGATTGAATACAATAGCCAGTGCTGAGAGTGTGTATCCAGGGCTATAGGTCTAGATTGCTCGTGTGTAGGAATGCAAGCCTCGGGCGCGCTTGAGGCTGAGGTTTAAGGCGGATTGTTTCATGACTCGGGGCAATCGACATCGAGCTTCCTCTTCATATCTGTGACAGGCGTAGACAAAAGGCCCTAGAGAATGGACATTGTACCTGGTGTCGTTCTCCCAGTGAGTCGATTCTCTTGCAATAACATCCATCTGTGCTTCTTTGAGATCGTACGATAAGGTAATCCGATACCCAGTTGGTCTCGATCGGCGAGGGAGGCTGTAACCTGTCGGTCGTGGGTGTATCCTTGTCGCTAGAAAAACCTGAATCCTGCAAAACGTCCATTCATATACCAAGGGCGTATTGAAATATAGCGGTCGCCCATGCTTGATAACCTGCTCATTTAGAAGGCTGCTTCCAACGGTTGTATTATGGCTACCGTCTTCTAGACATGCACAGACTGAGCTATGGGATCTCAAGCCTGACATGTGGCGGAGACTCATTGCTCGAGGCCATGAAGGCGCGTTGTGGCTGCTCTGATCGTCGACACGGATGTTTGGCGGGGCTCGAGTGGAGGTGCGTTGCAGCTGCCATTATCGTCAGCACAGATGTTGGGGGGAAATTCGTTGCTTAGGGCGCTGGAGGTGCGTCGCGGCTCCTATTATCGTCAGCACAGATGTTTGAGGGGAATTCATTCCTTGGGGCCCTGAAAGCGCGTTGCGACGAATATTGTAGTCTGTTCAGATCTTTGGGCGAGAGTCATTGTTTGTGGTCCCGAAGGCAAGTTGCGGCTACTATCCTCTTTTACAAATACGCAGATTGAGTCCTTAGCTCTCTAATGTGCTGCTTATCGGAACGCCATTTCTCAGAAACCGAAGGGCACATTGCACCTACTATTCTCTTTCACGTTGATATTTGACTGAAAGCCATTGCTAGAGACACTGTAGGTACATTGTGACTCCCATCTTCTTCTGCAAATGCACGGATTGACTGCTTGTACTTCTAGCGTGAAATTTGGCAGAAATTCATCATTTGCAGCCATGGACGCATGTTGTGGCTCGTAGCCTCTTCTGCAAATACAGACTGAGTTCTGGAATCTCAGGCGTCACATTTTGTAGAATATCATTGCTTGAAACCTTGTAGGTACATTGCGGCTGCTATCATCTAGACAGCTCAAATAATATTTTTGTCGATCATTCTGGAGGAGCCGACCAGTGCATGCTCAACGGCGTCTTAATTGCATCGAAGTAATTCCGGGAGAATTGGAGTTACTTCTATCCATTCATTTTGTCTATCGCACGTTCGTCAGGCCTTGACCAGATGCTATCGTCTCAAGTGGCTGTCATTGTCTGGATTCGCTTTGATCCACTCACCATGCCTCTTCCGCCTTCTCCAGGTCCTAAGCTCACATTCCCGTCTTTCTGGAGTGGCTTCAATTCATTCATCCTGTACATTGCCCCTTCTCCAGGTCTGAAGCAGATGCTGTCCGTGTGGGGTTGCTTCGATCCATTCGGGCTGTCCACTGCGCCTTCCGTCTCAAGCAGACCCATCGTATCTCCCGCCTCGATCATTTCCATCCTGAAATGCTACCAAGCACAGTGGTGGAAGCGACAATACGTGCCCAATCTATAGCGCTGCTTTCATGGCATTCCAGCCTCGTGCAGTGGCGGAGTCCCAGGTCCGATTGAGTCCAGTCCAACAAATGAGCCATCTCAGGGTTCGGAACCGATCAGCTCCGGCATGGAGGGTCCATCGAACTAATTTGACTGTCGAAGGCATTCCTGACTTGTGGACCTTTTGTTTTATTGGTCGGACGTGTCGTGTCCTCCAAGCCTGCAGATTGAGCCACGCCATCCACCACGACGGAAGAGGCGTCATGGCGTGCATTCGTGCATTTCAGCTCTAGGCGCTAACCCAAGAAGTAGCACTAAGCTATTCATGGTTAGAGCGAGGGAAAGGGCTCGAGTAGGAAGGAAATGTAGGCTAAAGACCTCTCATTTACCCGAGGACGAGGAATCGGGGGCGGGGCCGAGGACGTTGGATCGAAGAATCAGACCACGACGGCTCGAGTATTCATCGTATCATAACGGTAGCGGGAAATCTGCCTCGCGATGCAAAGTTAGTTAATGTTCTTTCTCCCGGGTAATCTCTTGCCTTCTAGCTTCCTGATGGTGAACGGATAATACTCCTTCTTCCATTGTTCAATTTGACCCACGGTGGGCTATCTGGTTGCGGGGCCCCAGGGGGGAATCTTGTCTGTGGGTCCAGTTCTCGGTGTCTTTGCCGCAGGGGGATCCTTCTAGGTAAAGATCGTCTTGCCTTTGGGATGGGTTGAAGAGTCTTGAGATGTTTTTGTTCGCTGGGTGGATGGATGCATTGTGTGTTTTCTGAAATTTTCGCGCAGTCAAGTGGACTCAGCTTGGCCCATGTTGCTCGTCCAAAGACAGCGCTTTTCTCTCAGCAACCCGTCGTTTCCTTCCACAACAATCATCGAAGGCCCGAGAGCACCATGGAGAATAGAGCTAAACTAGCTCGCCGGATAAATCCCCAGGTCTTGCTTCCGTCTTGGCTTACGCCTGTCCCCAGCCGACCCGGTTGAAATTCGGACCACCTATCCAGTTCCTTCGAAAGTGGGGAAGAACGTTGGTCCTCAAGCAAGCGCAGGCTTGCATGAGGCAAATCGACTGTTAAATAAGATGCCGATCCCAGTCTGATATGTCCTGCAGGGGATCATTTCGGTTCGTGAAATCCTCGGTCGGCTCAACTCTGACTTTCTTGAACCATTTGCAAATTCGACTTTCATCCGCCAAAGCGCATCGAACGTTTCGACCTTGGCCTTTTTGAATCAACATCCGTGGCATAATGGCTCCCCCACTTGGTGAGGGTGCCGTTTCGGCCAAGCGAGCTCAGATCGCTGGCAAAAGCGGCATCATGGGTATGCTGAGTAACAAGAAGACTTCTTTGATCGGGTTATTCGCCTCCCTTGGAGGTCTTGTTTACGGATGTAAGTGACAGCCATGACTCCAGTTTAGACGACAGATGCACTAACAAGCAACAGACAACCAAGGAATGTTTGCCCAAGTTCTAACGATGAACTCCTTCAAAGACGCTGTAAGCTTGTCGCAGGGCCATTCGCGGACGCCCGTTTCGTCTCGATGCTAATACTCCATCGTCGAAAGACCCAACAGTACGCCGCGAAAACTGGAATCGAACAGGGAATGCTCACTTCAATTTTGGAGTTGGGAGCTTGGGTCGGCACACTTGCGAATGGATACCTTGCTGATGCACTTGGTCGTCGCGTTACGGTGCTTGTTGCTGTAGTGGTCTTTTGCGTGGGCGTCATTGTCCAGGCTTGCACCCAGAACAAGGACTTTGTCTTCGGTGGTCGCTTTGTTACCGGTTTGGGAGTCGGAAGCCTTTCGATGATTGTACCTCTGTACAATGCGGTCCGTGGATTGCTGGCTTCAAGAAAGAGTGCATTGCTGATGAGAGAATCTAGGAGCTCGCACCCCCAGAAATCCGAGGCTCGCTAGTCGCAGTACAACAACTCGCCATTACCTTTGGAATCATGGTGTCTTTCTGGGTAAGACCTGAACGATTGCTAATCACTTCTACTTGGAATGCTAACATTTGCAAGATCGGTTATGGGACTAATTACATTGGCGGGACTGGCGCTGGGCAGTCTGATGCCGCATGGCTCGTCCCTGTGTGCATTCAACTTCTACCTGCAATCATTCTGGCCGCTGGGATGATGCTATTCATGCCCCAGTCACCTCGTCACCTCATGAATACTGGCAGAGAGGAGGAATGCCTCGATACACTGGCTCGTTTGCGCGGCGCTAGTACTGACGACATCCTGGTTCGAATCGAATTTCTTGAGATCAAGAGCTTATATATGTTTGAGTCGGAGACAGCCCGAGAGAAGTATCCCGAGTTGCAGGATGGATCATTCTCATCTAGATTTAAGATGGGGCTGTATGAATACATGTCCCTGGTCACCAACAAGTCGCTCTTCAAGCGGACAACTGTCGCAGTATGTAGCCTCCCTGGCCTCCTAAGCCTTCCCATTTTTGCTAGCATCCCATCGCTTGCTCCGCGCTGTCTACTGTCTCTAACCTGGCATAGTGTCTGATCATGGTAGTGACCCCCACCCAAGCTTACCGTCCGGCAGATCATTAAATCAGCGAACTATAGGTCTTTCAACAATGGAATGGAATCAATGCTATCAACTATTACGCGTGAGCTCCTTCATTACCAGATTTCATCTTATCTTGTTAGCATCGCTAATGTCAAAAGTCCGTTCATCTTCGAGGATATGAAGCTACCCGGTAACACCACTACTCTCCTCGCCACTGGAGTTGTGGGCATCGTCGAGTTCCTGTTTACAATCCCAGCTGTCCTTTGGGTCGATCAAATTGGACGGAAGAAGATTCTTATTGCGGGCGCTGCTGGTGAGGCTCTCCTTGGCAATACCTTCGGTGCCGAGTCTTTATTTCTAACCTCTTGTGGGTTCCAGGAATGGCCATCTGTCATTTTATAGTGGCAGGCATTATCGGCGCATATCAAGACAGCTTCGAAGAGCATCGAGCTGCGGGATGGACGGCTATTGTTTTCGTGTGGATTTTCGTCATCAACTTTGCGTACTCCTGGGGTAAGGAAACATATTTTAGCTCCGCATGCTGTGGCCTAGTCACTGACCAGACTCTAGGGCCCGTAGCATGGATCGTGACCAGTGAAGTGTTTCCACTTAGCATGCGCGCAAAAGGCGTGTCACTTGGTGGAAGTAGTAACTGGGTGAGTGTCTTTCTACAAGCCTTGGTATTTTGACGACGCTAATCCTTTCAAAGCTCAACAATTTTGCGGTCGGAACAAGTACAAGTCCCTTCGTCGCCGCAAGCACCCTCGGTACATTCATTTTCTTCGGATGTGTCACCACCATTGGCATTATTTATGTATATTTCTTCGTGCCAGAGACCAAAGGTCGTACCTTGGAAGAGATGGACGAGATTTTCGGCACCACAGGGATGGCAGCAGCTGACGCCGAGCGTAAAGCTCGAATCGAGAGTGAGATCGGTCTGCTTGCTTTGGTCGGAGTCGAGGGCCCTGGATCAGAGAAACACATGATCGAGACGTCTCACAGCGAGAAGGCCCTCGAGGCAAAGGGGGAGGTGCCTCTTGATACCACAACGGAGGAATGAGGGGCTTGCGATGGAGGCTGCTACCTATGCACAGCTTTTCTGTGAGGTTGAGGTGTAGCGACAGAATGGTCGATCTCAGGTTGCTGGATAATATATCGGTCGGAGCCTGTGATATTGGAATAGTCAGCTTCGTGAATGTATTTGCTCAATGAAACATAGTGCCATGTTGTACTCCCTCAATCCCATTCCCTTCCAAGGTTGGCCATGCTCTGTAAATCGTGACGCCTCGTGCATGGATCACAGGATTTCCGAAGTGCTGAGCCTCGCAGGAAATCATATCAGTCTCGCGTGAAGAGGACCTCTTTTTCACCTTCATGCGTGACTATCGACGGCTCTCAAATGTTGTTATATTCGAGTGTCCCGCTTGCAGGCCTCCGGATCCCACTTTGGAAATATTGCGCGTCGAGTACATTAGAAGAAGATCAATTAATTCTCTGGTATGTAGACCTTGAGAAGATGATTCTCGAAAGCAGTATAGCAGTTTGGTGAGTCTCACTTCTCCTTGGATCTCAAGCCCATGGCAAAACGCATCCTGGGATTTTCAAAGTCGGGTATGCACCCGTCTGCCCAGGTAGTGGAGATGTGGAGGTTAATGGCACCATTACTTATCACAGAACCTTGGAAGAAGGCCTGATCTAAACCTTCAGGGAAATATCAACTCTTGTCCCAGTAGAGTCTTTTAGGAATGCATGTGCTTGGATTACTGATGCCATTCGCGTGGGCTGGTAAGCTTTCGAACTAAGCTCGGAACAGGCTTTCGTCGCTGCATCCATGGATTGCATCTTGTGTTATTTTTTTTTGTTCCATCTCTAAGTCCGTCGCCGCCTCGGGAAGATCACCAAGCAACATTCGAAGAGAACCGAACGCGCCAACGAATTTCTCGTTCTCTCGATCCCCACGACATTGCAAACGCGTGAGCTGTAGTAAAAATCTGATTATCTTCTTTTGAAAGAGCTATCCTAATTCTTCTGATTGTCTAGTGTCCTCATTGCCCCCCACTCCCGAGTCTATACACCCATCACGGCATCGATCGATACCCATCATCTGAACCAATTCGCCCGCGATCCCCGAAGCCACCATGACTCTGAAGACCACGACTTTGGAGACCTTGAAGCATTTCAAAGTGCCCATTATCTTTCGCTTGGTCGATACCTTTTTCATAAGGTCTCACGACAGGCAGGATAAGAGGCCATTTTCGGGCTCTAATCGACAGGTCCACGGCAAGGATATACCACGCCATATTCATCCGACGATTTATACGCCTCATCAACCTGAGCTGGAAAAGACTCCAAAGCTGAAGCCATCCAAGCCGCTGGTCGTGGTGGACCAGGTCGCGTCCAAGGAAGACGAGCAAGCCAAACGACCAGTCATCCACTACGACGCGAATCCGTTCGACGAGGAGAAAGATCTCTAACTTGGTTTCACGCGTTCTATATGTTCTCTTGAAGCTAGGTGAGTTCGTTGTTGGCACAACTCAACCCTTACGTGCCGAACTCTGCAGGGCTTGATTGTACGGGACTATTGTATGATTTGTCTCTCGACGCTAACTTGCATCGGACGCATCACAACAGAGCCGAGCTCCATTCAAGGCGCTACTGGATTCAAGCTCCAGATACCCATGTTACGCAAATTCTCGACCGCCAATGACACCCCACAGCCACAAGGAAAAATCCCAAAATACCTGGACTCCAGCCTTGCCAAGGTCAGCTCTCCCAAAGGTTTGAAAAAATCTATGTATAGGCACACTAAGTGGGGCCTGAACCCTGGGCAAGATTCATGTTGAGTGGTTGGGTTCCAAAAGCGCCCCACAATTTCCCCCAATATCGGCGGTCCGTCCGTTGAACCTGTCTTACTGTGGATTCTGTGGCTTTCATTTATCGTTCTCCTGATTCCCAGTTGCTGGTTTTCTCTTCTCTCTAACCCTGTGTCTCAAGATCACTTGCTTTATTCGAAGCCAACTCGCCTCCTTTCGTTTACAAACATCGCTCACCTCGGGTTCCGTACAAATAATGTCTACCACCACCAGCGTCGCTACTACCACCGGCTCGACCACTGTCGCCTCTACCTCTGCCTGTGCCCTCTCCTACGAATTCCCCAAAGACGTCAAGGACGTCGGATGTGCCGCTGTCGCTCAAGGAAATATCACTGATGCGTTCGACCACTGCTGCAAGGGTGATGCCCCCGTCAAGTACAACGACGACTGCAACATCTACTGCCTTGCCCAGAACCAAGACTTGGGTGATCTACGCAAATGTCTGATCAGCTCTGGTGGTGCTCCTAACCTGGTCTTCTGCCAGCCTACCAACGGCAACGCCACTGCTACACAGGCTGCCAGCACTACCGCTGGTTCAACTGGCACTAGCACCAGCACTTCGTCTTCCTCCACCCCGTCCACCACCGATAACGCTGCCACAATGAATAACCCTGTCTCGAAGACTGGCCTCGGTCTCGTTGCGATGGTTTTCTGCTCGACTTTGATGGGCTTCCTTGCTTAGGCGTGCGCCTGATTGTGAACAAAGATACACGGGAGGGAAGGACACGGCGAGCCCAAGTTTGCTTTTTTTTTTTTCTCAAGAAGAGCTCGACTCCACGCTCTCGGCTTAAATAACGATATTTTAACCCCTCTCCCCCAGCATGTACAAGGAATCTCAGCGATAAGATATTTTTAATACCATCCCCCATTGCCTATCTATGTTGCACGCTCGGGTGGCTGCATCCACCCCGTACCCGTAAGCCTATTGTATCCATCGAAATTCCTCGACGCCAACCCTTCTGCCGTAATTCCATCAGCGACTAGCAACCCATGTGGATTGTGGAGCTCGATCTCGATGGTGTGCCGATCGCCTGTCAGCCCCTTGAAGATCCCCCGGATCGTCGGCGGAGCCCCTTCGGCACTGGAGGTGTACGCGACACGTCATGCGCTCTCCCTGGCCACGATGAAAGGGACCCGACGGATGTTTGTACCATATGGGATCACTCCCCGCTCCTCAAACGGTCTCGTACGACGAAAGCAAGCTGCTTCGGTTCGTGCCCTGTCTCTAATACCCAGTGCGAGGATGAGTCGTCTACAAGGCTCGTCTCCATTCTCAACTCTTATCACGTGACCTGCCATAGTCGCTACAAGTGGAACTGTCATCCCCGGGATCCACGAATCAGTATCGCCACCAGGCGCCAGGCGACCAAGGGCCCTCACTCCTTTTCTGTTATTTTATCGACAGTAGGCAGTTTCTGGTCACATGATTTCCCGAACCCTCCTCGTCTTGTAATTATGTTAACCTCGTATGCGGGGGTTACCAGTCCAGATGAGCACTGCCGACTCCTCTTCCGGTTGCTGGACATCCCAAGTTCCCAGCAAGATGACGACGGGGTGGGTTTCTTCGTTTCTTTCCCATGTGTGGCGCCCCTGGGGCCTCTCACCGACTTGCCAAGACGACGGGTGAGGGTGCGGCTCCTGAAGCATTACACGGGCAGCACAAATGGTTTGACGGGAGCCCATGCAGTGCCCGAGGATGCACCGCTCCAATATACGCCAAATGGTCTCGAGGATTGTAACTTGTCGCCCGGGGTAAGGCCGCATCATTTGATCGGAGGGAGGATGATTTGTTTGTGGTGTGGAGTTTCGAGATAGCCTGGAAAACTGAGACGTCAGTGAGGAAGCCTCCACGACAAAGAGCTGTGAACTGACCGGTGGTACGATTGTGTTGTCTTGCGGCTTGAGGCATCAAGATTTTGGTAGCTGGGCGTGGAAACTCGGGAATATCTCACGGCTTGGTCGGTCAGCCGGGGTAGTAGAGGACCAGTAGTCCGATAGTCAACTCTTAGCGAGAGACCTCGTTGGTCTTTGAGGCGGATGAAATACAAAAGATTGCCATAATAGACTCTTGGGATACTGTAGCGATGTGATTTAGCGACGGGAACCCATCTAATCTAGTCATAACGCAGTTGTTCCCCGTAAAGATCTTGTGCAGGGATGCCACAGATCAGAGCTAAGACGCGTCTGAAGTCAGAGAAAATGACACTGGTAGCGTATCAATATGGCATAACACATTTAGACCAGGGATAAGCCTCTCATCTGCGCAGGGTCCGTTCTGGAAGCTAGATGCTGTTCTGTCAGTTCATCGCTTCACCGTACTCAAGTCCCTACTGTACGATCGTCTGGGAACTCACTATAATCCATCCGAGGCCTTCAATTGATGCGTAGACTCGTAATCGCCCTGGCTAGATCGCAAGATTCTTGTCGACTGGTCAGTTAATGACCTCTCTGTCTTCAATTCCCTATTGTACTCACTTCTAGCGCGGCCAGAACCCTGTCGAGTTGCTTTTTACTGAGCCACTAAACCGAGAACGGCGCGATTCCACCACGTAGATCCATTTCCATTGGTTGAATTAATGGAGGCCTGGAATTTAATGTGCAGACGATCCCGGTGTCTATTGCACTGACGTAGACCACGGCGTGTCATGAAGAGGTGAATGGAAAACTGCGGTCACGGGGTGCGAAACATAGCCTGGATCGAAAACTATAAATACCCCCTCCTGCCCCTCCTCCATCCTCTTCATCTTTTTCTCCTTCATCCTCCTCTCCATCTTGTCCTCCAGCCTCTTGATCTTTTCCTCCTCCATCCTGCTCTTCATCTTGTCCTCCATCCTTCTCTTCATCTCTTCCTCCTCCATCCTCTTCTTCCATCTTCAATCTTCTCCTGCTCTCGCCCTCCCACTCTCACAGTCTGGTGCCGCATCATCCCCTCCTACCTTTTCATGTGTTTGTCCATCGTTCACCCCTCGTCACGGGAGTATCATCATCCTTGATACTCATCCTTGACACCTCTGTATAGTCTGAACTGCAGTCTGATGGTCAGTAAGCTGGCTCGACCGGCGAAATATACAGAGCTTTTGCTATCGCTACCCTGTGTTGACTTTGGTTTGCCGTGCCGAGCGATCTGCTGCACATCTTTTGGTATGTTCACTTCGAGCCGGACTGCTGACCTTTGATTCTAGTATCTTTTGAACCGATCGTTGAGACAAGATCACAACTGACGCGTGCTTGCTGGGGCGACATGAGATGAGCCTTCGAGAGACTTATGTCACTGTTGTAGCATCTCATCGCAGGACTTCTGCGGCCTTGAGCCTGCTGGACTAAGCTAAGTACTATCTTCAAGGAACTCCGCTAATATTTGCAGCCTCTTCTTTGTCAGTGCTGTGAATCCTCTAAATGCTTACTCTCTGCATCAGCTGCCACTGTTTCGAGATCCTCACCCGCGATCGAACTTGATTTAATTTGCTTTTCAATTGGTCTTTCTTTATGTCTCTCTTACTCGGCTCGAAAGATTGAATTTCCTACGTCCTATCGACATGTTTTTAACAACAGCATAGTTTCCGTCCTTCGCTTATGATTCGTGCCATCGCGTGTTTATCTCCTTCAAACTTTTAGCGCCTATTGTCCGTCTCGTGCATACCAGTCTTGAAATTGATTATGCACGTTTAATCGTCCGGGGATCCCGTTCGAAGCCAGATCACAATGACGAGGACTGATCGCGTAGGAATACCGATAACATATAAGATATGTCGACTTACCCGCACTTGACAGACCTAATTTTGGCAAGTATGAAGTCATGGAGCTAATTGCCTTAACACTGGGTACTCTAGCTCTACTAGGTACAATGTGCCTAAGTTACGACGGGCACATATCATCATCGCTCTCGCTCTTCACAACATCACGTTGAGCCAGTTTGCCGCAGTACTCTCTAATCAGCAAGGTCAAATACGCGAGAAGCTCACCAAGTCCTCATTCGGCCGCGAGGAAATACCTTTGTCTTGTCTTTTTGCGGTCAGTACGCATCACTGCACGCTCGATAGGACTCTTCGGCTTGATATTTGTTCCTGTGCCATGTGCATCTCAAAATATCCCAAAGCCTACATCCTTGCAAGCTCCAAGAAGCCCATTATCAGGACCATCGTCACTATTCCCAGTCGTTACAAACATTCTGCGGCGCATACTGCCATTCGTTGTGTTTATTTCAGTGGCCATTGGTCAGTCCCAGTTGGCAATCCCAGTAAGGACAATACCGTGCCACTGTGCTCCAATTTGCGGCACCAATTTTAACGAGTGATCGGGGGCGAATATTTAATGATCATTAGCGATGCTAACGATGTCTATCTTGTTTTAGCTGGGATCTCATACTCTTCAAGGGGCTCACACTGTGGTGTATGCCACAGAGTTAAACTCTCTGTGACATCCACCAGAGCGGGGGCACTTTGGAGAGTGTTCCAACCCCACCTCTCTTGGTGAGCTATCCTTCAAGGGGCTCACACTGTGGTGTATGTCATGGAGCGTCACTCTGTGACATCCACCAGAGTGGGGGCACTTTGGAGAGTGGTTCAATCTCCCACTCTCGGTAAGAAACCCACCCCATTTGACAAACCTGCCATTACTGACAATGAAGAAATCATATTTCCTATTGGTCGAACATAATTTGCTCCTCAACATGATCATTTCACAAACCTCTTCTCATATACCATGTATCAACAGCCGATCTGCCCGCCACGAAAGCCACGATTGCTGTCGTACGACTCAAGTTCCAGCCTCCGTCTTCAAGCTATCCGGACTCAACAGAGATAGTTGGTCAATCGAAATAAAATCCCCCTCTTGATAGCGTGGGTCTGAGCCATGCCCCTGGTTACAGCCCCATCGAAAACAATCAGATTTTCCAATGCGTCCACCTCGGATGACGTCCAAGAACTAGTTCAGCCGCCGAGTGTGAGCAATTTCTCTCTAGCTTTTCCATCATTGTACGCCAGTCATACAATTCCCTGGGCATTCAATGCATGACGCGTGCAAACCTCTGCCTTGTCTTATTTTCCTTGATGATTTCTTTCTCAACCCAATTTTCCCAACCCTGGATGACCCTCATCTTTTTAAAACTGGTAAGTCTAAGACTTTGGTCTCATCGATCACCTTACACCGACAGGAGACTCACAATTCATCAGGATTTTATCTTTCGCAAAAAATCCGGTCTTTTGATTCCATCTCGATCCCGAATGCCGAAATGAACGACGTGTGGAAATCACACGTTGTCTCTGAAGAGTCAAGGTCACATCTCGTTCAGCCTGCGGGTTGCAGGATGTCAGATGACAATACCAGCCAGCAGATAACTGAACAAGGGGCTCATACTGTGGTGTATGTCATGGAGCGTCACTCTGTGACATCCACTACAGTGGGGACACTTTGAGAAGTGCCTGCTTCAACCCTTGCATGGACAGATCTCCACTCAACGAGGCTACATGCTGCTGAATACTCTATTCCAATGTAGCGGCTCGGTTGAATACAGACCGCTCGAAGTTTCCATTTCAACCGCCTCGTTCTCTGGTGTTCCTTTGCGCTCTCGCAATCCAGCAAAAATGGCTTCTCCGATTGTAGCCTTCCCCATCAGTTATTCATGCGCAACGCCCGGCAGAATAAGCCGTCCAAGGCATCCATGGTCCTTTTGACCTCCATGTCCAACGGCCGAAGAAGATTACCACTGCACCCAAGTTTGTCGTTGGAATTTGAGTGTCGGTTCCGCCTGAAGGTCCATCTAGAACGCGCCAAGACCGACTGAGCCCCGTTCTCTTGGTGACGAATCGACATTCAACATCATAAGCTCCTTTGGATTATTGGGGCATTTCATTATGGTTTGAATTTCATTCCATGCTGGAGATTGTCAGGTTTTCTGTATCTACTTGCCTCTTTCCCACTTTCTCGGGTTGACTAAGGACTCCGACCATGAGAGTATCCACTTTCTCTTCGAGCCTGTCTCGCATAGTATTTCATCGCCGCCGAGTCCTGGTATTTCTCTTCATAGTCATCCACGCTTGTCAGCCATGCTACACCTAACATTCTCGGATTAAAGTTCTAGAATACTGCATACCCAATATAAAAGTACCACAGCAGAGACGTTCGTCTATTTTTTCCATTCCTGCTCTCTCGTCCTTTGGGCGAGCAATCAAACCCGTTCCAGCTGGTGATTACCGCTTCGTGAAATTGCGTGTACCTGAACGCGACGATGTGCTCGATCCGTTTTTGAGGGCCTTTTGAATCTGAGATTTTATTTCGGTGAATATCTCCTTGGCAAACTTGACGATCTCCCGGCATCGATTCGAGAGACTCTCAGTATGGTGCACAGGATACCAATCAGCCTTCTGTTGAAGAACCAGACTCATGGGCCCATTTCCCATTCATGTGGGCACAAAGATCTCTACCAGAAATGCAAATCCTCCATATGGCTCTCGACTACCGCAATAGCCACGAGAGTCCATGGTGACTCACGTCAGTATCCCGGCATCAAAATGATTGGGGCCAATTGTTCGACCATCTTTCTCACGGCCAAATTAATCATCTCGATTACATGATTTTCAAAATCGTAAGTTTTGCTAAAAACAACCATGATGTCCATTTCGCCCGTGTTCTGACTCAACGGATGCTTGCAGTGAAACGATCTGGCAAATAATCCACTTTTTGGCCATCCACTGCAGATCCAGTTCTGTTTGTGGCCTCGCTCCGAAGAAGACTGCTCAAAACCAGGCTTTCCTACGAGAAAATCGAAAAGATAGATTCTGCGTCATGAATTTGTCGCGGTGACAAGTTGCACAACACACCTGAAGTGAGCCATCCCTCAATCCCACAATCCCAGAGAGCAAAGTCTTCTTTGATACAGCAAGAAATCGAACGGAAAGCAACAGGCGCGCCTCTTACGGGCGGCATTGATCTAAGCCGCTACGAAGAACCAGAGGCGCCTACCGGAGCTCCAGATACCGGCGCCCCAACCCTCGATGAGGGGCGTACTATTCTGCGCCGGGCATATGTGTCTACCATTCACACAAGGACTAGATTGAAGGCCTTTCGGAGACTGATGAGCGTTTTGCAAAGATCTCCTTGTCTCTTCTATCGACTCTATCGGGTTTCAGGCTCTTTTGATTCATGGCTTCGATTTCAGGGCCCATCGACCCGCTCTTTCGAGTTCAATGCCATGATAGTCTGGGTTGAATGATCTTGGAATCTCTTTCAGAAACACGTAAACTCACAAGAGCCTTTAAAATAGCAGTTATTACAGTTGCAATTCTCCCACGCGAAGAGTACAACTAACGCGTTTGGGAGATCTGGATTCTCAATCACTCGAAATTCTTGGTTGAATGATCCTGGAATCCACTTAGAATCACCTTGAAAGGTTACAGCAAAAATGTCAAAATACGTTATGCTGGGCCTGCGCAGGCCTATCCAGCATTTATGCTGGGGGTGTGCGAATTTGCCGCCAATGTGTCAACAGACCTCTTTTAGTTTACTTGGATATAAATAGAGCAACAATTTTTTTTCCATTCACGAACCATACTTGCGTAAGGCGTAGACAAGCCTGCTAACTATGGAGAGCCATGTGAGTGAGTTTAGACAGTATCCCTTGCTCCAAAGTGTATTCACCAAGGCCATCGATCTTCAGGCAACGAGGGTTGCTCAAAGGTTCCACGGAGCCTTAAGACAGCTCTGCTTCCGCAAAGAGTAGCGCATCATTCGTGTGGCCCTTGAATTCGGAGTCGGCAGAGCCGCAGCTTGCATGCTACAAACTTTATTTAAGAAAACTGGAAAGTGTAGGCAACTATATGCTTGTTCATAGTGCTTTGTTTGTCTAATCACGTATTGCCGGGAAGCCCATCTCCTTTGCAATCGTGCATTTAATCCATATTGTATGGACTTTGGCCGCGCGACAGTCAGATTTGCTTATTGTAGCAACACCTTGGAATGCTGGCCTGGCTCGCAGATTTGATACTTCAAGTGCTTCAATCATTTTCTCCCCTAGTGTATTTGCACTCTACTCTTGAATCCATAGGACATGGACCAAGTGCTGTCAGGAATCTGGTTGGCTGCTGATTGTCTCGCGGCATTGGCCTGGAAAGTAGGTAAACAGGTCCCCATGATAAGATTGAGAAGTCAAGAACTTTAGAAACTCCCCCAGGGCCTTTTTCGTTATCCTTTGTTGAACGCCCCCTGCATTTTATCTCGACTTTGAGCACCTTTCAATCAAGCTTGCCAAGATTGTTGCTTCATCGACGGGCTGTCTGGTCAAAGCTACCTGCCACCGCGCCTCTACTCCAGACCCCTCATCGTTTCAGCCCTTGCCTGTATTTTTCAAGGGCGCAGCACAAGCCCGCGCTATCTTTTCGCTATTTACACAATACTGCGGGGCACGCGCGACCGTCGCGCATCCGGACTCCGGCCCAAGATTGCAGTTCCAAATACAACCATGGAAAGATCGGAACCGAAAGCCTCAGCCTTGATCAATTTTACACACCACTTCGCATAAACTAGACTCAACGGCCGGTCTTATCGCGTGCTCTCCAAGCCCGTGATGATCAGGGGCGTTATCGAGAATAGCAGCGGCTAATCCTTCGGCAAGCCCGCAAACCCTTGGCAGGGGCACGTTGCATTCTGAACTCCAAGCTCGGCAGAACGTCCGCGAAATGGCAGACGGAACACAGGGCTGCAGAGCTAGTCAAGGCCTAGCAGTGCATCTTTCTATATATGCGCTTCCCCAATAATCCCAGCCACGTCTGATCTCGCTTTGTTTCCCTTTGTCTCCCTCACGTTGAATGGGAGTGGGGCTGACCACCCCTGCCGATCTCAACAAACCCGCCGTGTGCCACCAGTTTGCCAATTTCTTGGCCAAGGGAGGCCGTTCCATACCGATCGCATCACCAAGTATCTCGAGGCCACCTTGCAAGGCCGAGAGCCTCGAAATAGACAGCATTGGAGGAGGGGCCAGCCCCCGCATTAACCTGCATTGACACAGCAATCAGATCTCGAAACAATGGCTTCGCTTGGGGCTTTTGCTCTCCCGACGGGCACCCGCGCAGCCAGGGTCCACTTTTTGTGGAACGTTGCTGGGCCAAGAGAGGCCAAGAGCTGGCTCGGAGGTTCAGCTTGCAGGCGGACGAGGCTTTCTTGCAGTAGCGTGAGCGAGGATCTGGGAGGCCTGGGTCGAGAGGCTCCGCATTCTTCAGGCTGAGCGGTTCATCCCATTCTCTCCGGCCAGTGCAACAGTAAACAGATTGAATCGCGGCTGGGATCGGCTCCTCCTTGGCTAGTCCGAGCTTTTGGCTCCTTGATCTGTTATAAGCCGGGCTCTGTCCCCCGTGAAACACGCTTCCTCGTGGTGGTCTATTTTGCTTTTGCTAGTCACAGCCATGATCGTCCCAACGTTGAATCGCGGTAGCTTGTCGCTGGCGGCTGTGTCGCTACTTGCTTCTTCTGCTGCTGCGGAGGTGTTTGAGAAGCTTGCTTCTGTTCCTGAAGGTCGGCATCCCTTAAGACTGGTGAATACTCTCCGTGTGAAACATTTCATTGACTTAATGCGCAGGTTGGCACTATGCACGCACACCAAAGGGTAGTCAGCCCATGAAGTTGCAAATTGCGTTGGCACAGGGCGACGTTGCTGGATTCGAGAATGCCTTGTTGGAGATGTCAAACCCGGACAGCGCCAAGTACGGAGAGCACTTCCGCACCCATGACGAGATGAAACGCATGTTACAGCCAAGCGCCTCTTCAGTAGACGCGGTTCGGGAATGGTTGCAAGATGCGGGCGTGACAAAGTTCGAGCAAAACGCCGATTGGATTACCATCCACACGACAGTTGAATCCGCGAACGACCTTTTGGAGGCCAACTTCCAGTATTATATCAACGAGGCTCAGGAAGTGGAGCGTCTGCGCACATTGGAATACTCGATTCCTGACTCATTGGTCTCGCATATCAATTTGGTTACGCCAACTACTCGCTTCGGCCAGCTTCACGCCAACCGCGCGACGATCCGCGGCAAGAAGACCCTTTTGGACGAAAGCTTCCGGACGGGTCTTGGAGATGGTCTTTCTGGTGTCGACTGTAACAGGGCTATCACCCCCCAATGCCTCAAGGACTTGTACTCCATTGGCGACTACAAGGCCAACCCAGACAACGGTAACAGCGTCGCCTTCGCAAGCTTCCTCGAGCAGTACGCGCAGTACTCCGACATTGCGCTTTTCGAGAAGAACATTGCCCCCGATGCCGCTGGCCACAACCTGACCGTTCAGACCTTTAACAACGGAAAGAATGTGCAGGGAGGCAGTTCAGACAGCAGCGAGGCAAACCTCGACGCCCAGTACATTATCGGCGTCAGCTCCCCAGTTAAGACAATCGAGTACAGCACTGGCGGCCGTGCTCCTCTCGTACCTGATCTCGACCAGCCCGATGCCAGCGATTCGAACAACGAACCCTACCTCGAATTGTTGCAGGCCCTTGTCAAGCTCGACGATTCGGCTCTGCCAAAGGTTCTGTCTACTTCCTACGGAGAGGATGAGCAGGTAAGATCTCCCCAGTTGACCTCCCTAACCAGCATTAACATCCCAATAGAGCGTTCCAGAGAAATACGCCCGCAGTGTTTGCAACCTCTACAGCCAACTCGGTAGCCGCGGAGTATCTGTCATCTTCTCATCTGGCGACTCCGGCGTCGGTGCAGCCTGCGAGACAAACGATGGTAAAAACACAACCCACTTCCCTCCCCAATTCCCCGCTGCTTGTCCCTGGGTTACCGCTGTCGGCGCAACAACCCACATCGCCCCCGAGGAGGCTAGCACCTTCTCCTCCGGCGGCTTCTCCGATCTCTGGGACCGCCCGAAATACCAAGACAAGGCCGTCAGCGGCTACCTTTCCGATCTAGGCGACAAGTTCAGCGGCCTGTTCAACCCCAAGGGCCGTGCGTTCCCCGACGTCGCCGCTCAGGGCCAGAACTACGCCATCTACGAGAAGGGCCGCCTTTCTTCTGTCGACGGTACCTCCTGCTCGGCCCCTACTTTCGCAGGCGTGATTACCCTGCTGAACGATGCTCGCATCGAAGCCAAGAAGGCACCGCTTGGTTTCTTGAACCCCTGGTTATACTCCAACGCGGCCTCCGCACTAAACGATGTCACCGTTGGCGGAAGCACAGGATGCGATGGCAACGCCCGGTTTGGCGGTGCCGCCAACGGTGGTCCTGTCGTTCCTTACGCGAGTTGGAACGCTACTCAGGGCTGGGACCCTGTTACGGGCCTTGGAACGCCGAACTTCGAGGCTATGAAGAAGGCTGCTAGCGTTTGAGCTTGCGGATTGTAGAATTTCCGCTGCGCGTTTATGAGTACATGCTTTTTACGGGTGTCTTTTGGCATCCCGCAGATGCACATGGTTTTTCTGCTTTGATATAATTAGTTTAGCATAACAATTTACGAACTTTGAAGAAACTTTCTTGCTGGGGTGTTGCGCATCGCTGCTTCGGACCAGATCTAGATGTGCGAATTCTCCGCGTCGGTCTTGACAACGAGAGGAAAGCTATATGAAAACTATTTTTCATGAGGAGCAGCTAGATTACTTTGCCCATTACATTATCCAACCACCATTAGAGGACGTTGTGTGGATATTTTCACGCAAAATTCAATCAGGTACTTGTAGAATCGGGTTGCTCTCTAACCAGTCCACCTTCACCTATCTCCAGTCCCCTATGTTACACTGTCCGAATATATCCTGCGCTGCATTAAGTCACTTCAAGTCTTCTCTCCTGCTCCAGAGTCCAATCCTTCTTCTCCGACGTTGAGTCGCTCTCCGCCTGCATGAGTTACTCGCGGGGCCCAAGATTGGCGGCTGTATGATGCGTGGCATTATTCTTGGAGATGTAGGCCATATTGCCTGAGCCAGCCAAGCCCTTGCATTGCCGCGGTCGTCTTTGACAACAGGCGCGCTAGTACTATAACGGATAGGCGGTGTTGTGAAAGGCGGCAGAAAGGCGGTTTATTTCCCGATCGGGACTAGCGTGATATCAAGAGGGTCGTGGCAATTCGACAAGGTTGAGTGGTTGAAGTACCATCCAATACATCATTGCATCTCAATTCATCGTTAACCTATAATAGTATGTACGGAATATATAGACATCTTCAACCAGATTACTGCGTTGATGCAACAGAAGAAGCCGCCCGTGCAGACTCCGCATTCTCCAAATGCTGTGCATAAACCATCTGCGCAAGCGCGTCTTCGGTCTGCAGATATGTCTTCCTGCCCTGGACAAACCAAAAGACCAGGGCGATGACAAGCATCACGCCGAATACCGCAATCGCCCAGTTCATATCTGCTGGCGCGGGGCTCGGTGCTCCAGGGAAGAGGAAGAAGATTGTTGTTATGATACAATAAATGATACTGACCCAGTTGAACAATGGGCCGAGACGACCGAGTCTGAAGGAGCCGCCAGATGGGAGCTTCTCGCGGCCGACGACGAGAAGGGCCATAATAGGCATAGCGTAGGATATTGTGAGTGCGATTGTGCTAACGCTGAGAATCGCTTCGAGGACAGTGTTCGCGAACAGGTAGAGGATGCCGACGAGACCGATGATTACGCCCTGTCCCCAGAGAGCGCGCGCGGGAACTTGCCAGACGGGGTCGACGTGGCTGAAGTACTGGCTCCATGGAATTCCACCATCGCGGGCAAAGCCCCAGGAGAGTCTTGATGCGGTGGTGAGGACTGAAACACCCTGGCCTAGGCCGTTGAAGATGAAGAGGGCGATGAGTGTAGCGCCGCCTTTCAGGCCGACGGTTTCGAGGATTAGTTCGATGAATGGCTGGTCGGCGTCGGTGACCTTTTCGATGCTCTGGATACAGCCTAAACAGACGACCATGAATAGGAAACCGGTTACAGCGCCGAATGTCACGGCCATCCAAATGACGCGGGGCGCGTTCTTTCGCGGGTTCGGAATCTCTTCCACCATGTGGATGACTGAGTCGAAGGCTGTTAGACCGTAGGCGGCTTGGACAAGGCCAGTAAACCAAACGACTCCGTCGCTCCAGCCGGTCTCGTTTATCCATGCCCCGAAGACGAAAGAGGGAGGCTGGAAGTGTAGGTCGCTCTTGGTGCCGACACAAATCAACATCACGAGTGAGAGAACGACGAACAGCCCACCGAACCAGACACCCACGAAGTTGTTGAACCACGGCAGGATCTTCTCCTTGCGACAGCTGACGAGGTTAATTACCGTCATAAGAAGCACAACGCCGATATAAACCACGAAATTCAGCCATCCCTTATTCACCCCATCCCAGTCTGGCTGGAACATTGTCTTCATGCTGAGCAGGAACTCCGACATGAACGCAATCTGCGATGCCGTCAAGCACCACCATCCGAATGTGTTGATCCAGGCGCACATATAAGACACGAAGCGGCCGAGCGGTGTGCTCCAGAGACGGTAGACCCAGTATGCTTGTCCCAGCGCCGTGGGCATGCTACTGGTCAATTCCCCAAGAGAGAAGGCCACGCAGAGGTTGCAGGCTGTCACGAGGACAAGGCCCCAGAGGATAGTGATGGGGCCACCATTAGTGAGACCACTGCTCAGGTCTTGAGCGAAGGTCGAATAAGTTCCTACAACAATCAGTTAGATCCAGTTCCACGTCATGGGCGGGGGCAGACGAACCAAGAACACAAAACGCAAGGGCCAACATGCTCCAAGTATCGAACTTCCTCGTCAGCGCCTGGGCATGGCCCATGGCAGCGAGATCCGTCGCATCTTGCACATCCTGCTCGTTTTCCAGCGGCGGTTTCCCAGGTAGCGAGTTTGTCTCCAAATCCATAATAAGCTCTTCAGCCGGAAGCAATATAGATCAATTCGTCGATGCAGGTAGGAGATGCGCCCATTTTCTGGTGAAGCAGATTCCCGACCAGAGCGAGAGGAGGGGGGGGAGAAGCTGGCAAGGAGGCGATTTCTATACTGCCTGCGAGATTCCGCGCGTGCTGATCGGCGCTGGGGCCACGAGTGTCACGGTCGATATCTCCCCCAGGAAATATGGGGTCGGGAGAGATAAAGCTGGAGCCGAGGCAAGTGGCCAATCGTGGCGAGGCATTGTCGCTGCTGGCTGGGTCGGATAATTGGCGTTGGTCATGGAAATCGAGAGGGTTTTTGCGGGGCGTTCGGCAGGACTTCCTCGAGCGGGTGTTTCTGATAAGGCTTCAAGCTCGGTTTCAAGCTCGGAACTGTTTCACGTCATGGATAGTATGCATTTCATGCTCGTCCAGGTGCTGTTATCCTTATGCTGTTATTCATATCTTGGATCGCTCTTGTTGTGAAAATCCGGGTAGGCTCAACGCTGGACAATGCAAAGCGCGCTGTGCCTCGAAGTGTCCGTCGTGTCCGTCGTAAGAATAGCATCGCGTGTACCCGACGCCACGAACAGGCGCGTGTCTCCAGAACTTTCCCCAGAGAGAACCGCGAGGCCCATGCAGGAACTGGAAGGCTCACAGGGTCGTGGCAAGTCTTGGCCTAACACGGAAGGTACATGCGCGATAAGGACCCGCACCGGCGGAGTTTTGTCCGCTATCTTATAGATCTGGCATTATGCTATTGTAGTGCATAATACAATAGCTTTATCTGATGAACGTCTGTGGTGTTTGTCTTGAATGTAGATTGTTTTGGTAGATTAGGATAGTGGTTGTTTGCTATTTTTATCGTCCCTGTGCCAAGCTATAGACTGGTTGAGATCTGTGAACCTGCTGGCGGATATAGATCAATCGAATTTGGTAAATGTAGCTGAGCAAAGACGATGTCAAACAGGCAGATAAATTCAAAAATGAAAGCATAGGTCCACATGGAAAGGCATCACTGAGTACTCGACGTCAGCTGCCGGGAGAATTCGACAGGCGGCCAGCATGAGTGTGAGTGAAGCTGTCATCCCGGGTGGCTGTTCCGATGCTCAAGCTCGAGGGGACCCCATTGGCCTGCATCGCCGTATATCGGTGTTGAGTCTCCTGGGACTTCCTCTCTCGGCGCTGCGTGGGGACTCCAGTCGCGAGCATCATGATGTTGAACTATAGCTTCAAGAGTACGGTCAGAATGCGGGGAAGTTTCTATGACATGATAGAATTGACTTTGCGGGGGTGATGCTCATTGACTTCCGGTGACGAGAACAATTGACTTCAAGCTTTTCTCGTGAAATCGAACGGTTGGGAAGGGATGACGATCAGGTACGGGATTATGCTTAACCCATTTAGGCATCTAGAGCCAGATTGACTTCTTCGGGTTAGTTGGCTTTTAGCTTTTGCGGAGACATTATCGCGATTCGTGAATTTGCATTTCGTTTGATAATGAGTCGTGAAACCGATTGTTGTTGCTGTTATCACTTCAGCTCGTGAAGATTTCCGAGTCGAGGTTTGAGAGAATGCCGAGGCCGGCCAACAGTCTTTGCGCGGCGGTGAGATGATCAGAACGTCCAACCCATATCTGACCGAGTTTTGTTCCTGTCCAAGTCCTGAGCTTTGCTGAGCATTCTGTGGCCCTCATGGGCTCGAGCTGCTACAGCCCCTTAGGCTATGAGACGTCACCTTCCCGAGAGCAGCTGCCATCCCATCTGACATGACAAACAAGCAAGACTCGTCACTCGCTCGAAGACATACGTTGACTTACGAACAGAAAATTGAAAAAGCGAATCACCCGAGTTCTGGCAATTATATTAATGCTTAGCCCTATCGGAAATCCGACAAATCGGTCCTCTGACACGAAACAGAAGCCACTTTTTTGTGTCACCAGGACCCGAGAAAGATGAGATGGGAGTCAAGTGTTGATCCAAACGCCGAGCCGGTATCCCTCCATAACGCCAGCCGCCTGAATCAGCGGGTCTAAATGTACATCATAATGGTCATAAGCGAAAAGCAGGAAAGAAATACAAGAGTATTATGCGCCTGTCGGTGCATTACGAGCGAGGCTGCTTTGAGTGTCGCCAGATTCCGCCAGGGAGGAGGTTTTGCTTGAGCAGGTTGAGCTCTTTGTGCATTGCTTGATTCTCGTGTTGAACGTGCTCGATGTAGGCGAGGGCGTTTGAGAGGATCTCGGATTTCTTGAGGGATCCTGCGCCAGCCCGCGAGGTTTGCTTGACTGTGCCGGCTGGGGAGATGGCTTTCTCCAGTGCGAGGAACTTGGCGTTCATGTTTGTGCGGTATCTTTTTTCGATGATGTTGTGGGCTGCGCGCTTGGCGGCGTTGCGACCTTGGGCATCTTGGCCGGATCTGGTTGATTCTTGGGAGATGCTGCGAGCCTTGCGGCTTGATGACTTTGCGGCTCTAGGTGGAGTGTACTCCTGAGAGTTGATTTCAGGACTTGATGACCAGCGAGCTGTGTTTTGAGATGTGGTTTGGGTGGAGCTTCGAGTGGTGGGTTTGGACCGTTCGGGGGCCTCGGGCATGTTGATATCCACTGATGGGCGAACAGACCAAGACTGGTCGTCACTGTCGAATTCCTTTATATTATCAGCGCTGATAGAGACATTGCAGGTTGCATATGGGTTCATACCGATGAGAGGGAGACTGTATCGTCGGCTGCGGGCATGGAGAAGCCGTTGATTGCGGCGGGCGAGAAAGGATCCATGAACAAATCCTTTGTGTCGGCCGTGGTCAAGTCCGAAAAGTCGAAGGCCGCTCCATCGATGTCTGTGTTCAATGAGAACAGATCAATTGTGCTATCATAAGACCAATTGCCTGGGAGCGGGTCGTTTGTCTTGTCGAACATGTCCATTGGACGACTCTGGGGGCTGAGGTCGGCCTCGAGGAACTTGTCCCCCATTGCGAGGTCGGATAATGCGTTTGATCTTGTGAAGGGCATTTTCAAGGTGGGTGATTGAAGCCCACAATCAAGATTGCGAAGATGGGCAGATATATAGGATCTGAGTGGCGATGTATGCAAATAAATATGAGCTGTCCTACCGTGGAACGAATTAGGTTGGCATCGGCCGGCGGGCGCCGTTATATACGCAGATCGCTGCGGGCCCCGGTACGGATCACGATTTCCCTTGCCCGAAAACACAGCCGGGTCAGGTGCAATCCTGAGTCTCCTACAGGCAAATCCAGCTCGGCCCTATCGAGCCGAGATCACCCCAGGACGGCCGGCTCCGATAGACGACGTTCCGCCCTTTTGGGCGCACAGCTACAACGTGTGAAACCGTTGAAGATTTTCCGGCCCAGCAAGCAACGGGCCAAATGTCAGCGCCGCGCCTTCCCTCGTTGGAGTGCCAAGCTTCCCACGGCCGAGACTCGGGACCGAGACATTTTGTACTTCTACCTCGCTGGCATTTCTTAATAGTGTTGCCGACCGCTGTCTATTTCGGGGACTGGGTACCGGTACTCCCCTGCCCCGGCAAAAATTATACCCTTAAAAAGTCTGTCACTACAAAGGACTGCACCTCAGGCAACAAGGCCAATAAGAAAACCTCCATTGGGCAGCGCAGTAATGAAGAACAGAGCGGATGTCTGCATAGATCATTTCGAAATATAGACAGAAATACACAGAAAATACACATCTGGATATAACTTGTAACCCCTAGTAAAAGTATACCTACGGAGAATACCTGCGAAATGCCTACTTGGCTACAATACATACCTGCCACATTCAGCCGGTCACCTACTACATTTGTCCAGCAGTCTCACTCTTCTCATCGGTTGGGCCTGATAAGGTCAGGAGTCATGGATTCAGCTACGGCAACTTCCGCCGCCTAATGCAGGAATAACAGCTTCAGCCCCTGGAAGGCGATAGTTTCCGACAGGCACAACAGATGCCAGCAGGAAAATCCATGACATGCCTGGCCCGCAGAGTGGGACCGGAAGCGCTGTCAGGGAAGATCGCCTGTGGGTAAGTGCAACCGCTGTGGCTCCCCTTCTGGCCAATTCGAGTCCTCGCAATTCCTGCTGACCTGTTCTATTGTCCCAATGCCAAAGGCTAGATGCCACCTGCGCCGTGGGGTGATCCGGATCGATTCCTTCCTGCTGCGTGCCATGGATGTAGTCCGGTCTTTACCGATCTTCTTGTGCTTCGGGCCCCATGACACTGCTATTGTTTTCACCGGCACGAATTATATACGGAATCTGAGCAGGATAGAGATCAATATCGTCATGAAGCTAACTTATGATCCCAACGTTTTAGATGAACAGTGGAGTACAGGGCAGCGCGTACAGCGCGCTCGTTTTCGCTACTCTGATCCATGGGATTCTCAATCGACCTACCGCTTTCGATGAGTTCTGCGCCGGACAAATTCTGTTAAATCTATCATCCGAACCAAGATGCTTCCTCAGGCAACTCGATGCCGATAGCATCTGCCACGATGCATGTAGCTCTCGAAATCTGCAAGCCACGCCTAGCACTGCTCAAAATCATCCGGGCTAATCACTGTGCTAAACAAGAGCCGATCTAGGTCCCGGAGTGTGGATCTGACGCACTAACGGCGCCCTCCTGCGAGCCAGCCGTTAGGGAATGGTCATCCAGCTTTGACAACGTCGTCCGACGCGGTAGCTCGACATCCGCTGTGGATCCCGATCCTAGTGCCAGCTCGTCACTGATGTATCGCGGGTAGCTTGGGTCTTGATCTGCCGGTGCTGTCTTCCCCGGATTCCTGGTTCCGGGGTCGGTATCGATAACGGCATTGCTTGACTGTTGAGACCGTGGTTTCGTCACTTTTGTCGGTGGCTTTGGCTACTCTCAATAGGAAGGCTCTCAAACAACAGCGTAAGTTCCCTTTGGTAGAGATGACCCTTCGTCAGACTCAGGTTCTTGTTCTAACCTTCTCATAGCCTTGGGCTCTAAGCTTGCATGGTGAGACATGCGGCTCAAATGACATGGACAGTGCAGAGCGGCTTTCTTTGCAACTCCTCCGCTTTCTCCTAGCGCTAAGGCACTGGCACAGACAATTTGGGTATCTAGCGTGGCCCTTCAAGGATCTTCCTTGTTCACGCTGTGATGGCGCAGTTCTTCTTCCTGACCGGACGCCACACCAACAGTTCCTGCGGGACATACCAGGTAGGCGGCATAACCACAATAACAAAAATGCAAATCACTGATATCACTCCAGTCGAACCGTGCCCCGCATTTCCAAACAAGCCTTCGAAGGCTGAAGAACATTCGACGCCAGTGGACCTTCTCTGTGCTCAAGCCTCACTGGGATAATCCCAGTCAGCTCGCCATAGAAGCGGTGTATCCACACATCTCGAGTGCCACAGCCCGCAGAATGTGACGCACTTGTGCAACGCGAGACAATCTTATCAACAGTCCGAGGTCGATTCGCAAGCACACAACGAGGACACCTGCTCAGGATTTGAAATCGAGACTCGGTCTTCGCCGAGGCCGTGTCGATCCCGGCCCCTCCATCCGATTTCGATCGGACTCGGCTGAGTGCGCTCTCGAGGTGGGGCTGCCGAGCGATCTGAGCCGAGGGGATCCCTGTGAGGCTGGCTCTCCGCAAGATCGATGGCATTCTAGATTTGCATACGGGGTAAACATTGGCATTGTTTAATGCCTCTGGAGATTGAGAAAAGTGCATGAAGCAAACATTTTGATTGATTTTTCCCGTCGCATGCGCTGGAAGAATCTGGTCATACGAATAGTTTCCAGCCACAGCTACGATCGTCTGGATCAGCGGTACGGCCCCACCGTTCTCGATCGAAGGGCGAATTACAAAATCTACTTTCGATGGAGGGGTTGATCTTCGCTGTCGACAGTCGCGAATCACCGTGCTCAAGCTGCCTTATGACGCAGTCGTTCAGCGCGCCAAATCTGTCCTCTAGCTCAAGGGGCTACAAAAACCCCGCCGCCGCCTGTACCTGTTCTGTTTTTCTTGGTCTGCAGCTATATCGGACATTGCAGTACATTCCCACGCATCAAACATGTCGTGCGTCTCCAATTGATTCTCCTCCTATGCATGTTATGCACATTCACTGACTTGCATCCGCAGTACCCCCGAAGAAAAGTACGCCCAGCTCGTGAAGCAGAAGAACGTCGACGAGAAGGAGCTCCTTGCTCTGTTCGACCAGCTCAAGCCTGTCTCCGCGGACAAGTTCACAGGTAGCTGGACCGGCGCCAATGTTAACACCAACCATCCCACCGAGAAGAAGCTTGATGATTTGAAATGGGCCGGCAAGGACTTCCGCTCTACGGAGGACGTTGACCCCATTGTCGTCTACAATGACCAGGGTGCTCGCGTCTGGAACGAGTCATGGGGACACGCTCGCGTATGTTATTTTCTGTCCTCTTTCTGCTCTCTGCCTTTGAAACTGACTGTCGCATAGCTCCGCCAAATCGAATGGCGCGGTGTTCTCTCCACTGCTATGGTTTACGATGACTTCCCCATCATCGACTACTTCAGATATGTAAATGATGGCTTGTTAGCTGGTGCTATGGATGCCAAGACTGTGAAGGAGGGCACCTACTACTTTTACTTGCACAAATAGGCTTCAGGCTTGATTTCGGATGTCATGAATATAAATGTTTTGCACCTTGACTCGGATCCTTGATTTACTTTTCATACTAGTAGTCGACAGCTGTCTTTGCCATGGACTAGGGCTAGGAACGATACGATACCGCAGGCTTTTGAACTATCGCACTGCATACCGTACCGTGAAATCTTCAACGACATCGCATCGCAGGACTTTTCTGCATTGCGGTAAGGTAGCAGTAAAACCGACGCAATACCGTGCGGCCTGCCCAGCCCTATAGTTATAGGCACTCAAGAAAACATTTGAATAAAGTGAACAACCTTGAAATCGATTCTAGTAGAGAATCTGAAGACCGAGAAAGGAAACTATCTAAATGCACGCGCTCCGTTCCCGCTTCTTGCCATTCTGCCATTGCCATTTTCGTCCGCTTTCTACTTCTGTATAGTAACCGCGCAGCTATTACAGCAACATTGATGCCACTGCAACGCAATATTACGAATGATTCTTCAAGCATTCTAAGATTGGGTTGGAAGTCACTGTGATGGTTTCAAAGGGATCTATGCTCATACCCGCGTATATGGTCATCCGACGTAAGCCCTGGGCTGCTCTGTGAAGCGCTGGAGTTCCCTGTATATATCTCCGATTGGTGCCGGGTCTGGGTGGTGCATGATACTTGTGGCCGAAAGACAACATTTTATTCAAGAGCTACCTATGGATACTATAGCTACTTTCATCTTCTCTGGCGCAAGCCACTCTGATTGACTATAGAAGCCCTACATCATGAGTAACAGGTCCTGCGTTTGGTTGCAGGCCTGAGGCAGCAAGTGCTCTGTCCGATCACGTGAAGATAGACGCATCGGGATTGTCACATGATGCCCGCCTCATTGCTATTTCCCCGATGTTCATCCAGCCCATCTATGATCTCACTGCCAGCGCGTTTCAAACTCGAGTGATAGGTCTGCGGGCACACAATTGCCGTGAAATGCAATGCGGAGATCTTTGTCCATGCTCCGAAGACCCCTATCCAAAAATAGCTGGGATAAAATTGACTAATTCCCCGGGCAAACTCCGCAGTTCAGTTAAGATCGACAGTGGCTTGGGTATGCCCCACTGGCAATAACAAGGCGAGGAGATCCTGTTCTTGAGCCTGACATCAAGGGTTCAGATTCAATGTGATGGAACAGCAGCAGCTTCGATTTAACCGAGCAGGTGTCAGGGTTCAAGCTTGACTGCAGCGCATAAGGTTAAATTTACGGATAGGTCAGGCACGCAATCCTGCATCTTTCTCCGCACTCGAGTCTGCCAAAAGTCGGTGTGCCAATCACTGTGCACTGCTCTGAGGTGATGCAAGACATGTTTCAGCGCACCGGTCGATGACCGAATATTTGGCGGTATGGTTCAATTCGACGTGTTTGTTGTAAACGGAAGGCTCGCCGGTGCTATGGGCTCTAATCGGTTTAAGCATGTCTTAGGCTGCCATTAGTCAACGGGCCGCGGTTATTCAGGGAAAGCTATAAAGTCGAGACGAACCTCACGATTGTAGAAGATATCAAGAATCACATTTCAATTCCGTCCAATACAAAATGAAGTTCTCAATTGCTGCTATGACTGGTCTGGTCAGCGCCATCAGCGCTGCCGGCCTTCCCGGCTCTTTCACCTTGGTTGCCCCCGGCGGCAAGACTGTCCTGACTGACGGTGGTAAGTAATGATCTGTAGAAGAGTAATCAGAATCAAACTGACGCATTGACAGAGAACCTCTGGATCAACACCAACACCACCACCCAGGAGATTGCCATTCGTAAGTCTCATCACGCCATGTAGTTTGCTCGTCCTGACATGTCAATCCAGTCAAGGGAAGCGGCCAGGATACCGGGGTCTCCTTCACCTCCACATCTTCAACCCCCACTGGCTTCCAGAGCCTCTACATCATCCCCAACGAGGTCAGCCCCGTTGGTCTGACCCGCCCTCACTCCGGTGCTACCCCCGAGGGCGCCAGCACCACCGGCTTCGGCGTCAACGACGAGGGTTACTTCACCCACAAGGGCAACGCCTACTTCGCCATCGATGGCCAGGACGACAACTCTCCCAAGGAGATCTTCTGGTACGAGGCTCACAACGCTGAGTACGGCGGTATCAGCTTGTGGGTCAAGGATGCCAACTAAGCTTTATGTTGATATGAATGGGCTCTGCATCATTAGACAGGGCATGCAATGTGATATACGCACCGAGCGAAAAATTAGTGGAATAATCCAATATCTGACTTTCATGGGAAGTTTTGTTGCTCAGCGGTAAAAGGGAGTTGATGAAGTACCGGTTCGGATGCCACAGTTTGGAACCACGCTATTTTGACGTGGCGATCTCCCGTCCCATAGCCGTCGAGTTCTTTCTCATGATCGCCATAGAGCCGAAAAGTCAGGAGACGCTTGTTGTCGACAGGAGACAAGTAGAACGTAGAGATCTCGTCCGACTCCTTAACCTTGTCGCTAGTCTTGAAGCCGTCCCAGTTCGTGAACCCCTGGCTCTGCGCGTAGAGCTGCGCCTCCCGGACGATCAGCACGTCTGCCAGCAACCCGTACTATGCAGCGCCCAGGCGTCTTCGATTGTAGGATCTCGTTGATGGCTTCTATGTATCTTGATGATCTTGTACTGGTCGGGCGTGGATGGATGGGGACGAATGCTCAGTCTGGATCATTCCCACTGCGGGCCTGGGCGCGATGAGATTGTCGATTGTCGAGGTTTGGGGGAATAAGACGATAGCGAGGGGAAGAGGACGGAGACCGTCTTGCTGGCTGAATGTGCTGAATTCGTTTTAGTGCGGGGTGTACATCGACTGCGTTCTGGTAGAACACGGTCGGCGCTGTAGTGCGAGCATCTTGAAACTGTCGCGATCAAGGGTCAGATGTAGTTTTGGATCCCTCTTCAGACCCATTGAGAGTTGTTGTCAAGCCCAGAGGCTGATGGGATTTCCGAGGAGATGAATTGATCACCGCTCAAGTCTTTGACGAGAAGTTGGATAAAGTAACATTCTGCTGCTATTCCCCCGATTAGGAGTGATTTCTGCAGTGCCGGCATGTCGGCTTCAACAAGAGCTGTTTCTTTGAGTGATGAGGGTATATTTGCGGATTTTTTTTGAGAAGACCATCTTTGTCTTCTATTCAAGGATACCCAGAGGCTTTGTATGGCTTTATTGGGCTGTCTTTAGCCGTTTCTCTGCTCATCACTGCAGACCAATCAAACGCATTCAAGGGAAAATGAACAGAAGCCAGAAATTCCGAGCTACTGAACCAATGGCTGATTGGAAAAGAATCTGGTCTTCTTTCGTCATTTGTCCAATGAGACTATCGATCAAGACTCGATCGCTACGCATGGAGCAGACTTTCAAGCTCTGCTAACTGGGTGTGACGATGACGACTTACAGTCAAGATGCTTATCGTAGTCCTTTCCCCTCGTGATCAAAATGTGGAGTAGCTGTGTATATGACGACTTCTAAATCTTGGGGATCACTAGGTTTGACCAGCGAAACCTTCCTCGGATTATCCCTGCTTCAGCAGCTGTATGACACGGATCAGGACAGGAATACCCCAGCTGCTCGCGATTTCCCCCAGCGGAACCAGACAGGGACTTCAGAGTAAGCTACAACGAGCGAATGAGACGTATATTGATATGAAAAAGCCCCTGGGTGTTGCTGCTTCTTGGAATATCTACCTTGCCGCCGAGTCGTGATCTGCGGGACCCCAGCTTCAATGAGTCGTTGATCGGTCGAACGACCAAATCCATCAGCCTCAATAGTTCGCGTCGGCCAATTAAACTTAATTCAAGCACAGTGGAGTCTTTTTTCGCATGGCCCAGCTGTCAGCGTGCCATATGGTTCAGTCCGTGGCTTTCCGTTTGCGGACGGCCAAGGATTCCTGTCCATACAGAATTCGGGAACAAAGACCCACTATATTCCAGACAAAGTGACTATTGACCTCATCACTACTAAGTATACTCCATTGATACTATTCACTTGACCATGCGAGTAGCGACAATGACGGTCGGAGTCTCCCGAAGAAAGCTTAATCACTGATTTGAGCAGCTCACATCGCTCCCAAGGAGTCCCAAGCGATCAATCGATGATTCTTGGATTGAGCTGTACCATGATCTAGACGCTGGGTGACGTGTGTGAGAGAGCATTAGTAGAATAGTAGCCGTTTTAGCCGATGGAATAAATAGCTCGCCGTTAGAATGGGAGGCGTGGTTCAGGGGCTTGTCTTTGATCTCGATCTCCTTTGACCTGATCTACCATATAATTGCCGTCGATTCTATCTTCAAGTCTTTCACTTATTTTTCATACATCGAAATGGTGAAGATGCATCGGCGTCAAGAGTCTCAGGCCTCGACCCTCGCGGGGCCGCCTGGTCCAGGTACTCGTGGTCAGCTTCCCATGCTGGAGAAGCCGGAGACGCTCCGCAACAACTTGCTATGTGTGTCGGGCGAGTTCGTGGGAACTTTTATGTTCTTGTTCTTTTCGTTTGCTGGAACCCAGGTTTCCAACACGCCTATGCCTGCCGATGGATCTTATCCTAATACTTCTAATTTGCTTTACTCGGCCCTTTGCTTCGGCTTCGCCTTGACTGTCAATGTGTGGGCGTTCTTCCGTATTACCGGTGGTCTTTTTAACCCTGCTGTAAGCTTTTATGTCCCAGGTTTTTGATATAATGAGCTGATATAGTCTCTGTATGAAGGTCACCCTTGCTCTCTGCCTCACCGGCGGCATGCCTACCCTCCGTGGTCTCTTCGTCTTCCCCGCACAACTTGTTGCCGGTATTGCTGCTGCTGGTGTCGTGAGCTGTTTGTTCCCTGGCCCTCTCAACTGTGCTACCAGACTTGGCGGTGGTGCTTCTATTGTCCAGGGTCTCTTCATTGAGATGTTTCTCACTGCCCAGCTGACCCTTGTGATCATCATGCTGGCTGTTGTGAAACACAAGTCAACGTACCTGGCTCCTGTTGGAATTGGCCTTGCTTTCTTCGTCTGCGAGCTCGTTGGTGAGTGATGTTGCTGGCCAGTGGCTGATTATTTCCTAACGATAGACAGGTGATTACTACACTGGTGGCTCTCTTAACCCTGCTCGCTCTCTAGGGCCCGACACAATCAACCGTAGCTTCCCTGGATACCATTGGATCTACTGGGTCGGACCTTTGCTCGGCTCCCTCCTCGCTTCAGGTTTCTTCTGGCTCCTGCGCTTGGTTCGCTGGGAGCGTATCAACCCTGGTCAGGACTACAACGAGTGGGAGACCCAGGCCCAGAAAGACATCGAGGCTCGCTCCGAACACACTATCACTAGCGGCGACCAGGTTCATGGCTCATACTCCAATGGCCAGGGAGTTAATGGCAACCAAGGATATACCGAAGGATACGCCAACCAGCCAAGCTCTTCCTCTGGAGCCGGGTATGCCGCTGAGTCGGGCCTTGCTGAGAAGGGCTACGGCACTTCTCCTGGATCTACTGACCCAACTGCCCAGCAGGGTTATGCACCTGTCAAGCCATCTACTGGGGCTGACAACCAAGTTTGAGCTTTTTTGGAAATCGCAAATTCGAGTAGATTCTGCCTACATGGCGGATTCTTGCTGTCTTTTCGAAGGGCTTAATATCCTGAGGTAGTGAACATTATTGATGGAGTCGAATTATGGGGTTGTAATTATTGTTGATTGCCATCAGTAGTTAGTTATCGGGCTACTAGAGACTAAACATCATCGTAATTGAAGATGAAGTTTCCAATCAAGGGCGTTTTTTTTCGATTTCTTTTCTTTTTTTCATCAGGGGGCTCTTCTCGTAAAACCTGAGTCTTAGTATGAGAATTTTCTAGTCCAGCTCCGATTCCCTTGGGCTTAACAATAAGCAGTCAGCGTGGCCTGCTGGGTGCCCACATCTGCCACGCACATGGCTACGCCTCTTCACGGCTTGAGGGGTATGCGTAGAATGTTCCAAGCGATGGTTATTGAAAACGATTATCTCGGTCAAACCAAACCCAATGCTATGAAAATTGTATCCAATGGCTGCAATTTTGCGATTTCCACTTTTGCCGACGGTAAAAAGACATGTTTGACACTGCCTGCAAGGTGCGCATTACGGTACCAGTATGTGTATCTACAACTGTACCATGTGTCTCTCAGAAGGTGCCCTACGTTGTCTTATCGAAACGCCCTTCCACAAAGGAAAAATGGCAAGATTGCTGTTCTCCTTCTCTTTGGCTAAATTTGCCGCAAGTCGGGCTGTCTTATTAGAGTTATATCCGAATATTTCACCACAAGAATGAGACATCGCTTCTAAATTTGCGTTATTTCAGTATATCCCATTCTATGTGAGCTTACTGGCAGATTGCGAAATCAAGTCAGCTTTTGTCGTCAAGAATCTTCCTTATCACAAAGGAATTACCAGGGCTCAAGGTGTTGAGATTCTTGGAGCATCCAGCCACCATCAAGTAAAACAGGATTTCGCGGACTAGACCAGGCCTTTGAAAACCAAACCACCGAAAATGAAATTTGGGAACCAAGCTTTAGTTTTAGAGTTCCTCGCAAATTAACGGCCCGAGGCGAAGAGAAATTTGCCGAGACGTTGTATTTACAATATAGAGAGACTAGCATTGATTATCCCTTGCGTTGGGCTTCCCATATTTCTGCATATTCAGCCCTGCGAAGGGGTTAATTGTGGGCCTGATCTCCTAATTTTGTACTTCCGTAGTAGAGCTCTAGTCCATTCCATGGCCAAGCCAAGAAAGAATGTTTGATCATGTCGCATCATGCCCTTACAATTGATATCAGAGGAGGCGAATCTTCTGAGCTACCGTTGTAGACTATGAAGCCAAGCATATCCTGCCAAGAAAGGATGCATCTGGGCTCTATTCTGGGACATGGAGACACTTTTTTGCAGGATTAATGGCTGTTTTTTCCTGCCATATTCGAGGACGGATTGTATCCCTTATATAGCACTAGCGCCCTTCGATCTTCCTTGGATGGATTGAACGCGTAATCATGGCTATCTTCTCTAGTTTTGGATTTCGTGCTTTCCACATTACTTACTTCCTGGCCACATGTATGATCAGCAGTGTCATTTTCTACCTGCTGTCTCCAGTGCTGGGTTCAGTCAGTTATGTAGACTCGTTGTTCATGTGTGTTAGTGCCTTGACGGGGACAGGCTTGACAACGGTATGTCTGGGAGAACACTGGGTGTCCAATCAGTTTGCTAATATCTTTTAGATTCGCGAGTCGCAACTCAATGTATTCCAGCAGACAGTTCTTTTTGGCCTGTTGCTCATGGGACATGCGATTCCCATTTCAGCAGTAACTCTTCTTTTCCGCAAGAAGGCTTGTCGAGACAGCTTAGAGCTGATTACGGGAATTGACAAAATTGGGACCGACCATGCACTCGATGATGGAGGGCCAGGCACCGAACAGCTTCCTCAGTGGACTGAGAAATCGACAGTAACAGTAAAAACGGTACACTCCCCTGACGAGCCATCCTCCTGTCAGGGAAACAACATCTGGCACATAAAGTCCGCAGTGAAACAATCAACTCGCCAACTCAACAACCAGTTGCGAAAGTTCTCAACATTTGTCATGTCAAAGCTTTTCGGAAAACGCACAAGGCCAGAATCAGTGGAGTACAAAGCTCTGTCGATATTGACCTTGGTAGTAACCATCTACTGGACTGCGATACTATCTATTGGGATTCTTGTCATGGGAAGCTGGATGCAATGGCGACGTGCTGATATCCCACGCGCCGATGGTATTCCCCCATTCTGGGCTGGGGCATTTACCGCAACATCAGCGTTCGTGAATTGTGGCATGTCTCTTTTCGATGATGATTTGGTCTCTATCCAATCCGAGTCAGTAGTCCATTCTCACGAAACAAGCTAACAGACCAGCTAACGTTATTTGACCAGGCCATTCCCACTCTGCTTTCTGGGCGTCTTGATTTTGTCTGGATACACACTTTACCCCTGCCTACTCCGAGGGGGCTTATACTCTGCCAAAAGAGTAATGCAAAGAAATGGTGAAAAATGGCAGGCTTCCACGGATGCCATCGACTTCATTTTAGCGCACCCCGAGAAGGTAAGATTCTCTACATGCTTTCCTCACCTACATAGCTGACAGGAATCTAAGGTCTATGGCATGATTTATCCTTCTTCACATACATTTTTCCTTCTGGGTACTATCGTCGTACTCAATGGAATTAATTGGGTTGCCTTCGAGATTCTAGCTACAGGAGCTAGGGACAACAGAGCAATACGTGTTCTGGATGGACTTTTTCAATCATTAGGTACTGTCTGCATAATATTCGTGATATGTCTCATACATTTGCTAATAATTCTAGCTATTCGTGGTGGCGGATTTGAGGTGGTAAACTTCTTGAGACTACCACAGCCTATGATGATATTATATGGTAAGCTTCTCTCCCAACTCAGCTTGAACACATTGCTAACATTCATGGCAGCAATTATGATGGTTAGTATTCCACGGCCACTACAAAAATAAAAAGCTGACAGATTATCAAGTACATTTCACCATTCCCTGTAAAAATGGCAACTCAGTATGTATCTCACGCTGAATTCTGTTGTGGCATTTCGCTAATTGGCACTAGGAGCCTCACTATAATCAGCAAAAGTTCAACCATCCAGGTGGAGGACAAAATAACTGCAGATGAAAGCTTGATGTCAAAGACACGCAGTTTTGGACGACAAGTGTCGAAGCTTGCGCAGTTCTCATTCATATGCGATCAAGTCCGCTCACAATTTTCTAAAGACGCCATGAGAATTCTTGCCGCCGTATTCTTCATTTCAATTCTCGAAACCCCCAAATTCGAGAGTCAACCAATATCCTTTTCAACATTCAACATCATCTTTGAAGTTATCTCGGCATATAGCTGCATTGGAATCAGCGTTGGTTTCCCTGGTCAGGGTCACTCTTTCTCCGGGGAGCTGCATCCTGTCAGCAAGTTGATTCTGTCGGTTATGTCCTTTATCGGTAGACACCGAGATTTGCCTACTACGGAGCGCAAAGGACTTGGAATTTGTGAAATAGTTGACCCGGAGAAGAAAATGGCCAAGACGCAAGAACAAAAAGACTGCCAGTTAGGATTAGTGAGCAATGAAAGCGCTATTGTCTGACAGTTAGAAAGACGCACGAACCTTGGCGTAATGTAAATTGATTGCCATAGCAGTTCCATAGGTTTTTTTCGAGGAGAGGAGACCGGTCTTTGTGCACTTCAATCCCACAACTTGTGGGCCGACTCGGGTTATTTCCGTTCCATTCAGCCAAATATTATTACTAGCTGTTGACAGTGCAACCAGTACTAGGCGGCCAATGCGAGAGGCTGGGATACAAACCGTGAAACGGGACAGATGATAGGTGGTGAACCGTATCAAATTGATTGTGGAATATAAATCTAGATAGTGAGCTGGAGGATACAGTTAGACGATAAAAAGCACTTCTATACTATGAGAAACAGGCTCGGTTTGGGGATTTGAGAGTATAAGATAAAAATTAGGAAGGTTTCAAAGAACAGAAAGCTGCGCCTCTCAATGAGAGAGGCATTCGGCACGCAACACTGCTGCTCGCCTCACTTTGCTTACGCTATGAGGATAATATCGACTAACTGGCTAATCAACTCGCTTTCAACTTGGCTCTGCATTTTTTTAGCCAAGACCTCTAAAGGCGTACAATCTGGACTTGGGCGTGAGTGAACTTGGTACAGCACCTAGCAAACCATGATTCCGCGCATATTAGTGATTTTCCGAATGGGTCCAAATGTCTGTGCGATATGCTGTAACTTAATGGCTTCTTTAAGAACCATTCCATCGCTTAGATCGCTCACGGACTCCCTGTACATCTCTTGCCATGGAGTCTACGCCGGTGGAATATTGTAGATCTCTCTCTTTCGTTGTGTAATATCCTCCTCAGTAAGCCTAACATCTGCCGAATCTTTTAGGACATCAATTCTAATTCAATCGCCATTCTTCAAGTATGCCAGCATGTCACTTGCTGCAGCCTCTGGATAAGCGTGGAGAGTAGATGGTGCCCCACTTGTCCCGTTTTGGCGACCATTCTCCAAGACAAGGCATAACAATGCCCTTATTGATCAATCGATCAGGAGCATGCATGCTAACAAATTTTTCTGCTCCTGGTCACCCAGTTGGGCCAGCTCCTCGCATAATTAAAGTCGAATTTTTAACGATATCCTGCCGGCTCTCAAGCTCCGCGTCGTATTGTTCAAGACCATCAAATATTGCGACTGGTCCTTCGAAAGCCATCGGATCTGTTGGATTGCTGAGATATTGATCTGTAAAGACTTGGATGACGACATAGGTTTTCATAATTGTGCTCTTGCATAATGACCTCTTGAGATGAAGAAGACCGAAATTGGCTTTCAAGGGGGCATCGTAAGGAAAGATAACATGAGGCGCACTACTATAGCCATCCCTACAATTCTCGCCAATGGAGTTTCCTCTGATAGTCATGGCCCCTGGGTGGGGAAGTTGATCTGCTCTCAGGAATTCTGTAATAACGGCTGAGAAAGTTTGAGCGTGTTCATTTCCGTCATATTTCAGAGCTGACATAGCTGGAAGACCTCCTGCTCGGTGATATTCTTCACATGAGTAGGCACCTGCAGGCTGCACATTGATCAGTAAAGACAGGTGGTATCTGATTCGCTCACAGTCATCTCATGTGAGATTAACCCCAACATGCTTGGCCAGAGCATTCAGATCAATAGGTGCATTTGTTGATCCGCCTATAGCAGTGTAAACCGCAGTGGCATTCTCAAATGCAGCTTTGGCCAATACATCTGACACGACCCGAAGCAAGAGCAAGGGCTTCCCGTGCATTCCAAACGACTGTACCCGAACCTACCGAGTGGGACCCATTGTGTGCTATGAGCTCGTTAGTAAACCACTTTCGATTATCTTTGTATACTTACCGTTGAGCATAGGTCCGACATTAATAACAATCGGAGGTATATTGACAGTGGAAGCAGCCATCAAGAGAGCTGGTGAGCTTCGACCGACTAGCTAATTTCGTCACATTCTATCCGTAACTACCCACGTCTTATCACAACCTGACAGAAGGACCACCCCATCTAAGTAACTTCGAGAAGCGAAAGATATGCCAGATTCCGATCGAGATTTGCCGATGCGGAGACAGACCCGTGGTGATCAAGAGAGATCTTCCTGAGGCTGTGCGTAATCACCTGGCATATATCTTGTTTCGAGAGGCAGCCTACCTAGAGAAAGAAGATTTGGTGCATGTCAGAGATATTGATGCTATAATGAGACGAGCCTCGGTCCTCGGTTCCCTTTACAAGGTCCCTTCAAGGCCTACCACATGGGTGTAGGAAAAGCGGACATGCGGGAGTTTTTGTAAAATCTGAGCTCGAAAATCCAGGACGTAACTATGAGGCAGTTGTAAGGCGATTAATCTGAACCCTACTGGGCAAAATGATGATTCTAGTTTGAATGAGAAATTGGTCAAACAGACCAAGGACATTTGTGGGATGTCTACAGCAGCCCATTGCAGTTCGCGTGATAAAGAATTGAGGGAAGCGCTAAACTCAGTGACAAATTTGCCGAGTTAAATATAAGCCTCTGCTTAAACTTTCTTTGTACTTTCAAATCCTTGTGAGTTTTATTTGCCTATACGTTTGGCTGTCTGCCATTCGGATAGTACCATAATGGTTACGTGTAATCACACGTAGATTCAGGCCAAGGGTTCTAGAGACAGCTATTCTACTGGCGATGGCAAGCCTGACTGAGATGTTTCCAGCCAGCAGAAACCCACAAACGAGCCTGAGATTTGAACGGTCGATGAACAAGAGTGCCAGCAAAATACCCATTACTAGAGAAATGCCCTTGAATTCCATGTATAATAGGAAGACCTGTGAAATTGACGTCGAAACCGGTGCCTCTTGACGCCAGAAATATGGTGATTTGCCCCTACGCCTTAGAAGGCCACTTGGGTGCTTCGCCGCCCTCCATTCATTCATCTATGGTTTATGCAGATGTGATTACGCATACTTGAAAATTAGCTGCAAATACGGGCCTAAAGATGTTATGTTGGAGAAGAATCCTGTTCCTGTACACGTCAATTATTGCCTATCCGAAAATTTGTGGGCTGACTCGGATTACTTCCGTTCCACCATGCCAAGGATTATGACTAGCCCAGTGATAGTTCGGCAAGTAGCCAACGCGCAGATGGGAATGCGAATATTAGGCTCGGGTTACGGATCCGAGAATAAGGACTGGCCATCGGTATTAGGTTAAAGAAGGGCAGGCTGCGTTCTCTGTTCGAGGAGGTTAGTTCTCAGTGCCGCGTGCGATGATTGATAAAGGGGAGATTGATAAATCTTAAAACATTGACCCCACACTTAGCGTACGCGGCCCGGCAAACGAAAAAGCAAAAAATTGGGCATTCGCGCCGTTAATTTTCTCAGCCCCAGTTACGGAGTAGACCTTCCGACTTCCGAAGCCTGCTTTTCAGATGAATTTGTTTCATTAGCGGCAATAGAAATATCCACGCGTGAAAAACTCGGGGGTTCGCCTCTCCAAGCCCTGGAGTTGCAGATCGCTCGAGGCCCGTTTGAGTAAGGCGTCCCTGCATTCTTCCCTCGGACCTTGTTACTGCATTGACCTGGACCATCGGACCTGCATTTAAAGCCTTGTCATACATAAGAAAGAAACCCCCGCCATGTCTGCCGATCTCGCTTTTTGACAAATTCACATCTCTTTCGCGCTACACAATGGGAGAGCCAAAGCCACCGGACGAAACAGACGCTCATGAATTCGGAGCAGCTGGCCTTTCTGATCATGACGATGCGGAATTACTAGGTTTGTTCTTCGTATTTTTGTTTCCCCGGTCGCGTGCTCATGCGAGACAGCCAAAATGGGCTATAAGCAGGAACTTCGGAGACACTATTCTACACCTCAGGTTTTTGCTGTTGCGTTTAGCATAATGGGCCTGGTGCCCTCTATCGCCTCTACTATTTCCTTTTCGCTGCCAGCTGGACCCGTTGGGATGGTTTGGGTTAGTATACCCAGTAGCCGGAATTGAGTTGACACTAACCTAAGCCTAGGGATGGTTTACGGCTAGCATTTTCATTTTTCTAGTTGGGCTAGCTATGGTAATACACAGTCTTAATTTGCTTTTTTTGACTTAACTGACGCGAGTTAGTCCGATCTTGCATCCGCGATGCCTACAGCAGGAGGATTGTATTGGTGGACTCATTACTTTGCTGGCAAAAAGTTCAAAAGTCCACTTAGCTTTCTCGTTGGATACAGTAACACACTTGGCTTAATTGGGGGCATGTGCTCCGTTGACTGTGAGTCAATAGTACTGAATGTCATTATAATTCAAGACAGCACAGGCTCTGACTCGTTCTAGACACTCTTTCTCTCATGATTCTTTCCTGTGTCGGCATCGCGCGAGACGATGATTGGTCTGCATCTCGGGGCGTCATATACGGTGTATATGTCGCACTTATTCTTCTTCATGGACTATCCGGTGCTCTTGCAGGTCGCTTAATGCCCAGGATTCAAACCGCATGTATTTATATAAACATTGCGCTTGTGATAGCGACCGTTGTCGCTCTTCCAGTAGGTAAAGTCATGCGCGGCGGAAGTCTCAATTCTGGCAATTATGTGTTTCGCCACCTGGAGAATCAAACAGAATGGCCTACTGGCTGGGCTTTTGTACTTGCATGGCTTTCGCCTATTTGGTCTATTGGATCATTCGATTCATGTGTGCACATGAGCGAAGAGGCAAAGCACGCAGCAAAGGCTGTACCCTTGGGGATCGTCTTCTCGGCTGGTTCGGCTTGTGTTCTTGGGTTCCTTGTCTTGGCCGTCATAGCTGCTACGATGAATCCAGTTGTGTCTGAGACAATAAACAGTCAATTTGGACAGCCCATGGCTCAGGTAAACACCGCCGCCTTTTCGGAAAACCCACCATGTGCTAAGCTTCGACGCAGATTTACTACGACGCACTCGGCAAGAATGGAGCCTTGGGCTTCATGATCGTTTTATGCATTATTCAATATCTTATAGGCCAAAGCTTGGTAAGAGCTCATAAGAATCATTCCATGGGTTGATTGAGCTAATTGATGCAAAGATTGTCGCCGCCTCTCGTCAGGCCTGGGCTTTCTCTCGCGACGGCGCTCTCCCATTCTCAACCTTCTTCCGCCACGTCAGCAAGAGAATAAGCTATCAGCCAGTGCGAGTAGTTTGTGGATTGGTGGCCCTATGTCTCGTTCTAGGACTGCTATGTTTAATTGATAGCGCAGCTGCTAACGCCCTCTTCTCGCTTTTCGTCGCCAGCAATTATTTATCCTGGGGCATGCCGATTTTCTGCCGCCTAGTCTGGGGTCAGAATCGTTTTCGGCCAGGGCAGTTCTACACCGGTGCTTTGAGTAAACCCATAGCATGCACTTCCGTCGTCTATCTGATGTTTGGCATCGTGCTCTCCATGTTTCCGACAACTGGACCTAAGCCTTCGCGTGAGTATTGTCCCTGTCTAACTCTAGCCGTCTCAGCTGACAGAATCTAGCATCTGATATGAACTACACTGTTGTGATAAACGGTTTTGTATGGATTGGTTGTATGGGATACTACTTTTTGTTTGCACGGCGATGGTACACGGGCCCTCAAATGACAATTAACGAAGACCGATGAAATGATTACGGGACACATTGCTAGATTGCAAGCTTCCGAATGATCTGACAATTTCTCAATTTGAATGGATCAATTGAAAGAAACGAATCACGATCATGTGATTGCCGTGGAAGCTTCGAGTTCCCTAGACGCAGCATATCATCATATCTGGTGCATAATTGTGGGCCAGCTATAACGCAATCCAACGAATCGCTATTCAGCCTTATCCCCATCTCGAATTCTGTTCGGGGTCGACTGAAACCCATAAGCAGAGGTCGCCAATGGATGATCAATGTTAAGAGCTTGAAATCCGACCTTGGCTATGAAATAGTCCGTGGAGCCTTGTGGATGGTAAAGTCTTGCCTTCGGACAAGAAAAGGGTTCTAAAATTTAAATGAAGTTCCATTTCCACTTATCCCCAAATTCTCATTTTCCAGTCAAGCCTCAAACTAGCCAGGCGAGCTGCTCCACACATAGGTCTCTGAGACAGAAAACTCTATCCACCCTCAGCCTTACACCTAGCGTAGCAGGGGGCCTTACCTGCCAGCAAACGCCTCCAGCCGGGTGGACAGCCGCGGCCCACATCGCGTGCCACCCTTGCATAGACTTCCCCCAAACGTACATACTCAGGCGTCCAACGAGGCATCAAAGAAGTAATGCATAGTGAAAATCATGCACTGCGACAGCATGCCAGTTTATCTTTCTAATGTCAGGCTGCTACACTGCCTAGTCTCGTGATAATCTACCGCTTTTTATACCAGTTTTGAAGGATAATTTAGAATTTTTGAATGTTTTGCATTTGTATGTGCTCTTTAATCTGAGCTGAAAATTCTGTAATGGCAAATGGGATATATGTCCAGACACAAACGCCAAGTGTAGGCGATCCTCCGATCCAATGCAAGCCGAGTTTAACGTAGTCAAAGAGAGTCGTGAATAAAATCGTAACTGTTCTCACTCAATACCGATAGCGGAGAACGTCGCGAATAAGATGATTAAATATTTAACAAGCAAGCTCAAATTTACAGAGCAGCAATGACACCAACGAAGCCAGCGGCGGCAGCGGCGGCGGCACCAAGACCAGTGACGCGGGGAGCAAGGTTGTCGTTGTTGGTGGGGGAGGCAGAGCCAGATGGGCTAGCACTGCCGGTCTGGCTAGTGATGGTCTGGGACTCAACAGTGGTCTTGCCGTCGGCAGCGGTGGTGGTCAGAGCAGAGACGAAGGTGGAGTAGTTGCTCTCGATGCGAGAGGCCTCAGACTCGCCAGCTGAGACAGCGGCGGAAGCCTCGGTAGCAGCAGCGGAGACGATGGAGGTAGCGATGGAGCGAGCCTCGCCAGTGAGAGTAGAGTAAGCAGCCTCACCACCGGTCTTCAGGTCGGTGTAGACTGAGCCGGCCTCGCCGGTGGCAGTGGACCAGGCTCCGACGGCACCGCTGGTGATGTCGTTCCAGACGGAGGTGGCACCGCCGGCGATCTCAGAGCCGACGGACTCACCACCGGAGACAACTTCAGAGACAATGCTCTGGATGTCGTCGGCGGCGACCATGCCGGCGGAGGCGACGAGAGCGTAGGTGAACAGAGTGAACTTCATTTTGATGGTGGTGGAAGGCGGGATATTAAGATTGGATTTGGAATTGTTAGGATTGGTGCAAGGTTGGAGTTGGAACTTGGCTGTTGGATGGAGTTAACATTAACGGCATATGGGGGGTGTCAAGATGTTTTATAATGCGTCCTGAGGATCCCTGATGGGGCCGATTGGGTGCTTTCCCAATTATAGATCTCACAAGGTTTAGGGCCCCGGAAATCAAAGGGAGTGGCAGTGGCGATGACGCTGTTTACGGGATAAACGAAACACGACTCCATCATCCTTGCTAGGAACCGCTAGATGCAGCGCTGGGTCGATGGGGTCAACAACAAAATTTGGGGCAATTTTAGAACAGGGTAATCGTCATTTCTAGGCTCCACTTAGTCCAAGGCTGAGCCTCGGCGTGGCCTGTGATTCGTTTCGAGGCATTTCCGCCCCCGGCCTTGACAGTCCGAAAAGGAGTTGGAGCTGCAGCTTGGGATCGGTGAGATGCGATCTGTAATGCATATTGTGGCTAAGTCGATATTCCGCTGCCTGACCCATTGAAAGAGAATCTACGGTGCTTCCAATCTGAATATAGTAACAATTGAGTGCATGCGTTCTGTTCATATCCTGCTGCCTTCTCAAGAGCCGGAAAGGCGGACGGATCAAGCCCCTGAACTCATCGTGCGGGTGCTTGTCCCATCAGGGAGGATCTCCACCGATCAGCCACTCGTTTATTGGTCTGCATAGTGGTCCACGGAACTTCTGGAAAGCGTGATCTCATTTAACGGCCGGGCAGCACATCATTATGAAACTGGTGAAATTGGCATGTCGTATAGGGGGCTCCAGTGGCAAGCTCTATTTTCTGAAATATTTCAGGCACTGCACTGCCATCCTTCATCCGCAGCTTAACGGAAGATGCCGAAAGTCTTGGATGACGTTCCAAGGCTGCAGCGTTGCGATGTGTGGATTCGAAAGCCGTCCGGACGCCACGGGGGCGAAGCAACGGAAGTGGCCGGCAGAAAAGCCATCGCCACGTCACATGACTTGGACCCTTATAAATCAGGCGCCGATGGGTCCACCAAAAAGGGAAGGCGCGCTCAAGCGGAAGGACTCAGCTTAGCCTTGTTTACGGAGTACACTCAGTACTATTAGTTTGGAGAATATATTGACCAGCATCCCTCTGGAGGATCACACTATCTGGCACTAATTCCTGTGTGGGTTAACTGCTGGGCAGTCCTCAGTGGGGATCTATTGAGATATGCAGGGGCCGGACCCCTATTTACGTCAGGCATGCCATTTCGTCGGGATTGGGAACGCTCTTTGTTCGGAGTATGTACGGCTATACGAAGAACCCGAGCATGGCGAAATCATTATGGATTATTCAAACGGTCTGTCTATGCATATGTTCAAATGTGTTTCTATACAGAAGCCCAATCACGCCGAGAACTCTCCGTAGGCTTGGATGATCCCTTCCCATCCACCAGGATGATCAGCCTCCCGGGGATTAGTCTTCTCGTCCAATACCATAACATCGGTCTGGCGCGTGCTGATCGAATACCACACGAGATTAGCCGGGTCATTTGTGACGCGCATCATATTGGTCTGGCATTTGCCATTGCAAGGCTCGTTGTAAAGGCCGTTCCACTGGCCATCAAAGAAAGCCCACGCTGCTGAGTTGTAGAGCGCAATATCGGATCCCCCGTCGATGTTCGTCGCAAGTGCAGTCCTGCATTTGCCATCGCTGGGGCCACACCATGAGAAGTCGGGATCGCCCAGCTGGGGATTGGCGGTCCATGGGGCCGGGGCCAATTCTGTCGCACCAGCTCCCTGCATGTATGGTGTTTCAGTTTGCAAGAGACCTGCGAAAACGTTGCTTGCATGGTTGAGGTTATAGTCGTAGAGCCAGTGGTGCTCAGAACCAGTACCAGTTAGCCAAGTGCCCCTGGTTGCTTCGACTAATACGCCACGGCCGGTTGAGATAATAGTCAGGGCAGATCCACCATCAAGGTTGTGGTCTGCTGTCCAGCCCCAGAAATTCTCAACGTACGCTGAAGATGTCTCGGTAAGATGCATGACCATAAATGCCGCCATACACTTCTTAGTGTCTTGAGAGGTGCATGCAGTAGCAATGCTGGTATCAGCCGTGCCTCCCACCAGAGCTACCACATTCCATATTCCGACATCTCCAGGCTGGAGCCCAGCGGCATTCACTTCAATGAGTTTGGCACCTGGGAGAATCTCGGCAACAGACACCCTCAAATCCTGAATCTCAATCAGTCCAACATCGCCGGGGTTACCAACACGAAGCACTGGCTTAGGGCTAGTCTCGTCTTTGAAGCCCTTTCCATATCCAGAAATGACTGCCCAGGCTTCACCGACAACACGAGATCCAGCGGGGATCAGAATGGTGTCGGAAACACGGTAGACACCATATGGGATGTATGTGATCTTGCAGTTCATTGCATTCTGAATAAGGATCGCGTTCAGCGAGGCAGTGTCATCTGTAACGCCATCACCCTTGACAGTATATCCAGGAACGGCCTTCACATTGACAACGTCCTCTTTGCTGAACTCTGCATAGGTTGGTTGCTTCTTGGTAAAGAATTTGTTGTTGACTAACAGAGGTGCGGGTCGTTTTGTGGAGTGAGTTGCCCCAGTCTCGTAAGCGCCCTGAACCAGGGATCCCCAGAGCCAAGTATCAACATAAGACGTGGCAGCGAGGTGAACTTTTCCGTCAGTATCCACCGCAATGGGGTTGCTGGAGTCATGGTTAAAGTTCTGGATGAGGATCTGGCTGTTCTGGTAGCCGGAGTCGTGAGACGAATCATGGAAAGTCACAACTGGGCCCGAGTTTGTCGCCATAGAATCCAGCAGAACCATACTTCCGAGAGCATTGCTGCTCATATTCACGCCATGCCCGCAAGACTCGAATGTGACATCTTGCAGGAGAACGGTCCATCCTCCCTTAGCATCGAACGCTGTTCCACAGGAACGGAAGTAGATGTTCTTGAAGTTCACCTGCTGGTTCGAGTTGATGATACCAGTAGCACCGCCGGTGATAGTCTAAAATTGTTAGATCATCCTTCGAGGAAAATATTGTCGGTACTTACCACATCCGTCACTGCAATAGTGGAACCGGCGTTGATATCAATACCGGTATGCGTCTTGGACTCTGTTGGCATACGGATCTCAACGCTTGTCAATCCAGAACCTTGAGCAACCCCCCACTGCAATGCAGTGATCTTATTCGTAGACACGCCTGTCGTATCCAAGACGATGTTCTTGAGCAAAGTCATGAAGCTCGTTTCGGGGTGTCCACTCGACTTGTCGTAACCCATGACGAGGAACTGGCCTTGGAAGTTGAGACCAGCCCGGATGATGGGTGGGTTCTGTGGATCTCCCAAAATTATCGTACCAACAGTGAGATAGAGTGTGCTCTCGAGTTGGTAAACACCTCCTGGCAGAAAAACTTCCGCTGGGTAACGAGTCGTTCCCTGTGCCTTACGACTGCCGCCATTGCCATCATCATCAATGGCTTTTTGAATTGCAGCAGTCTGGTCCCCAGACCCGTCGTTCTTTGCTCCGTAGTCAAGAACATTGCGGTACACTGGGTAGACGTTAGAGCCAGCTGCATATGGCGCGTAACCTGCCCCGCCTTCTGTGTGATCTTGCGTGTCGAGCCAATATGGCCCTGAGGACTGCTTTGTGATCCCTGGGCAGGTTTTTGTAGCTGGTGCTGCAAATTCCGAGCTGGCCTCTGAGCTACTGGTTGACTTGCTAGACGAGCTGCTGGATGATGGAGCTGGGGAGGCAGATAGCGGGGTACTGGCGCTTGTTTGCGGCGATGCAGGTGGAGCTGGTACTTCTGCGGAACTCGAAGAGCTTGTTGGTGCAGGCTGTGGAGGTGGTGATGAAGCTGGTGGAGTTGGAGCTGGCGGGATACTGATTGACTTGCTCGTAGAGCTTGAAGTACTTGATGTAGTAGTACTGCTCGTTGTGCTGCTTGTCTCAGAGGTGGATGTACTTGTAGCGCTGCAAGATTTGAATCAGTATTACTTTCTTCAGGCTGCGTTGAAACACATACTCAGGCGTAATTGTATATGACAGTGAAGATGATTGAGTGGGAACCGTTCCTCTGTCCTGAGTTAGCATATTGTTACAACGCATGAAAGCAAAGTAGCTTACGAGATGATCAGGTCAAGTAGCCATGGAGGCACAAAAAGCGGATTCGATGGGGATTGACCCGGTGCTGCCCGCGGTGCCTCTGGCGCTTCTGGTGCATTGGCCATTGCGACACGCACAGTATCTGCGGAGAGGGGCGAGATAGAACATGACGCTGTGGCAACAACACTTGCCAGCGCAGTTAATGACAGAATCCCATGCATCCTGAATCTATACTTCCGCTCGACCACGGTGACAACGACAAGAGCGAGTCGAGATCAAACAGATAATCTGGAAGGACATCCCAGGCATATATGCTCTGGGCCATACATGCCAAACAAACACCCCGATGCTATTGATCGCAACGCCCGGCACGCTCGAAGCCATCATTGGAATGTGGTTGCTATCTGGTTGTTGTGCCTACAACGGCCCGCTGCCGTGGCGATCCTACCCCTAGATCGGACAGTAGGGACGTGCACATCCGTCAGTTCCCTGTTATCGCACGTTTTCTGTATGACAGAAGAAAAACACTAGCATTTATGAAGCTAATAGGTCTGAGCTCGGCTAAAATAGCGTGCGTGGCCTTCCTGGCTTCTAAGCTTTCCATTTCAAGTGTTGATTAGTATATCTCTTCCAACATAACTCAGCAACACTTCGGAGCCCCCCTTCCAGTGGGCTCCAAGTTCGCAAGTATATATGTGCTGTCTGGATGAGGCTCACTGGTGAGTACTACCTCCAGGGCTAGCACAGCAATTGAATCTAGCGTATGGGACCGAAGCCATTCTGACAATATTTTTTCCCAATGATCTTGCCGCTCTCATCTCTCAGTAGCTTATTTTCCAAGGTTCCGATAAGTTTTTTGGTACATTCATCATCCACTCCATATTAGAGAAAATAATCCTGCCAGGGAATATACACGCTCTCAATTGACTTTCTCGCGCTCCAACTTTGGAGATCAAGTGCTCTAGCTCCATTAAGAAACATAGACGATGAGCCAAACGCCTATTTGCTCGTTTTGTCAGAATGCCCTACAGTAAATCGGACAAAATGCAGCTGGCAAAGAAAACTAGAGACCAATTGCTGGAAAGAGTATGGTATAAGCCAACAGCTACCAATGAGCACAGCCAATGCGCCAAAATCAAACTTTGATCATCCACGCCAAGACCGCTTGTCTCGTGCCAGGACTGATTTTGAATCTCCTTGCTAATCGGGCCAATCAGCACAATTTCTCAAGACGTTTTCGCGCGGGAACTCTTGGCCTTGAGCAAAAGCTAGTCCAAAGAGACAGAAGTTGTGCGAGCGAAATCGGGAAATGCCGACCGGAGCAGCACCGGGGTTCCATCCGTGGTTCCTTGTGGAGCGCCACCGTGATCAGATTAGATTATCAGGTATTTTTTGGACTCTATCGATGGACTTCGTATAAAATAAATCACGTCTCCCTTCTATGGTCCGTTATCGAGAAAGTCGAGCGCACTACCCCAGAAGATGGCGGACATCGAGAAGGTCACCCCGGCGGCGACACATCCAGTCGAGTCGACAAATGGTGATCAAGACAAGCCGCATCACGTCTCTGGCGAGGATGTCCAGTCGCAAGGTGTGACTCGAATGGAGGCTGTATACAGAGAGGCAAGGTCAAGTCGTAAATCCCTCTGGATCGTCGCGACCTCGGTGTTGGTATGTGCTTGGGCTTTTTCGCTAGATTCGTCAACAACGTCGTACTATTCAGTCGACGCCTCCTCTTATTTCAAGCAGCACAGCTCTGTGCTTTCAACACTGTCCATCGCGACAAGCATCATCAGCGCTGTGAGCAAGCCGTTCATCGCAAAGATATCGGATATTTGGTCCCGTCCGCACACGTATTTATTGGCGCTGTTATTCTACGTTGTTGGCTACATCGTTGCCGCGACATGCAAGTCTATCTCCGCCTATGTGGTCGGCGAAGTCTTTGTGGCGATTGGTAGCTCCGGTCTGGATTTGACGAACGACATCATCGTCGCAGACCTCACTCCGCTCGAGTGGCGTGGGTTCGCTTCCTCCATGCTCTCAACTCCGTTTATCATCAATACCTGGTTCGCGGGAAAGATCGTGGATGCAATAGATAGTCGCGGCGAGTGGCGATGGGGCTATGGTATGTTTGCGATCATTATGCCGGTCGCTCTGGGGCCAGCTATCGCTGGTTTGACTTGGCTCGACCGGAAGGCAAAGAAGGATGGCATCGTCAACCTTGCTTCTTCCAATGCTGCAAGACGTGCAGCTACAGAGATGAGCAAAGAGCAATACCAGTCGGGTGTCGATTCAAGTGCACCGCCTGTCGCTGCCCCTCCACGGGACTGGAAAGCTTCGCTCAAGAATATCCTGGAAGAGATTGATGCATTTGGCTTGATTCTTCTGGGATTTGGGTGGTCGCTTCTCTTGCTCCCATTCTCTTTGAAGACCTACGCAGATGGAGGTTGGAAAAATCCATCAATGATAGCCATGATGGTCGTTGGGGGTCTCCTTCTCATCGCGTACGTGATCTATGAGATGTATTGGGCTCGTGTGCCAAGTGCCCCGCGTCGCTTGGTGCTCAATAAGACTTTTGTGATGTCTATCGTGATCGACAGCACATACATGCGTACGTCCTGCAGTGCTCAAAACTGCTGTCAGTGTCGCTAACCTGGTATTAGTTGCTGGAAACATTCGAGGCCTTTATTGGAGCTCCTATGTGTATGTCGCGAAGCCGTGGAGCTACCAAGACTGGGTCTATTATGGCAACACCCTCACCCTCGCTCTCTGTGTCGCTGGCCCAATAGTAGGTCTTTTGCAGCGATGGACTCATCGGTACAAGGCTATCCAAATTGTCGGCCTCTGCGTGAAGATCATCGGAATGGGCATCATGATTCAAGGCGACAAAGCGACCGATAACACAGCGGCGTTGGTAATGGCTATGGTCCTTGTTGGCTTCGGTGGCTCAATGTCCGTGGTCGGATCTCGTGTCGCCTCGCAGGCCAGTGTCAAGCACCAGGATGTAGCCCTGGCTATCTCTCTCCTCTCTCTTTGGTCGAAAATCGGAAGTGCCATTGGCTCCGCTATTGTGGCTGTTATATGGTCGAGTCAGATGCCCCAACAGTTGCGAAAGTACTTGCCAGCAGATGCGACCGCCGCTGACGTGAAGAAGCTTTTCGGAAGTCCCACATCAATCCGAACCCTGTACAGCTTCGATGACCCCATGCGCGTGGGTGCTGTCCTTGCATACCGCCGTTCGTTGTATTATTGCATTGCATCTGCGCTGGGAATCGCTTTCATTCCATTAATTGCCTCCCTCTTCCAGACGAACTATTTCCTCGGAAAATCGCAAAATGCTGTCACTAATGTTGGCAATGATGGCCTGCCATTGGCTGAGGATGCGAGTCAGCCAAAACCGCCCCCAAAAAATAAGAAAGAAGCGTTTTTGCGATTCTGGGCCGGCAAATAGACTCGTGGGCTGAGTCTATTATAACAAGCTTAATCAAGGCCCCTCGGGGTGGAAGCCTTACTTAGTGGGCCACAATGTTGGTTTGTACGTTAGTTTTTAGGCTTATCTGAAGATCTTCTCTCCCTTTGGTACAAACCATGCGAGCTGCTGGCGTGCCGATCGCTGCTTTTTGGGGGCCGCTTTGCGATGCGGACTTATAGTAGGCGCTAGCTGCTTTTAGAAGACTTGAAACCCGCGTTATGCTGCTATCCTCCAGTATGGTCTTTCCCTAATGGGGAATTCGTTGCGGCAATGGCTCAGCCGCACCCACCATGTCATAGTCCTCCACTACTAGGGGCTTTGCGTGGGGCAGAATTTTAGCTTTTGCTGTAGGGCTCACTATATGCTTGCCGTTTGTGGTTTCTAGTTTATTTTAGCATCAGCCACGATAGGCCGTCGTCATGGTATATAGAGCAGCGTACGTCCGCCGAAATCATGGAATAGCTAATCATTCAGCAGGACACCAAGACACCTTTGTTTTGCATCTACTTGCATTGTTCCATTCTCTGTTTTTGCTCGCGAAGCCCGAAGTTTCTCCATAATGGGTATATTCAGCCATGATGACAATGGTGGCTCCAGTCAAAGCGCCAATCACACATGTCCTATGCCAACAGACTATGCATTGGGTGAGTCGAAGCACAGGTCATTAAAATTCGGGGTCTTCAGTATCTAACCAGCTTCCAGATGGCGTAAACCCGTTCATAGCAGATTTGTCGTTTCGTCAATTCAACATGATTCTCTCGGGAGCGTGCACTGCGGTTACCACTCTTGTTATCCTTACCCTAATGACTCTCCACGCGACCCACCTGAGCAAGCCAAGAGAGCAAATAAAGTACGACCCTTGCTGCTTATAGCATGTGTTGGATGCTAATCTCACTCAAGAATTATGAAAATTTCCGGCCTTTTGCCGATGTACAGCATTCTGAGCTGGCTGTGCCTTGCCTTTCCCAAGCAAGCTTCATCTATTGATCCGTGGATCGATGTATTCGAGGCGTTCGCCCTCGGTGCCTTCTTCTTACTTCTGTGCGAGTTCATATCAAGCGACTCGCGAACAGAGCTTGACTTGTTCTTTTCGGCATTTCAGTTGCCCCAGAAGAAGGGTAAGAAGCAGGTCGGGGGTCTTCCTTGGTTCAGGGTAAGCATGTCATCGTGAATGAACCACGAACTTTTGCTGATCGCAAATATCAGAAACGATGGATTGCCATCTTCCAATACCCACCGGTTGCAATCCTTGTCAGCATAGTCACCGACATCACTCAAGCCGCAGGCATATACTGTGAGGAGAGCTCAAAGCCATACTTCGCTCATATCTATGTAAGCAGTCTTGAATGGAACTCAAAACTTCCGATGCTAATATGATGATTATAGCTCATGGCCATTGGGACGGCCTCGCTCGCATTCGCTGTTGTTTCCATCCTCGGGTTTTACAGTGCTCTCAAATCTGAGCTCAAAGGGCACTCGCCACTGGCCAAGCTTATGGCTTTCAAATTGATCGTCGGATTGTCTTTCTTGGAAACCGTATGTTGACGCGAATATTTCGAATTACCTCAAATATCTCGATCGAAAACTAAGTGTCTTTCATATAGATCCTTTTCACCATTCTCAGGTCTACCGACACATTAAAGCCGAACGATACCCTCACATACGGAGATGTGATCTTCGGCATACCAAACCTCGTCGTCTGTCTTCAAACGGTCCCATTCGCATTGTTCTTTCCATTCGCCTACAGCCATAAGCCATATCTTCTCGCCAACCAGCGCGCAGCATTAAACTCCGCAGAAGAAGGCCAGGGCAAATATCAGAACATCCCTGGCGAGGCGGATCTCCTCCGTTACCAAGGCGGTCCATTGGGAATTCGAGCCTGGACTGAAATGCTCAATCCCATTGAGCTATGGGGCGCGATTAGATTTGCTTTCAACATGGCGACAAAATCAAAGGATCGGACGGTTCATTCAAACGCGGGATACGAACAGAACACAAGCTATGAGATGTCTTATGAGGCCCAAAGACCTTTATCGAACGAGACTCTCATCCCACCAACATACCCGCAGCATATGTATCCCGGGTATGACAACTCTTCTGCTCAACACAGCAGATCTCCGTCAAGAGACAGGTACACGGATTCGCGGGCCGGGAACATGCCCGGGGCTTACTGAGCGATGATATAAAAGATCGATACCCTTCTCTCTCAGCCCGATGACTCCTTCTCAAGCTTACTGTTGCCTTTTTTTTACATTTTGAGATCTATTTATACTTTGATTATGGAGATCTATGGAATTTAACAATTTAACTCAGATGAATTTCCATCAGTATTGTTGTCGCTTGCACCTTGTAGATTTTTTTGAGATACGATAAGTATCTGTGTGTAAAATTGAGCCCCGACTAAGCCCAAAGACCACGATAACTTCGGAACGTGCGTGGTTATGCTCGAGCGCCCGTATTTGGTCCGTGATGGCCGAAGTGGGCCAGGCCATGCGGTCCATGCAGGGCGGTTCGCACATGGGCAAGCTGGTTCTGGTGCCGGGGGCAGAAGACCAAGTGCGCGTGGTCACTCGGCCGCGTCCACTACGGCTTGATCGCTCGGAGAGCGCGTATCTCGTTGTCGGAGGACTGGGCGGCGTTGGCCGTGCCATTGCGCTGTGGATGATTGAGCAGGGCGCGCGCCATGTGCTGGTTGTGTCTCGCAATGCCGCCTCGCATCCTGACGCCGCACAATTGATTGACGATGCCAGAGCAGATGGATGCAACCTTTATATCCGCGACTGCGATGTTGCGGACGAGGCCGGCTTCCTGAAGCTCCGGGACGACTGTGCAGAGACGATGCCTCCGATCCGGGGCGTCGTGCAGGCAGCCATGGTGCTGGAAGTAAGTTCTCCCCCCATTGACTCAACCTGTATCTATATTAACCGCCTCTTAGGACACGGTGCTGGAACGCATCACGCACAAGCAATGGCAGCGCGCCATTCTCCCCAAGGTGGCCGGCACCATGAACCTGCACCGCCATCTGCCCTCGCTCGACTTCTTTATCATGCTCTCGTCCATGACCGGCATCACAGGCCACGTCTCCCAAGCTAACTACGCCGCCGGCAACACCTTCCAGGATGCGCTGGCCCGCCACCGCACTGCCCACGGCCAACCAGCCGTCGTTCTGGACCTGGGCCCCATCTCGTCCGTCGGGTTTGTCGCCGAAGCAGATGACGACGTGCGCGCGCGGGTCGCCCGGACCCTGGGGTCGACTGTTCTTCCGCTCCCGCGCATGCTGCGCCTGATCAGCGAGGCGATCCGCCATCCACTGCGTGGACACCCCGACGACAGCCAGATCGTCACTTGCATTGCGCAGTATGATGGTTTGTCTGATGACATGGTAGCTAAGCGGGACCGGCGCTTCGGGACCCTGCGAGTCGGCACTGCGGCCGTAGGGTCTGCGGGCATCAAGACCACACCCGCAGGGATGGATCGGCTGGACGAGCTGGTGTATGAGCTGGCACACCAGGCAGGGGGCGGGAACGAGTCCAGGTCAGGGGAGCTGGTTCAGTCCGCGCTCGTGCGGAAGATCGGGGCAATGTTCCATGTAACAGATGCGGAAGTGGAGGTAGGTGTGTCCTTGTCGCAGCAGGGAGTGGACTCGCTGGTGGCGGTGGAGTTGCGCAACTGGCTGAGCAATGTGATGAAGGCGCGGGTGACGATTTTTGAGATCTTGCAGTCAGGGTCGGTGGCTGATTTTGCGCGCATGGTGACAGCGCGGAGTGGTTTGATCATGGCGTAGATGGTGATATACCGGGAAGACTATGGGACTGGGATTCGACGACATTACAACTATTGTACATAGAAACAACATGGACAAACCGTCCGAACGAACAAAAACGAGAACCAAACCGAGAGGTGTACGATCGTTGATTATTGTCTAGCTCGAATACTCGAGGCTATCTTAGAAACATAACGGCTCGGAAATGGAATAACTAATAACACGAGACAAAATCCCCACTACACTACTCATACCCCTGCAGCTCCTGCTCCGTCCATTCCCACACCTTCAGCCCCAGCACATCATCCTCTCCCTTCGGCGTCTGCGGGCCCCCAATCCCAATAGGCTCATAGTACTCCCCGCTCTTCACCTCCTTAGCCACAGACGCCCACAGGTAACGCCCTGGTCCACCGGCGTCACGACCTTATTCGCGACCTTCCCCAACATCCTAATGGTCCACGGGCTCCCCGTCGCATTATTCATGAGATTCGTGCGCACCACGCCCGGATGGATCGACGCTAGCGTAAACTGCGGGTACTTTTGCGCCATCTGGCGCGTCCACAGAATGATCGCCAGCTTGCTCTGCCCGTAGCGACCGTAAGCGCCCAAGCTCTCGGCGTCGGTGCGCAAGGAGTCGAATAACACGCCTTCCTTGGGGGCGTAGACGTGGCCGTGCGACGAGAGCGAGACAATGCGTACGTCCGCGTCCGGCATCGCAGCCGTCTTTTGCAGGACGGGAAGTAGCATTTTCGTGAAGAGAGCGTGCCCGATGTAGTTCGTGCCGAACTGCAGCTCGTAGCCGTCACTCGTCAGGCCCGGCGGGGCAGCCATGATGCCGGCGTTCAGCATGAGGATGTCGAGACGAGTGGACTCGGCCGCGACGGTGCGGGCCGCGGTGGCTACGGACGAGAGCGAGGACAGGTCCATGGCGAGGGGCTTGATGGGGGGGCGCGTTTTTGACCTGTTGGCGGATCTCGTCTGCCGCGGTCTGCGCTTTCTCGATGGTGCGCGCTGCCAGCCAGATCAGTGACGGCTGGTGGCGGGCGTATTCCACGACGCATTGCTTGCCCAGGCCGATGTTGGCGCCGGTCACTAGGATGACTTTGCCAGCGAGCGAGGAGATGTCCTGCTCGGGGTTGAAGGGGAGGGATTTGCCAAAGAACATGATGATGGTAAGACGGCTTATTAGATGATGTAGCGTCCTGCGCGAGCGCTGGAGTAGATGTTATATACCCAGACAAGGGCTCGGGGTGTTCGGATCGAAAGGCGCATTCGAAATATCAAGCTAGTAGATGTTTCTTTGTCCTTTGGGGCCCATCGACGATCATTACTCCCGACGGAATATCCGCATCCGCGCCACATGGCGATCTGATAGGCAGGGTGGAGTCTCGAGTATCGAAGATCCGATATTCGCCCCGCCCCAGCTCCAGAGACCAGGTCGCGCAGCCCTTTGAATGATTTGTACATTCGATCTCGACATTTACTATAAATATTACATGTAGTACTGAACTTGCCATATTGATGTGGTAGATCAGAGTAAGTAATTTGGGTATAACAACAGTATCGGAGCAAGATGCAGAAAGTAACGGACTGTTCGAGTTCCTGGCTGAAGTCTGGCCCGCGGTCAAGACCAACTAAATATTTGCGTGCGGGTTTTTCAGCCGAAATGATACCCGTTTGCGGCCTCAGGCATGTATTTGCTAGTTACAATCAATTAACGTTCATTTCTTTATCGCAAGTCCATAGACTCGTTTATTGCCCTATCGAGTAGCATCGTTGCCATTGCCCCAGGTCTTCTGCGTGCGCCCTTGCGACCTGACAGTTAGGGAAATGTTTCAGCAGGGTCCAGAGGAGAGTTCCTGTAATATGCATCCGGAATTGACTATTTTGCTGATACTGTTACCATTTAATGAACGAAGTCTCTCTTGGAGTATCTTCGTGCCCTGTCACAATCTGCTCTCGGCCTCTGACCGCGGCCCCTTGTGATAAAGACAAGCTACTGTGGAGGGCTACTATAAGCCTCAGAATGCATCATACATGTTTCTCACGAGTTTTTTCTGGGGCTTTGAGATCTTGACAATTCAATTGAGCTCAGCATGAAAAAGCAAGTTTGCGAATCATGTCTGTCTTCCAGGGGCACGTTGTGCCTCGGCGTTCGACGACATAAAAAGCCTCCCATAGCATATCATGACGTTTCCAGTTCCTCTACTCCAGTAATTGGCGAGCCAAGTGGCCATGATTGAAGCTTTCCATGTGGCTTTAGGATATGAAGGCTTATTACATAGTAAAAAAAAACCATGGCAAACCTAGCACCCGCCATAGAATCATCCATTCTCACCCTTCCTAAACTCACACCCGTTGTCACCTATCCCATTGAAACTACAAAGAGACCAGAAAATCAATTCCAGGTAGCGCCATTTTATTATTCATATCGTATATAAAATAGAAAGACTGCAAAGCAAGTCACTAAGTGAGCGTAATAGCAACTTGGTGAGAAAGAAAGGACCGTAGGGGTCTTGAGCATGTTGCTTGCCGAGCATCATACAACACCAGATTTAGAACGTAAGAAGAACAAGCAGCAACTGGCTAACATTATTGCATCTCTGAATTTTTTTGTTCATCTTTGAGCTTCAATCACTCGGTCTAGATACCTTGTCGGCTAAGAATCTGTGTATTATGGGCAGCGTTCAGATAGATAAGCTAAACCCGTTAGTTATTCCAGTCACTGTGTAAGCATTATTTTGGTATTCAGCTTACCTTGCCAGGGCCAAGGCTAAATCTTGATTCGAAGTGGAACAGTGGCCGACTTTACAACCTTCACACAGTTCAGTGTCGTGCGGCCCTCTGCTCTGGCCAGAGAAGCCAGGCGGCTGTACCTCAATTCCATTCCACTTCTTGAGCCAATAAGTCACTCTTTCCACGTATATTTCACTATCTAGGACTAGCCGGCCGAGGGCTTTGCAATTTCTGCACCTCTGGTGATATACTCGTGCATTATATCGGTGCTGGGGGTACATTCGAATGGTAATTGCGACTTTCTTGCTCGACCAGCCACTGGACTGACATCTGGCGTTTGGACATGTAAATCGACCCATCACATTGGTATCCCTGTACTTGAGGTTATTTTCCTCATCGTCGGCGTCCAAGAAATCGATTCGAAGCCCTTCTTCGTCTAATACCTGCGCTATATGGTCATGCAGCTTAGGATGGAGCGACCAAAGTAGCACAGCTTTGCGTCCCTTGCGTGGCATTCTGCTCGATGCTGGGTGTGCAATTCCTTTTTCTGGAAACTCGATTGAATCAAGGAAATTCGCTGAGACGTAGCAGCATGACCGGGAATTAGTCTTGGGTACGAATATTTGTACATCTTTGCGGGATAGCCTACCCCGCTCCAACTTAGCAAATGTACCTTCTGGCGACAACGCATCCCTGCCGTAGCACGATTTGATTGGCAAAAATGCATTGCTGGTGTAACCCAAAAATAATCGTACAGCTGGGATCACGATCAATACAAGGTATTAAATGGACATACTGTATGAATGAGTAGGTAGACTCGTAAAATCTCGCAGACATACGTGGTCTTGCGAAAGCCAACCGATGGGGTAGTCATGCTCAATGAAGATATGCAGCAGAGGGTCAGAAGACAGACTGCGGGTAGTCAAGATAAGCACTCGAGCTTCTAGTCAATCAACGATGTACTCAAATTGATGAACCGTTTAAAATTTAGAACTTATGAGTAATCGGGGGCATTCAAGGAGTAATCAGCCGCTTTGAAATTCTGTGAGGCGGCAAGGTAGGTCCAGCATCAACTTGAGATTGTGCCCTCCAAACCCTTCATCGGGCGATTAGGTGGGGGCGGCCATGCAATCCATCTCAGTGCAGGTGAAATGCATGCTTCGTCACAGTCCCAAGCGCCCCCTTGAGATTTCGCTACTATTAGTTCATCTCGAAAAAGCAATACCGATCATATCCTCATTTGTCATCCATGACTGCATGTGCTTTTGTTGGGCGAGGGGATCACAACTTTTTTGCCGACGGCAGTGGCTGTACATTCCGTGCCTGTATTTCTTTGGTTGCCACTTTCATTGCAATGCCAAGCGCCTTTCTCACTCCATTTTTGGTTCTGCGGTTCGTTAAAAATCCTATGGGTTAGGTATGTTAGCAGTGTTTGACCAGTTGAAGAGTGTGCACAGTATTCCGATGTCGTGGAATGGCGTAGCAAGATTGTTTGCTTAAATCAATACTGGAATATCTATTTTCATATACTACTTTGGTATCTTGATGGCCGCAGGCGTGAAAAAGGTAAATGAATGGTCATTGTATATCGGTGGATCGTGAAATGCAACACAATTGGTGGGGGTGGCCGGGGTGAGCAAATGGGTTCGCTTTCCCACGGCTACGCGATCCGTCACACTCTAGGACTCTTTGAAAATTGACTATATTCAGTATATAGCTTAAGTATAGCTGAGTGGACAGGAAGCCCTGTTCTCCTTACCCTGTGGTCACATATACTGGAAATCTTTTATAAAGCAGTGATGATGATACGATTTAAAGACTAGCAGCAGCAGAAATACTTATAAGCTTGGCAAATTCTTACAAATCATATCTTTGGACAATTTCCAAAAATCTCGAAGAATCACATGAATTTGTCCCATCAGAATCTCATACAAAAACAATTCATCCCCATCGATCTCAACATTTGAACATGTTTTAACATCTTCTAACCTCCAGATTTCTTACCGCGGGGTAAAGGCGGCGAGAAAGACCAGATGCGCTTTTCCCGACCGACTCAGACCAACGCGACTGAAGCCTTGTCAGATTGGCCCCTCCTGCGTTTTACAACATTTCCAAGGCCATTGTGCATTTTTAAATACTCAAGTTACACACCTCTGGAATTCTCTGGAGTATGAATCCACCACCGACGTTGGCTGAGCCTGAGCGCCGGCGCAGACGACCACCCGTGTAAGCCGCATCTTCAACCAAGTACGCCCAAGCCCACCGCTGATCAGCAGTAGATCCTGCACAATCTGTCGAAAAAGAAAAATCAAATGCAACCGCGAGTTACCATGTAGTAACTGCTTGCGCTCGAAAAATTCAATATGTGAATATGTGAGCAATTCGCCGCCGCCAACATGGCGCGATGTTATGGCCCCAGGAGAACAGTCGCGACCGAGCGAAGCAGGCTCGAATCCAAGCCCAGTCGCAACTCACGCGAGGAGTCAGGGCGGCAACTCGTTTGCTCCTCCTTCGCAGCGGGTATCCGAGGCTGGGGATGTTTTGCACATTCCGAGCGGGCCTTCGTTATCGGATGGGTTTACGCCGCCCACGCCCGCGAGCAATTCATCTGGTCGAGATGTTGATATTCTGAAAGCAAAGATCAAGCATCTCGAAGATCAGTTATCGGCTGCGACTCAGCGTGCTTCCTCGTCTATTCCGTCAACGCCAAGATGGGATTCCATGACAGATGCGTCGCAGATTGCGGGCGGATTCCATGTACGCCGTGAGGCGCCTTTGGCTGGTCTGGAACCAACGGTATCGCGGACTATCATGCACAAAACGCGTGTCGTGGGGCAGAGTCATTGGATGCTCGGTGTTGGAATGGTAAGTTCTAAGCCTTGTTTTCCTGCTTCCTGCATACTAAAAAGGACTAGTTCATGGATATCTTGGAGATCGTAGAGCCTATCCTCCAGGACGCGAACTCGAGAGCTCTATTCGACCTCCAAAAATGTAAATTACTTGGGAAATTCCTCAAGACGAAGAGAACGCCACCCTGGCCTACGATGCCAACGACAGAGCTCCCTCCCAGAGAACTTGCAGATGCCCTCGTTGACATCTACCTCCGCACCTCGGAATCCTGCTATCGGGTATTACACATCCCGACTTTCCGGCGTGACTATGAAGCCGTCTGGACACAGTCTCAGCCAGATATGGCTTTTATCATACAGTTGAAACTGATCTTCGCGATCGCTGCCCCCGCGTACGATGATGAATTCTCACTACGCAATTCCGCGATCCACTGGGTGCACGAAGCACAAACGTATATTTCAGAGCCTGAGTTCAAGGCTCGCTTGACTCTGCAGTATCTTCAGACGATGATTCTCGATTTAATCGCGAGAGAGATTATGAACGTCGAGGGAGGCCTCGTTTGGATCTCCATGGGGGCCTTGATTCGAACAGCGACCTATATGGGTCTTCATCGTGATCCGGTCAATCTGATTGTGCGAAGTCCTTTCTTGGGCGAGATGCGTCGGCGACTATGGAATACTGTGATGGAACTCGCGCTCCAAGCGAGTATGAGTGCTGGTGCACCGCCATTGATCTCTCTCAGTGATTTCGACACTAATCCTCCAGCGAACTTCAACGATGAGGAAATTGAAAACATCGAGTCGGTTGAGTCAAAAGATGACCAGCCCACCCAGATGAGCATTGCTCTTGCTCTTCGCAGACTATTCCCTGTCCGTCTCGCGATTGCTCAGTCGCTTAATGGAATCGGCAAGAACAGCACATACGAAGAAACGATAAGCATGGAAAAGGAGCTTCGGAAGCAGTACAAAAGCATCTGCAAGACGATGCAGGAATTCGACAAGAAGTCTCCTTTTTCGCCTTCCAACTTCCAGACTAGTGCGCTGGACTTTCATTTCCGTCGAAACCTGCTCGCGCTACATATTCCTTTCTTCGTGCCGTCTTTGACGCAATCTCAATACGCTTTCTCGCGGAAAGTGGTCGTCGACACGGCGACCCAGATCTGGGCTACTGTCCGGCCTCAGTTTGGTCTGATTCCATCAGATCCTCGTGAGAGCGGAAGGGAGGACCTGCATCGACTTGCCAAAGGCGGACATGGAGCTTTTCGGCAAGTTGTCACGTCGGCTGTATTTCTGCTCGCTGGCGAATTCAAAGCCCAGCTTAAAGAAGAAGATAGTCTTGGCCCTGTTGTTTTGCGAAGGGATCTTCTTGATATACTGGACGACGCGGTGGAATGGACTTGGGAATGCATTGCAACTGGTGAAATGAATACCAAAGGGTATCTGTTCTTGGCTCTTGTGAGAGCGCAGATTAACGGTATTATGAGTGGACTCTCGCGAGAGCAGTTCGCGGCTTTATACGTTCGAACTGCTGAAGAGGCTGAAGAACGATGTCTTACTTTCTTGGAGTCCCAAGTCGGCTTGCAGCAGGCCGATCTAAGGGCTAATATGAAAGACATCAATGATATGCCTGGTCAATCTTTCCCGGACATGATGGACTTTGACTTTTCTGTAAGTGGATCGCAACTAGAGTGGAATCTTACTAACCTGGTCTAGATGGACAATCCAATGCTTTTTGATCTTGAGTTCATGGACCATAACACGTGGTTAAACAGCGCAATGAATTGATCAATGCGAAGACATCCAGAATGTAACCTCTGGAACCAGCCCATCTAGCCCTTCGACTTGCACGACAGAGAAGCAAAACCACTGCCACACATGGGGTCATTATTGCTTGCATCAGGCAAATGGGACTTGCTTCGACTGATTACTTAGACTCGTGTCTACACAGCAACCTACGCATCATTTGCGGACTCAATCAGCGAGCCGCAGTTCGCGCTCCATCGTGCATCTGACCATTTTTGGATTTCGCGAAGTATGATCACCAATTGAACCAAGAACCAAGCTAGCCTCACGAAGACCCCACGAAGCGAGACGAAAAAAGCGGCATTTCCCGGAGTACCGCCGCAACGGCAGATCTCAAGTTTCCTGGACTCACAAGGGGGTATAGCCCCCACGCCTGGTTTCAGGCGCTCCGACCGGATCCACTCATTCAATGTGGAATTGAGCAGTTGATTGTTTCTGAACGAGCTTGCATCGCAGCGAGCGTCTCGCGCGGCGCTCTGTAATATCAAATAAGGCATTGTCGAACATTGTCTAGTGTATAGTATTGTTCATTTTGTTGATTCCCGAGTAGACCGCTCGTAGAGGCAACAGCTGAGGGCTCCTACCTGCTAGCCGAGACCGGAGACGAATGCCCAAGCTTAGGCTTGCAGCTCTAGTGCTTTCCCTAGTTAAGTATTCTCAGGGCTACACTCTTATTTGGCCGGAATCAGTAAACCCGATTTAAGCGCCATCGTGCCCCGCACTATGATCCCTGTTGTTAATCTTCGAGCCCAATGGATACAAATCCAGTTATCTAGCTTGAAAAAGAAGACCCCGGGAGGAAAAAGAAAATCGATCTCCCCCTGGCCAGTCGTTTCTGGTAAATGCAGTGTATAAGATCGCCAGCCAAGAAAGCCAAGCACGACAAGCATTGCCCATCGCAAACAAGCACTTTCCCTTCCGATCTCTGCGGGGCGTGGGGCGCAATTCCCAGCCCTCCGAGGTCTAGTCCGAAGATCGTCGAGCAAATCATCTTCTCCCTCTCGCGCATGTCATGCTTTCTCTTTCTTCAATGGATGATCCATTTAAACGGAGTTAGGGGCTAATGCTAGCTCTGCGACTCTGGTGAGTCCAGCTTCGGTGCGTGGCAAGACGAGTCCGAATACGATGGTACCTGTGGCTTCTTCTTCTTCCACGATCGCAATCTATAAGAGTAGCATTTCCCGCATCTCCTTTCTCTCCGATTTTCTTCAAAGATCAATAGAATGTACAACCTCCTTCCTCTCGCTGTTCTGGCGACTCTAGCCGTCGCAGACCCCACAGTCTACCTCATCCGCCACGGCGAGAAGCCCGATAGCGGCAATGGACTTAGCAGTCAGGGCGAAGAGCGCGCTCAGTGTCTTGTGAATGTCTTCAGCGCTAGCTCGAGCTATGATATTGGGTATATCCTAGCTGAGCAGCCTAAGAGCGGTATGTCTGCGACCTGCATTTGTGAACATGTTACTGACGGTTTGTAGATGGCAAGCGTGCTCGTCCGTACGACACTGTCAAGCCTCTTGCTGACTCTCTTGGTCTGACGGTTGATACTTCTTGCGAGAAGACTGATGCTGACTGTGTTGCTGATGCGGTTAATAATTACTCGGGCGAGGGGAATGTGCTTATCTGCTGGGAGCATAGCGAATTGACTGATATTGCGGAGTCGTTGGGTGATGATGATGCGCCTACTTATGATGATGATAGGTGAGTTCTTTTTTAAACGATGTCGGGACTTGCAGGTACTAACATAGATAGCTTTAACATTATCTGGACTATGCCCCCTCCTTACTCTGATGTTACTGCTCAGACTTCCGAAGACTGTCCTGGTCTTGATGACTAGGTTGCTTTGCCATCAGATTAGCAACTAGATTTGAATAATATTACAGAAATTTGAAAGAATCTTTCCCTCGATTTAATCTTCGATATCAACATGATATTCTCAGAGCATGTCTATAGCTATTCTATTTCTCCACGCTATGCAATGCGTGCCAGCGCCAGCGCCAGCAAAACAAACGAATAGACCTTCATCTAAGACTGCTCATCGCTAAAGGATCCTCCGAGCGAGCTCTTTGCTTTTCCCAGGTCGCATATCCGAGAAGCTCCAGCAAGTGTCTCTCGCGATGCACAAAGGTCTCGACTCCTTCCATGCGCAGAAATTTCCGTGCATAGTCGAGCAGTATCGCCAGATGTGTAGGATTGGAGGCGATCCCAATCAATCTACCAGGGTTCACTTCCATCATCCCGGTTTCGTCGACAGGCAACGACGCTATCAAAAGCGAGCGTGTTTTCGACTTTCGCGCAAGAGACTCGGCGTATCGCTCCAGCATGCGGTGCTGAACAATGAAGTCCAGTATCTCCTCCAGAGAGCCGCTATCCAGGACTTTCTGCGCAGAAGCCACCTGCCCCCCTTCAATATCGACTTTCTCTCCACCCTTCAATGCCTTCTGCATGGCAACCACGAAAACCAGCTCTTCAGTCAACGGCTTTAGATCCACGCTCATGGCCCCTGGGACACCAAAAACAAGCCGATCATACCCGAGCCGCAATCGCCAGAAGTAGTTGCAAAAGATCAACGACAGAATACACGGAATCAACACCACATATCCCCACCACCGCGTAGCAGTAACCAGCGACCCGGCACCAGCAACAAGACCCGTAGCCCCATCCAGAATTGCATGGCCCTGGAACCGCCTCAACCGCGTCTTCATCTTCTTCCGAATCTCAGAATCCATCTCCGTCTTCTTCATCGCTTTCCCCTGGTCATAGAATCTCTTCACAAGGTATACAGACCAAACGGCATTAATAACACCGAACACAGCAGCAACCCCATTCCCGATATACCCAGATAACAAATTCGAAGCCTTGTATACCTTCCGATTCGCGCCCCCGATGGCCATCAGCGTTCCCACACCAACTAAAATAGATCCCGTGCCCATTAACGCGTCCATAATCAGGCGGTCCACGATCTCTGTCCCCAATTCTCGTATCCCAACTCCTAACCGCGCAGTAATCAATTCTTCTTCCCCCTCAGTCTTCTTCGATACTTCGCGGAGAGCATCCCTCTCCAGCCGCAGAAGCCGCACATTTTGTAAACTGAGGCGGAAGTCTTGCACCGCGACGCTGGTCATCAGTAATGCCAACGTCCCGCCTATTCCCATTAGGATGGCTGCGAAGCGCGGCACGGGAATTTCGTTCCAGACATTCGCGGCGAAGTCGGCTGCGTTGGCGAGCTCGAGGTATCCGACGCTTGCGAGGAGGGAGTTCCGGAATTGAGCTTGGTGTTGCAGTGAGAGGCGTTTGCCTGAGAGGGTGAGGCGGGGGAAGAGGGGGATGGAGGTTGAGCTTTCGGGTTTTGTGAGGGTGAGGTCTGTTGCTTCGCGGGCGAGTTTGGGGATTGGGGCTTCGCTTTCTGTTGAGGGTGCATCCATTGTGGGATTGGAGGGATCTGGGGGGAGGGTTGTTGTTATGCTTGGTTCGACAAGCGTGTCTTTGGAGGTTGTGGGGAGCATTGTCGGGGGTTCTTTGTTCGGGGCATGGGCAATGTGGATGGCCCGGATGTAGAGGGAGAAGTAGAGGCAGTCAGCTGGGAAGGATCCAAGGTGTGAACCTTGGGACGGTGGAAGGGAGCAAATAGTCGCCGAGTGGAACCGCCCTGTAGGGCTGAAGTATAACGCGCGGATCACCCCACAGCAGTTGCCCCTGAGCTTTTATGAGGATGTGCAGGTCCCACTGTGGGTTTATTTTGCGAAGCCAAATTACAGGCAGCAGGATATTTACGCGAGACGAGGAATTCATGGAGTACTTGTACAATGTCTCAATATGCAAACGCTTAAAATGCTATACAGCTAAATAGAGTCTATGCCTTTTTCGTAGATTTGTCGTCGTTCGATAGGGATATCGCCCGGATCATTTTCGCGCCTGCGTCCGCTGGATCGCTGGTGATGGCATTCCAGAAATCCGCTTCCCGGTCTGAGCCCCGCAGCACATCGTCGTGGGCCTCTTCGATGGATGGCGGTGGCGAACCGTCAGGGGTAGGCTCTCGCTCGCAGCTGTTGTACACATTGACCTTCTCGTGGAAGCGGACTTGCCGGACGCGCGACCCCGTGGATCCTGGTGATCCACCCCTTACTGTGTTTGCGGCCTCCATGAAGCTGCGGCGGACCTTGTAGCGCTTGGCCTCTTCGCGGCGGAGCGTATCGGAGAAAATCTTATGCAATGCCGTCGAGGCTGTAAAGCGGATTGCGAGATAGGCCTGTTCGGCGACGAACACGGTCAGGAGAAGCGAGGAGAGGCGCACCTCCGACATGGGCCCACGGTACATATGCACGATGGCTGCGGTGGAGAGCGTGCCCAGCCATGCAAGGAATTCCAGGCCGAGGAGCGATGGCCCGATCGAGTCTGCTCGGATGGGTGGAGGGCGCTGGCATTCGAGGGTCAGTTTGAAGAAGTCGCCTCGTAGCTCGAGCCAGTTGTTTAGCAAGAAGCCGAGCGGGACTAGAGGCCAGGCGACTCCGAAAAGAGCAAGGTAACCAAACTGCACACACATCTCCAGGATATCCTCCTCGACTTTGTATTCGTCTGCATCAGCTTCGTTGCGGACTCGTGTAAGGAATGTTGTTTCCTCAGGCGTATCAATTAGCAGCAGGTCGGTTCCTTTCGAGAACCTCCGCTTGTGAGCGCTGTATCCCGCCCGGCGGTCTCTGTAGTTCCGCCATTTCTGCCATAGTATCTGCTTCACGTACGGAAGGACAATCTCCTCGCCGAAATTGAGGACCTGTGCTGTCATCGAGAGGTAGATAACCTCTTGCTGGAATCTGGAGGTGTCGACTTTGAACTCATGGTGGTTTGACAGGGTCGCGTCGAGCCCTGTCATCCGAACGATATCCAAATGCGGCACAATCGACTGTGCAAACGGGACGTAGACGTATGCAGTAAGGATAGTCGGTAAGAAAGAGGTGATGAAGTTCATGACGAAGTTCTTCTGCGTCTGAGCGAGGTCGTATAGGTCCTGGGTTCGGTAGTTTTCATAGTTGGTCAAGCGGGTGCCGATGCCATTGAGGAAGGAGGTGATCGCTGGTAGCGAGAGGGAGAAAAGGACGGTAGGGACGAATTCGAGATAGCCTTTCATGGGGCCGTTATATACTTCTGAAATGAATACTTCTGATGCGAACGTGGCCACAATCAGACTGCCGAGAGCGACACTGGCGACTGAAGCGAACGGTATCAGGAGCAGCTGGCGGATGAACTGCTTCCACTGGGGGAATTCTTTTATCGGATGACCTGACACTGGATCTGGGACTTCCTTCTCCCACTTAAACTCTGGGCGGTTGACCTTTAGCCCGACAACTCCCTTCACATTCCATCGTAGAGCCAGATCGTGCTCTCGGATCTTCCAGTACTCCACGAACACCACACACCATATGCACAGAGAGGCGCCGTATATGATAGAGTACGGACCGAGGTAGAGCCATCCAATAATGCCCAGTCCTGCAGGTACCGTCAAGAACAGCGAATAGCAGTGAATGAACGCATAGTAGAACGCAACCTATCGAGTCAGCCAAGCACTTCTCTTCGGAGGAATCGGAGATACCTTTTCGCCAAACAGGGCCCGAATCGTATCAAGATCCTGAGTCGTCAGCAGCGTCTTCCGACTCCATTCCCGCAGTAACTGCGAGCACGCTTCTTTGTCATGTAGAGGAAACGAAGCTGTCACACGTTCCCACTTCCCGAGCTTCGGAGTGACGCCCGCGCCTCCAAGCTCTTTACTCCAGGTAACCGCATGATACACCGACCGGATCTCCTCTGCCGGAGATTCTGCAGCGGCTGTTGTATTCTCATCACCCGTCGGCAATATATGATTGATGCCGTACAGCCAGTCCTTGATCCTGCGGGGGTCAGCATCGCCCTATCCGGGAAATCTTCCAACATACCTAGATTGGTGAACCATTCTCCCCAGCTGGTCTCTTGGCACTCGCAGACAGATCAACAGCGAGGCACCGTGGCCGTGGCGGACCTGCACGCGGAGACCAGCCTCGGACAGATCGGCCACCATTTCGCGGAACTCGGCGACGGCCTGCGTCTGGTCTGGGATGGTCAGTGCTGTGCGCAATGGTGTGCTGTATGCAGCTCGTACCTATGTCGCTGAAATCATAGTGCAGCACCCAATCGATGCCGAGGTTATCGAATTCCTCGTCGGTCATGGTGCTGCGGCGGGCAAGCCAAGACATGGTGGACGGGGGACATTCAAGGGAAGGAGGGGAAGAGGGAAGAGGAAGAAAGTAAGAAATGAGTACGTGAGGGCGTAAGAGCGTAAGAGCGTGGGAACGTGTGGGGGGGTCCACCCAGCAAGGCGATATGCAGTCTGCAGTCTGCAGGGTATTTACTTGATTTGGTTCATTTGGGAATTATTGGGATCCGCAGCCAAGCTTCAGCCCTACAAGGAACGCGATCGGCGGAGGTTAAAAGGCAGCTGTCCGTCAATAATAAAACGACAGAGCACGGCGTTGGTATTTGTTTTTCTCAATTATATCGTGATATCTGCTTGTACCTGCGATGATTACTTTTCCATTGTGCAGCCTTGTGTCACACAACGGGCGCTAATCGGAGCGTTTGTTTGCCCCACGCGCAACGGCCTTAGCACGGCCATACATGTAGCCATCGCAGTGAATGTACTGCTCTATCACCTTCAACCTTGGAAGGTTGGAATTCGGTATCCACGACTGCCCTGCATTTGAACTGGAACTGTAAATGTTGTTTTTTTTCTTGGAAGATTCCATTCTCAGCCCTAGTGGGGCTCCCGCGCCCGCATAAACGCTGCTGCCTGAAGCTATTGCCAAGCAACTACATCCTGTTTGCCAAGATGAGTAGGCGATTCGAGGATACCCTCGCTTCCGTGGAGATTCCCCCACTGTGGAGGTGTAATGCCGAATGGATCCGAATCCCAACAAGGAGGCTAAATTAACATTGAGCGCTTAACATTCTGGGAGCAGGCATCACTATTACTTCAATTGGCTCCAGCCACTATGGCAGACGCCGTGTTCTGCTTCACTTTGGCTTTGTTCAGGCCTTTGTTAGGCAGGCGCGGCCTCAGGTAGATCCGTGTCGGTGAGGCCTCTCCGCCATTTCAACTCCGCCCATACTCCCATACTTCCACAATTCTATGCTTGTTGATTCCGCCACGTCTCGCAGTGACCGAGCTGTGGTCTAGGTATACTTGACGCGTCAATGCTGTCGTCCGTCCTCGATCTCATGGCCCGCCGCTTTCTATACGGTCACAGCGTCAGTTTCGGACTGAGTGTCGTGCTGTTTACCTTCATCTTCCTGCCCACACTGCTGGTGCTTCTCGCCGTCGTCCTCTTCGTCGTCCTCTGCTACCCATGGCTGCGCAAGTCTCCATTGTTGGATCGCGAGCTGGGTTATCAAACCAAGAAGATCGTGGAGAACTGATCTGCAACACGATTGTGAGTGCTCCAACTACCTCTGCTAGATCGCACGTCTAACAATGTCTATAGTATCATGCGACCTATTGTCCGCAAAATGACGATTGACATTGTCAATCAATTACCTCCCCCTCCTTCGAATCGCATCAAAATTGCATGATCACTGCTGCGCACTGATCCCGGAGTTATCCAGCGTTCATTCCTTCTACCACCATGCGCGAACTCAACGCGAACTCAGCTGAAGAATCATGTCTCCCACTGTGGAGTATCTGTCTCCCATGCTATGAGCATCTGTATATACAAAACAAAGAGAGTTCATTCGCTTGATGCAGATTGCTGGTGCCTGTTCGGGCCCACTAAATATGGACTTGCATGCATCGTCATTTTCTAGGCACTCGCCATGCGTAATTAGATTGGCCGAGGAGCCCGCCAAGTCTTCCTTGTCTGGATCTTTCTTGGCTTAATTGTCCGACGCCCGATATAGTACTTTCAGGTAAAGACTTTGTGCCAGAGCCAGCAAGTAGGTCTACCACCTGTAAATCGAGATAGAGTAGATGTAGAGCCTGGGGCAGCGCCTTGATCCAGTACTCTGGTCCATGCCCTTCGCAGCGCCACGTTCTTAGAGTTACAAATCCTTCCATTTGCCGATCCCTGGTTCTCTGGTGGGTCGGCGGGTAGGGCTGGCGATGTTGGACTTGCCTGTCAGGGGAGCCCAGCATTGCCGTATAGCCGTGCCATAGATTTATTACAAGAAACATCCTCTCTTCTAATTTCCTCTCATAGAACTCTCGTCAATAGAATGGGTTGAATAGACTTGGACTGCGTGCTGTCAACTGCACGCCATGAGGATCACTATACGGGACAAGCCGCCACTCTTATTCACATCCACAAACACATTCAGCCATGACGCTCAAAGAGAAGCAGTCGAGGGCCTCTCGCTTCCAGCTCTTCAACCCAGCAGCAGGTATCTCAACATCCGCTGCCACATGGGAGGAACTCATCGCCAAAGAAGAATGTCAAGGAATCCTGCCTTCTTCTGATAACGCCCAACAACCACTATGGCTCGACGTCCGCGATGCAAAGAAAGCCGACGTCGCCAGCCTCGCCCAGTCCCTCCTCATCCACCCCCTAACAGCAGAGGATATCGTCGTGCGCGAGCCTCGCGAGAAGGTAGAAGTCTTCAAAAACTACTACCTCATCTCGCTGCAGACCCTCCTCAACCACGAGCCCCAAGAAGGCCTCCAATCGTCCGCCCCCTTCTTCATCCTCGTCTTCCAGCATGCTGTCATAACCTTCTCCCCAAGCGGCTGCCAGCACGTGAACCAGGTGCATCGCCGGATTCGCAAAATGCATGATCCGTCCATTCTCTCGAGCGACTGGATCTGCTACGCTTTAATGTAAGCCCCTCTTTTGAGATTCCCTCAACAACCTCCAAACTAACTGTCCAGCGACGATATAATCGACAGCTTCGAGCCTTCCACCCGTGCAGCACAGGCTGAGACAGACGCAATAGAAGACCAAGTCTTCATCGCCCGCTTAGACGATCTAAGAGATCTAATCCCCCGCATGAACGCCCTCCGCAAAACAATCGCCCACGTCACCCGCTGCCTACACGGGAAGATGGACGTTCTCAGCGCTCTCGTTAAACGCTGCCAAGCTGCACCGAAGCGGCATGCCCTCTTTCCTGGAGGCGACTATCTCCTCTATTTAGGAGATGTGCAGGACCATTTGGTCACGACGCTTTCGGCGTTAGAGCATTTGGATGGGATTATTGGGCGCTCGCAGGCGAATTGTCTTGCGCAGTTGAGTGTGACGAATCTGAGGATGAGTTTGACGATTAGTTCGGTCATGAGTAAGGTTACGCTTTTTGCGACGATTATGGTGCCGTGTCATTTGTTGACGGGGTTGATGGGGATGAATGTTGTTGTTCCGGGGCAGGAGGATAAGGGTTTGGCGTGGTTTTTTGGGATTGTGGGGTTGATTGTTGGGTTTATGGTTGTTTGTGTGGCTGTTGCTGCGAGGTATAAGTTGTGGGATGGTTGAGCTTCACATGGTGTATATACTGTAGTGATGGATATCTGTTGAGTCTGGGCAGCTGGGTAGGTCTGAGTATAGATTTTCATGTTAAAGCTGTCCATCTCGAGATAGGTCTTGAAGAAGAGGCTGGTCCATCCGAATGTCAAACTCGAAACTCAGCTCGCCAACCAATTTCCTCACGTTTCTATATCAGTTAGTCACGCCTCCTAAAGCGAAGCATCGCACTTACGCAATCAAACTCTCCAAACTAAATCCAACTACCGACCGAAGAACCTCAAGTGCCACAAAAGCTGAGAAATCCGGGTCCTCAGCATGTCGGATATCTAACAGCCCATGGTCAATTCTCTGCATCCGCCGTGCGAGCGGAAAGGATTCAGTTGTCGAGAGATACGGCGGCAGCGGCTGCGCATTTGTCAACGCAGCAGAGAGATTACACAGAAGAGATGTTATCCGGTGCGAGTTAAAGTCCGCCGAGCTAAATGCAACCTCCGCAAGTCGGGTCTTCCATTTACTTTCTGAGCTTTCAGACTCAGGAAGGCTCGAAAGACTTTGGGCAGTGTGTGCCATCAGCGACATACTGTTTAATATCCTCTGAACCTCGGATATTATACTATCGTATGTCTGTTTCGGGAATTTTCCCCCGATGGCGGGCTCGTAGCTGCTGAAATGGCTATGCATGCGGAGCGCTGTTAATAGCTGCATTTCTTCTTTGAAGATCTTTCGTCTTGTCTTGCGGAGCTTGTTGCCTGGTGACTGCAGATTCTCTGGGTCGCCGAGGTCGTTTCCTAGCCATAGCTCGATGGTTGTGTGCATTGCGCTGTAGAATTTGGCGAGCACGAAGAGACTTCGTCCCACGAGTCGTCGCAGTTTGGATTTCGCTGTCATTGGGTATGGGAAAATTACCCAGAAGAATGAGATGGCGCAGCCTGCGGCTACTGCGGCGAGCTTGTATGGGCCGAATAGGTAGATGGGGTAGTATGGTTGGCCGTTGGACTCTGCGCGCGGGATGCCGAGTTTGCGGACCTGATGGGTTAGTTTGGTTTGTGGAATACAGAGGGTGACGAACCTGCAGCTCGTAGCCAACTATCACGTTCAATGTCACGATTGAGACGACAGAGGCACCGAAGTATTGGGGATACTTGATGTAGAAATAGTACTGCTATAGTGAGTATAATTGCTTCCAAGGTTGCGAAGGTACGAACCTCGAAAACATTGGCAAGATAGAGAAACACTATCACGCCAGCAGTCTTTCCATCCACGATATACCAGACTATCAGACTCAAAGCTAAGGATACTACTGTCGCCAGAATGCGAGCCACAAACCCGAACATCGTTTGTCCGCTGGTCGGGTTCATCCCGATAACTATGACAATCATTGCCCAGATGCATCGCTGCCGGATGAAAAAGTCCTGTGTCTGGTGCAGGAAAGCCAGTATGCCTACGGAGAATGACGCAGCAGCCACACGGAAACCAAAAACGCTCTGCTCAGATTTGATGGCGTGGGATATCGTCCTGAGAACCGAGCTGCTTTTCTCCCAGACATTCTCAGGTGGTAAATGCTCTGGGTCTGGGAAAGCTGTATGTCGATAGTTGTAGTCAACATCGGCATGGGAAGACGGTCTACTAGATTGGGGTGACTGTGTTTCTTTCTTGTCAGCGAGCGAGAACCATTCGCTAATTGACGTCTGAGGGAAAATCAGCCGATTGCGTCCCATCGTCCCATCTGCAACTTTGCTATCCGCAAATCTGATCAGCTGTGCCGTGGCATTGAGCATATCATCCTGCAGATGCCCCATATACAGAATCAAGAAAACTCCCTGTTGCAGATCCGGATCCACGAATGCCCCATTGCATCTAGAGCCAGAGGCATCACCCTCAGACACAGAAGATGCCTCTCGTGATGCTAACGCCTCCGGCAACTGCTGCCTTCCAGCGCGATACCTTCGCAATTCCTCCGTAAACCTCTCCGCAAATCGCGGATGACACGGGCTGAGCGCCTCCCCCCTTGCTTCCTCGTCCCTGACACTCCTGCACAGACAATGCTTGTCCAGATGCTTAGCTTGGATAAGCTCCAGCGCCAACAGAAAATAGTGGAGTCCGGCCCTGCACAACGCCGCTGCGTCGAGCAGCCGCGCATGATACGTCTCCACTCTCCTGTCCTCGTCCCGCGCTGCCCCTTCCTTCATGCCCTGCTCACGCGACCCTTCATTCCTCCCCATCTCCAGGATTTCAGGCACCATCGACATTCCGGATAATGGAAGAAGAAGGCTTCGAAGGGCAGATGCCACGCCGCCAAGGTCCTTGGCTGAAAGCTTACCCCATGCGACCTCCTGCTTGGAGTAGGAAAGATCGGCTTGCAGTTTGCTATGCAGGTCGTTTAACCGGCTGATGGATGCTGCGAGGTTTGGCCGTGCGTCGTGCATTTCTCGGCTTTCTGGAGATGGATTCCGTGTTAGGGGTTCCGAGTCGCTCATGTACTTTATTTGGCAGTCGAGGAGATCTTCAATTGCGAATATGTATTCTTTTATGTCGTGGAATACGTCTCCTCGGGTGGTGACCGGGTAGATTAGTAGTGAGATTGCAGTTGCGATTGCAAATCCAATTAGAAAGCCCTTTAAAAGCCGCTGTACAAACTCAAGGCCTTCAGCGAGAGTTGTAAACATGCCAGCGCGAGTGATTGTGACAGAGGCAAAAATGGAGAATGCAACCATTGGATCCTGCAGCTCCATTGGCTTAAGGGCTCGTAGCGAGTTGGCGGCCCTGTATCTGTTAGCAGGCTACGCCTGGAAGTGTAGAACGGGCTCACCATATCATGAAAAGAAGCCAGATGGCTGCCACCGCGCAAGCGTCACTGTTAAACCCATTCCGTACACTTTCGGTAGCGTCGGGTGGCGTGTTGTGCTCTCGGGCCTTGACGGCGCAAAAGACAGCCAGACAACACAGTGATGCAGATACACAGGTTGATAATAGATCATAGAACATAATCTTAATGAACTTTGCACGCGGCATCAATCCCTGCGACAACACGGATATCAGGGCAGAGAGATACCCGATTGTCGTGGTAATGTTCGAGATGGCATTGGTCTGATATCTGTGGGGGTTAGTGGCAATCTACTCAGGCCGTTTTCACATACATAGCAATTGTTATTGTTGGAGCAAGGGCTCCTTTGAGCATTAATATAAGCGTTCGCGAGTCCAGCTCTAGTTTCGGCCACCAAGATTTCGGACTCAGGCGACTATTTAGTTAGTATAACCCAGCACGGTAGAGGGCATCCATACCTCAAGATCGAAGGCCGGGCTGGCTCGCCCTCTTGGACTGAAGCCATATCAACATTAATGCATCGACCAACACTTGTGTTGAATTTGAGATTTTCTTGCGGTCAAAAACTTTGCCGGTCGTCGGATGCGCTGCTTGCGGATCGGCTTGCCGTACTACGATCCGTGCCGAAGCAAGTGCCGACCAAACCTAAATACGCAGGGCTGGGCAACTCATCGAACTACCGACCATAGCTTTAGTCCAGGCGTTTTCTAGTTGATCTTTCTATGCGCATTCTACAGCGGCAAACCACACGTCACCTGATCGGGTTGTGTGTCGCTAGTCACGTGTTCACGTGTCTCTGGAATACTGCCTGTGCAGATGAGTTGTAGATGTATCTACGGGTGTCTAAGTGAGGAGGCCTTGCGGCATTCAGCGACGTGCAGTGTGCAATAATCATGTGGATTGTCCAAGGTTGTTCCTCGCTCTGTCTCCTTTCAAAATCTTTTTTGTCCACGGCAATGAGCAGGTTGCCGCCGTTTGTATGTATAGCCGTTTGCTACGTACCACAACCTTCCAAGGTCGGAATCATGGCACTAGCACCAGTCAATGTTGTGACAGGTCCGACCCATCCCCAGGGTTCCAAGTTTCCAAGTCCGATAAACAGGTATTCTAGAAATAGCAACATCTTCCATTCGCTTCGAGGAAACCGCCACGGACGTCAGATCCACTGCAAAGCCACTTTGCCAAGCCACTAGCCACAGTGGACTTGTGGCTAAGGTGAGGATGGAAGCGTTTGGGCGAAGAAGTGAGGCGAGACGCCGCGCGAATCGCTGTAACACGGCTCCTGCGCTTCCTCGTTTGCTCTGGTTCCTTGGACTCCGTGTACGGAGAGCATGTAGTATATCACAAAATGCAGGACGATGCAGGCCCGTATGCGCATGACATCATGGGGTGAACAAGCAGCCTTATGACAGCCTGAGGCCTGCCTGCAGCCTGCCTCGTATCGGGAGGCTGTACGAGCCTCGTTCGATTAGGTCTAGATTGCTTTCGGGGCCCAGTGCGAGTGGCGGAGATAAGCTGCTATCAGAGCTCCGGATTACCATTGTTGGAAACCAGAGCGAGCCAGGACGTACTCGGTCTTCTGGGATAATTCTCTCCGTGCTCCGTGCCCGTCCACAAATCCCCTGGCACCGTAGGGCCAGCGCCATTTAGGGAGTAGTCTTTCGAGACATCTCCGCAAGGCGAGCTGAATCATCCGTCGATCCAAGTGGAGAGCCGTGCCAATAGGAGGCGCCTTGGACCGTCTGCCGCTAGCCCGTGGATCCGGTTTCCCTTGCGCACTCAGTCATATTCGCGAGCGAGCAGGGATGAACGCGTCATGATGTTTGGACTAATTCCTTGCCAGTTGATGTACCGACTGTCGAGTAACTCCGAATAGACCCAGGAGTGAAACGCGCCTGACATCACGAACGAGGGATGAGCTGACGAAGCTGGCGGACGTGGAGAATGCCTCGGGAGCATTCGTGGATCGACGGATCTCCTGAATCCCGGGGATTTCAAGAAGTACGCAGTTCGCAGTAATGTAGAATTGGAAGCGAGATAGGAATGGTAGTCCGTACAGTAAATACTGTAGTGGGGAGGCAGTACTTAAATGAGGCGGGTGGAATGGAAGGAATCGCTGGTTCCATCATCTACTGCCAAGACCCGCCAAGTGTCCGTGGAATAAAGCGTCTTGCCTCCCCCCAAAACGTGGTCTTCCCTTCTCCATACTCTCCCCAAGTGGTCTTTTAAGACTTCACTTTATTCCCACCAAGGCTTGTGTGCCTCGCTTGAATCAGCTCCTGGTTCCATAAATACATGCGTGAGTCCTCCCGATCCTCTCAGATCTGTATGCAGCCCTACGACGCCAAGATCCCCTTAAGGCTGACCCACCGTCTCGTCCAGACCGGATTAAATCGTGGGCGAAAGCTCACGCATTCTCGACGAACGGCGACCAACCTGACCTTGGCGCCTCCAAGCGATCAGACGTCGCTCCATCCGCCAACAATGGACAAGTGAATGACGCCGCTAGGCCCGTGTCGCCCACGACCGGTGCCAGCGAAAAGTCAACCCAACAACAGAGCTTTCTCGTCCGCGCTCGCAATGGCTCCGGTCGATTTGTCCAACACACCAAGGATGCCCTCTGCCACAGCTGGGTCAATGTCCTGTTGGTCTTCGTGCCGGTCGGCATTGCCGCCGAGGCAGCTCACCTCAACCCGAATATCATCTTCGCGATGAACGCCGTCGCCATCATCCCCTTGGCCGGCCTGCTGAGCCATGCTACCGAAAGTGTGGCCAGTCGTCTCGGTGACACAATTGGTGCTCTCATCAACGTCACCTTTGGTAACGCGGTGGAGTTGATCATTTTCATTATTGCGCTCGTCAAGAATGAAATCCGCATCGTCCAGGCTTCCCTTCTGGGCTCCATCCTTGCCAACCTGCTCCTGATTCTGGGCATGGCCTTCCTGCTGGGAGGTCTCCGTTTCCAGGAGCAAATATACAACAGCACTGTCACTCAGATGAGCGCTTGTTTGCTCAGTCTGAGTGTCACCAGTCTACTGCTGCCCACTGCCTTCCACGCCTCCTTCTCCGACAGCAAGGACGCTGATCGTTACACTCTCAAGGTGAGCCGTGGAACTAGTGTTGTGCTTCTGCTGGTCTACATCCTGTACATCCTTTTCCAGCTCAAGTCACATTCCTACCTGTACGCGAGTATCCCTCAGGCTATCATCGACGAGGAGTCCCACCCCGGTCTGTTGCACGACCTGATGAACAGCTCGTCCGACTCGTCAAGCAGCTCCAGCGAAGGATCCGTTGACACCACGACATCCTGGACCACAGCCAAGCGGATCAAGCGTGCAATGAAGCACCGCAGACACCGCAAGTCCAGCACCAGCTCCAAGAGCAGCACCAAGGGCAACACCTCTCGCGCGAACATCCGGAAGAAGTCTAAAGCTTCTGCCTCTGCAGAAAACTCAATTGACGATACCGCGATCGCTGATACTGCCTCCAATGCCATTGACTTTGATGAGATTCGCTACGATGCCGACGATGACGCTCGCCCAACCTCCGCTGTGCGATCTCATGACTTCGGTGCCTCTGTGGCTCGCGTCAACAGTGCTGGAAACGGCAGCATCAAGTCTGAGAAGCGCGGCCGCAAGAAGCGTCATTCGAACAAGCCTGGCAAGGTCCGCGTGGAGCCCCCGGAGGACCATGACCCTGCAAGTGAAGCACGCCCCCATATGAAGGGCTTCGCTTCCGCTCCCAACTTCGCTGGCATTGAAGGCGCTGGTCCCGAAGATGCTTCTCGGAAACGCTCGCCTTTCAATCTGCTTACCAACACCGTCTTCAGCTCGCAGAACCCTTCTCAGTCGCCTCGACCTGGTAATACTGTTGCTCGTCCTGCGTTGTACCGAAGTAGCTCTCTCCCCGCAAAGATCAAGCAGGCTCCTCCCGCTGGAAATGCAGTTCAATTCGCCCGCGGCGCGGCTCGTGCCACGGTTGTTCCTCCCGCTGATCCTGTTGATCCCGGTAACGCTGTTGTCAAGGAGGTCGAGCCAGAGATGTCTCGCACTGCTGCCGTCGTCCTGCTTTTAATATCAACTGCTCTCGTCGCTGTCTGTGCCGAGTTCCTGGTCGACGCTATTCCTGAAATGCTTGAAAGCTCCAACGTCAGTGAAGCTTTCATTGGTTTAATTATTCTGCCTATTGTTGGTAATGCCGCCGAGCACGTTACGGCTGTCAGCGTTGCTACAAAGAACAAGATGGATCTGGCTATTGGTGTCTCTGTCGGAAGTAGTATCCAAATTGGTAAGTTAAATCCCCTGCTGTGGTTCCTGTTGTGTGACTCCTGCTGACGCGTCGCAGCTATCTTCGTTACCCCTCTGGTCGTCATTCTCGGATGGTGTATGGACAAGGATATGTCCCTGTACTTCACCCTATTCGAGACCATCTCTCTCTTCGTCACTGCCTTTGTCGTGAACTTCCTTGTTCTCGACGGACGTAGTAACTACCTCGAAGGCTCTCTACTGATCGCCGCCTATGTAATTATTGCGTATGTTCCCTCCCCATTCTTCTGGCTGGACGACTCTAACATGACACAGTTTGGCATCTTTCTATTACCCTGGTGGTAACGCCGCCAGTGACTTGGCTGGCTCGGCCGGCTCATCAATGTAGTCGGCCTGGGGCCTTCGCGCAATTACGCTTGACTTGCGCTCGTCTTGACGCGATTTGCTTTGAATATAGCTTTGGCAATCTTTTCTCTGTATCCATTTCAGACCGCAGATACTATTTTAACATGATGCAGCAATGCAAGAGGGTGATCACTCTTTGATCCCTTGTTCACGATATGATTTCAGACGTATATGTAATTCGTAGTGTTGTTCCGACCAACACGGTATAATCTGTAGAGAGCTACATCTTTACCGCACTTCGAGATCTCTGCAATTCAATCTTCGATATCATCTACCTTGTCAAATGCCGTCGCGCTGGTAGTGATATTACATTCTAATTACATGTTTAAGGATTGACAGGAGAATCCTTCACCCACACCTGCCCACGCTCTGGCGTGTCCGGCGAAACGAAGCAAGCTAAATCGACTAGGAAAGTCAAAAATGTGGTTTCCGATCCGGACGCCTTCTGAACTCATACCTCCTGATTCCTTGGAATTGAGTACGCCAATGCCCAGTCTACTTGGCGTACATGGCATAGATGGAATACGATACAAGAGGGTCCAACACTCCGCGCCACGTGTTGGCCATTGAGTGGCTGTGCTCGCGCCTTGAGCCACACCGTGGCTTGGCTGGATCGTTAGCGTCGAGGCAGCAATAATCACGTATTTCTTGTCAGAGATTACCACTAGACTATTATTTCGTGTCTCGAAGTGACGGTGTGGACTTCTCCTGAGCTTCTCCACGGCCGTGCATCGTGGAGAAATCCGGGAACAGACTAAGGATAGTCGGGACTCAGGGGTTGAATTGTCAGGGGCTTCGATGCCAAGGTGTAGGGCAGTAGGGCTGGGGCTGGAGCTGTCAGTTATTTCGGGGCAGCCGCTCGGCGACACCCGCTGAGGCCCGCTGACGAACTGGCCGATTGGCGTTGGGAGGGCCTTGTTTGTATGAGTTGTCGCCCGTTCAGGGGTCTGGTGTCTGGTCTGTAGGGGCTGTAGGGGCTGTACGCGCTCCGTATGTGTCTGTATCTGCCTACTCAGTACGGAGTAGTGCCATTGTCTCTCCACAGCAAGTGGACAGGTGGAGTCTGAACTCCGTACGGTGCTGTAATGGAGCAATGGAGCTCCGGTTGAGAGCGGAATGATAATGAGCGTTGAATGTTTTGTTCTGCTTGTGTTTCCCCTCTTTGCGACTTTAAAATCCTGCCCTCCCCCCTCCCTCTCGTCTCTTCTTCCTCTCATCCTCTCTCCCTCCCCGAAACATGTCTTACTACGGTGCCCCCCAGTACGGCGCTCCTCCTTATGGCGGTGGCTACGGTGCCCCTCCTCCTCAATTCCGGCCCCCTCCAGGTCCCCCTCCCCCGCTCCCTCCGGGCTGGATCTCGGAGTGGGAGCCCAATGCTCGTCGCGCCTTTTTCGTCGAGACTGCTACCGGTCGCGCCCAGTGGGAGCCCCCTTACGGCCCAAGTGGCTATGATGGCTCGCGCGGGGATCCCGGCTACTATGCGCCTCCCGCCGGCCCTCCTCCCGGCTATGGTGGTGGCTACGGCGGCGGCTACCCTCAGCAGGGCGCTGTAGTGGTGGAAGAACGTCGCAGCGATAGCGGCGGTACCGGCAAGATGGTCGCTGCTGGTGTTGGTGGTTTGGCTGTCGGTGCTCTGGGTGGTGCTCTGATCGAGCACGAAATCGGTGAGTGATTTAGTACTATAGCTTTGTTTTGTTTACCGCCCCACTAACTAGTTCAGACGAGCACAACGAGGATGAAGAGCGCGAGGCTTACGAAGAGGGTCGCGAGGATCAATACGAGGATGATGGTGGCTGGTAGTCTGTTGGCTTTGATTTAGTCGTGTCGCGACTTTAAACTACATCGCATGGTTTCGGGAAACATACGTTGCAATGCATATTTCTGCAACTTTAGCAATCGCTTTACAATGAGATCGCTTGATCTATCTGATACAATATGAGGTCAATTCCGCATGAATTTGCGTCTTCTCATCTGGTAATTCCACATGAACTAGGATATTATTATGCTCTGTGGTACCCTTCACATCTAGTACTGGTCAATGCTAATATGGCAGCATCGAAACATTGGATGATCGGGAATTCTACAATCCTGCTGCAACCAATTCATAACCAAGAAGTCTATTTCAAGTCACTAGCCCTATTGGACCTCGGAACTAATAATTCTCGCTAGTCACGGACGAGCAACAGTCACCTTGAAAGCACCCCCAGTCTTCGCAGCATACTCCACAGCCTCATTAATCTCTTCAAGACTATACTCCGTCACATCAAAAGCATCCAAATCAAGCAGCCCAGCCCGAATCATCCCAACCATCGTCCCCACAGCAGCAGGCTCATACATCCACTGCCCCTTAATCGTGATATTATTCCGCATAATCCACATATAAGGCAGCGCCAGCTCCTCCTTCACCCCTCCCATCAACACAACACGCCCATACCGCCGCACACTCATGATCGCATTCCGCACAAAAGAGGAACTAGCCGCCGGCGGGAGGAAATCGAGCACAGCATCGATCTCCCCTGCTGCTGCGTTTCGCATCGCTGGGATATCTTTTTCAGACTCGCCTGTCAGTCTTACCGGCACAACCCGTGGACCGAGTCTCTCGCGAAGAGAAGTGAGCATTCCCTCGTTCCGTCCGGTCGCGATGACCTCCCGCGCACCCATTGCGAGCGCAATCCAAATAGCCATGCTACCTAGAGGTCCTGTTGCGCCGCTGACAAGTAACGTCTCACCCGCTTTAAGCTCCATTGCTAGCAAGCCTCCGTAGACTATAAGAAGAGCGCCGATGACAGTCCATCGTGCCGCATCTTTCTCGTCGATCGAGCCGATTGGAATAGCGTTCTCGGTAGGAACTCTCACGATAGAAGCAAAGTTGCCATCCTTGTAATACTTCTGCAGTTTCTGCCCGCCTGCGTCTCGGGCGCTCCATCCTTGGAGAGTGATATCGGGCATGTCAGCGCCATCTCTAGAGCGGACGGTGACGTCGCAGAAGACCCAGTCGCCGGGCTGGAGTCTTGTTGCGTCGGGCCCGAGTTCTCTGACTCGGCCGATGCCGCCGCAGCCTGGGATTATGGGTGTTGGGAGGAGATATTTTCTTTCGCCGCTGAGGACTTCGTTTGTGTAGTGGAAGACTGGGGCTGCGACGACGTCGATCAGGACTTCGCCTGTTCCTAGGGTTGGGGCGGGGAGTGTTTGGAGTTCGAGGGGTTGGCCGAAGGATTGGAGGATTGCTGCTCTCATTTTGATTGTTGGTTGTTCTTTTTTTGTTGGCTGATGTGTCTTGTCAAATGAATTATTATGATTCTTATATTTCTATAACCTTATACTTCTTTTTCAGGCCTTAATATTAAGGTGTGCTGTTCTCCGTCATGTCGGAGATAGTGTGGAGATAGCATGACGGGGTTACGGCAGATCTTCAGGGTCGCCAAATTGAGAAACACTTGATGATAATATCTAAATCAAAGGCTGACAGAAATTGCCATTCTCAGGGTAGTCCCGTTTTCAGGATCGGGCGTGCCATTGCGAGACGCGTTTAAAGTGCTGCTGCCGGCCTTACCGGGCTTAATGGAGCCGGGCTTAAGATCATTGCATTGAAGTCATATTCTACTTTTTGTGCGAGGATGGCAATAAAGCGATCAGCTTGGATGGATAGTCTCCTGGTGAAGTTGTTCATTTTGTAAGAGTGGACTCGCTCGAGTTTGAACGTAATCCAACCCGAAGAAGGTCATGGGGTACTCGTGCATTCATTACCATTTCCGTAGCCCACCTCGACGGTAATTCAGAGTTCAGTGCTTACGTCCTAATGGTATGGCTCAAAGTACGTCATATTCATACCGACACAGTATTGACGAGTAATTCCAAGACTAAGAGCTGTTCCCAGGCTCTGGGCCACTGCACGGACATAAGGCTGTTCACCCCGCATTTCAGTTCCCCGGAGTATTAGAAGTCCCGTTCCTGGTGAAACATAAATACTGTTCTCCAAGCAGAATCTTTGTTCTAGCTTCAATTTCCATTGGAGAAGTAGCCTATGGATGGCATTAAAGTTCCCACAGAGATGGTTGGTCGCGTTATTCGGCTTGGTACACACCTAAGCATGTCACTCGTCTGTGCGAAAGGGTAGCCGGAGTTAATGCACTTCACTGCTTCCCTTTCCACCAGGCATTCTGTCGTCCACAGGTGTGTTTAAATATTCCCCTGACTGGTTTTTCTTTCCTCTTCCTCATACGAAGCCAAGCCTTATGGTATCAAACCCCGGCGACGACAGTCCCACGCGAGTGCGGGTGTCGATTGCTGTTTGCCTCTAGATATCGAAATCAACAGAGCTATTACAGCATGCTGGCACTGTACTGTGTGTCTGCATGAAAGTCAGTCTCCAACATTTGTCTAGCGGTCAGGTAATATCTCATATCCAAATCTACTCGATTCAACTACACTGCATATGCAGCCCACAACCTTGGAATGAACAGAATGATTCAATCAAATGGCACATGCTATGCACAGTTCATTATTCTAAAAGTCGTCACCATCACAAGAAACAAAGTCGTTTCCAGAAGCCCCAGTGTGGGTAATCAAACCAGCCAGCTCGCCATCTTCATTGAAAACAACACGGTCGGCACCAGGGGAGCCCCCATCGTAGACCTCGCCGGAGCTCAGAATAGGGAACTCGTACCAGTCGCCGGAAACGGGGAAGTCAAAGCCCTCGTAGTCGTTGTACTGGTGGGGGTAGTCGTTGGCTGTCTGGCCAGACTGGTAGAGGCTGTAGCCGGCGTTCTGGGCAGCGGTGACCTCGCTGTCGCTGTAGTCGTGTGAACCGCAGGTGTAGTCTGCCGCGAGGGCGGAGCTGACCAGGAGGGTAGCGAGGGAGAGGAGCTATTGTATTTACATGTTAGTAGGAGCGAGTGTTGATCGATACCCTCTTGAGCATACCTTTGTGAACTGCATTTTGATCTGCGTGATCTTGGAGCTGAGATCTGCGGTATGTCCCGTCCTTGGAGCTGCGGTCGCCTGCTTTATATAAACCTCCAGCACGAGGAGCACCCCATGGACTGACCTTGAACTAGGCTGTTATGTCTTGGATTTCCCCTCAACTTACCGATGTTACATTTCTTCATCGTGAACAGACCAACCATTGCACGCGATCTCAGGGCCCAACTCTTCGCCCTGAGCCATTCCGCAATAGGTAGCTTGGCCGATCGCAAGGCTCCGGGTATGCTCGAGGTACGCCTGCAATGTGATTGGCGAGGGCGCAAGCGTGAAAGATCGACTGGTTATCGGGCGAGGAGGGCAGCTCCCGTGGGATCCGCGAGAGGATCGGCTTTGGCGCCGGAGTGGGCCTGAAGAAGTGAGATAGGGGGCGTTGTGGCTGTTTGGCGCACTATCAGGCCAATCGGCGGCTGTGAGGGGGGGCCACGATGTTTACTCGTCCGCTTGTGGGGGTTGGGTGCCCTGCAGAGATGCTTGTCGAGATCGCGCAGGAAGGTCAGCTGAGACTTCGTCTTACAGGGAACCAGCAGAATGCAGGACGATTCATCCTCCTTCTGTTCTTGGGCAACGCGGTACTTGGCTTGGCCTGGTTTGCTGCGATGTCGGAGCTGCTGTTCGTTCTATACGGACCCCCGCCGGGGACCGTGCTAATGGACAATGGATTATGCAAGTCTTGTTTTTGAGATAGGACCGGCTAATCATGGCCGTGCGCAATTAGGATAGTTATATTGTTCTATGGTAATCATTCGGCAGGCTCCGCCTACCCCACAACCACGGCGTAGAGCCGAGACCACCACCCCTTCTTCTTGGGGATTTCTTCTATTTCCACATCGGCGAACTGTCGTCGACCAGTCCAGATATCCATCTCCTCCAGCTTGACCAATTTGGTCTTGTTCCAGAACTTGTAGCTGAGGGTGAACAAGGCGAACACAGGAAGCAGGATGTAATTGATCACAAAGTCCTTGGCGCTGAAGGGGTTCAGGAAACAGGTGTATCCTTGGAAGAAAACGAGGAAGATATTTGCTGCTAGTGAGAGGTATGTGCCCCATGGGTACAAAGCAGCTGCGAACGGCAGTTTGGAGGTATCCTGCCCCTGTGCGACAAGTGCCTGGCGGAATCGGATGTGGCAGACGCCAATCACTGACCATACAAGGAAGGTAGCCACTACAACTGTTAGTAAGACCTTTAGAAGGGCTGGCGATACATACCTCCTGATAAAGTGATGAGAGCCTCGAAGACTACACCAGCACTGGATCCTAGTTCGAGGAACACGATGCATGCAAAGATGTTTGTGGTAATCAGGCCAACCCATGGCACACCAGCGCGGTTCGTCCACCCAATAAACTTAGGAGCCTTGCGGTTTCGCGACATGTATAGAAGTGTTCTGGATCCAACGTAGAGGGAACTGTTGCCTGCAGAGATCACACTGATCACGATCAGTGCGTTGATCAGATGCGCAGCAGGAAGAATTCCAGCTTCCGCCAGCGCGATTGTGAGAGGTGAACTGGCGGTCTTCGAGTCGCCACTCAATAGTTCTTTATTATTGTATGGCATGAGGATACCGATGAAGAAAATGGTGCCTGTCCAGTCAGTATTGCACCATGATCGGCGAGGGTAAACATACCGACATAGAAAATTAGAATACGCCAGAAGACCTGCTTGATGGCTCTGGGCACTGCTTTGCGAGGATCTGTCGATTCTCCCGCCGTAATACCGACCCTGCGCTGTCAGCTTCGTCTTTGAAGAATATAAAAGAACTTACATTTCTGTTCCTGCGTATAATGTTCCAGCTACGACGAAGATCTTTGCAACTCCGTTGATGCCATCTGCAAATGCACCTGGATCGTGCCAGTATTTGAAACCGATAGTCTGGGGGCCAATGCCGCCTGCGCTAATGCAAATCGCTAGAATAAAGAAGACAATCAAGGCCAGAACTTTGATGCTGTTTGTTGTCAGCTGGGAGCCTCTCAATCAAGCGATGGACTTACATCGAAAGCCAAAACTCCATTTCGCCATATGCCAAAATACCCAAATTGGAGAGGGTCAAGAAGAGAAACCAGAATATCAAAATCCAACCCCATTGAGGCACCGCGTCTGTCCAATACCCAATAACGAGGGAGATCGAGTTATATTCGTTCGCAAGGACCTGCTCGTGTCAGCATATTTCAACGCCTCCATATAGATCGCCGTACCGTAACCCATAAATACCAATATGCCCATCCCAACCCGAACGCCAACCCATCATCAATAAATCGCTCCGCATATTCGATAAACGAACCCGACACCGGAATCAACGTCGCCATCTCGCCCAGCGATTGCCTATCCAGCATAAGTCAGCTCCAGCGCCTTCAACCTAGACCAGCCATACTCACATAACAAAAAACACAATAATCCCAACCAGACAGAAGCTGATCAGAGCTCCCGCAGGTCCACCCTGCGCAAGCGCACTGCCCGAGTTCACCAGCAATCCCGGCCCGATAATGCCTCCTATCGCGATCATCTGCAGATGCCGCGACTTCAATTGCCGCTTCAGCGGCTGCACGAACGGGTCCTCCGCATCGCGCTCTTCCGAAATACTGAGCCCGTCGCTTGCTGCGTTTTTCGCCGCGCCCCACGGCTCGCTGCTTTGAGCGGGGCCCTTTGCACCGATGCTCTCGCTCCTATCTGCCATTGTGCTGGCGGAGTTTCAGGTCCGGAGAGCTTGCGATCGCGAGAGACGGAATTGTGCGACGGGACGCAGTTAGGCGTGCAGGTTTATTTTTTGCATGACTTGCGGGGAACATGGTGCCATGGCTGGTGCTGCTGGTACGTTCATTTGCTGTCGATGGTGTGCTTCCTTATCTTCAAGGCGTGCAGATCGTGGGGCGGGAAGATGTTTGGCCAATGCGGTTCGTATGTGGAGGCGTGGTGGGGACTGGAAGTGGCTGTCTTTATCTCGCGTTTTGCCGCGTTGTATGTGCTATTATGCCAGTACTGCGTAGTCACCATGTTCCAAGCCAGAAAACTGGCCAGCAAGACCTGCCTGTTTATTGACAGTGTCAGAGGTGTGAGTGATACTTTTAAAAAAAGTAAAGCAAAAGAAAAAGAATACAACGACAACTGCAGGATTCGAACCTGCGCCCTCGAAAGGAGTAGATAGATCAGGAATTTCCCGTTTCGTTCGAGTCTACCGCCTTAACCACTCGGCCAAATTGCCTTGTTATTAATTATCCCGGCAGTATTTCAACCAGAATGATCCAGCTACAACGGGGCTCACAGTGGCCGTTCACAAGTCGTTCCGAGGCGATTTGCAAGATTTCTGCCGGCAGAATTACGTGGGACCTCAGGTAGCGATGTACCACAGCTCAAAGACTTATGATAGGCACTGGTGTTTACAATCGGTGATCATGAGCAAGAATCACACTGCAGACTGCAGTACGTTATAAATCGGTAAATTTTTATTTTGGGTGCAAACTTGTTTTTAATACTTTTCTTTTATTTCCTCACGGGCTATCGAATGATTAACAGGTCTAATTTTGGGAATCTTTGGTAAGTACTAACTAGTCTAAGAGTGCAAAGCTAGCTAATGCAATGTTGGGCTGAAAGGAAAATTTGTGAAATTTTGAAACACAGACTCTGCCTTGCTCGATGCGTTTTCGCTGCTATGTAACGGATCGACATATGCTTAGCATATGTTCGGCTGTTTGGGCACCTGACCGATCGCACAATCTAGTATTGTTTTGGCTACTGCCGTTCCATGCTACTTCCTCCCCCATCCACTTCGTTGCAGCCAGGCGCTTAGGATGAAACACCCTAGTCCAGCAGCATACGAGCAAGCAGCAAATGTAATCAAGCCCCAGTACTCGCCATTGCATCGATTGAGTATCTCCCCAGCAATTGGGACACCGGTCAACGCCCTAGAAACAGTTAGAATAGGCTCGGCAAGGGAATTTCGTGAAAACTTACCCAAAACTGACTATGGTATACACGGTCGTGTAGTATCGGCCGTAGTTCTCTACCGGACAAAGCTCTCCTACACAGACTGGCACAAGGCTGATGTTACTCCCGCTGGCGAACCCAAAGATAATTGCGAAGACGATTACCACGGGCATGTTTCCTCCTGCCGGCATCCAGATGGCGAGTACGGAAATCAGACATAGCACGTTTGTTATGATTAGTGTGTTGAATCGGCCGATCTTGTCTGCGAGGATGCCGGGGAGCCAACGTCCTGGGAAAGAGCCGGAGTTGAGGAAGACGACCATCAGGTATGACATATTACGAGAGATGCCACTGGATAGAGAGTAAGAAGCGACATACTCGAGTGGGATGAAGAAGCCCCATTCGATAAAGAATACTCCGATCGTAGTGAGTGCGAGCACCGGATCTTTGAGGATCCTCAAATCGGGAAGAAACGCCTTAATTGATGGAGGAGACTGGGGTTTTGGTGGAAGGTTTCCTCGGACAAGAAGACAGCCAGGGACCAGAAGAATGAGGGTGATGAGGCCAATAACCCTTGTAGACCATGCGAATCCTATTTTCGGTGCAAGGTAATCGAGAACAAGAGGGAAGATCACACCTCCAATGCTGCCACCGGATAAAGCAAGACCAGTTGCTGCTCCCCGTCGACGATTGAAGAAGTGCCCTATGCTAGCAACAGGAACGATGAAGATGAACGATGTTCCAATCCCGCCTAGAAGACCTATCACCACGAGAAAGTGCCAGTACTGAGTACAAAAGCCGATCAGTACAAGCGTAACCACCAGTAAAGTAGATCCAATCCACATTAACAGCTTCGGGCCTTTGATATCAAATATGGGGCCGATTTGGATCCCGCAGAAGAAGACTAGGAAGTTGTAGAGGCCAAAGATCCAGCCAATTTTGCCTTCGCTGACTTCGTAGAGTTGGTGTGTTGATATCCATGCTTGGTATATTCCGATACTATTCATGAGACCGAGTCCTCCCATAATAGCGCTGAAGCTACCCAGGACAACTAGGTTGGCTCGCAGGCCACCTTCTGGGTAGACCGTCGGCTCGGTTTTCGGTTCGTGGTGCATTAGACAAATTGTGATAAAAAGTGTAAAATTGAATGAAGATTTAATATGCAAGACTATGTGCATGTCCCAGCAGAGATTTCCAGGTGATCTTTATAGCCAACTTGTTGTGAAAATTTTCATCGCTGTATGAAGTACCGATATATACTTCCAACGTTCCCGAGATCTCGGCGAATGCGAGTGCTTGTCGAATCCAGATGCCGCACCAGCCGAGGGCAAAGTAGCGAATAATTAGGCGTTTTCTGCTCACGGAATCGCCTCTGATTGCATCTTTTTCGTAAAAATTTTCACTGCACCCACTCTACCCAGAAGCGCATTGCAGATGGCCAGGTTGGTGGTTCGCCGACCGGCCGCTCGGCGAAGTCATGTGACGTTTGCGGCAAACAACTGTGATACTTCGAGACCCTGTTGTGTACACGGGTCAATTTCCCATCCTAACCTCGGGAGTTGTTGATGGAGATATCCGTATTGGAGGTCTCCGCCTTTGCCTATATATAGCTAGCTCTCCAGGCTCCGCAGCTTCTCTTCTCCATCATTCATCATTCATCATCATCAAAATTGATTGATCCATCTCCCAACGGAAGATGCCATTAATATCCACGCCTTTCAGAGCGTGATTTTGGGAGATCTGCCAGAGCTGACCAGCAAAAGTCTTTGAGTTCTTTGGCTGTACTACTACCATCAAATCAGGACTAACCTCCCAAAGACGCTACATGCCCGGTGCCCAAGCAAAGGATGTGGTGAAGTCAAAGCCTTCTCCGCGCGCTGGATGAGCCCCCGCGAGCCTTGCAACCTCGTTAAAAATGCAGCTCCTGCAGAAAAATCCCAGGTCATCATACTATCATTGATCCTGAAGTTAAGGGCACAATCACTGAGCCGGCCTCGCATGACACAGTGCAACGTTTCAAAGAGATAGGTTGTGATCTGGCAGATTGGCCTGTGAGACAAGATATCATCTTCTGCATAGGACTCAGCTATCACGACAGATTTGAGCACCTCAAAAAAGGCGAAAGACCCTTATATACTTCAACCCAAGGACACGTCTTGTGCACCTCCACCAAGACGGAAAAGGAAAAAGGGTCCCAAAAATGGTGTTGAAAGGCCGCCTCCAAGAACTCAGTCTCGAGATATGAGTCAAGCCAATATTCTACATGTGAAATTGAGATGAATTGAAACTGAGAGGAATCAAAGAGCTCTGACTTTCAGAACAACCTCATTATTATCAAGTATGCGCAGAACTACTGTCCATCGAATGACTAGACTAGATGGCCGCCACAAAACTTGGCAATTTAAGGCAAAGCCATGTAAACTCACCATCTAGAATTTTGCCCTAGATAGATAGTAGCACGGAATTATAGAATTGGTACATAAGCTGTTGGGTTCTGGTACATACTATGACATTGTGCAATCGGCGTGGGCATCCTAGCATTTGTAGTACATGACTACACCTACGTCAAAAATAGTATCCGAAACGGAATGAATGTAATGACTATCTAGGAGTCCGGCGAAGAGCTACAGGCTCACAGAAAGAAATGACATACAAGAACAGGACGAAAGTCCGGATGGTATACAAGACGAAAGAAAAAAACCGGTCAACGCTGCCGAACCAAGTCCCATATGCTGCCAGGATCGTATTCCAAGACGCCGGCCGTATTCCAGAATGAGTAATTAAGCGAACCTGCGCTTAGAAGGGCTGTTAAGGTGTGCTTCGCGATCGCGGCTGCGATCGGTAACGAAGCTAGATGTGGGTCTGTTTGCGAGTAATAATTGATCAGGGCTGTCGAAGGCTTCATCCATTGAGGGCTGGCGCCTTCGGTCAGCGCCACGACGGTCGTATTGTGGTGTTTGAGGTTGGGGGTTTTGAGAGAACATGTTGCGGTAGTCCGGCTGTTGCGGTTGGTGGTTTTGGTGGTAATAGCTATCTTGGAAGTGTTGCTGATGACGATCCTCATGGCGGTTTCTGAAAGACTGGAATGACCAGTTGCTGCCGATGGATACGGTCAAGATAGTAAGGAGGACCATAATCTGTGATTGAAGTTAGCAGGATACTTGGATAAGACATCATGCCACCTACAATTGTCTTCCAGCTGATGGCATCGGTAAATGTGTTAATGATTGTCGCCATGGTCTTTGCAGATACCCTGGCGCGGGCAACTTTATGCGGGTCCTGCTGCATGCACCGAGACCATTCCTTACAGACTTCATATAATGCGGGAGGAAGCGGATCTGTGTCGCAGGTGTTCTGTTTGTAGTTTTTCCCGCATTCAGACATCGAGGCAATGACATCGCTCGTGATGTCATTAGCTGCCAAGTCGACTTCGTTGCGAATGGCGGAAACAAACGCAAATATAGTCGAAACCGCCAGTGAGAATAAAATTACGTTGACCACCAGCTGAGCATACCATGATAAAATGGTCGGGAGCCTGGGGTGTTCGTCCAAATATGAGAAGAACTCGCTGACAAGACTCCTGCTTGGTGGTTCCGATTCGCGTCTCCCTGTGTGTCTGTCCATAGTGCTCACCTGGTTTTCCTCTTCACCAGGCTCCTCGAGTCCTAGGCTCCGGATAATATGTCTATTCCTCCTCTTTTCAATCCGCTGTCCAGCTTTGTGCGAGTACTTCTTTGAATTTTGTTTTCTATTCGTGGACACGCCACGTCCCGGACTCGAGGGGGGCTTTGAAAACATGCTGAATAAAGAGCTCCGTCGGTCAAAGCTGTCGTGATTATCGGGGGTATCTGGGGTCTCGTCATGATCGGACGCTGGGCTTGGCGGGCCAGAGGAGAAGTCGATGTCGACTTTCTGCGGTGTTGTAAACCCAGGCTGGCCAAAGACCGGCGGTCGAGCTTTTGTCTCGGGGATGTTTGAGAAGAACCACGGCTGATTATTTGGTTTCTGGAGGGAGGGAGCGGTCTTTGTTGGGGAGTCGAATGCGCTATGTGTTCCTGTCGGAAGGGGTCAGTCAAGTCTCTGCGAATTGTGCGGCCTACTTACGTTTCAAGCCATGGACATGTGTAAATGGAGAAGTGGCATCCATTGGCCTATTCTCCCATACGAAGTCCATAGGACTCTCCGCTGTGCGTGCCTCCATGTTGTGAGGATGGGGGGGGGGGTTGCGGGACGGCGGAGTTGGGAAGTTTTTGTTTGGGTAAACAGATGCCGGAGCAACCCGCTCGGCAGAACGATAAGCACTGCTCCACGGCGATCGGCGCTAATCATGGGGCTCTACGGGGGGTTTCCTGCCAAACTGGCCATTGCTTATTTTGTTTCCATTGTTCTATTTTATCTTTGGGGATTGCTTCGTCTGGAAACAGTCGATACAAGAGGCTGATGCACTCATGTACCTATCCGCGCGACGCGTTCGAGTCAAGGAAACTGCCGTCGAGGAACAAAGAAGCATAGTTCACAGGTATAGTTAGATTCAATGTAGGGTAAATTTATCACAGCCGGGCGCCAGCACCGTGACCATGAACAACACTCGCAATATATGTCCACCGTTTACTCGTCCATCTGCCACTGGTACTCCAACGTCTCAATCCGGTCCTTCTTATTCCTAGCCGTAAACCACTCCTTCTCAAACCCAGTAGCTCGATCAACCCCATCCCACCGATGCCCAGGCCGAATCCCATACCGATTAGGCTGGAATGATCCCTTATACAACGGCTTCCCAGAAACACCAGTCTTCGGCGCCTTTTTCTCCGTCAAAAATGCCGCCGCGGGGTCATTCCACCGCTCCACCTCCTTCATCTCATCGTTGATACCCTCGTCGTCAATCCCCCGAGCAACAGGCATAGACTTAATCTCTTGTAACTCCTTCCGCCTATCTTCGCGCTCCTGCCGCTGTACATCGCCGAGTAGACTCTCCTTCGCGCGTTCCTCGGCCTTACGCTTCTCTTCCTCCGCACGCCGCGCTTCGGCGCGCTTCATCGCGACGTTAATAATCCGCCCAGACGCATCTCGGTAGATAGTCTCCTGCTGCTGGGCGTTCGTAGAACTAGGATTCTTAAACAGTGCCTCCTCGGCCTTCTTCTGCCGCTCTTGCGCTTTCACCATTGCGGCTGTCTGAGCAGCTGTCTGTAGACCCCCTCGTGCGCCGGACTCCATTCGCGGGCCCTCTGTGTCGTCGATCATGGGCGCGTCGTCGTCTTCTGTAGCTTGTTGCGCTGCGCGTTCGGCGGCTGCTGAGGCTAGGATCGCGTCGGCGGCGGCTTGTTCGCTCTCTGCTGGGCCGCCGACAGTCGTCCAGTTTGACTTCTTTGCTCGGCGGAACTCGGACGTGCTCGCTGAGGTATCGATGGAGGGGCCATCTTCGTTATCGCGGACGGCTGCTGAGGTGTTTCGGAGGTCTGGAGGGTCGTCGTCGGCGATTGTTAGGCCGGCGTCGGTTGTGTCTGTGGCTTTGGCCTTCCTGCGCTTCTTCTTGGGCCGCTCAGGGGCTGGGTCGGCATTGAGGTAGTTTTTGGCGAGGTAATCTGCCAGCGAGCCGGGCATTTTGGCGTGATGGTCTTCCGGTTGGCGACGATTCAGTTCGGCGATTTGAGCTTTGGTGGTTCTTATCGATAACGGAATATTGTTTCTCCGGGCTGTATGCAGCTTAGCCGCCTTTCTGCCTTGTTGCCTGTATTTGTCAGAGGGAGTGACTAACTGCTTGGTTTGTTGTCTTTCAGTTGGTCTGTTTGATCAAGCGAAATGCCTCGATCAGAGGGGGCCGAGGCTTGGGCTACTGCAGTCTACTCTGCTATTCAGGAGATTCCTTATGGCAAGGTCACGACCTACGGGCATGTCGCCCGACTTCTAGGGGAGCGTGAGTAGTACTGCGGTATAGAGATATAGTGCTGACATTAACAAAGCCCAACGACCGCGTCAAGTTGGCGTTTGTCTCAAATCCATTCCAAGTGTGGAGTCTGGTTCGCATTTCAATTCTGACACCGTGCCCTGGCAGCGGGTTATTAATGCCAAAGGCATGATTTCACACCGGTACACCCTCCCTGTTCTTCATGATTACAGTATATCCCTATCAAACATTTTACTGTGCAAGTGAATCCTAACTTCTGCAGTGGTCCCGGAAGTGCTCAGCGACAGGCTGACCGCCTGGTGGAAGAAGGGGTGGATGTCACCACGGACAGCATGGGGGAAATGTATATTAATTTCACAACTTATGGGTGGTTTCCAAAGAGACTCCCTAGCGAAGAAGGTCAAGTGGATAGTCAAGATGACTCGGAAGATGATGATTGATTTAGAGAATATCCAACTATCAATTTCGAGCATGCATGGGCACTACGGGTTCTTACTTCAGTTCAACATACAGCTAGTTTAGGTAACTTGTAGTGGCATATCTGCTGATTCGTATTTGGTAAAGCAACAAATCCGACCATCATGATTCATTTAATCTAAAACATTTCGAATAAGGCAGTGAAAGACACTAATCAATTGCATCGCCAAGCCGAATCCAGTCGTTGGTGATGACCATAGGATGAACTCTGCCCAACATCGCCTGCGCGATTAGACAGAGTCCATCAGAGGTCAAAGGTAGTTGTGCACGGAGATTCTATCGGGGTACTGAGCCATGGAAAGAAGATAGAAGGGGAGTAGAGAAGGGGGTTCAGGGCATGGAAACGAGCTACCAAGGCCCTGCAGGAAGATATAGGAAAGCATAGTGAACATGGATCAAACCAGTATAAATCCCGTAGACTGGCAGAAAAGATCGTTAAGGCTCACGCGTAGACCGCTAGCGGGAAAGCAAGACATGAGAAGCGGATCCCGTCCAGGGCATCCGAGTCCTTTCGAGGAACAATAGAAAAAGGTAAAGTTGGGAACTAAGAACGCCGAAAGACAAGCCAGGCTCTTATCGCCGCTTGACTTCCATTGACCATCCTTCGATCCCTTCGCCTTTTGTCCCTGGCTTGATGCCCAACTCGATACCATCCATCCCGGGTGTGTCGTTCATCCATTCGTGCGACGACATGCCACCGGCATTGGCGCGCTTCTCGGGCGACAGATCCAACATCGGCAAGAGGAACTCACTGATTCTCATGCCCTCATCAACAGAGTAGTGGTACTTTTCCCGCAGGACGTCGGGCAGGGCCCAGTGTCGAAGACGGTGAATGTTGCGCAACTCTCCCTTGCGATTGAAAATATCTGCAGACCATTTGCCAGACATCGTCATCGACTTGGGGAACGCCCCCAGAAGTTCAATAATTTGTGCGATATGATCATCGTCCTTGCCGTACTTAGTACCAGATTGCGGGTCGAACAGGTAATCTCCAGTGATGAGTTCGAACACCTGGTTGGTCAGTAAAGATGCAAAGGGCGTATATGCAAGAAAGCTTACCATGCAAGCCATACTCCACACATCAGTGCTAGCACCCCACTTTGCTCCCAAAATAACCTCGGGAGATCGATATTGCCTGGTCTGGATATCGTTGGTGAAATGGTGACCCACCCAGCAAGCATTACCCAGATCGGCGATCTTGACTGAAATAATGCTGGCGTCGATCTCCTCTTCGACGGATTTGGTCGATGAAGAGCCTTTGTCGAGAGAAATTCCAGAAACCTCTCTCTCCAGGAGATCACTGCTATAGTTAGCCTCGGCTCTAACTCATGCTGCGCGGAAACCTACGCTGTCTTTTCTCGCTGCTTCTGGTTGCTGTCTTCGTCCTCTGGGATCCCGAGCTTCTCTTTCATCGACGGATTCTCTGCGATGGGCGGTGCTAAAAATAAGGTCAGTATGGTTCGACAAGACCTCGGCTGTTCTGCATACTTGATTCATTGACCATCTGGTTCAGGCTGCTGTGTGAGTTTGAAGAGCTGTGCTTGAAGTCGAGACTGCTGAAGCTTGTATTGAGCGGACTAGGCAATGGCTGGCTGCCTGTGATGAGAGTGCGTCTCCGCCTCCGACCATTGCGATTGTCTTCTTTGTTTTCCTTTTTCGCTTCCTCTTGTTGCACATGCGCCTTCACAATCTGCTCCACGTCTCCAATCTCGATCAGCACGTTCTCTGGTTTTAAATCAGTGTGGATGATGCCACATTCGCGATGCATATAGTCCAGGCCGAGTAAAACCTGCTTTGTGATCTGTTTGACGAGTGGCATGGGGATTCCACGATGGTTCCAGCGCTTGATGAGACCGAGCAGATTCTCGCCCAAAACCTCGAATACCATGCAGACGTGGACACCATTCGGGCCCTTGTGCTCGAAGGAGTCCAGCAGACTCACGACGTGCTTGCGCCCGGGGTGTGAAGGCTTGGCTTGCACGATGCGATTGAGAAGCTTGATCTCGTCGATCGCAGTCTCGGTGTAATGAGCCGCTGAGCGCACGACTTTCAGCGCAACGTGCTTGCCGGAGTTTGTGTCTCGGGAGAGCCAGACAGTCGAGAAGTGGCCCCACCCAAGCTTGCGAACGACGACGTATCGACCATTGTTGTATGTCTCGCCGACGGCGACTGGGTGATAGCCGCCCTTGCAGTAATCTTCGGAGTCTTCTTCTTCTGCGGTGGCTTCAACTTCTTCTGCGGACGAGGAGGATGGCGACCGTGAGGCGGCAGCTCCGGCGGCTTTGGGGTTTGCGGGCGCGGCGCCACTACTTCAGAAGAATGCAATCAGCTTGGGCATCGGGAAAGATGTCAGGTAGATACCGGGAGGTAACAGTGCACACAGGGGAGTCAACACGCCGGAGCATTTATCGCTCCGGGGCTGAGCGACCAAAAAACACAAGGAGAAAGAGGCAGAAGTCTTGACGTACGATTCAGTGGGATCTGCCGGATTGGCATCGTTAGTGACGATGGGCTTGAGATCGGTTCCCTTCCTCCTCTTCTTGCCGCCGTTGCCATTGGCAGCAGAGGCAGCGACGCTAGCCATCTGTTTTCCCTTGTTCAACACAGCCTGCTTGAGATCGACACCATCCATGGTGATGAGGCAATGATGTTGAAAGGGCGGGGCAGATGTTTTGGCGGGAAGGAGAAAAGCGTGAGAGGGCGGTGCGGAGGGGCCACCCGCGAGATTCAGTTGGGCAACGACTTCACAAGTGCGCGCTGCTCATCGATGGCTCGAGTGCTGGGGAGAAAATCTGGATGCTGCAGAGGCCCAAAATGAGCGCCCGTAGTGCGACGAGTTTGCGATGGCTGGGAGTGGGTGATTGGGCGCGACCAGGCGGGGACACGGCGGCTATGGGTCGCAGATCGCGTATACTAATCTCAAATCGAGGCGAGACTCGTACCAGATTCAAAAGTCGAAGATCGAAAAGTGCTCTGAGATGGTGAGGAAGATGCGAGGGCAGACGTGGGATTCCGCAAGCAGCCACTGCAACGGAAGTGGCAAAACGTGACGGATGGAGCAACGGGTAAATAGTCGAGATCCAAGCGATCGCCGAGGTCGTCGAGTCGAAGGAGGTCAAGGATGCTGCTTGTTTCTTCTTGAGGGCCCCGCAATCTGCGCGCTATGAGGCTATACCTGAGGTCTATGCGTGAAGTCTCTACTTGGGGGGGGGGGGGTGGGGTTTCGTGTGATTCTAATGTATCCGCGACACGATTATGGGTTTGACATGGAGGCTTTTGATATATCATTTCTTCCAGAATCTACGGAGGGATTATTGCGCATTTACAAGTACTTGAGTAATCTCCGATCGTCCCCGCTTATCGATCCGCTTTAAAGTAGAGACGATATCGGGACGATGAGGCTTCCGAGATTATCACAAGCCACTTTAGAAGTAGTCATGATGCTACCAAGGTCCAAAGGTTGCTCCAGTACTGCAAAGTTCTGGTCGATTCTGCGATCGCTGAAATAATAGTCGAGTGCAATTTGCCATGCCCAAGTATGGAGTATTTTAGCGATTGAATCTGGCGCATATCTGATAAGCCTCAACTACAAGTAGTCTATGCACGATCCCTAGCTTACCTGGGTAGAGACCTCCGAGGTTCAACCTTGGAATTTGACCTAGGTAGACTTAGAGCATAACCTTCGGACAGTACATGTTTACCCTCCCTATAATATCGCGATCTTATAGCCTATAGTCATGTTCCTGCAGAAGCATATCCATTCTACGGATGCTGCTTGTATATGTGATTTATTAGCTTCTAAGTTTGCGACACTGTTGGAGTCTAGTCACTACTAAGTCTACCCTGAATATCCTCTTGCTAGTTTCCATAGACACCTTGGGCACTGCAATTACCAGGTGGACGTACCTTTGTCGCTTCGTCATACAGCGACAGCTCCAACTCCACTCCTTTTACCGTACCTGCTTGGGGCAATTGTTATTGTTGCGCAGCCTTCGAGTCTTCATCCAGTCTGCAGATCCTCCTTCATTACGCTTGTAACCTTGGACGTCCATGATACAATTCAATATCTTGAAAGACTCAGCGATCGGCATACATCGGCCCAACACGTGCGGAGCTCCCCGCTCAAGCTGCGGATCGGGCCTGCGAACACCTTCAAACTTCTTCAACTCTCAGGACTCGAGGGGAAGCCGTGCTGTTTCAGCATGTCCAGTCCTTTCCACCGGCGTCCGATCTCGGACTACTTTATCTCCTCCCCGCTAGTCGCTCTTCTTTATCCGCTGCACCAGCTCCTACTCCGACTCCGCGGACCACCTCGACTGCCGCCGCCAGACGCACGCCCCATCCGCGTCGTTTGTATCTCAGACACACATACCCTCGAGTGGCCCGACGTGCCCGACGGTGACCTCCTCATACACGCCGGCGACCTGGCCAACGATGGCTCCGTGCGCGAGATCCAGGCCGCCGTGAACTGGCTGCGCTCCCTCCCGCACAAGCACAAGGTCGTCATTGGCGGCAACCATGATGGCTACTTCGACACTCGATCGCGTTTAGAGGAAGACCGCGACGACCACAGCACAAATGGCTCCTTCGCGACTGTCTCAGCTTCTACCGCATCCATTCGCTCGGTCGACCTGAACGGCTCCCGCATCGACTGGGGCGACATCCACTACCTCCAACACTCTGCCGTGACGCTCGACTTCAGCCCTGCCCCTCAGACTGCTACCCCTTCACAAACAACGCCATTGTTACCCGCGCAACCTCGCTCGTTAAAGATATACGGCGCTCCTCAAATTCCCGCTATCGTCCCCTTAGGACCCGAACACGCCTTCACATACCCTCCCCGCTCCGACGCTTGGTCTGGCACCGTGCCCCAGGATGCAGACATCCTAGTCACTCACACACCGCCCCAGTCACACCTCGATCTCTCGCCAGTATACTCAACCGGATGCCCCCATCTCCTCGCCGAATCATGGCGTGTCCGCCCCTTGCTCCACGTCTTCGGCCATATCCACGAGTCCGCAGGCCAAGAACCCGTCTTCTGGGATGATGCCCAGCGCGCCTGGGAGCGTCTCTGTAACACACGCCGACAGCGAGCACAGCTCAGCAGGTTCTATGCCCTGGCTGGCTTCTTCAGAGACCTCTTCGATCCGTCTGGATGGGCCGATGCCGCCCGCGTCATTATCTACGGGATCCTAGGAGTTGTCTGGGCTCGTATCTGGGGCGGCGAGAGCTCTGATGGCGGCTGGATGGTAAATGCTGCTTGCATGTATCGCGGCTCTGGGAAACTCGGAAACCCGCCGCAGGTGTTTGTGCTGTGATTCGGTTCTTCATTGCGGGCGTTTTGGTTGGGCATGCATGGTCATTCGTTTGGTTCTGACGTCTTAAATGGGTTGATCTCCATGTACATAATCGGAGAGATGAACACCTCGCTACTTTGCTGGGCTCTGCATGGGCGTCTCATACGGGAAAGATGCTTTAAGTGTTCCACGGCAGCTTATTACTAAAACAATTCGACGGTTTCACAAAATCATTTCTGTGAGAGGATGATTTTCATGGACACATGACGATAATATATGGCGCACGCGTATTTCGCCTCGTACGGTTGAACATAAGGGTGATTAGAGACAGGTGATAAAGTGGTGGCATTTGAGAATTCGTGATCGGGTTGTAGATCTTGAGAGAAATGCAGTTGTTAGAATGGCTTGGCCGATATGGTGATATCCATTATTAAATCCGCGGATCTAGGCCGAGGCGTGAGCTGTGACATTACCTAGGGGGCCATAGTGGAAGCTCCCTGAGGTGCAGTGGACGAGAGATTATGGGACACACTTAAGCAGACCACAGGCTTAAACGAGTCGAGGTCTTAGCACGTGGCTAATTTGAACTTACTCGGTAGTTGTTTACATTCCAAAAGCACATATGAAGCCATTCGGATTATGATACGCCTGAGGGCTCAAAGTATTCGTGTCAGAAGAACCGTCGCAGCGATGATCGCGAACAAAAACCTCTTTGATGATTGTTTCGTATAATAAACACCCTGAAACAAGCACCCCCAAACACCCCCGTGTACAGAGTATGTCAATAAGTATGAGACCTCACTGGTGACACGTCAAAGAGGAAAGCCGGGCTCGAACATTATTGTATTCTGAAAGACTGACGGCTCTGCGACCTTGAATGTTTTATCCGCTCAGGAATGCAAAGAGATGATTCCTTTTGCATCTAAAAAATGATCGTACAGGAAGAATCGGCTCTCCGTCATGTATCTTTGAGAATTCTTCCACCAGGAGAGCACACTCTTTCATTGCCCTTCCCCTGGCTAGGCGGGCTCCAAAGACCTCAAAATTGCATGTATTGATCTGGGATGGGGAGGAATGTCTACATATATGACTCCAATCCGCGCTTAATCTTGAACTATCGAATCAGGGATCACCCACCGTGAGTTAAACTACAGTAAGTCCGATGATTTTTCGCTATCTTATTTCCAAGCATAGAGCCCTATGGTCATTTCCGTTCATATTTCTGGATTCTAACAGATACGAAAAGCAGAAAGCTTCCTCGATAAACATATCAACTAGTCATGTCTGTAATGAATTTACCGTATGTGGTTTGGGACAACTGGACAGAGCTTGCCATTACAGACGTGGACGCCTTGCATTTGGTTGCGGTTGCCTGGGGAGGTGCATTTGGGGCATCAGCGAGAGCCTTGGTTCAGGCTTCACTGACACAGGCGAAGCTTAATCGGCTCAGCAGAAAATTTGCTTCCCATTATCGCAATTCGATTGATTTGGCAATTGGTGCAAGTATAGGTGGTGCCACTTTCCCTGTAATCGGATTAGTTTATCCGCCCCCTTCCGATTACGAGACGCACTGTACAGCAGTATGCTCGAAATGTTTTGGCTTTCTAATACATTATGGAATTATTTCATCTCGAGGCTGGTATAACGTTGGCTTAAGTTATTTTATGAATGCTGGCCTTCACAAGAGCAGAGATCTCCAGTTTTTGATGATCCAGCGATACCCGGCCCTTACATTGATGAACCGGATTGGTTTACGATATGTCAGTGGTAAGTGGGCATCAAAAGACATTGAAAACATGTGTATGTTTGCTGATAGAATCCAGATGTTAACGCGCTGGGCAACGTGGCTTATGATGAACGATTGGTAAGGGCTTTCGTGGATAAAATTTACAAAATGAAACTCTATTCGAATTGGAGCACATGGATAGATCCTTGTGAAATACTTGAAATGGCTCCATGGATAGATCTGGCCCTTGCTAAAAAGTTTCTCAGTAAGTCTTTCATCCTTGGCAATCTTGGCATCACTTCGAATAGTAGCTCTCTAACATGAAATCTAATTAGCACGGAATATCAACATAGGCGAAGGAGCTGAGGAACACTATCTTGACCCTGCCATCGGAGGGATGTGGCAAGCTCTTATAATCCATAAAAACCCTGCTCGCCTCGCTTTGTTCGAGCTCATGCGTGCAAATCCAATCCCCCCGACTCCCGGAAATGTCGGTACAAGGAATTCGATTCACTTACTTGCCGAGATAGGATGGGATGGAGGATTCTGGCACCCATGGGCAACAGCCATCAAGTTTGGAGACCAAGTCGCTGCTAAATGGTTCTACCAATGCCCAGATGTTGATCCAACGAGAATATGCAACACGGCCCGCATTCCTGTGGGGATACAAGTTCCGCATTTGTGTCCAGAATGGCGAGCCGCCACGAATTGGAAATTCATTGGATATGCCGCCACGCTGAAAATCACAAAGGAGAACGCCGAGATGTTGCACGACTGGCTTATAAGGTCGAGGAGTCCACTTACTCAGAAAGTTCTTGCCGCAGCGCCTCAAGACCGAGCGAAGACTTTCAAAATGATCCTTGATTTGTTGGAGAGAATAATCAAAACGTCTGTAAACCAGCGTCATAGCATAGAGCTTCCAACCTCGGGCATCAGAAGACCGTCCTGGGCCCGGGTACAAAAGGAGTTACAGGATCGGACTATTAGCATGGTCAAGGATGTCCAGGAAAACATCGTGCATCTTGATGCTGCAGATCCGACTGACCACTCAGTCATCCATAACACCATTTTCGACTGTCCCGAATATCACGAGTGGGTTAAAATTATGGAGGAGAGTGGCATGGATGATATAGGTCCAATCATAAGGGTCTTGAAAAAGACCTATAACACGCTACCTCAAAGAAGAAAAAGGGCAGGGGGAAGATAAACTGTTCTTGGATGTAACACTCGTAGAATATGGATGCAACTCAATTGCATCTCATTCCAAGGTTGGAAACGACTACAGACTGACAGCATGATGGAATCTTATCTTTCTATACTTTGATATATCTTCAGATTATCCCTACTGTGATTTCCTTCATCTTCTCATAAAAAGCACTGGGCTGTGTTGAGGCAAATGGCTAAATTCAAGTTTTTGTATTTAACTCATGAAAGTCAAATTCTCTCCCTGGTAGCCGATATAGTTTTAAGTTAGATAAACCGACAAGAAATTAATTGAACAGATTCCTCTTGAATACTAACCCCCGTGTTTCTCACAGTATGACCACATGAGCCCAGCTCGGAATGCCCCGCGCTGTTTCCTGAATGGCCAGTGCCCTAGACTGCTGCAAATGTCATAACGGAGGATCCCGGCCACGAGATCGAAAATGGAGTAATTAATATAATATTTAATTAAGAGACCCGACAAGATCTTCTACTGCAGACATGACGGAGACTATTCAAGACCCGATCCCCGCACGTCTCACCCCGCAGAGCCGCTCCAGGCAAGTCTGTTCGGTCCAAACATGACACGCCCAAGGTCTTTCTCGCCCAAAACATGGTCCACTTCAATTTATGCACTAAGCTTACCGGGGCTGAAAAGCAAAGTTTCTGTGTGATAATCTTTTCCGGCCAATTCTGACTCCGAGAACTGAGTTCGTGGCTTGCGGGTATGCCGATCCTCCGTTCAGCCGCAACGATCTGCGAAACCAAGAATTGCGATTTTGAGCTGGACCAGATTTCATCACGTCGTATACACTCCAATCGCGTTGCATAGACTTGTTGCATAGCCTTGTAGACAAGTATTACCGGCGCTTAATGGGCCGGGGTGCGGGGTTCTCTATGACCGACGGCGCTTAAGCCGCAATCTCGCGGTCGCGAATAATACCAGGTTCGACCTTGTGAAACTACGCAGAATATCTGTCAAGGAATACCAATTCGACACGATTGAGAGTCTGCTGATATGCTGTGGAGTGGTGATAGCCGTCAGTTCCGTACCATGGATGACGTTGCGGGATCGCCCAAGTGGAGCTGGTCACATCGCCATGCAAATCTTGTTTTGCGCTTGGTCAACGTCATTTCTGGATGCATCGCCTCATGGTGTGAACTATTCGCAAAGACAGCGGACGAAGTACTTTGATATACATTGTACTTGGGCCAAAAGCGTCGTTGCCACGAATCTCTAAACTCTTGTTTGTTGTGCACGATGCCGAAAGTTAGGGCTCCGGTCGCACGTTCATCGTCATTAAAGAGTGAACATCAAAATCAGCGACGCGCAAGCCTCGGAGCCTCGCAGCCTCACACCTGGGCAGCTGCTTGCTCCAATCTTCCAGCGCCGGATTCTGTTTAGCTCCGAATCCCTTTCTGACCCCTCGAATTGCTTTTTCCCAGCTGTTGTGTTGCAGCGCATCGCATTGCAGAAGGGTTGCCCCCGGGTTTAGCCCCTGTATCCCCAACTTTGCCCCAAATATGGGGTCAATGATCGGGAGCTATCGATTCCAAAGTTCATTAGCTGAGGCTCGTGGATAGATCGCCATGCCCTTGTCAAAACAGCGCAATCGAGATGTGCACGCGCGTCTCGTGTCCTTTCATAGGAGGTCCAATAATGCCGCAAACGTGCATCGAGGCCAATGATTCTGTTTGCTAATAGAATCAGGCCCCATGGCGTTGCATGATCACAGACCAGGGGTTTGGCTACGATCCTTTCTTCAGGGAGGACTGGTCTTTGTGATTGAGTGTCCCGACGACGCGAACCCGGGATGGATGAGCCCTGGACGGCCCATCCCTGGGGAGAGGTGCCGCTGGTTCATCTAAACAATAAAACTTAATGTAACAAAGAAAGTCAAATGCACCGTAGAACAACCGGAGAAGCCATGGTTATTGTCTCAATTTTCAGACAGCTCGGCTGCTCCAATGAAACACGGGAAAAGTGTGTGCATGATGCAGTACAACAACATTAGCTTTCCGACTCCTTCTGAGACTTAGGCATCACAATAGCTGCCTGAATAGCCCAGGCCCATGGGGAAAGCCTACCGTCTTGGGGTTAACGGCCAAAAGACGCAAGGCGCACGGCCAGCCTGGCCTCGGTGCAGTTGCACTTTTCGCATTCCCTGCATAACTGATTCGAAGGGATGACGATCTAGTGGGTCGAGAAACTCCACTGATCCGCTTGGCTAGTTCGCGCCCGGTGCATTCTTGCATCATCCCTCCACCGCATCCACTTGTTCTACGGCTTCTTCGCTCCTTCGGGACATACGGTGACGGCTTCCCGAAGACATGCCGAGTGTCCCCTCCTGCCCCTCTTTGATGGCTGCATGTTCTTGGCAGCGCGATAAGATGCTTGAGGTGGGCTACTTCTTATGCGGCATATTTTGATGCAACTTGATTTGCTGTTTCATGCGAGAGGGTCAATGTACAATTTCGATACCAGCGGCGTACAAACGTATTGTGCTGCTGCGTGGAGAACGGCACATCGCCGAGCGGATGGCAACATCTTCGAGGACTTTTGCGACTGATATGTGTACAATGGGACCGTTGCAAGAGGACTGCTTCATTAGGAAAGCCGCTCGAAGCTTCAGTATGTTCCTGCAGATTGGATATCCCTTGCTTAGCAAGGCTTGACACCCCTTGTGACTACCGGGATGTGTACCGATCTCATCGGTGCAGTTTGCAGCCAGCTGTTGGTTTGTGCTTATGCCCACACTTGGACCAATACCGTCGATGTGCATAATTTGTAGAGGAAACGCGCTAGATGGCCACTAGGAAGGCGGACCACAATTCTTCAAGTTATGCCGGTCATGGTTGGCCACTCTGCAGGGCTGCACCCAATGAGCCACACAAGAGGCCAGCCATGGAGTCACAGAAGATTCCAATCATGCAAGTCGGCCATGCCGGTAACGAGTGCAACAATGGAAATCAGTTGCGATCGTACAAACAATGGCAGCCCGCCCTTGATCTCATCAGGGACACCCACTTCTGCAAAGGCCGGTGGGTCCTTGCAAATGCTTAATCGATCATTATTGACGCATCCGGGAGCTTGGCTCCATCACAGTGGACCTCATTCGGTGGACTGTGTAGTATAAGTGGGGCACAAGTAGCTTCGGCTGGCGCACTCGGCCCTTGTCTGCCTTGTGTCTGGTTCCCTCGTGTATTCGAGCGTATTGTCCTCCCTAGTTTGGGCGTTGAGACACTCCACGGGCGCGGAATATAGATGGGGTAATATATGCCCCACGATGAATGTCCTTGCCACTTTCGTAGATTGAGTTGACCCGGCCTGTCTCTTCAAATATCCCCGTCCCCCAGGTTGTCTAGCATTTTCTTCTTTTCCTCCGCAACTCTCCATTCCTCCCCTTGTTCCACCCAGGGTATTTTTGGCTACACGACCTTCTATCCCACGTGCTCGTCCTGGGATAGATAGGAGTATCTATCTGGACACGCACTTATCACCTCTTGGAACATTCCGATCCACTCGGATGCGCTGTAGAGAAAATATACTATAGCAGTTCGAACACCACCCACAATGCCTGACACATCATCCCCATCCTTTATCGGCATGTCCGGTAAGAAGCTGTCTCTGACAGTTTCCACCATCGCAACTATGGGCTTCCTTCTATTCGGTTACGACCAAGGTGTCATGTCTGGCATCATCGACGCTCCACAATTCACCGCCGTCTTCACAGCTCTCGAGGGGGACAATACCATGCAAGCTACCGTCACAGCCGTCTATGAAGTTGGCTGTTTGTTCGGTGCCATGTTCGCTCTTTTCGTGGGTGACTGGCTTGGTCGCCGCAAGATGGTCATTGCCGGTGCCGCCATCATGATCATCGGTGTCATTATCCAGGTGACTTCTTTTGTTGGCCATATCCCTCTATTGCAGTTCATCTTTGGCCGAGTCATCACTGGTATCGGCAACGGAATGAACACTTCTACTATTCCTACCTACCAGGCTGAGTGCTCCAAGACCAGTAACCGTGGTCTGTTGATCTGCATTGAGGGAGGTATCATCGCTATCGGTACAGCTATTGCTTACTGGATTGACTTTGGTGCTTCTTTCGGTCCTGACGACCTGACCTGGCGATTCCCCATTGCTTTCCAGATCTTCTTCGGTTTTATCATCGTCTTTGGCATGTACTACATGCCCGAGTCTCCACGTTACTTGATTTCTCGTGGAAAGATCCATGAGGGTGAATATGCTCTGGCTGCTCTGGCTGGCCTTGAGATCGACCACCCGGAGACTCAACTCCAGAAGCAGCTGGTCTTGGAATCTATCGAAGCGTACGTTGACCCCCTGATCAATATTGCTCTTCTATATGAGAGTAAAACTGACGTTTTCACAGTGCTGGTGCCGCCGAAGGTGCTGGATACTCCGACCTCTTCACTGGTGGCCGCACCCAACACTTCCGCCGTATGTTGGTCGGCTCGTCTTCCCAAATCGCCCAGCAGCTGTCTGGTTGCAATGCTGTCATCTACTACCTCCCTGTGCTTATGAAGCAGTCCCTCGGCATGGACCGTCTCATGTCGTTGATTATTGCCGGTGTGAACATGATCGTCTACGCCCTCTTCGCCACCTTCTCGTGGTTCTTCATTGAGAAGATCGGTCGTCGCAAACTGTTCATTGGTGGTATGAGTGGCCAGCTCGTTGCCATGATCATTGTCTTTGGCTGTCTGATCCCCGGCACTCCTGGTCCAGCCAACGGTGCCGTCTTCGGTTTCTTCCTCTACATGTCTTTCTTCGGCGCTACCATCTTGCCGCTGCCATGGCTGTACCCAGCTGAAATCTCGCCCACCCGTACTCGTGCTAAGGCCAATGCCCTCTCGACTTGCTCCAATTGGCTGTTCAACTTCACTGTTGTTATGATCACCCCTGTCATGATTGATAGCATCAGCTGGGGTACTTATCTGTTCTTCGCGGCGTGGAACGCCGTCTTCATCCCTATCATGTACTTCTTCTACCCCGAGACTGCCGGTCGCAGCTTGGAGGAGATCGATATTATCTTTGCCAAGGGTTACTGTGAGAACATCAGCTATGTCAAGGCTGCCCGTGAGCTGCCCAAGCTCACAGATGAGCAAGTCGAGCAGAAGGCTCTCGATTACGGCTTCGGAGCTGCTGGTGGTCACGATGAGGAGAAGGGCCAAGCTTCTGGTGGCTCTGACAATGAGATGCGGGAGAACACAGCCGGAAGCTCTTGAGATTTGACTGGATATTGAATGAATTTCCTTTTGTTCTGATGTTTCAGTGTGACGCATGCACTGGCTTGTTTGTGTTTTGAGTGCAACTAGGATTGAAATCCTCTATACCCGCTTTGCTATGATTTTGATGCCGAAGTCATTGACTATTATTGATGAATGGATTGATTTAGTTTGAATGGATAATAAGTTCATGGTTAATGCTATGTTTCGGTCCGTATCAGTAGTCAGCAATCACTAGACATTAGTGTCATTCTGTAGATCCGTAGTGATCAGCAGATGATGAGATTAATAAAGCTGTACCGAGTCTTCTAATGAAGTTCATGTTCCAGAGTTATCTCTGCTGTGAATGTCAAAACGCAAAAAAAAAAACTTTCTGTCATCGAGAGCTTGAAGGCACCTACTATAGGTATAGTTAGGACTTGCATGTGGCAAGTATACAACACGTACATGAACAGAACCTTGGATTATGACTGGAGCTTTTTAATCTTATTTGTTATCGTATTTAGCTTCATGTAACTCACTATGTGCTATAGATTAGTAGAAATACAGATCATCCGAGCTAAATCTCAATTCCTTTCGCTATACGCGACTGTTTACCCTACATCTGACAGGTAAGACAGGTGGAGACGAGGCTCTGGCCTGGATGACATAAGGACTGCTATCAAAGCTCCCAACAATCAATGTTAGAACAAGCCAAAGAACACCCCTGAACAACTCTGGGCTCCTTTATACCATGACTAACGCCTTGCCTGGGTTGAGTCAAAACGTGCAAGGGGGCTGAGATGGTCGTGATCAAACCGCGGTCGGCTGATCCCGCTTGGTCCCAAGGTTCGGCTGACCATGTTATGTTGTCCTGGTTTCAAGTTCTCCTGCGACTCTCTTCTTTCTTCCCCTGCGCGCCTCAAATACCATAGCCAGGTCTCCCTTGCAAAGTCCTGCCGGGCCATGCGAACACTTCCCGCTCCCCGCTTTAACCCCGCGCCATGAGTTCTTCCCTCGAAGCCAAGATCGTTGTGCTAGGCGGCCAGGGTCAGTGAGCAAACTCCAGATGAATACTCAGAGACTAATCCTTTTGATCGTAGGCGTCGGCAAGACCTCCCTCGTCCACCGCTATGTCCGCAACGAGTTCAACCCCGCCGTGATCACCTCCACCGTCGGCGCGTCCTTTGTCACCCAACGCGTTATCGACACCACCTCCGACACCACCGTTCGCCTCCAGATCTGGGATACTGCAGGCCAAGAGCGCTTCCGATCGATTTCACGGCTCTATTACCGCGGCGCCCATGCCTGCCTTCTCTGCTACGACATCACAGACGAGAACAGCTTCCAGGAAATGGCCGGTTGGCTGAGAGAACTGCGCAGGAACCTCGGCGGAGGCAATGGCGAGTCCGACCCGCTTGTTATTCATGTTGTCGGTACGAAATCGGATATCGTTGCTCTGGACCCGACAAAGAGGAAGGTTCCCTTTGAGCGAACCATCGCGTATGTCGCCGAGCAGCTGTATCCTACCCGTGCATCAACGCCGCCTCCTTCAGCGGGGATTGGGGCGATGGGACTAGGCTTTGGCTCGGGGCTCTTCGGTAGTAGTGCTACTGGGAGCGCGAGTGGAGGTAGCGCGGCGGGCGTGTCGCAGAGTGTTCTACAGAGCCCTGATAGTAAGCGCAGCTCTGCGTTTTGGGGGCAAGAGATCGGGTGGGATTGCTGTCATGAGATCAGCGCGAAAGATGGAGAGGGCATTGACGAGGTGTTCCGTGTTATTGCCCGGAAGCTTGTTGAGCAGCGAAATCGCCGCGATATGGATTCTGGGATGTCGATCAGTGGGACCCCCGGTGTGAGCGAGGGCCCAACGCCTATGACGCCTGGGACTTTGGATCCTAATGGAAGCTTCCGCTTGGGTTATGGGGACAAGCGGAGGAGCTGGCTGGGCCTTGCGACGCCTACTGTAGGTGAGGCGGAGGAAGTGCAGGTTATGCAGACGGCTCGACGACGCGGGAAGTGCTGCTGATTTTGATCTGGACTATTATTTGTTTGTTATGTCTGCTTTATACTGGTTGATATCCCTGGGTCTTCGGGTTCTTGCATTATGGTGTGGCGTTTGTCTGGTCTACGCCGTAATGGGTCGGCTTGTATTTATGTTTCATCTGCATTGTTGATTAGGAGCTTATAGTAAAGCTGATGCTCGTACCTGCATTTCCTATTGGCCTATACCTAGATGGCTCGAGTGCCGTAAATTTCTATCTGGCTAGTGCCTACATATTCTATTAGCGTCTTGGTCTTTCCCAAGGTTGATTTTCAATGTTGGTGAATTGGAACTCCATCCAAGATATGATATTCGATGGTGAACCGGCCCCTCGCCTGATTTTTTGTGACAACATGCTGATTTCAAATTCCCCTAGCGACCTCTACTGATCAAACCAAACATTTTGGATTATATGTATACGAAGGCATACATCGAACTCTTCACCAAGAGCAGCGTGGGAGCACAGGATCATAACTCTACCCACTATGGTATGCCTGAGCAGACTCATGAGCTAGTCAACCTAACTTGGGCCTTTGGGGATAGCAGACGTATATTTTGTCGCTTCCTCGTTTTGAAGCCAAAGACATCTTCTGTGACCCTGCCTAGGGCATCTACCAAGGTGCAGAATCCTTCTTTGAAGTTCTCATTTCAATTGCTCAGCTTGCTGAAAAGGTTCAATCTTACCGGATGAGCTCTCAATCAACTTATCATTCCGTTCGAAACAATTGCAAGTTATCACATTACTTTTGAATCATAAATTATCTGAGTGATTGGAAAACGAAAAAGCAAGAGGGTCGCACGTATTGAGGAAATTTCCACCTGTATCTGTTTTGACCAAATTTCTTCATTGAGGTATCCAGGCAACGGAACAAGGCAAAGCTTACGCCGTCATAATCTAGCAATGTAATGAATAGTATATTGCGCTTGAAAGCTCACCATACTACTACAGTGACTGCAGCTTACAACCTGCCTTTTCACTCTGTACATACTAGACCAGATACGGTTCAGAGGGTCCGAATAGCGATCGAGTGGGTCCGCATACACAACATGCAAAGGTAGTAGTTCAAGAACACCACAATCTACATGCTCCCATTACTACCAATCGCACCACTCCCAGGACTCTGGTGTTTTTCTCCGACACGGAAGTTAAATACACGCGATTACTAATATCGCAATCTACAGCCAGTTCCGGACCAGCAGAGTCATGCGTGGGGGAAACAGCTTACCGCTAATCGCCGCTCAAGCCCGGAGATTTAGCGCCAACAACGCCACCATTTGACATTCGCCAATCGTGATAAAATACGATCGAAAAGAAAACATCGTGATCAGCCAAAATATGATGAGTCGGCACTTGCTGCTCCGAGCGTTTGATTATTATGAACTGCGCATGCATAAGAGTGCAACCCCTGGAAGCCGCCACGAACTACCAGGGGGCCTGGTATACACCGGGTCTCTTTGAAAGAGATTAGCTGCAGCAATGACGCTGATAAGAGTCCAGTCACATCGGTTCAGCCGCTTCCCCTCTTTTGCGGCTGCTGGAGGCTGTGTCCACAAGAGCTCTTGCTCGACCTGGGTGGAGGCTGATCTCGGTCAATTAAGATGGGTTTGCCTTTCGAGAAGACGGCCTTCCTCGTCATCTGGGTTTCTGGCCTGTCTTCCAATACCATGTAGAGCTTTTCCGGGATAAGAATAGCCTGGAGGTTGCCTTCACATGCAGTGTTGGGCTGGCTGCGTCGACCTTCGTATTCGTGGCTGGTTTTATTCCATCGTTTCCCAATCCCCGGTCCTTTCTCCATCTTCTGTGCCCAGCGAGGCGCTTTACTTGCCAAACCTGCCCGATCGCTGCGTCTGACTCTCAGGCCCTCAAGAACCTTGGAAAGCGATCTGTAGCTTACGAGGCCCAAGGCTTACTCCGCTGCCAAGATGTCCGGCGTGGAGGTTATCGCTGTCGTTGCCTGCGTAGCAGCTGGTATGACTTCCCAAGCCTTTGACATGGTGTCATGCTAATGAGCAATGAATCTAGTTGTGTCGGCATATAGCGATGGAGCGAAGCTCTTCCACACTCTCAAGAAGAAGAGAGATCGCCGCCGCCAGTCCAATGAAACCATCGCGGCCGATCTCGAGTCCTCGCTGGCACGCGGCCAGACGGAGATACTAACCCACTGGAATGCACATACAGCACAGCTGGGGAAAAGGTACGAGATGGGCGATAGCATCTCCCGAGAACAGATGAAGGATATCGTCATCACTCTCCAGGGAATGCTACTCAGCCATCTCCGTGCATCGGTCGAGAACAACGCCAGCCTCGACATGATGGCCGTATTGCTAGCTTCGAATCATGGCCGCGCCCGGACAATTTCGGTTCTGCATGAGTTGTATGAACGTATTGCTCTGGATACTCCTGTTATCAGACCACTGCCGACAGGTCCTCCGACCATCGATCCGCGCTCTAGCCTTGCTTATCATATGCAATTTGTTGACACGAGGGACTCACAACGGAGCGCTGCTCCCAATGGCTGGCCGATACCCTCTGCGACTCGACGGGCGCCCCTTCCTGGGCGGGTCATTGGGGAGCCTCTCGCGTCGTCTCCGACTGATATTACTGGGTTCTCGGGGATGATGAGCGAGCCTTCCAGTCCCCCACGTCGGAGGTCATCGGGATTCGGTACACAGATGTCTGTGTGGTGGAGTTCTCGTTCTAGGAAGGGCAGCAAGTCGACTGCTGGGTCTTCTAACGAGGTTACCGAAGAAGCAGAAGTCGAAAACTCTGGACGTTTAGCTGTTACGCCTGAGGATCACGAAGAACCGAAGGCAGTCTCGAGACCTCGGTCAAAACCTCGGAGAATTAAACATCGCAGTATGGATGAAATAGACGTGATCAAGAGTGTTTACAACACCCAGCTCACGATTAATCCATGGGCAGACAGCGGGAGACCCGATTCGGGCGTTGGAGTCGACAGCGATACCGAGTCGGATGATAGTGCAGCGTATGAAATGGCTGAGGAGGGACCAAGTACTCGACCTGACCAAATGGTCTTTTCGACGGAGCCTTCGACGTCCCCGACATCATTAGAGCCGCCTCATTTACTATCTCCTACCTCGCGCTCTCCACCTGCTCCATCTATATTCTCGACTAACTCCCACGCATCCAGCACTTCAAATAACACCCTAGCTCCATCAGTCCCATATAGCATCGACGACAAAGCATACTGGCCGCCTCGGAAAGCAAACCATTTCTCTGGATTCTGCCAAGGCGCCTGGGGCCTGCGAGCTGGAACAAGTAATTTCAAGCTCCAGTACGAGCCTTTTGGGATATACGCCCACACCATGAGGTGGGGTTGTCCGTCATGCTTCTTCGGAATGCCGCTCGCTAGCCCTGTCACGAAGCGTAAAGACGCCTCTATCGATAGCTCTGTTCATCGCCACCCGGCCACGGGGATCAAGTACCGCTGGATGTTCTTGGCTAAGAGCCATATCCCGAAGAAGGATGGTGTTTCAAAGTCTATGGGCTTTGGCTGTGTGTTTTGCTGTGTGGAGCTTGATGCTTGTGCTCCTATATTGCATTCTGTTAATGACTTTATGAGCCACTTAGCGTCACATCGAGGGGTGGATCATGTTGGGCTTTTGGGGATGATGAAGTGTGTGACGGGGAGAGTGGCGGATGATGGAGAGGATTTTGATATTAATATACCGCCGAGCGACTAGTTTCTAGGTGTCCAGGTGGTTTGTTCACTGGATAGCCCATTGGGCAGGGTTTGACTTGTACATTCCTCGCGGTACCTAATGTCGAAATAATCACTATAACATTGGGAATGGAGTTACGAAAATTTAAGAAACAATTTCCCAGGTTTTATCTTTGAAGGGTGCAGAATCCACTAATCTACTTCAAACGTAGTCTCTCTGCTTACCGGGATCGTGAAACCGAGTCATCAATTGGTGGCTTTCAACATCGTTGATCGACAGGGTCTGACAGGACATTAATATATTTCAGCTTCCTTTTATCCACTTGCAGATCATTACTAAGTGGCATAATTTTGAGCTATGCATAGGTAGATCACACGAAGCACAAGCTGCATACCACAAGCGGCCCCCCAAGGCGTGACGAGCACTATTTCTATAGATACAATTCAATTCCCAGCCCTGGAGTGGCCCAAGTCGGCATGAGCCAGCTGATAAGGGCTTATCGGCTATCAGCGCTTATCAGCACCGCAAAAATGCAACTAAAATCTAGTCCAATCTAGAGCGATGCGACCCCTGGCTGCCATTGTGGACACATGGTTCCCCGGTGGCGTCCATCAAAACCTGCAGCCACCTGGTAATTATTCAGGGTCTTCCGGCGGGCACCGCTGCAAAAGCATGATGGCTACAGTGTGTTAATGGGAGGGCCTGGCCCAAGCGTGCTCATCTCCCGGTCCGCAATTACGGCCGAGATCTCGCAATCTCTCGGATCCAGGCCGTCAGGATTCCGTTGACAAAGTTTGCTGTGATCACTTGCACCTCGTATTTGGGCATGCTTTGGATGTTGCCATACTGGGATCGACCTGCTCACCGAGTCAGCAGTGGGCCCGGCGGGAATGCAGTAGGATTGTTTAGCATTTCCCCCTGCGTCCGCATCCTTTGACGTGAGCACGCGCCAAGGATCATGTCTTGCGACTGGGCTAGCTGACTAGCTGACTAGCTGAGAAGCTGGGAAGCTCGGCAAGAAGCTGTGCACGAGTAATTCGAGTTCGACACGACAGCGACAATATTAGGCATTAAGGGGAGCAAGCCTTAACAGGAATATAGGAACAATCGGGCAGCGTGAACCCTAATGCAGGCGTCGTTTCGGAGCTGCCGATCTCAGTTGCCCTGTTGATACAACAGTATTTGGAATGATTCCGCGAGTGCTCTGAATTGACAGTTACTTTAACTACGGAGTGCATACCTCTGTAATGACAACGCGGATCATGTTCTCCCTCAGGACTCACCGTAAGATCGGCAGATCCGTTCAGCCCAAGATTTCTCGGTCGAAGTATCGGCGAGGTACCGGTCTAAGACATTTGGTGGAGAATCTCTAGTAAATGCTGGGTTTAGCTCCCGAATGGTACTTCGCAGGGACCATCCCCAGCAGCCCCCATACCCAGAGGACTCGACGCTGCCAATCACACAATCATCCGAGGGTCTCCGCGCTGGTTCGAGGCCATAGTGGATTTGCTCCTTAGCCTGGGAAATTATCTTCTACTTAGGGTTTGTGTCTTTAATTTCACTGCGCCGCCAGCGCTTTGCACGGCAAGTAACCCGGAGGAACAGAGGAACAACGGAGTATACAGAAACTCTCTCCTTCCACTGTGCGACCACCACCGTTGCGGGCTTCATCGTCTGGCTTTCTCTTCAAATCACTCGTGATTGTCCGCTCGTTGACCCTTCAGTTTTTTAACTTCCGCATGGGCTGCCGGACCCGCAGAATTTAGCCCTCTTCCCCTGTCGTGGCTGAACGTCTCCTTTCTCCGACCCCCTCGTTTCTTCTTTTCTTCACTGAATTGGCACCACGGCATGCCATGAGGCTGTCACTACGAATCGGGTTGGCCGCGGTGCTGACCATCATCGCCTTGGCCCTGCTCAATCGCAACCTCCAAACCGTCACCACATCTCCCCAGAACTTCTGGCGCTTCGACACAACGTCCTTCCGCGCCGCTGCCCTCCGTCCCCAGCAATCGCCACAGGAGGCCGCGCGACGCAAATGGGGCTCCGGCACAAGCGGCAAAGTCGCGTCTGACTACTCCAAGACCCCGATCGAAATCCCCAATGAGGGCGTTATCGTAATTGGCAAGCTGCGCGACCAGGACACCGCGTGGCTCGGCGCTGAACTCGCTGAGTATGTTCACCATAAATTACCCTCCATGAATCATCCGCCTCGAACACCCTTGTTGCCGGCCCGAGCCTGCAACAAACACTCCCTGATCATGCATTGACCATCCCGCCTCTACCCCTACTGACCAATCTCCAGATGGCGTAACTTCGTCTACACAGTCGACGACACCACCGTCCCTGGCCCTCACACCCCGAAAAACAAGGGCCGCGAAGCCCTCCCCTACCTCCAATACATCGTCGACCACTACGACGACCTCCCCCACATCTGCGTCTTCCTGCACGCCCACCGCGCAGGCTGGCCCGAAGCCTGGCACACCGATACAATGGAATACAGCAACGTGGACTCCGTGCGCGCCATGCAGCGCGAGTTCGTCATCGCAGAGGGCTTCGTCAACCTGCGCTGTCAAATGTCTCCAGGCTGTCCGGCCGAGATGCAGCCCTTCCGCAGCCCGCCGAAGCCAGGCGACACGGGCGAGAAGTACTACGCGCAGGCCTGGAAGGAGCTTTTCGGAAACGATAACGTGCCGGAGATTATTGGTGCGCCGTGCTGCTCGCAGTTTGCGGTCTCGAGGGATCAGATTCTGAAGCGGCCGTTGAGCGATTACAAGCGCATGTACAACTGGGTGCTTAACAATGATCTGCCCGATGATGTTACTTCGAATATTATGGAGTACTCGTGGCACATTATTTTCGGGCGGGAGCCTGTTTTGTAAGTTGTTACACTTTTGCTAATACTGTCCTACTGTCCCTGCGGAGACTGAGACTAACATCTTTTAATAGCTGCCCCGATGTTGCGCAGTGCTACGCCGACGTTTACGGCGAGGAAATCATCACTTTCTAAAACCGCTTCGACTTCGAAATTTCTCTCACCCCCATTACCCTATTCTTTTATTTTACGCTTTCGATTCTCTCCACCCTTTGCTTCCGCCTACCGGGCATTCTGTATTCTCTTCATCCCCTGTATTATTTGGGAGGACTTTTCTTTCATGGTGACGGCACCATGCACATGTTACGACCGGCTTCTCTGTTTATTCATTTGGGAGCAATGTACATGGAGTTTGAGTTTAGACGCTCGCATCGCGAGCGCCGGAGCGGGAGATGCGTTGCATGAATATATTCACGATTGATCTTCCTTCCCTTGTAGCCTATTCTTATCTTCTAGCTCTTTAGCTCTTCTCCGGACTACACGTCGTATCAACCATCGCCCTCTTCTCCTCGCTCCACCGGTGGATCCCCCCGCTCCCCACGTTATAGTGATAGTAGTTATTCGTCCCCGCGGGGATTCTAGCTCTCCGGAACGTGATATTTATTCGTCCCCGCACGGCGTCGCCAGCTCGTCCCCGCCGCTTCGGTATACTATGCAGCCAGTGTGCTTGTGTCCGCCCCCGCATGATCACCATGTCGCCTGAGGCAAGCGGCATCTTGACGGATGCGGCGGCTGCTGGCTGTGCGACGTCTGAATTGGGCTTTTGTGGAACGCTGCCTTTTTCAGCTGGTGGTTTATGTTTCATGAGGAATTCGCGCTCGCCGCCGAGGGATAGCGAGGCGATGCTTGGGGAGTCGCCGAGGAAGCGCTCATCGTCGGAGTGGAAGCTTATGCTGTCTTCGCCGCTGGAGTAGTAGTTTACGAGGCAGAAGTTGTATTTTGCGGAGGTGGCGGTCTCGACGAGGGATTGAAGATGTGCGAGGCATTGCGGGATTGGGCGAGGGGGGTATTGGTATTTTGTTGCTGGGATTGGGTAGTTGGTTTCTGAGCTGACGAGGTGATTTGTGTTGGAGGAGTCTGGTGAGCCTGTATCTTTGAATTTCGCTGTGTCGTCTACGCCGAAGACGGTTGTGTAGCGAGGCGTGTTGATCTGTGTTTCGTGGCCGAAGCGCTTGATCGAGTATTGCACGCGGTAGAAGGGGAGTTCGGCGCGGAGGAACTTGAAGAGCTCGTTTGCAGTTGGGCGCGGGATGTATGGCTGGAAGTAGAGGAGGTCCAGGTCGGGCTGGTTGGTGATTGTGCGGCCTTCGAGGGCTGGTGTGCCGTGTGTGAGGCCGACTTCGATATGTGAGGGCAAACCGGGGATTGGGAAAGGGTATGTAGGATGGGAGCTTGGTGGGCCGTTTGGGGTAGACTCTGGAGCTGTGGAGGGGTCGTTTTTGGCGCGTTTCTGCGGCGCGTCTTTTGGCTTGAAGAAGGCGTCTAGCGTTCGTTTGGACATGTTGGAGGTGAGAATGTGTCTGGAGATCGCGTCTTGATCTTTGGGGTTTCGAGATCTTCGCGATCGGAGGCGATCGAGTGACGTAGGCGCGGCTCTACGATCGCCCACTTTGTCAATTAATTGTTCAATCAACATTGGCACTTGATACAACTGGTGTTGATTGATATAAAGAGAAAATTTCCACTTAAATATAAATGCAATTTATTTTTGCGCCCTCGGCGTCTCCCATCATAATGCTAAGCTCCAAACAAGTCGGCCAGATCGCGACATTACTCAATGTCTGCATATTGTTGCAGGGCATCATGTAGTTTTCCAAAGGCACCGTTATGCCATTTCTTCATATCCTCCCATTCGTTCTCCAGCAAAGTCACGCTCATCATCCGCAACCACCCGCCGACGATGATATCGGCATAGGTAAGCTTCTCGCCCTGGACGAATGGACCAGGCGAATCCTTCTGGATCAGCTTAGCGAGAGGACCTAGAGCCTCTTGAAGAGAGGCGATCACGTTTGAGCGAGCCTGCCCCCGCAGCGCCATCTCCTCCCATGACATCCCCGAGCGCGCCTCGAAGACTCCCCGAATGGCCTTCTCCTGTTCGTCATCGAACCGCATATTCGATCCGTTCAGCGCAACGTGCATGGAGAAGACGGCGTCCACGCTCTTGTTGAACTTGGCGTATTCGTGAAAGATGCCCTGGTCCATTCCCTCGCGATCGGATAGTGGGGGCACACCCGGCATGTCGAATTTGTACTCAAAGTCCAGGGTCTGCTCGGGGAAGAGATCCCCGGCTCCAGAATCTGGGTATCTCTTATTTAAGTAAACGGCGATGTCGAAGGAATCACCGATCTTGTCGTCGGTGGTCTTGTTGATCAACATGGGCAGAGTGAAGTAGTCGCTGCCATCGGCATTTGTGCGCGAGGCGGGCACACCGAGGCTCTTTCGCAGCTCTGAGATGCCGAGCAGGTCGACGAACTGTGAGGTGTAGGGAGCCTTCTTTGCATTGAGGGTATATCGCGCTTTCCATGGATTGGGCGCGCAGGAGTATGTCTTTCTTGGTTGGCGGAATGCGATATCGTAGAACACCAATTCCTTTGAGTCTGCCATGTTGCCGGTTTCTTGTGGTGCTGAGAGGGCAGTGGACATGCAATTGACTGTCAACCTGGGAACCTTTGAGGTGGGAAGGGAAGGTATGAGGAGCGGCAAGCTTTATACATTCTCGCAGGCACTTGATGAAGATCTCTCGGAACTACTCATTATGAATCATCAGCCGCGATCATTCCCACTCATTCTCGCTCACACTGGTTGGCCCTGAATTGCCCCGCACTCATAATTTATCCACTGCTCTACTAATCGGGATAATAGTGGGGGAGGAACCAGATACTGACTATTGTTTGTATACTGTTCTTGAAACACAATTGTCATGGCTCTATCATGCTTCTGTGGAATGTATTATTTTGTCGCGTATATGCTCTATCTAATCTATCGGGTATCCACGCGTCTCGTAGTTGCGTATGCATCTCGTTTATTCAATTAAGCAAAGCTGTCAAAGGTGTTTATAGTTAGTCTCCGCTAACCGAATCTCCAATGGAAATGATCATTCTAGTCCGATGATAACCCCATATGTATGCAAGGACAGAGATCTTAATGAGCTCTTGGAATACGTTATGATCAGCATACTCATGATCCCTGTCAAGGCAGCGCAACACGTGATTCTGGTGAGGCTCAGCCCCAGAAGATCATGTTCTCTGTCTTCCTCAACCTACCTACTGTCGTCTTTCTCAGTTGCTACACTTTTTTTCACCCGCCGCATTATTCAGAGCCGCTTTAATTCAGACAGGAGATATTTCCTCATATCATCTCAAGCGTGCTTCGTACATCTGCGACGTACTGCAGGACTTTGGTTGGCGGGGTTGAGTCTTCATTCCAAATCAGGTTGAATAAGTCGAAGGCCTCGCGAGGTGAGGCTGATAAAATCTGTCAGATGTCCGAAAAGACACACAGATCATCCGAAGGGGATGATCCCGATGAAACAACCATGTCATTCAAAGGGAACAATTGGGGATTTCAGTTTGGTCAAAATGTTGGCACTTTAAGGGATTTCTCGTTCGGGTCGAAGGCACCAGGTGAGTTATTGCCACATCAGTGGACCGTTGTTTGCGTATCTCATCGTGACCCTCTAAGTTAAGAACTCCCGAAACGACCAAATAATCCCGCTTCTGTGCTTCCCTTCGAACGAGATCTGGGATTCATGGTAGACAATACCATTTTGAGCGATATCCATGACAGGCTCTCTATACCGGGGACCCGTGTGGCGCTTTACGGTATGAGTGGTATTGGGTAGGCTCTTACTTTCTCCAAAACTTTTATAAGGTCGAAGTAACCTCGTGCTGAACTTTTGAAGGAAGACGTCATTAGTGAACGAGTGCATGTACCAAATTCTTGAAGAAGAACCAGAGTCATTGATAGTTTGGATCAATGGAAGCAACGCCATCCATGCTAGAGAATCCTACAATGCCTTTGACGAGCGAGTCAACATTAATGGTACCAATGTTGGCGATATGAATGTGGTCCGGCACGTCCATAATTGGCTTGCGACTTATCCGAAGAAATGGATTCTTGTTTTTGACAACGTTAACGATGATCTTGAACTTTATGATTCTCTTGGAAACCAAGACGGTACTCCCAGCGCCAAGCTCAGCAATATCACGACTTCGTTTTTGAGGTGTATTCCTGAAACTGGGCATCTTGGATCAATTGTCATCACAACTCAGAATGCCAATTTAGCTGCGAAGTTCGCTTTTCCAAAAAATGTCTTCACCGTTCTACCTATGAGTGTGACAACGAGCGTTGCGCTCCTTCGACGAGAACTCGGAGGAGAAAATATCGGTCTAGACGATGAAAATCTTGAGCAGCTGGCCCGAGGATTCGCGTATCATCCTCTTGCAATGAGAGCTGCGGCGTCTTTTCCAAATAAGAGACGTTTGGTATCTGAGTTTGTTCAGAAGCACGGCAGGTTGGAGTTTGCAAAGATTCAACCGAACTACTGGACTGTTTCGGATGCATTGTCAATAATAATCGGAAGATTACCGCCATGGCTGATGGAGCTCCTGTCGTTGATGAGCTTCTTCGATCCCGGTGATATTCCCAAGGCATTTCTTGAAGACTATTACCACAGAACACGCAACGAAGCTGGTCTGCCCAGAGAAATGGGCATGAATATACATTTTGGAATATCATCTTTTGGGGTTCACATTGCAGAGGCAATGCGCTGTTCTCTCGTTACCAGAAGAGCCGACTCGGAAGTATTTACAATGCATGAATTATATCGAGATGCGGTGAAGAAGCGTCTCAAATCCGATGGTTGGACGGATTTATGGAATGCAAGATTCATTGAAATTCTCCACCGTGAAGTTTTGAACAGCACTGCTCAAGACAAGTCCGACAGCAAGTCTATTTTCCCACACCTAGTGCAGGCAACACTGATCAAGCCCCCAATTTCCGATCAAAAGTCTCTTCTCAGATGGGCCACTCTTCTGCAAGAAGGCGCATGTCAGGCCGAGGCACTTGAAGAAATAGTGACCATGAAAAAGATGTCCACGAGTGCAATGGAAGTCAGAAAATCGTTGCTGGGCCCAGAAGATACAGCAACGAGAGAAAGCTCAAAAACGCTCATTCTGGCATACATCCTAGATGGGAAATGGAAAAACGCTGAGATACTCGCAAAAGAACAACTGGCCATCTTGGATTATGGGTCAGATAAAAAGTATGCTGCTGATCAGATCAAAATCATGGATTGTCTATCCTTAGCGATACAGAGTCAAAGCCGATGGCACGAAGCTGAACTCGTACTTGAGAATCTACTGGAACTAAGCAAGGAAGTAATTGGGAGTGATCACCCCGAGACTTTGACCAGAATGCACAATCTCGCAACTAACTATGAAAACCAAGGCAGATGGGACGATGCAAAGGAGATATATTTAAGGGTACTCGAAGCAAGAAAACTCAGGCTTGGGTTAAGACATCGAGATACCTCGACCAGCATGAATAGCCTTGCGAGGGTATACCAGCACCAGGGTCAATTGCAGGAAGCAGAGAACATTCATGTTCAAGTCTACGAAATGCGGAAGGAAGTCCTCGGGTTGAGTCACCCTGAAACCATAGCAAGCCTGTCGAACATTGCATCGATCTACCAGGACCAAGGTCATCTACGGAAAGCCGAAGATGAATATTTGAAAGTGATAGAGCACTGGAGAACTATCCGAGGACCTATCCATCACGATACAATCAGGGCAACAGAGGACTTAGCATCGTTATATCAAGTGCAAAAATTCTGGGCCAAAGCCAAAGATCTTGAGCTGCAAGTACTGAGTGTTCGCAGGGATATACTTGGAAAGCAACACCCTGACACCATAAAAAGCTTGATCCATATGGCAACGATAACTCGATTCGAAGGCCACCTAACGCAAGCCGAAGAATTATACATGGAAGCTCTAGAGTGGCAAAGATCAATATTCGGACCCAGCCATCCTGAAGTTCTTTCCAGTATGTCCTCCCTCGCCATGGTCTACAGGGACCTGGGGAAACGAGAGGCGGCTTACGAACTACAAAAAAGAGCTATTCGGGAATGCAATGATTTACTACGGCCAGACCATCCCATCACGCTAAAGAACATGGAGAATATGGCATTACTACAACTTGACGACAAGGAGTTTCAAGAAGCAGAGAACTCACTTGAAACGGTGCTAGCTAAACGACAACATCCAATGGGCTTCAAACACCCCGCTACGTTTTCGACTATGGATGCGCTGGTATCAATCTATGAAGCTCAAGGAAGAGAGGAGAAATCACTAGATATGCAGTCACAGGTTGTAGCGTGCCGCAAAATTTTCTTTGGCCCAGAACACCCAGAAACGATAGTGAGCTTGGAAAAGCTTGCGCATCTTCAATTCAACAGGAAAGAGTGGAGACAGGATGAGCTTCTCATGAAGAAAGCTCTCAATGACCGGAAACGGAGATTGAAAAGTGATGATGAAGGAAAATTACGTGCACAGCAATTCTTGAATCAAATTTCCGAAGCCATACTGGCAGAGGGCTTGGACAAACCCGAAGAAGATGATACAGACTCGGATACTTTGGACTATACTTCCCCATCTAGCAGTATTCTCTCCGGGGATTCCGGAAAATCCTCTTCGGTCACCTCAGTAGGAGAGCTAGGAGTGCATCCAGCGGCAGCGAGTTGTTTTACCGATTTTCTCATGAGAAACAGCAACTTGCATGATACCTGCAGGTCTGCAATTGATGAAAGGAACATTTCAAAGGACAGAGTTCAAAGAAATCTTAACAGAGTTCTCCGAGGATTTGCTTCCAGATTATCACAGGAGTTTGGAAGCAAAGATCCCTGGAATGTTGTTAAATTTCTTCGAAGTGCGTCATTTAGAATTTCAAACCACGTTATTCAAAGACTTGATTTACCAGGCCCAAAGATTCGCGAGGAACACCTTGTCGAGCAAATTGAAAAGGTAGAAGCAAAAGAGAAGGTTGAGAAGTTCTTGAGGTCGCAACATGTCGAGGCTGGAGGTTCGGACGTATCCGAACATACAGAGACCGAAAGAGAAGTCATTCACCTCGAAAGGTACCATGACCATGAAGATGACCATGAACATGGTGATAAAGATTACGATTCGGATAAAGATGTCGACCAAGAAGGAGACGAGGAAGTCGAAGACCAGTCCATTGTGACAGATTTAGAAAATATTCAGCAGTTCCTTCTACAGACAAACGCGTTTCAAGCCATGCAGGCGCAGTTTTATGATTTCGTTTTTCCATCTTTCCGGTCTATCATGGTGGATTGGATCGCAAGAGAGAAACGATCTTCAAATTCAGCACACAAAACATCACTGCGAGCTCTTGAGACTGTCGTGAGTGAACTGCAGCATATTGCTCCCGCCGATATCTCCTTTAGCCTTCGAGAAGATACGTCTATCTTGAACACGCTCAAAGGAAAATGGGAAAAAGCTACAGAGGAGTCATGGAACTGGTGGCCTTTTAGGCCGTATATGCGCCGATTATCACCAGGAGAAACCCGCCTAGAGTGGAAATGTGTGAGTAGAAGCAACCTCAAGTCTATTTAATGCTAATGAGAGGCTCCTCCAAACCTGTGGCAAGCTTCGTTGGACCGAAGTGCCCAATTCCTTTGCGAGTATAGTCATGAGTGCCCCGCGGAAAGTCGTCCAGACAAACTCTCGTAACATTTCTTTTGCCTCACCAATATCAGGACCTTCAAACGCAAGCTCAAATGTTCCAGCTCATCAAGGGAGCCTCTCAGGTCAAGGTCATGGAAACCCTCAAGGCCTAGCTTCCCCAACCCCTACGGCAATGCCCTCTCAACTTAGAGCACAAAACCAACACGATCTCCATGTTTTTTTGGTTATCCCCAACTCATCCATTCTGCAAAGCTCAAGAAGTCTTGCACAAACCTCTGTCAAGCTTATGAGTGACCATGATTTCTTCACATGGATTCGGTCCATGTATTATCAGCACCGTGGATTCTTCTCGGCCTGGTTTGGTATCCATGGCTATTCACATTGTGACTTTTTCAAGGTACGCGCAACCCATCACCTTAGAGGAGACGAGTTCTAATATAGCTTTTGAAAAAAGTTCGAAAAATTTTCATCTGCAAAATTCTCGGCACTGCACCCGGAATTTCCTAGCGAGAACGAACCTTCTTACCATTTTTCACCGCGACCTATCAGCCCCGAACCACCCGTCTCTCCACATGAATTTGGCCACTGGTTTGAGCAACAAGCCCGTCACCTCATTTATTTACGAAAAATCGAACAGCTTTGGTATGGAAAAACTTCAAGTAACGCTATGCCATTTGGGCATGACGTTCAACAGAGGCTTCCAAAACGTGACCAGTCTTTGCAGGAGGAAGACTCATGTCGTGAATTCTTTTGGGGGCTCTACATCGTGCAACAACGCTGCATATCAATGATCATGTTTTACAGTTTGATCTTTCTGAGCCCGACAATATACTTTTTCTTTGCTTGGCTTTTCCAATGGGAGCATTATGGAGATCTTCAGAATGCTTCGGTGCCTCTGACTTTCTCCATTGCATTGCTTGGCGTTTTCTTCTTTATTATTACATTGAAGTCTCCCCGATTCGAAGGCAATTCAAAGTTGTATTGAAATCTTCTCAATGGATACAAAATGGCAAAGGATATTCTGTGGTCTCTATGAAAGCCCATATTTTTTCGGGTTGAACGAAGAACGCATCGTTTACTATCCTGGATATACAAGGCGACTTACAGCTACAAATATTCAGTGGCGTCCAGATGTCTTGTTATCTGATCCTCTGCCTACACCATGTATATATCTTTCCCTATCCAGTCGTAGTAAATATATTATCTCATAAGCTATGGTAGTAAATGTCAAGCCCTGCTGGTGAAGGGGAAGCGGGAATGGGCGTGTTTATTGAGAGACAAATGCAGTCTTGTGAGACTTGAAAAGAGTGCTCGAGTCCAGGACCTCACCAGTTGACGATCGAATAAAGTCAACCCGCAAGTTCTGTTCATCGAGCAGCTTCAAAGTGGCATAGCTATAATCGTCGGTGTACGCAAACTCAGTGTAGTCCGGCTTGTCACCAACAGAGCTCAGTCCCTCAATATTACCAGCGCCACCGGCAATGATGTACATAGGCGCCTTAGGGTCCGTAAGGTTATTGGCATCAACGGTACCGTTGTAAATAGGAGCGAAGCGCTGTGAGTTGTGGACATGGCCGAAAACACCGAGATCAACACCGTATTCATAGAACAGGTCTTCGAAGGCTTCTTGACAGGGCGTGCAGATATTGTCAGAGCCACCGGTGCTGTACCATGGGCGATGGCCTGCAACAATGACCCAAGGGGTGACAGTGCGGTCGATGCTGGCCAAGTCAGCCTTCAAGAATTCCAGTTGTTGATTTGAAGAGCCGAAAGGACCGCTATCGAGTTTTGCCGAGCCGTCGGTTCCATCCGGTGCATCTGGGAAGTCTGTCTCAGTGTTGATCATAACGACGTGAGCCATGCCGTATTCGAAAGAGTACCAGAAGGGTGGAAGGGCGAGGCTCTTAGCCTGGCCGGCCAATGACTGGGCATTGGTGTTGCTTGAAGATGAAGCGAAGGGGCTGGGCATGGTCCTGTCATAGCGGTGCATGAAATCTGTGAAGTTTTTCTGTCCTTCCGGGCAAAGTTCCAAGATGTAAGGAATCTCTGAGCAGTCGGCTTCATGGTTGCCTGGGCTGGCCATGTAAAGCTTGCGGCCCGCAATAGGGGCTAATTGGTCGTAGAACTGCTCCAGGATAGACTGGTATGCTTCCTTTCCATCAAACAGGTTGGTGAACTTCAGATACCAGTCATCGGCATAGCCAAAGTCACCAGGGTGGATTACGATCTCATAATCGTCAACGGTCTGTGCAAGACGGCCAATCGTAGTGTGATTAAGCTCAGGCTGAACATAAGGGATGGTATCCTTCTTTCTCTTCGAGGCAGTGAAGCCATCCGCACCATATACACCGAGATCAATGACAACATCCATGTTGAACGGGGTCTTGTCGCCGGCACTGCGAGGGCTCAGAAAGTGTTCCACACTGGAGTTTGTGGACACAATTTTGTAGTAGTACGTAGTCGCTGGCTTCAAGTCAGACAAAATCACTGCATTAGCCCAGGTACGCGATGTTGCGTAAGTAGTAGACTCGGTCGAGCAAGCTTGCGAGTCCAAACTGTCGGAGGAGGTGCCATATTTCACACATGTCTGGTTCATCTGCTGATACGTATTCCAACCCACGGATACAGCTAAAATTATAATGAGTAGAAATTCAAAAGGTGTATCATCGAATGATCCTACCATTAGGCCCATAGACAGCCAGCCGTTGCTGCACGGGTGTTGTTAAATCTTCAGGGGTAGGAGGGTAGCTGACACCAAGGACGCAAACCGCTACCACTGGCAGTGATTTTAATACAGAAAACGCGCCGACCATGATTGAGTCGTCAAATTCTATAGACCTGGGGACTGGGGTTTTCTGGAATGTGTCGCCTAAACCGAGTTGCTGATCAGGGGATTCATACTACAAATACTTAAAGACAGACGTCGATCTGCCAAGGCCACTCGGCTTGATCAGGAAGGCCATGCCGGGCAATGCATAGAATTATCAACTGCATGCCTCATGTGGTAAAGCGAGCGAAGTGTTCCTGGATCTAAAAAGCTCCACAGTTCGCTTAACGGCCAACGGTTCGGGGCTTCTGGGCGCCTGCCGTCCCGACACGTGCGGGCACTAAGGGCTGGGACTCTTCAGGAGAGATACGCTTGCGTTGTCCCTCGTCTGACTTCATATAACCTGCTGATGCTGGTGAAACAATGGTCTCGAGTACTCGGGAGAACTAGTTTAATCTAACGAGCGTTTTGTAAGAAATCGCGGCGATGCATCGCTGTTAAACCCCGACTACAAATCAAATTCCATTATTGTCGCATCACGATGTTCGCCGATCAGGTACAGGTCCAGCAAGTCGGTCGAATCATAGCTCTGCGATTAGTGATTTCTCCATGATAATCCCGACAATGCTCGCTTGCTTGCAGACGGACGGCTTGGCAGTGGATCCGAACCAGGCTATTAAGCTGTCCAGGAAATGATCGACAGAGATGGGGTTGCCAAAAGTTGCGTGGATCTCGCAAGCCACAGTTACAACACAGCTGGACATGCAATTGGAATTTGACAGATGCAAGTGCCAATAACGGAGAGCGTCAGATTTGATGATAGTTCAAGATGCTACGTGTATCATGACTTGAGGAACGGATCCAAATGTCCAAAGGTATGCAGTTGGCCTCTGCCTGCATAAAAGTACAAGAACGCATAAGAATTCATTGATGATCTCGCTGTGCATAATCTAGTACTAATGGGTCTACCTCGGTACACTGAACGCGGTTGAATAAAGGGAGCCGTCGGAGACCCGCATTCTAGATCTCTTTCACAACCCCCTCCGTCTCGTTGATGCGAACCAAGTACTTGACGGCTGATGCCTTTCCCGCTTTGAGATCGCCGAGTGCACCTTCGAGCCCGGCCAGACCTCCTGGGCGCACTTCATAGGGGTGTCCGGACAACCATCCCTGGGCTAGACCACGACCTATGAGCTGCATGAACGCAGCGCCAAACTCGGCATGATGAATAGTCTTGCCGGGCGCGGGCGGGAAATGAATAAACCCGACAATGCAATGTTCATGCCGAATTCCGTCAGGAGGCTGGTGGCCAGTTGAAGGCAGTACTGTTGCCACCTCTGCGGGCGCAGTTAGAGCGGTGCTAATGTTTTGGAAGCTGCCATGTTCTGACACAGCATCATATGCATAGTGAATGGGCTTGCCGCTCGCTGCCTCTTTGATCTTTGCCCGAATCGCCTCATCGCCCTCACGATAGTCGATAATCGTGTCGCCTTTCTCGCGATCGATCAGTGTTTCAACGAAGGCAGTTCCCCGGCCAGCCACGACAATTAGTGGATGGATGTTAGAAAGCTTGGCAAATTTGAGTGCAAATGCCCCTACTGCAGTCGCGCCACCATAAACAACCAGGGGTAATGGCTCAGAGGTAGGATTCCATGGCAGCGGGAGTCTCAGTGTCTGGTATAGACCAACAGCAGCTGTCATAGCGGCCAGCGGGACGGTAGCCGCCTCTGTGCATGCATTAGCGCGAGACAATGACGGATTCTGGCAGGTCCAGCAGAAAGCCAAATTTACCTTCGAAGCTAGTCTTGCTAGAAATGTGGAAAATAGTGTGGGCTGGAGCGATCGCATACTCCGCATAGCTCCCGTGGGGGTTTAAGACTGGATGGAACGCAGCGACTCTGTCACCCTTGTTGAATCCAACCACCCCTTCTCCTAAGGCTTCGACGTATCCTGAAAGGTCATCGCCTTGGTTTCTTGCTGGAGCCCCAGGATTGTCCTGGGGCATTTTCCAATCTTTAGGATTGGTGCCGGAAACAACGACTTTGATCAATACTTCGTTGGCTGCGGGGACAGGAATCTCCGTGTCGCGCACAGTCACCGTCAAGTCTTCTCCGTTCACAAATGCTTCCTTCATCTTTGCAAAAATTCGAATAATATTCAATCTTCTCAAGTCCAAAATCTCTCGCAATCTCAGGCATTTATATGGACTGCCCTACCTCGAATGCTCCTAAAATCCGGCTAGGCCCCCATCTCGGAGTTAACGGGGTGGGATCTAATATAGTCCACAAGTGGAAAACGAGCGCGAGGTAACGCCACAAAGTTGAGGCTGATTGTGATTTTATGAGTATGTAGTAGGAATAACAGATTCGTATGATCGGCTTTACGTGCTTAATGGAACTGGTTGATGGATAGCATGGTTGCCAAACTCAAGCTTAACTCCGCTCATCCTTCAATCCGGAGTTACCTGTAGTGCTCAGCTGCGGACAGGGGCTATCATATGCTATTGTTAGGAATGCAGCTAATATGAGGCGTGCTTGCGTGTGACAGAATGCATTGGAAGTTAATAGAAACGTGAAGTTTTATGGAGAAAATCAGCGGATAGCGAATCTTCCAATCAATACGTAGACCTATCATCTGAAATTTCTTACCAAGACAAGATACCATCGCGAATAATGATCTTGCCCATATCAGCGTCCCTCTCTCCCTCAGCAACCCGTCTGATGATATCTCCACCAATACTAGGATGTCCCATGCCCCATTCAATAGCCTTCTCCTTCATGTTCCCCAGATTCGTGGCCAACATCCCAGGCCCCACAGAGCATACCCTCACGCCATCCTCCTTAAGCTTGTGGTTCCAGTCTAGCATGACCATACTCAAGGCGAGCTTGCTAGACCGGTACCCGATCGTCTCGAAATCGATTTTTTTCGGCCAACCGGCTGGCTGAGGTGGAGTGGGAAAGTACTTTTCGGCGGCTTGGTTGATATGCGAAAGACCCGCGACGAAAAGCAAGCGCGGGTCATCTGACTTGAGTAGCAAAGGCACAAATGTCGCTGTCATCACATGCGTCCCAGATACGTTCACGTCGTAAGCTCTGTTGAAGCATTCGCGAAGCCCAACATTGCCCCGGAGGTATTCGATATCGAACGTAGCGCCTATATTTCTTTAGCCCCTATCTTTAAGAGGGCGAACTGTTGTTAGAGTGAGACTCACCTGAATTGTTGATGAGAATGTCAAGACGGCCATATTCAGCTTGTACTTTCTCAAATGCATTTTGTATAGATTCGTCGCTGACGAGGTCCAGTTGAACTGGCTGTACAGTGTTGGTGACACTTTGGAGCTCTGCTTGTAGAGCTTTGATGGCTTCATCTGCTTTCTCTAAAGATCGGCTGCCCATAAGGACTTTGTATGGTCTTTCGGACTGAAGCAGAGCCTTCACAGTCTCATACCCAATTCCACCATTGCCACCCGTGACGAAGACGATCTTAGGTGAAGCCATTGTTGGAAGAAGCTTTGGTACTTGCAAGGGAATTCCAATCTCTGATGCACATTTGAAAAAGATATGAATGTTCCTGGTGATTTATAGTAATCTAATAGAATATCTCCAAATGCCGATAATTCCGGCTTCGCATCGGAGATCGCAGATAATCGGTTCACAGGCGGCATTAGGATGATTCTTGCAGCGGTGATAGGTTTTTGTCACCAACTACTCATGTAATTCTTTCAATTCATCTCGATTTTGTACTCCTTACCAGGTGTGCATGTGTAGGCGCCGAGTTGCTCAAGCAAACGGGACTGCAAGCGTCTGCTCCTACTATGAAAGGTCATGGAAAAGGGCCTGCATATCTTTTCTAACATGAACAGGCGAGCAAAAGATCTAAAATACAGCATCAGATGCGTATTCGGAAAGTGAAAAATGTTAACGGTCGAAATGGTGCCGAAGTTGTGCTTAAGCGATACCATCCAAATGACGGCCCGCATGAACGAACTCGGAAACTCGGTCGCATGAAACCCATTTTCGAATCTAAACACAATCATTTTTATGTCGAAGTAGACTATACGTATCCTTGGAGACAATTTAGATTAGTTTATCCGCGAGAAAAGTCACGTCTGGTTTCGTATCGGGTGCGTATTAAGCTTGCGGTTTCTTGCTGTTAAAGGAGGCTCCGTGCCCGCCAACGACTCGACAACTGAAGTTGAGATCACCGCAATCATATCCAAAACGCTTCATGGATTACAGGAGAGTGATTCAAATTTTTTTAGCTGCCTGTAGAGATGGTAAATATGTTCTTCGTGGGGAAGTCGTGACGTAAAATGGAGGAGACCCAGAGTTGCCGCAGTCTCCACTTCAAGGCAGCAATGGAACAAAATGCGGCGGCAAGTCTAGATTTTCTGACCTTCTTTGAAAATTTTTGAAGTTTGCAGGAGCCTTTTTGATATGCCAACTTGAAGAAATCCTCGCGGCAGTCTGCTCTGCGCTGCTTGCCGCCACTGGCATTTATTTCTCCCCCGCAAATGACCACCAACGGCCCATTGTTCGTGGCGCAAGAGGCCCAATGCTTCTATCCGATCAGTACAATCTACGACTCCTGTCCACGATATCTATTCTACGGATTGCTGGTCGCTAGCTGCGTCACGCGTTGGACAGGATGGCTCGCTGATGTGTTCTTGGGCGCGGCCGCCACTTACGCGGGGACCGCAGCAATAGAAGCCTTCATTCTTTTGGCGAATCCCACTAAACTCACAGATGCTTCACCAGTTACTATTCCTTACATACAAGACGATACCAACCTCATCAGCAGCTTCCCACTTCTTGTCACACAAACAGACCACGTCTTACTTCAGCCCGCAGCTCTGGAACTCGACATCGATGCGATTCTCGCCATCGTGGTGACAGGATACCTCGTATTTCTCCCACTCCAATGCTGGTCTCGTGTCTTGACCAAAGAGCGAGCGCGAAATGTTCTTTTCTATCTCTGGAACGCGCTAATGCTTGCCGGCTCGATTTGTGCGCTGGTCTACTCAGCAAGGGGAGATAAGTCTCCTATTCAATACATGTTCTGCTTCCCCGACATACCTCCTACTGCGTCAACATCCAGCGACGGATGGCAATCTTCATGGAGAAATTCAGATTGGAACTCTAGTGTGTGGGAGACATTCTCGAACAATACCCGTTGGGGCGAAATCGGAGACATTTGCTATAACCCCTGCTTCAATTCCAGTCAGATCCTGCGACAGCCAACAACGCTCCAGTCATCGGTAGCGCTTGAAGATTCAGACGCTGGACCTACCAACAAGTTATGGAGCAAGCTTATCTACTCTCGGCAGTACATTTACAGTCTGATTATCCTCTGTGTGGTCTTGAACATCATGCTCTTGGCATTTAAATGGCTTCCTTTCAAATCGCATATCCCGTCTGCGCAGATTGTCACGATCTGGAAGGAGAGGCACGAGATCTGGTATAATATAAAGGCCGATCTGCGTCAAGCGTTGCCTAAAAGGGAGCAGGATGAGCCGACAAAAGAAGACACGCAAAGTTCTAACACTGTACAATCCCTGTGGTCAAGCCTACGCCCTTTCCTTTCGACGCAAGTGATCAAAGTCTTACTACGAGTCCTTTTCGATGCAGTGATGCTGTTCAGCCTGATCTTCAGTATTGTGGCCAGCCCCCTCACGACTATTGCATTTGTTGTCTGGGCTGAATGGTGGATTCGTAACGATGGTCCGTCTCAGGAACATCCGCAGCAAGTAGGACAGTGGTCTTATCTGGTCGCTGTTGCTCTTCTGGTTATTTCGGCGGCTGTACTGATGCTGAAATATCGCATCGCGTCTACAAAAGAGCTTGACAATGAGATAGTGAAGCTTGAAGCAGATCTTGAAAAGTTACGACAGAGAAGGGATGCCAGGGTGCAAGCGGAAGATAACTCGAGCAATACCTAACATGGTTCACAATATGGCGACAATATTATGTCTCGTCCTTCAGCTTATACTGCAGATTTTTCATCTTGAAATACTCGCACTAGATGCACCGATGTCCAAGTTCAGTCCTGCTGCCATGCTGTAAAAAAGTCCGGATAACACGGATTACCGAGATGAGGGGGTTATCTCCTGTAAAACACGAACATGTCAACCTCGGATCTTTCACAAGGCTCTGAGCTCTAAATAAATAAACAGAAAGGCCACTCCAAGGTCATGGGATTCAGAAGGGGGCTTCCCAGCGGAGCTATTCAACTGACGCTTAATGGTTCGTGGATAGTCGTTCAACCAGCCGGGCCAAATGAGGCATCTCAGTCCCAGCTTCAACTCGTCATAAACCTCAAAACGCACGCGACGCCTCGTATACTCTCGGCATCTAGATTAATTGGCTCGGGACATGGATATCGTGCGGGGTTGGCCGTTTTGGTGGGGCCTGATTGGCTTTGTCGGCTGGCTCTACTCGAGATTGCCGCCAAATGAGTAGGGATATTCGGCTTTGGAGGAAGTTTATTCGTTGTCGCTTACAGTAAGTTTTGCTAGGTATCTCGCTTAGAGTATAGAGTAGAGTCAAGTCAAAGCGCAAGTTGCATTCATGATCGCTGATGCCCCTCTTGATAAAGTCGATGGGCCCGAGGAGCACGCTTGGTGGGAACTTCTGGGGCTATAGCTTCGTTCTTTGAACCTTTCCTGAATGTTTGTGCGCAACAATCTGTTATTATGGCCGAGAGAATCAGCCAGGAAAGGGCGCCAGATTCCGGTAGTCAGGTCCATGTCCCGCTCTGGCACTCATTAAGACAATCACCTAAGATTGTATTGTACTGTGTCGCATTGAGCTCTGCAATCATCCTATATGGATACGATTTGGTAATTGTTGGCACAGTGTCTGCGATGCCAGCCTTTCAGTGTGTCTATCAATCCAACTTCCGAGCTTGACACTAACACTCTCGGACTACTAGATTTATGTTTGGAGAGCAACTGGGGACAAAGTATATCATTCCCGCCACTTGGCTGTCCCTGTGGAATGTCGCAAGCCCAATAGGCACAATGGTCGGAGCTGTCATTGGTGGTGCGTTGCAGGACCGAAGTGGCCGACGAGTAGCCCTTGCAGTTGGAAGCTTTCTGTCCGCTGTCGCTGTGGCTATTCTGTTTGTCGCAGATCTACCCGATGCCATGGTCTCTCGACGCGGTGTATTCCTCGCAGGGAAGCTACTACAAGGTCTTTGCATTGGTATACTGCTATGTGTCGTGCAGACTTACATGTCGGAGGTCTTACCAAGTACACTCCGAGGCCCAATCATCGCCTTTTTGCCAATCTTCACGCTCCTTGGCCAGCTCATTGGCTCTGTCGTCACTTACACTTCTCTCAAGCGCTCCGGGACGGAGAGTTATCACATCTGTCTTGCCTCGCAGTGGGCATTTTCTGCAGTGCCGTTAGCCATGTCGTTTCTATTGCCTGAAAGCCCGACATGGCTCCTAAGAAGAGGGAACAACGAGAAAGCGTTAAGTGCGCAAAAAAGACTAAATACCGATAATATTGATTCAAATGAAGTCATTCAGGAACTGCAAATATCTATTCTCGCTGAGGCAGAGGTGGGAGGGTATACGTACATGGACTGCTTTAGAGGACTCGATCTCAGACGAACTTTGATCGTTGCTCTTGCAAGTGCTCTGCCTCAATTCTTCGGTCTGCAGCTCATGGCAAATGCCTCCTACTTCATACAGCAAGTGGGCATGTCGCCATCGAATAGTTTGATATTTCTCATCCTCGGAATTGGCCTTGGCCTTATTGCAAACGTTGTCAGTCTGTGGACAATTAATCTTTTTGGCCGGAGGCTACTTTGCCTCATCACACTTGAGGCATCAGCTGTTCTTTGGCTAGCCATGGGCATCGCAGGCTGTTTTAAAAGTGTTGTTACCATTTGGTAAGTATTTCTCTTTCTTCAAGTATGTTTAGTCGTTCTAACATCCCTATAGGTATAGTGCAGTGACATTGATGGTCATGACTATCGTCTGTGGAATGGGAATTTGGCCAGCTTCTCACGTCGTAGCGGCCGAGGCATCATCTCTTCAATTGAGAGCAAAGTCTCAAGGAGTCGGTTTCTTCATGAGTGGGTTAGCACAAGGTATCTGGTCGGTGATACTACCTTATATGTACAATCCGGATGCCGGAAATTTGAAGGCAAAAATCGGATTCGTAATGGCCGGCTTTGCAGCAGTCGGTGTCATTCTAGCTTGGCTCTTTGTACCTGAGATGAAAGGGCGGTCTCCGATGGATATCGATCGCATGTTTGCTTTGGGCCTGCCGACCAGATCGTTCAAGAATTGGAGAAGCGATTTTATGATTGAGAAACCCATTGAGAACCCTCGACGGGGCGAAGACGTCTAGAAATTGAAATTTATTTCTTTTCCTTCAGCTCCGTATAATTAATCTTTTCTTATTTACCTCTCCGTATAGGCATAAGGAAAAAGTGTGACGAACATCCATGGCCCTAGGGACTCGTTATGAAAAAGAACAAGTTCAAACCTCGGAGTAAAATGAGAACCAAGATGCAATACGCTAAAACCCCAAATATTGCCACTTTATGTTCAGTCTGTTTTGGTAGCAGCATAAGAGAGGTAGGATAGGGCCAGAAAAAAATTGTAATGGCATATAATCGGAAGACACAGGTTTTAAGATTGTGTTATTTGTAACTCAAGAAGCTCGTTGGACCTGCTGAAGGTAGCCATGAACTCGACCGATGAGCCAGTCTTGTCCAAATTCCTCCACGTTATGCACTGCCCGCGGGATGAGACCGCTTGCTGGGTCCCACATGCTTCTTCCTCCAACATCAGTTACACGCGCCCAACGTTGCATGAGCGCGCGCTTGTCAACCCACTCGGGAACATATTCATCACACTCAGAAAAGAGCACTAGCAGTTGTCCCTTGAGCAAGCCGCTTTCCCCCACCCGACCAAAAGTCTTCATGAATGCCTCGTCTGGTAAGTCCGAGCTGAACATGTCGTCGTCAGATGGGCAAAAAGGGCTATCAGGACTCGCTATGCTCAGAAAGCGATAGCTATTGAAAGGAGTGTCCGGTTGAAAGCCCATTGTTACGGTCATATCAATAGGTACCAAGTCTGTAGGCTTCTGGCTCTTCGCCAGCTTGACCAGTTTGTGATATGTTTCCCAAGCAAAAGTAGGGTCTGCATGGCGTTGCAAGTTCATATGGAGTTCCTCTCGGTCGGAAACAGGGGCTTGCAATATTGCCCCGTCGATAACTGGGCGTGCTGCGTGTGAATCTGGGATGCCAGAGTTCTCCCGATGGCTGACAGTATGATTAGTTAGATAGTACATGATATCTTGACAGCCCGTTGAATGGCCCATGAGAACAGTCTTCCCGTCTCTTTCAGCTGGTGCCCGTGTTCCCTTGAGCTCCTTTACGAAATTAATACACTGAACAATTTCGTTGACATCGTGTTGGAGACTAGACATGCCCCATGCGCCATACGAAGAGGACAGCTGAACCCAAAATAGCGACCACTGGGTTGGCTTTAGTGCCTTGGCTAGGTGTTCTACATATGGCACCGTCGGGAGTCCGTCATTGAGCCCTGCGATGAATATCAAGGTATGTGGCCTTGGCCGCGGCACTGAAGATGCATTTGAAAACTCAAAAACGACACGTCCCTTGATCTGTGAGGTGGAAAATTTTGCGGAATGAGTAAGTTGCATTGACTTCCCTTCTGCATAGCGGAGAACTTGGTAGCATGGTACTTACATATTCATGCAGGGTTCCGTGAATGTGTTGAGCCAAATGTACAGCCATGTCGCAAAGCTTCCTGGAGCGTCTGGGGACCAAGATGGACTAGGAATAACAGCCACGAAGGCCCAAGAATTCGACACGAAGGGGATGCAGCCGGGGGCTATTGTGTCATAATTCGCTGCATGAACTTTGTCGCTTGGTACTTCATATGCAGGGTATTTGTACGAATTGCCGCGTACGGCCATGTGAGCCTTCTCTGGCTCCCAGGTATCTTGTGAGGTCCCATTGGAGTTTCTCGGTATGAGGTATTTTGCAAATTCATTGATGCACTAGGTGGGTCAGACCCCTGTATGTAATTATTATAGCTACCACTTTTTAGCTTTCTAAAATTACAAGATCTACCTTTTGAACAAGATTTCCCGAGCTGAATCTTGGAAGGCTGGCTGACTTGCCCCACACAGTTTTGTTTTGCCCCCACATAAATGAGGAGACGAGACCGAAATGTTGGAAACCGAGGACTTAAAACCAATTGTAGAATACACACCGTCACGACTGTTCTTTGTGATTAGAGCTTGTAACTGGCAACCCGAAACAAACCCACCTGTGTCGACTGCTGTGGCGGAGATCCAGATGCTCCGTCTGTCTGTTCGCAATATCATGGCGGGAGAAGTTGGGCGTCTGCGCACAGACTTCCATCTTGGGTTTTTCGGTCGCGTTCTGACGCGTGGTACTTTTGTCCAAGCATCCGAATCATCCGTCTATCCGTCTTGTTGGATGGTGTCCGGGGAACTCGTGTAGCGAGAAGGAAAAGCGTAGGGATCATGTACACTGGCAAAAACTCTGCCAAGGCTTCCCGAATCTGTAGCACTTTTGTACTGGCCAGAACATCTTTACTGCTGTCTGTTAGGCTGAGCTCAGCTGTTTCCGAGTTGCTAGGATGATCGCTCAAGTAAAGGAAGGCAGCTAGACAAGGATCCTCCCTGCCATCGATCACGCCAAGCAGATCGACCACGATCGCATCTTTGGGGGTAAGACATTTCCTCGCCAGGTGTTCGACTTCGATGACATCAATGCGACATCCGTCGAGTTTCACGATCGTATCCTTGCGACCGATGTACTCAATGCGTCCATTAGGGAGCCACCGCGCCAGATCGCCAGATCGGTACAACCGGGCATCCCCTCGATCAGGGTGCATGAGACGCAGCCATTCCGGTGTTTGATCGAGGAACCCAGCAGGCTTTGTTCGATCAAGAGCTTGATGGTTGTCATCCAGGTAGCCCCTGGATAAATGGGGACCTTCGATCACTATTTCGCCCACGGCCCCGACCGGCATCAACTTTTGCGGCGACGCCGGATCAACAATCCAGATTGCGCCGCTAGATGGCTTGCCAATTGTAGCCACCGGGTTGGCTGGATCATGCGCGTTATCATTGTAGGCACAGCAGACTGCAGCTTCACCCATACCGAATTGGTTTATGAGCTTGGTAGAGCTTCCAGACCAATTGTTCAATAGGTCCTTTGGTAGAGGCTCTCCGCCAACACAAAGAATTTTCAAACTTTGGACGGCATCAGGATTAAGCTTGATGGCAACTGTAGGTGTAAGGAAAGCGATGTTTGCTGCAAGTGTTTGGATATTCTCTGTCAGATCTTGCACAGTCTTCATAGGCCCCGGCACGCAGCAGCAACCACCGAGGATGAGGGGAACAAGAAACTCAAGATTGCTGATATCGAATGCATAGTCATCAAAATGAAGATACCGCGTTTCTTCATTCAGGCCCAAGTTTTTTGAATAGTCTCGGATAGCAGAAGCGTATGAGCGGTGCTCCTGGACAATCGCTTTAGGTTTCCCAGTGCTTCCAGACGTAAACAAAACCGTGCACGCATTGGAGGGCTCAATTTTGGGAAGAGATTCGTCGAAGGTCAAAGGAAGAGTCTCAAGCCAATTCGGTGTCACGCCGACAACAGTGTCAATGCAATGAACAAATTGGTCCGCAAAGGCTGGGTCACTTAGCATAACTTTCGCTTTTGTTCGTTCAATGACGGAGCTCAAGTAAGCCGGAGGATTACTTGCATGGATAGAAATATAGGCTCCTCCAGCACGCAGAATGGCAAGTCGAGCGACAATTGCCCATGTCGATTTTTGGAAGCTGCTCAACACGAAAGTCTCAGGGCCAACACCCAATCCTCGAAGGTGAAGAGCCAAGCGGAGGGAGAGACCATCCAGCTCCTCGTATGTCAAATTACCATCGAAGGAGCGCACTGCTAGCTTCTTCGGGTATTTGCGGCAATTTGAGAGGATGAGGTCGTGTAGGCAAACGTTGTTTGTGCCTGCTTTGGTGGCAGTAAGGGCTCGAATGCTTTTGCGATCCCACGAGGAACAGTAGTCGATGTCCTTCAGAGCTAGGGTGCTAGATTGACTCGCAATCTGTCGCAATACATGTCGGAATGTCCATATCATGCTATCGGCGGTGCCATTCTGTCCGTGGTTCTTCTTATTTAAGCTTGCTCGCAGCTGTTTGCCGTTACTCGTGATAGTCAAATCTGTGGGAGACTGAGGATCTGTTAGAATGTGTATCCTTCGGTATTGGGAAAGCATTACCTTCGACTTAGTGTCGTCTGAAGTAATTGGTTGTTTGATCTTGCCTTGGGGCTGGTCAAAATACCGCAAGGAAGCAGTGCAAGAATTCAGGGTAGATGGTTCGCGAGAGATCCCAACTCCATAAGACTGAGCATTTGCATCTTTGGTCCATTCTGCGTCCTCAATGAGCTGGAGAAACGTTTGTAAATCCCACTCCGGGTTTACACGAATTGTGTACACGGTCTGTAGACCATCATCGTAGTTAAGACTGATCACGTCCGTAGGCTGGAAGCATTGGAGTGTCAGGATCCATGCGGCCTTGAAACATGAGAATGCCAATTCTGGCAGAGCGCTACCTGACTTCAGACCAGCGTTGTCCAGTTCCAGCTCGACAGTGTCTTTTGGGGATCGAATTCGCTTGAGAAGAATATGGGGATTTCTCCAACGAGAGGAGAGTTTACGCGAAAATTGTCTTCTTGTTACTCCGGGCGCCATTTTTGGTGAAGAAAGAGCAAAAAATTAACTTGGCTATAAATTCTGGACCCTGGAAAAAGGAGCTGTGAGGCCTCTTTGAATCACCTGAAGCTGCGACTTGTCATAATTTCAATTGCTATTCGGCAGGGGTGACTGCAACTGCGCACATCATGGCAAATCGTCCAGGGATCCCGGCATACCCGCTTTTCCTGCAAGATCGCTTTTTCGACCAGGCGGCGCTGCATATTGTGTCACAATTACCAGAGCGCGTTCGGCTCTGTATGCCTCGATCAGTCGATTGATCGTCTCGCCATCCACTCCACTGGCTTTGGTATTCTGTGACGTGTTGTTTTTTCCAGCAAAAGCAAGCGGCCGGAGAGTGAGAGCCAATCGCTAGAACATGGGCGATGAGACCTGCGGGGAATGACGAGAACCTGTTCACGCCCTCGCAGATCTACCCGCGCCAAGTTTCAGTAGTGCCGCTGGTGCTCCACTGGATCGTGGCCAGAACTGGGGCGACACGCTGTGGGTTTGTTATTTGCGGGTCGGATCGCGCTGTATGGATCTACTTTGCGGGAGCCTGCTGCCAAAAGTCCCCCCAAGCCTCAGCTACTGCGGGTCAGCCCCTCACTTTGGGAGCATTCTTGTTCATCTTCAGCTCCACAGATTGCGTAAAGCGCTAGTAATATCCCATTTTTCGTATTCTGCGATGGGTGGGCGTGGCGCCACGGCTGGGGGTCGTACCCATAAGGACTATTTTCTGCGGAGTCACTCCCCCGCTGTGGCTAACCCCCCTGCTTGCAGCTGCAGCATCTTCCGTTCTTTTTGCAATCGAACGCGAATGGCCAGGGTCCCATAGCAACCATGAGAAGTGAGACTTGCAATGGTAACAGTATTCAGAACAGAGCAAATGGAGTCAATGGAGTCAATGGAGCCAATGGGGTCAAGCCAGACCAAACATTGCTAGACCATGACTTCCACAGCGCCTGGGGCTCCAATTACTCTATGCGAGGGTTCATTGCCGACGATCGCGCTCGTGAGCTATGGACGCAGTTTTCCAATGATCCTGGCAAGATTGAACGTCAGTACAATCTCCTGCTGAGCGAATACACGGAGACATTCCGGCGGTTCTTCAAAGGGTATTGGCCAATATCATTGCATTCGCATGTTAGCGATGTTCTGGTTCCTACTACTTTGGCAACCTTGATATTGAATACTGCATCTACGAGCCCATTGATCATTGATTCGCCAGAACTTTCTCCCATGTTGCTCGATGAACCTGAGCCAGCTCGCATTCAAAGTTTTGTACGGAACATTCTGGGCTGGCAAGATCAGCATGTACAGAGCCCAAGATTTGCGATAGTGGAAGGTATATACGGAGGATCATTTGGGCCACTTGTAAGAGCCATCTTAAAATAATGAATTATACATGGAGGCCTCTACTAATTTGTCCAGGCACACGCTTCCAAAGAATGGGAATATAACATCATAGCAACTGGCCAGGAACCGTTTACCATTCGTCCTGATGATTTTGCTCCTGATGCATTAATTGCAAAGCTTGTATTAGCGAAACAACAAGGATGTATCGCCGTAATTGTTGACCTGGTTAGCACGTCAGATGCGGCTGTCTTCTTACCGGCCAAATTTGCGCTCTTGAAACGCTGCTGTCTAGCGGCTAGGCTTTTTCTCGTGGTGGACGAAGCTATGACGGCGATTAGATGTGGGGCGCCGTGGGCATTCCAGAGACCAGAGTACTCTGCAGATGAGCTCCAACCTGACCTGGTTGTTTTTGGGAAGGGACTCTGCGCTAGTGGCGCTGCGATCAATTTCAATGGTTTGATGATGCAATGCCTTGCATTTCAAGATCGGCACCACATGACACAGAGTATTCGTTTCTGGAGAGCTCTAGTGAGTCGCCCTATTCCTACTCCAGTGCTCATTGAATCCCTTGGAATCTTGAATCTTGCCCATGCCGAAAACTGGCCAGCGCGAAGTGTGAAGATAGGGGAGGCTGTCCAGAAGTTTGTGCGAGATCATGTGGTGCAACAGAGCCCGGAATATTCGGACAAAGAATTTGTTCGTGGATTGGGAGCTTTTATTGCAGTGGATAGAAAGATTTCAGCGCAGTTCCTTGTCATGGCAGCAATCCGTCGTCGCTCCTCATGGGTGCGCTGGCTTCCCAAACTTGACAGTGCCGCGGTTGATCCACATCAATTGCAGCAATACATTATTGGGTCCAATGGACGGGAACACAGAAAGCTTCTCTCAAATGAGGCAGAAAAGCAAAATACACTTCCACTGTGGTGCTTTGTTTGCGGTATCGACGCTTCAGCGCCGGATTGGTGTCGCACATGTTTTCTAGGATCTTGTGGACATGAGGACTGCGTGAAATCCTTCCATACACACCTGTGTGTTTCTTAATCGCCTAGAAAAGTGAAAGAGAGCCAATGGATTGGCTGGAGAAAGATAGGGGCAGGATACAAAGATGTTCATTCTTAAAGCTAGCTTAGATATCTTGATGAAAAGAATCGCGACGATAAATATACAGTACAGTCTCGGTCAAATTGAGTAAAGATACAAGTGGCACTTTTTGAAACAGGCTTCATGCCTGCGACTCCTCTTTCTTCGACGAAGAGGATAAGAAACAGAAAGCTATTATGGCAGCGATCAAAGCCGCGGCCCCTGGTATTTATTAGCGAGTATTAACGTAGGAAGTAATGAATGTCACTCACCAACAAAGCACTGGAGCTCGAAATATCCGCCCTTTTGGACTATTAGTCCTCCCAGAAGTGGTCCACTCATGAGTCCCGCCATCCAAGTCATGCTCGTGATAGCCATGGCCCTAGAATAGCCTCCATTGGGACCGAAAATTCCCGGCGTCTCTTTTTCCAGAAGATCGACAGTTTCTAGACGCGCCAGTTAGCCAAAGGTCGCTCATCACATTGTCTTAATACATACCAGCTGCTTCCATCGAACCGACACCGTTCATGAGGCACATGAAGCAACCACTGAACACCATGCCGGCCGAATACATTATCTTGCCCGGATCACCATTTGCCCATGGAAACCGATCATCTCCAGGGAATCCCATCATTATAACAAACGGCACTAACCCAAGAAATCCGATCACTGTCGGGTTCCGAGACCCTACACGGTCTTTCAGCCAGCCCACAAGCGGGGCGAGTAAAGTCCCCGGTGCTTGTATGGCGGCCAGCAAAAGTCCGACAGCAAGTACCCCCCATCCGAATGCATCTCTGACGTGAACCGACAAGGTTGTTTCGAAACACGAGATGACCCAAGCGAACACGAAGTAACAGAAGATTCCTGCAGTAAAGCGTGGCTGTCGAAAAAGGCACGCATAGAATCGCCACCCTCGCATGACATCGGCATCAGCGATTGTTGAACCTTTGTTGAGTAAGGGGTCCTGCTCATCAGCAACTTTTGGTGTTTCTTTTTCGATCATGAGGAGTCGCATGATGATATCAACGACCAAAAAAGCTGCTGCACCGGCCCATGCAGCCCAGTATCCACCAGCGGCAAATAGAAGACCCGCAAGGACGGGGCCTGCGGTTGTACCAGCCGATGTGAGGGTAGAGCTGAAGCCTGCGATTTTGCCCATATGTTCGGTTCCGATATTCTCTGCCATGGTAGCCATTCCGACAATCCAGAGAGCGTTGCTGACGATGCATTGGAAAAACCGACCGACAAATAACCAAGTTACTATGTTTTCATTAGCGTTGTACTGAAGAGGGACCATGCAACGCACAGCTTGTTGTGAGCGACAAGCACAAGATACTTATCAAGGCCATGACGAGTAAGCTCAACAGGAGAGCTTTCTTGCTAGTGACCGCGTCGGAAATCGATCCGATGAAAGGGCTTGATACCACCGACACGAATGCCCCCTCGGTGAGGAACGCGGAGATATACCATTGTGTTTGGAGAGGATTTACTCCGATGCGGCTTTCGAGTATGTTCGGGAGTAAAGGTATCATGAATGCGAAAAGTAGTTCATCTATCTTCCTGGTTAGAATCGCAGCCGTTTATCTCTATACCTCACATCACGTACCTGTAAACAATGCGAGAGACATCGTGCCGATGATGAAAGTATCGGAAGACCGCCATGCTCGTCCCCATTGCCAATGCGAAAACCAGTCTGCTCTTTTCTTTCCTTTGCTCTGTGACATGAACATTTTGACAGCACCGGGGTAGACGTGATGTCGATGTGATAGGAGGCCCCTCCTAGAACCTTGGAAGGGGAAATTTTAGAGCGGGAAGATCGACGAGGGGAGGAGGAATGAGGGCAATCCCAAATTGCCGACCGAGCAACAAACCACGAAATTTGGAAATGATCTGCAGATTTGCCGGATCGCAGGTATCAATACCGATTTCGGTGTAACGCAGATTGCGTTCCGGTAGCTGCATAATACAGAACATTATTTCGCCAGCAGAAGAAAACACCTGTTCGTGGCTGGTTTTAGCGTCATTTGACTGCTTTAGCGACGCACCGAGACATGCATCCACCACCTGCGCCCAAGGCTTTCGGAGTGAGCTGCAGCTTTACAGGTCCAGCTTTTGAGCCTGCCGATCCTGTCGTGTTTTCTTTTTCTCGAGTGTTTCCCCGCAAGCGAGAGAGCACGTCACTTGGTGCCCCTTGTGCCGCGGCCCACAGTTTAGATCTTCCAGACCTCGACTAGCACTGCCAATGCTGCTGATCTTGCAAATTGCCCATGCGATTCCCCTAACACCATAGCTAGAGACACGGGAAATGTACTATTGTAAATTAATTATGTACAAGGTTGGTCCCGCGCTGTCCCGTCGGCCCACTTATCGGAAACCAAGAGTACTAGCTTGGATATGCAGTAGCTGAGTTGAGCTGAGCTGAGCTGTAGCTTTTGCCACCAAGTAATGCATCTATTGACAAACCAGTTGCACCGGAGGACAATAAAGTGACATGAGAAAAGACCCCTGCGTATATCTTTGGTATGAGCTTCTGAAACAGGCATGTGCTGAGTCCCCGACCTCAATTTCAGGAGACCAAGTGTGCAGATCTGGAAGGTTGAACATGGGAAGTATTATCCTTTAACGCTTGCATGCAAGGTCGACCCACCGATGGACAGCATATACATTGTCTCCACATTTGCTATTGCCTGGGATTCCAATTGTGGGCGGTAACCATGATTATTGCCTTTGTTCAGCTAGCCAGGAAATCGTGTAGAGTTGCAGCTCTTTTCGTCACCATGCAAGGACCCCCCATCACGATGCAGTGGATCCGCCGAGGACATGGGATTGCTATGTTGGGGCTGGGATCTCTGTGGCACATGAGTCTGCAGGAAGCTATTTCATCTTGTCGACACTTGGATTGCACATATAAAACCTACGAGGAAGCTCTCCTCTTGGTACTTCCCATATGTTCTTATTCAGACATCCAACTCACAGTCACCACTCTCAGAAGGGTCGAAGATCTACTTCCATATCTGAGACTCTTGCTAGATTATCTTCTCGCTCCAGCATGTCATCCCTGGAGGGTCAAAAGTCCGAGGCGGCTGATGCCGGAAAGCCCCATGTCTACTACCCAATTCAGGGCCCCCCGGTGAAGGGCGTGGCCAAGGCCGATGTCACTGCTACAACACCTGTTCCAGTTCGTCAGAACATTGATACTTGGAGCACCAACCCTGAAAATGAAAAGCAAGTAAAGCTGTTTGTCGCAGCTCTTGATCGCTTCCAAAGAATCGATCCTCACGATCGTGATTCCTACTTTCAAATTGCTGGTATTCATGGACAACCTAATGTTCCATGGGACGAACCTATTGAGGAGGCAGCAGCTAAGGGGAAGGGCTACTGTACACACAACAACATTCTCTTCCCCATCTGGCATCGTGCCTATTTGTCGCTTTACGAGGTATGATATCACCTGGACAACCTCAAAGTTTCAAAGGGCGTGAAAAGATTAACGAGCTTCCAGCAACGTATTTCGGAGTTGGCAAAAGAGATTGCATCCGGATTTGATGAAGATATTCGAGCGGAGTGGGAGGAAGCTGCCGACACCTGGCGTCTCCCCTTCTGGGACTGGGCTACCCAGACCACTGTGCCACACCTGAGCAAAGCACCAATTGCTCTCATCCCAACAGCAAATGGCAAGGGTGAACAACCCATTCCTAACCCACTCTACCAATATCGTAGCCCGCTCGGCGAACCTTGGAGTACATTGAGCGTTGAGGACTTCAAAGATCCTTGGGTTCCCGAGGGCAAGGGAGCAATGTTGTTTGTAAGTTCATTTCTTGAAACGTTTGCTGCTTTGCATAGACTAACTGGAATCTTATAGTACTCTGAATGTGTTGGTACCAGCCGCTGGCCCGAAGAGGCCGATACCCAGTCCGGAAGCGAAAGCTGGAAGCATGGTACTGTCAACAACTACAAGGTCAAAGAGTCCCTCGAAGCCCCCGAGTGGACGACTGATGATATCGCTGGCTCAAAGCCTGCTGAGCACGTTTATCGCTTGTTGACTGTGCCTATGGACTATTCTACTTTCGCTACCACGGCTCAGGTATCGGGTGAAGAGGGCGTCGAGAATGATGTCAACATCGAGTATCGTATGTGTTATCCGTGGTTCCGGTGTTTCACGACTTGAGCTAACAATAGTTTAGTCCACAATAACGTTCACGGATGGGTTGGAGGTGATTTCAATGGTCACATGTCTCAAATTCCCATGGCTACTTTCGATCCTCTATTCTGGCTTCACCACTGGTTAGTATTTTATCCGATCCAAAGCCTCCATGCTTTCGCGGTCATTGAGAGTGGCTTTTGAGACAAAGCCCCATAATCAAGGCATTTGCTAACTGTCATCTAGTAACATTGATCGCATTTGGGCCATTTGGCAAACATTCAACCCGGACAAGTGGTTCACCGAGGGTGTTGTCAATGAATTCTTCCAACACTCCATTGGATTGGAAACAGGTGACAAGTTTGGTCCAGAAATTGGACTGCGGCCGTTCCACACAGACACCAAGGGAACCCTTATCAAGCCAGCAGACGTGAGAAATACCTACAGCATGGGATACAATTATGTTGATCTCCAGCCTTGGCAAGAAAAGTACAGCAAGGATGGCTCTTTCAATAACGAGACCTACGTCTCGGATGTTCGGGAACGAATCACCAACCTGTACGGTGTCTCTCGCAAGGAATTGGAGAAGGCCGCGAACCTTAAGGGTGTTGAATATGGTGCCGAGGCCATGAAGGCTTTGGAATACTCCTTCAGTATTCGTTTCGCCAAGTATGGTCTCGGCGGAGAGCCATTCTGGGTCCGAGTCTACATCTCCCGCGAAGGAAGCAAGAAGAACGCAAGCCAAGATCTCATTGCCGAAGTGTACAACTTCAGTCAGCCGGCTAATGATGCGTCCGGCAAGGTCGCCTGCAGTAACTGCAAGACCAACCAAGCAGCCAACCTCAAGGTCACCTCTAACTTGTCAATTACCCCTGTTTTGATCAACATCGTGAAGTCTGGTGCAAAGTCATTGCCCAGTTTGAGCAAGCCAGATGTCTTGAAATATCTACAGAAGAATGTCTACTGGCGAGTGTTCCAGCATGGAAAGGAACTCCCTCGTTACGCTCTGGACCCCTTGGAGCTGGAGGTCATCGGTGCTTCTAACGACGCCACTCACTTCCACGATCCAGCTAAGCCTCCTTTGATCGAGAACTTCAAGAAGGAGCCTACTATTTCTGGTGGAGCCGATGGTGCTCTTGATCCTGAGCTGAAGCAACCCGTCACTGCTCCTCCACCACCTCCCAAGACTGACTCGCACAAGGCGAACCTCGCAGTTGGCAAGACTTTGCAGTTCAAGAAGCCACTCACCCCTGACTGTGTGGTTATCATCGACTCCTCCTCAATCAACCTCACGCCCGCCAAGGGAGAAGGAATCGACAACACACAGTTCTACTTTACCGCCAACGCCGATGGCAAGGGCGATGTTCTCTTCCTGTTGTCTATTCGCCGCGCTGAGAACGCAATTGTGTTCAACACTTTGATTGGTGGCAGCTGGGGCAAGGAGGAGAGAGTCTCGCTGGAAAAGCGATTCAGAACCGACAAGCCATCCATCCTTGTTCACGACCAGGGCGATGGTTACGAGATCTTTATCGACTACCGCCACGTTTACTGGTTCGAGAAGCGCAACAAGGACAACCAGTCCGCGAAGGCTATCGCCTATACTGTCAACAAGGGCCAGTCTCCTGTCTGGTCCAAGGGCTTGGATGTCAAGGTCTTCGGATCTATGAAGCAAGTCTTCCACCAGTAAAGCGCAACCGGCGCTTCTTGTCTAAATTAACGCTTCGGTCACCTCTGCCTTCAAATTTTCTCTCGTCGCAAACTAATGAGCACAAACAAGATGTATGTAGTCTGAATGGAAATGCAATGTTTCGGATGTCAGAGTCGCGATTTCGATTATAAAAGTAAAATATAATATTGTCATCAGTTAATACGTACTGGGTCCGGTTAAAAGTTTAGCTCGTACACAAGTTTCTTGTTGGCTATCTTGCCATCCCGCACAAGAGAGATTCCATTTATAGTGCCTTCAAGCCCGCCCTTGCCCATTTCGACCGGCATAGTTTGAAGCCTTCCTTGAGCGAGAATTGTCTCAGCAACGCGATAAAATGTCTCCATGAACCGTCTATCTTCAGGAGAAGCCTCCCATGTATGGCGGATATTCCAATCATCATTAACCATGGTGAACCTTCTGCCAAAACAAGTGTACACCATATTCCAGTCATTTCGAATGGGTATATGGGTGGGTATGAAATCTGGGCGTGGAGGTGTATTTTGAACTGGCATCAAAGATCCATAAACAAACTCACTGAGATCTGCCCGTTCCCCTTCAGGCATAGTCAAGCATTGGTAGCAGAACGAAGCTGTTTGTTCGTTTGCTACGCAATCAAGAACTAAGGTTAAGCCTTTTCCGTCCACACTTTTCTGTATGTCTTTGATTGCGTTCGGGCTTTTGTAGTCGACCACTAAATCGGCGCCTAGGGAAGAAACCCGAGAGACATTGTTGGCGGAGCAAGTTGTGATCACTTTGAGCCCGGATCTATTCATGGATTAGCGTCAAAATTGAAGCAGTTTGTGGTGGACACAAATAATACAATTTGGCTAATTGGGTAGCAATGCATCCTGTTGCAGTGCTCCCCCCATAAATCAGGATGGCTTTGTCTACGGTGGCCGGCTTTTCACTTGGTAGAGGCAGTCGCAACACTTGATACAGAGCTTGTGATGCTGTACTCAGGCCCATTCCAAGGGTCGCTGCCCTTGGGAAGGATGCATCGTCGGGGATTCGTATGACCAGTGTGGCATCTGCTAGCAGGTACTGACGAAATGCCCCAAGGCTATAGTTTGCAGCATGACCTTTTGTGTTTCGTCAGCCAAGTTTCAGTGATTCCCTCGCAGAAGTCTCACATCCGTGAATTAACCCGGCAACGCGGTTCCCAATGTCGAGATGGACGTTCTTGCCGGCCTCCACAACTTCGCCTGCAAAGTCGTAGCCAAGCCCTGCTCCAGGTCGCCCTAGCCCATCTAATGCCATCCAGTCTGAAGGATTTAGCCCAACCGCGTGAACTCGAATCAAGACTTCACCTGCATCCGGAGAAGGGATAGCAAGATCATTGACCATCTCCGCCTTACCGCGAGTAGCCACAAGGATCCCTGATTGAAGCTGCACCATGATGCACCAGGATTGGATGAGTCGAAAAGAAATTTTGTGATCAGCAATACTACACGATATCTCATATTTATTTCAATAAGTGATGCATCGAGATTAAATAAATATGGTCAAAGTGCAGCCCATTCGTTACGTTTTGTGGTACATCCCGACAGTTCCGAGAAATCATGACGCCATTGGGAACGTAGGCTATATTTTTTTATCTTCGGACCGACGAGGAGCCCGAGCACGAGATCTACTTTGCTTTGTTGAATAGCCTTGTCTGCACAGTTTCGCCACCGCGGCTGCAGCGTACAGGACTGATAGCCTATAGATCGATAGGCTATTGCCCCTTGCCCCGATCCGACCCACCACAGCGGGAGCCAAGCAGGCAATCTGAGAAACAAGTTTCGATCCCCCCGAGATATCCACCGGAGGGAGACCCACGAGATTGAAATTATAGGCTATTCGGATCTAGTCGCATGCGAGTGGTGCGTTGGATCTCAACAACCCAACTGGCCTCGGGGAAAGCGAACAGCGGGCAAAGAATTAAGTATAAAGGCACTCCGATTGTTCGGACTAGCAACACCATTAGTCTCTACATTACAGATACTTTCGATCCCAAAGCCGAAGTTTATCTCCAATCTCACAATGGAAGAACCATCATACGATGCCAGGTACAGTACTCCAGACTGAGTTTAGTGGCGCAAGGCTCACGCTGTTCCCATTTTCCAGCCGTCCGATGCCGGAGATCAACATCGAGTATCAATACAAACTCGTCAATTGCCCTGGAAAGACCATCGTCGGCATTCGCATTGAGTTCCCTCCGAACGCAGCGACCCCTCCTCACCGTCATGGTGGGGCTTCTGTTGCCGGTTATGTACTTGCTGGAACACTGCAAAATAAGATGAACGATGACCCGATGAAGATCTTCACTGCTGGAGGAACCTTCTACGAGGCCCCTGGCTGCCATCATCGCATTAGTAACAATGCAAGCACGACTGAGCCTGCTACTCTGATGGCTAATATGGTCTTGGATACTGATAAACTTGAGCGAGAGGGCATGGATGCGATTATCCAGATTGACAAGGAATATCTTTGAATAATGAGTCGATGGGGAGAAGAGGATGCAGAGTCTGGAGTGCTAGATATCTGTCATAAAACGGAGAGCTCCGTCATTATAGCTATCCGTAGATAGATCTATTAACCTATCTTCATCTTCATGCATCTATTAGAGTGTTTTTATATTCTGCGGGGAATGATCAAGTAAATAGCCCTGGCACATCAGCGAAGATGTCAGACGGCTGAGTATCAAAATATGCACAAAAGTCAAAATCCGGCCCGGGGATGGTCCCCAGCGTACTAGCATCGAATTGCGGCTGGAAATTGTCGAAAGGCAGTTCCAAAGGAGGCGGGGCTTGAGGTGACGGCGTCTCATCTTTCCGAAGCGACAAAATTTTGCAGGCGATCGTCCCGACCTCCCGGTACGAGCCCTTCCCAACATTCCAGTACTCGCTGAGGCGCTTTAATGTTCCCATTGACAGACGGATTTTCTCCCGGCTGCTCTCCAGCTTCTTGCCTTCAAAGACAAAACGGTAGGCCGACAGATGAATGATAGTGACGATAGCGACCATGCAGATCACGAATGGGGTATGTGACTTGATTTGGACAGGCATGGTCAATAGCTGGTTGATTCTATCAATGCCCGCAATGCATTTGACGGTATATAGATGCCGCTCGGTCGCGTTGCTGCAGTTTAATGTCTCTGTCGGTGGAGGCGGCTGACAACTCGATACAGCTTCTATAGCACTGTATCTCAGAGAAGTAAGAGGGCGGTATAATTCCACCATATATCTGGATCACTTGTCAATTCGTCTCGGGGCGTGGAAGGGTCCGCTCTTACATGGCCATTGTAAAGTAGGATTCAAACATCAACTGGTCGACTGAGCCATCTGGCCGAATCAAAGCGCGCTTTGACGCGGGAAGAAGAGATTCCCAGGCCGTAACACTTGTCTCGCACCTAGCGCACAATTCTTTGTAGTGCGAGGGGTCAGTGGTGTTCCCGGCAGCGAGAGCTTTCCCGATTCCTCGAGTGAGTCCAATCATCTCAGCAAAGGATGAGAAGCTGTCTTCTCCTTCGGCAAGAAATTCACGGATATCATAATCATCAAGCGTTCTCGGTGGAGGAATTCTCTAGTATTGTGTCAGTAACCGAAAAGTCTGGTTGACACCCATCAAACTACTCACCCCAGCATTATAATCATCTTCTTCGCAGGGAAGATCGGCTGTTGCAACAACATCTTGCGTTCGGAAGGGGTATGTATGCGTAGTGCCTGCAATATGGGCATCGGTGACAAACACCTGCCACCAGGTTCGCCTCCACATTTCCTCGAATATCGGATCAAAGCCTCCATTCTTCTTGGCAAACTCTTTGTGCTGCATACCCAGTCCAACTGCCAGATGAACCGTCTCATCCAGGAGGCCCACACCCGCCTGGCGTTCATTTGCCCAAAAGTTCGCAATGGCAAAAATCAAAAACGCCTGGATGTCAAACCCAGTGATGGATTTTTTCTCTGTGCGAACCTTCTGGATAGCCCTTTGAGCTTCTAGGAACAAAGGCCTTGTGGAAACCGATTTTTCAAATAGTGACCCGATGTATTTCATCACCGTGATCAAAGGCTGTAGATCTGGTTTGCTGAGGTGGTCTTTTAGCACGAATTGAGGCAGGGCGCAAGGATGCGCTGGATGGAAGAAGTCATAGTACAGCCCAATTAGAAACGGTACGTGATTATCCTGTACAGCAGCATCTTCCTGCGGACTCCAAGGGATGTGCGTCACATCCAGGCGGGGTGCTTGACTTCCCACGCCAATTGAGACCGCTGAGACTGCAGTATCCGATGGGGTGGACGCCACTTGGGGCCGTTTGGGGCCCGGGTTTCCTCGACGCCGGGACGGGTGGTAAATACATTCTTTCCCATCGACCTTGCAGCGATCACAGATTGGCTTGGTGCCGTCACATCGAAGATGCTTGTAGCGGCATGGCGCGCAAGCCAGAGACGATCGTGTAGACCGGCGGGTGGGACTGCCCGGCGCCATGAGGCAAAACAGGCAAGTATCGCACAGAAGGCTATTGAATGCGGCAGGGCTCGTGTATTGTCCACTTGGGAAATAGACAAAGGCAGGAAGGCCCAAGAAGTAAATCTAGCCTTTGAAGGCTGCCAAGATGACTGGGGTGAGTGATTAGTCATGGCTGATCGAGTTCACGGATCGGGCAGGGGATTCCCATTCTTGCTGTGCACAGCAAGACCAGAAATGTTTCGAAGATTAGATTGCTATATCTGTTCCCGGATAACGTGAGTCAATTTATGATAGTCTAGATTAGAAACATAATATACTTCCTGCAGGACGGCATGCTGCAGGTGAGTGCATTACGATCGCACGAGGGATCGAGGCTTGGAATAGCGGGTACAACCCAAGTATGTACTTCGGCTAACGTTGGGGCTACTCGAGTGCTAACAAAAATCAACATTGAATGCACATGTGGATGCAATTCCAAACCATCCGCCAGAACGAGAGACGTTTATATCAAGAGCGACAAATAAGGTAGAGCCCGGAGGAAACATAATCCAAGTGCAGCACACTTATGATCTTGTGCGGCTTCAAGTTTGATTACATGAGTAAAGCTATACCAAACAGAAATGAACAAGGAACAGCCAGGCTAATTGCGTATTACTAAATGGCAGCCTACATCAAAACACAGCAAGAGTTCTGCTTCTTGGCCTATGAAGAGCGTTAGGAGAAGTCACTTTTAAGCGATGCTGATGTGGCTTACCTGGGTATAGAACATCTTGCTCTGGGCTGACAAACCATCACTCTTTTGCACAAGAGAGTCGATCTTTTCACCACGCTCCAATACACTCTCAATCTATACCATGATTAGTACATATTTTGAGATCCCTTGGACGATTCTCGAGTGTGACAAAGGCTTACGGTCTTGTGGAGCACAATCTTGGTCTCGTCCAGTTCCTGTTGGATCTTCATGATGCTGTCGGCCTGCTTGGGGTCCTGGTATTTGACAATGTACTCTTTGAGCTGCGGCAAGGGGCATGCGTTCTCGCGCAGAGAGGAATCGGAGAAAGCTGTACGGGGGTGCTTGGCGAGGAACTCGTCGACGATCTTGGAAAGAAGCTGGTGAGCCACAAGGGCAGGGTAGTCGCCATCGGTCACAATGACACCGGCCACGCCCTCGGTCCGGCCGTATGCGTGGAATGTGTATGACTTCTCCTCGACGTCCTGGCGCTGACCAGGCTTGGTGCGTTCGGCGACAGTGCGGCAGAACAGAGCGAGGAACTCCTCATAGCTGGAGGCAAGGGAATATTAATATTTTCTGCGGTGTAGTTTGGGAAAAGAAATGGGTGCGTACTTCTGGCGAGTGAAGCGAGAAAAGCTATGCGAGAGTTAGCAGCTGTCACCTAGTACACTAGCTCAAGAGTGGAGCACTGACGCAGTGAGGTCCTTCTCAGCACAAAGTTGGAGAGCGGGCTGAGAATCGTTCCGCAGGACCTAGAAGCTCAGAATAAGCAGGTGGTCGTATGAAATATATTCGAAAGAAGATTCGCAGGTAAGACGTACGCCCATGTAGAGGATCTTCATGGTGGCGGGGAAGTTGCTGAATCGCACAAAGGATAAAGCGGGGAGGTTTCGAAAGGAGGTCGGGGAGGTTGAAAGCGTTTGAACTTGGGCGAAAGAGCAGGCGACGGAATTTCAACGAGTCAGCTGCAACTAACTGAACTCGCGAGGCAGAAGTGAGGAGAGTGAAGCTGGGAGAATCAGCGACTCCTGATAACACCTCCGCAGCCCGGGGGCAAAATGGCACACCGCCTATGACGCACCATCAAGCCGAGTATTTACACTTTTGGCTTCTTCTGCTCTCGCACCAGGCTGTGTCTCCTGTTTTCGCTCGAACATAATTTCTGCATCATGGACTCGATCGCATCTACAGAGTCGCAGTGGCTGTCTCAGCTGGCCGCCATGCGCCAGGCGATCGCCGAATTAAACCTCCCCAAAGATTTACCCCACGATACGATCAGCTACGGCAGCGACGTTGACTTGGATATCGATGACGACTATTCGTCCCCAGGAACGGTTGATGATGTCTGGGATATAATTTCCTCGGACGATGAGACAACAGATGAGCTCGAAGATATCGACAATGTACCACTCGCACAGACATTGCCGTATGATCAGCAGTGGCTTACAGCAAAATGTTTTGAACTCTCTGCTCGGACCTCTATGATGGATGCCGGAGAGCTCGCCCAGCAGATCACTGCCACCTTGGCCGCTGATAGCAACGATGCTGAGCTTCAGATGTCCCTCGCAGAGATTGTGGGATTCGATGACTTGGACTTGGTCATAGAATTGATCGCACACAGAGAAGACATTCTCGTAGACAAACCACATCGGGCCGAAGCGCAAACGGATGGATTAGCTGCAGGAAAGCTCCAGACACGAGCCGAGAGAGAACAAGCTTTGTGGGAACGTGATTTCCAGCATAAAAACGCGCCTCTGCTTGCCGCCCAGACCCGCTCGGAACCTGTTTATCCCCATGTATTCAAAGCACATAGTTCTGGCAATCTGCTCAGTGCCAGTGGGAAGAAGTACGGATTGCCAGTTGGCAGCGAAACAATCGAGGAACAGAGATACACTGAATATGCGATTCCTGCTACTAAGGTTGGATCGCTTGCTCGCGACCAAAAGTTGGTGCAAATTTCCTCAATGGATGGCCTCTGCCGCGGAACATTTAAGGGATACAAGACCTTGAACCGCATGCAAAGCTTGCTTTATGATGTCGCCTACAAGACTAGTGAGAACATGCTTATTTGTGCCCCCACGGGTGCCGGTAAAACCGACGCAGCCATGCTTACTGTCCTCAATGCCGTTGGCAAAAACACAACTCCAAACCCCTTGGAGGCTCCAGATGCAGAAGAATTCGTCGTCCAGGTTGACGATTTCAAGATAGTATACGTCGCCCCGATGAAAGCTTTGGCGGCCGAAGTAACAGAAAAGCTGGGCAAGCGTCTAGCATGGCTGGGTATCAAGGTCAGAGAGTTGACCGGTGATATGCAACTGACCAAACGCGAAATCGTTGATACTCAGATCATCGTGACAACCCCTGAAAAATGGGATGTTGTGACTCGAAAGAGCACTGGTGATACAGAACTAGTCCAAAAGGTCCGCCTACTCATTATCGATGAAGTTCACATGCTTCATGATGAGCGTGGTGCAGTCATTGAATCCCTCGTTGCCCGAACTCAACGTCAGGTTGAAAGTACCCAGTCGTTGATTCGAATTATCGGTCTTTCTGCTACTCTTCCTAACTACGTCGACGTGGCAGATTTCTTGAAAGTGAACAAAATGGCTGGTTTATTCTTTTTCGATTCTTCATTCCGACCGGTACCCCTTGAACAACATTTCATGGGTGTGAAAGGCAAACCCGGCTCCAAGCAATCGCGCGAGAATATTGACATAACTGCCTTCGAAAAAGTTCGAGACATGATGGAAAGAGGCCACCAGGTCATGGTGTTTGTTCATTCGCGGAAAGATACTGTTATGACGGCCCGCATGTTGAAACAGATGGCCGCAGAGGATGGCTGTGACGATCTGTTTAGCTGCCACGAGCACGAGGGATACTCGAACGCGCTGCGTGACATGAAGCATGCTCGTGCGCGTGAGCTTCGTGACCTTTTCACCAGCGGATTCGGAACACATCACGCTGGCATGAGCCGTAGCGACCGCAACCTCATGGAGAGAATGTTCTCGGAAGGTCTCATCAAGGTCCTTTGTTGTACTGCCACGCTTGCGTGGGGTGTCAACTTGCCCGCTGCTGCCGTAGTCATCAAGGGAACGCAGCTATACAATCCTCAAGAGGGTAAATTTGTGGATCTCAGCATTCTCGACGTTATGCAGATTTTCGGTCGTGCTGGTCGACCCCAATTCCAAGACACAGGTATCGGCTTCATCTGTACCACCCATGATAAGTTGCATCACTACCTATCCGCCGTGACTGCGCAACAGCCTATCGAGTCCCGTTTCTCAAGCAGACTAGTCGACAATCTCAATGCCGAGATCTCACTTGGAACTGTCACGTCAGTACCGGAAGCGGTTCAATGGCTGGGCTATTCATACCTATTTGTTCGGATGAAACGAGACCCTCGAAACTACGGTATCGAATTCGCCGAGCTTCGAGACGATCCTATGCTGGTCCAACGTCGACGTGACCTTATCATACAGGCCGCAAGAACTTTACAAAAGAGTCAAATGATCATCTTCAATGAGAAGACTGAAGACCTCAGAGCTAAAGATGTGGGCCGTATTGCTAGTCAGTACTATGTCTTGCAAACAAGTGTCGAGATCTTCAATGAGATGATGCGTCCTCGAGCCGGCGAAGCGGATGTTTTGAAAATGATCAGTATGAGCGGAGAATTCGACAATATCCAGGCTCGCGAAACCGAGTCAAAGGAGCTTCAACGTTTACGTGACGAGGTTATTCAGACCGAGGTCGAAGGTGGAAATGACTCGCCTCATGCGAAGACCAACATCCTGCTACAGTCCTATATCTCCCGAGCAAGGCTTGAAGACTTTGCCTTGGTCTCTGATAGTGGATATGTTGCTCAAAACGCAGCACGTATTTGCCGAGCTCTGTTCATGATTGCATTGAATCGGAGATGGGGCTACCAGTGCCAAGTTCTGTTGTCACTCTGCAAATCTATCGAAAAGCAAATTTGGCCCTTCGACCACCCATTCCATCAGTTCGACTTGCCCCAACCAGTGATGCGTAATTTGGATGAGAAGCTTCCAAGTTCGTCCATCGAGTCAATGCGAGAGATGAACACGGCCGAAATTGGCCAGCTTGTTCATAACCAAAAAATGGGCAAAGTTCTCACGAAGCTGTTGGACAATTTCCCCACCTTGAGTGTCGAGACCGAAATCGCTCCGCTCAATCGTGACGTCCTCCGTATACGGCTTTCAATCTATCCAGAGTTCAACTGGAATGATCGGCATCACGGAACATCTGAATCATTCTGGGTCTGGGTTGAGAATTCTGAGACTTCTGAGATATACCATCACGAGTACTTCATCTTGAGCCGAAAGAAACTTTATGATGAGCACGAGCTGAACTTCACCATTCCGCTCTCTGATCCTTTGCCTAGCCAAATTTACGTCAGGCTTATTTCCGATCGCTGGCTAGGAGCAGAGACTGTTAGTCCTGTCTCTTTCCAACATCTAATCCGTCCTGACACAGAGAGTGTTTATACGGACCTCTTGGACCTTCAGCCCCTCCCTGTTTCCGCTCTCAATAATCCGATCCTTGAAGAGTTGTACGGCCAACGATTCCAATTCTTCAATCCAATGCAGACTCAAATCTTCCATTTGCTGTACCACACCGCTGCCAATGTTCTCCTCGGCTCTCCCACCGGTAGTGGAAAGACTATTGCGTGTGAACTTGCGATGTGGTGGGCCTTCCGTGAAAAGCCCGGCTCAAAGGTTGTCTATATCGCTCCTATGAAGGCCCTGGTTCGAGAGCGTGTGCAGGATTGGCGAAAGCGCCTTACTGGTCCAATGGGCCTCAAGCTGGTTGAGTTGACTGGTGACAATACCCCCGATACAAGAACCATTCGCGATGCAGATATCATTATTACCACACCCGAGAAGTGGGACGGTATCTCACGTAGCTGGCAAACTCGAGACTATGTCCGAAAAGTTAGTCTTGTCATCATTGACGAGATTCATTTGCTTGGCGGAGACCGAGGTCCTATTCTGGAGATCATTGTTTCGCGAATGAATTATATTGCGTCGCAGTCCAAGGGTTCCGTCCGTCTTATGGGAATGTCTACTGCCTGTGCCAATGCCAGCGATCTAGGCAATTGGCTTGGTGTGAAGGAGGGCCTGTTCAATTTCCGCCATTCAGTTCGACCTGTCCCACTCGAAATCTTCATTGATGGCTTCCCTGAACAACGTGGTTTCTGCCCCCTGATGCAATCCATGAACCGACCAACATTCCTAGCGATCAAGAATCACTCGCCAGAGAAACCAGTGATCGTCTTCGTGGCCTCTCGAAGACAGACGCGACTGACAGCCAAAGACTTGATCAACTACTGTGGTATGGAGGACAACCCTCGCCGCTTTGTCAAAATGTCCGAGGAAGACTTGCAGCTGAACCTCGCTCGCGTCAAGGATGATGCTTTGAGAGAAGCCCTCAGCTTTGGAATCGGTCTGCACCATGCTGGTCTCGTCGAGTCCGATCGACAATTATCCGAAGAACTGTTTGCGAACAACAAAATTCAAATTCTCGTTGCTACATCTACTTTGGCATGGGGTGTTAACCTGCCAGCTCATTTGGTGGTTGTCAAGGGAACACAGTTTTTCGACGCAAAGATCGAAGGCTATCGCGACATGGACCTGACCGATGTGCTTCAGATGCTCGGTCGTGCAGGCCGTCCGCAATTCGACAATTCAGGAATCGCTCGGATTTTCACACAGGATGCAAAGAAGGCTTTCTACAAGCATTTCCTTCACACCGGCTTCCCCGTCGAGTCCACCTTGCACAAAGTCTTGGACAATCACTTGGGTGCTGAAGTTTCAGCTGGCACCATCACAACCAAGCAGGACGCGCTTGATTATCTTACGTGGACATTTTTCTTCCGTCGACTTCATAAGAACCCATCATACTATGGCCTTGAGATCTCAGCCGACGAGCAAAACACAATGGCAGCCCAGGCCATCGCTCAAGATTTCATGGTTGACTTGGTTGACAAATCTCTTGATGACTTGGCCGAGTCCTCTTGTGTTTTGGTCGACTCTGCGAACGGCGAGATCGATTCCACTCCCTTTGGCAAAATCATGAGTTACTATTACTTGTCTCACAAGACCATTCGATTCCTCGTGTGCCACGCCAAGCGAGAACCAACATTTCACGATGTCTTGTTCTGGATGTGCTCCGCTTCTGAGTTTGACGAGCTTCCTACTCGACACAATGAAGATCTTATTAACGCCGAGCTAGCCGAACATCTGCCATTGTCGACTGAGCCAATGGGCAATCTGCCAATGTGGGACCCTCATGTCAAAGCCTTCTTGCTCCTGCAGTCTTATATGTCTCGGATCGATCTTCCAATCTCTGATTACGTGGGTGATCAGACTTCGGTGCTGGATCAGGCAATTCGTATTATTCAAGCCTCCATCGACGTCATGGCTGAACTTGGATACATTCCTGCATGCCAGATGTTGATGACTCTCCTGCAATGCATCAAGTCTGCTCGCTGGCCCGAAGATACACCATTGTCTATTCTCCCAGGTGTTGAGGTTGAAAAGCCTCAGCGTGGCTTACCATCAACCCTTACTGGTTTATCTTCCCAGCCTGCATCCGCTGTTACAGCTCTCGTCAAAAAGCTCAATTTGCCTGGGAACTTTACTCGCGCAGCCTCGCAGCTTCCTCACATCTCTTTGTCTGTCGCTGGGATATCTTCCAAGGGGATAGCTTTGACTCTGACACGACGCAACCCAGCTACCAACCCAGAGTATCGCATCTATGCTCCTCGTTTCCCAAAGCCGCAAACAGAGGGTTTCTTCTTGATTATTTGCAACGCCCGACCAGATGGAAGCGACGGTGAACTGTTAGGCTTGAAGCGCGTCTCTTGGGCATCTGTACTCAAACAGAACAGTGGCAAGGGTCGCTCTGGAGCTGGCCCTAGCCGGGGCCATAATGATAAAGATAAGAAGGGAGGACAAGTCACGGTGCGATCACTTGTCAAGTTTCCCCAGGGCGCCTTGGTCGAGTCTTCGTCTGCGACGACCTCTGGAATCACGAGGGTCAATGTCAAACTCATCAGTGACTCATACATTGGGATGGAATGGAAACTATCCAATATTGAAGTCGCTGTTGAAGGGAACGTCGATACACAACCGGTTGAGGAACCTAGCGCGCCTGTGAAGGATTGAACACCCGAGGGTGATATTGCATTATCAAAATAGACGTCATCTATCCATGAATATAACAAACTATTTACAATCCAGTATCTATATTCATAGAAAAGTACTTTTTGAATGCAGCCCATTTATCCTCCTCATTTTCGCATGTGTGAATGACTCGTGTCTTCCCACCAAGATTCAACTTCACAACCCCGCTGACGAACATCAGCTTACCCACGATAGCAATCTCTCCTTCAACCGCATCAACAACTTCACCTTCATTCACAGGCAATCCACCAGTCTCTCCACTGCGGAGAAATTTCACAATCCACTGATTCCCTAGCTCCAACGCCTCCCAGCTGGTATACCGATTGATAACCTCGAAATCGTCCTGGTAAAACTCGAATTCACCAAAGCTGTAGAAAGAGTTCCACTCCTTATCAGCACTATTGCGATACTGGTATATCCAGAGCTTTTGCTCCGGGCGGCTTTGCTTCGGAATGTTGCCGTGTATGAGTCGCACTTCTTGCGTTCCCATATTTTGGATCGTATACCCCGAGATCAACCGAAGTGGCCGGGTTGGTCCATCTCCCCCGAAGGCTGCGTCGACATGATATTGCATGCCATCAGGGAGCTCGAGAATGTTGACAACGTGTGTCCTGGATTAATGTAAGCTGAAGTTCAACTGAGGGTCTCTGAATTTTTCGCAAGGGCTCATGCTGCCGTTCCGCGATTCTCAACGTGCGATCTAGGGATCACATACCAACCAAAATATTCACCCTGTGGCACTCCATTTACCCGCCTTCTGTTCCTGACACCAGTCAAATAGACCGAAAACCCAAGTCCTTTTAGCACATGATGGAAGAAAATGCTGCATTCAAGACAATAGCCCCCACGGCGGGACGGTTCGGAGTCTCCAGGCCCCATGAACTTATCGTAGATATGTGCGGGCTCAATATCAACCAAATGAGTCTCTGAATAGTGGACTGTGAGATTATCATATGGGAATCGAGTCACTTGGCATCGGAAGAGATGGGTTAGGGCCTCTTCTGTTTTGGGAAAGGATTTGGGATCTTCGAGGTATTTCTCATATTGCGGGGGTAAGGCCATGTACCGAAGGTACTTGCTCAACTGGGGTTGAGAGAATGCGGATGCCATTTTAAATGGACATTTAATTGAAGACGATGAATTACATCGCTGCTGGGTATTTTCTATAGATATGAGCGGGGAATTAGGGTATGAGAGTATGAGTCAGGGCGCGTATCGGAGCTTGAGCCCCTGGAAGGAACGAAGTTCGTGCCGGCCCGCTATGGCGCAATTTGCTGCCGCTATGAACTGACAGTCGTAAGCATTCATAAGATAATCTCTATACTGAAAGAGCTAGAAGGCATTATCCAGACTATGTATAAATTCGGCAGCAGCTTCATGTATCTCCACTTGCTCTTTTGGCCACCCAAGCATAGTTCCAACAACATAGATATCATGTGGGACATCAGGAACCTCCAAATGCTCGATCCTATTTTCTGGTATATCATTCATTCTCGAAGCGAAGCACCTGACACTGTCACAAAGAATTTCCGCTCCTCCTGCCTGCGCGAATATTGGCACTGGTGTCGCGAATGGATGCAGCGCAGGAGAGATGTATGGATCAACTAGTTTCACGCTGTCGGGTGGTGCTATAGCACGAGCACCCCATGCCATCATCTTCCCGTCGCAATAGTCTGTCTTGATATTGCGGTTGGAGTTCACGGCTTCTGGGTCTCCTTCAAAGCAGTACTCGACAGATGGGGAGAACAAGAGACAAGCCTTTGGAGGTGGGAGCTCTGCTAGTTCATGATCGGGGATGTCTTGTATGAATACTAGATATCGCAGAAGCCCCATCGCAATCGTTGATCCTGTTGAGTCGCCGGCTAACACGATTCGTGACGGTGAAATCCCCATTTCTGTCACGAGATAGATATACGAGGTGACGGCATCTTGCATTGCGCCCGGGTATGGTGTGGGATTCTTGCCACCCCCGAGACGATACTGCACCCAAAAAGACCGTGTGTTGTTTCCAAGCTTATCATTTAGCATTGTAGCGACGGGTCCAGAATCTTGGGGCCTTCCAGTGAGCCAAAGTAGAGATCCAGAATGGAAAGAGAGCACAATTAGGCTCCGATCCTCAAGTAGCGACTCTTTGGAAGGTAGTTCTGGGTACCAAGTCCCGCCAATACGTTCCGGCTTGATAACCTCGTTCTTTAACGGACCGCAGTATGCAGAATCAGGAGCTGGGTCAATGAGAACCCATCGATCCCCGAGTCCCTCTGGTTCTAGGCTCAAGGACTGCGAAAAGCCAAGCTCGGTGACAACATGGAAAGCCCGCTCAAATAAGCGCGTCATGAAAGCTTGGCGATACGTCCATTTCCTGTTTTGGCGCATCAATCGAGGAATGTACAGTACGCTATAGAAGAGCGCCTGGAGCATGCCCCGGATTAACGCGATGGCAATCCATATCGTGAATCCGGGCTGCCGTGTTCGCCATGACCTAGGAGTCGCGTTGTCGTCTGCATATTCTCGTGCCATATCGGGACTGTGCACTTAGTATATCAGAAGGATACAGAAGGTAAGTAAGACGTGAAACTGCGAAGGCTAAGCTTTTTAGTGTTGCCTTTTCAGGCTGCCTGGTCACGCTCAGAATAGATCGTCTCATTGACTTCCTTATGCGGACTAGCTGGCGGGTGTGAGCGGATCTAAATGGCAGAACTGGCCAATCACAGTCAGCTGCATGGTAGTTTCCACTTTCGGATAGCTTCGCGGGCTGCTCTTTCCGAAGTACGAGCACAGCCTACAATTAATGGATTTATCAAGTGCGAAGTAGGATGTCTTCTATTTCCAGTACTTGGTAGCCTTTCGTAGCCTAAAGGGCCCACACTAGACGATAATTGCTCATTTTGATTCTCGCAATATCATATTTTAGGTATGGTCTAGAAGTTCGATATCTTGGTCCCCATGTTATTCCTCTCCGCCAACGCAAGTATGGCGTTCCCTGCGGCCAGGTCCGTCAAGCTCACACCAATGCTCTTGTACACGATAAACCCCTCTGATAGCCAATTGCTTTGTGCTTTGCTCATGGTGGAGTCGGTTCTTTGTTTAAGAATGTGTCCAACTTCAAACAACTGATCAGCAGTCAATCCGCTCTGCACGACTTCTCCCGAATGAGACAGGGATGCTTCGATGTCATCAACCAACACAAGCCCTTGGCGTTTCCGGTCCCCGGTTGATCTAGATTGGACAATGTGGTGGAGAATCTCGGGATGCACTTCAATCATATCAGGTTGCCATGACCCAACAGCAGTTATCAACGGAAGTGATGATCCCCTCTCATCCAGCGAGAGCGCGTCAAGGGTAAATAATGGCTCCTTGGAGCCGACCGTACAGAATATCACATCAGCCGTTGCGAGAGCAGAACGAAGCTGCTGCTGCCCTTGATCCCCGGAAGAGCTCAGGAAATGGAATTGAGTTCCTGATTTCCAAATGAAATTGTTCTCATTTTGAACCGTCTTTAAGAGCTCTTCAGCACGAGGTGCTGATCGGTTGACGATAGTAATCGAGGCAATGTCTTCTCCCCGAAGTGCAAGAGCAAGTCGCGTATGCCAAAGAGCTTGCTTCCCAGCGCCGAAGATGAGAATATTACTTGCTTGACGCCTGAGCATAAATGGGATCATCGCACTAAGTGTCGTGCGATACCCAGTAACCTCCTCTGCATTGAGGAAGCCGGTAGGATGTCCTGACTTGTCGCAGAGGACTATGCCTCCGTGAAGTGGTCCTTGTTGAACCTTTCCACCCGCTGTTCCTGTAGCTTGGTCTCCAGACTCGGAGGGAATAGCTCCATGCACTATTATCTTTGCGCCAACGGTGTCCGGCGACGTGAATGGCCGGAAAAGAATCTTGGATCCTTCGGGTCTATTGATGACGCCTGCATTTGGTTGATATCCTCGTTCCTTGCCGCTGGTGTAGTCGGCCAAGCAATCTTCGATTTGTTGCAAGAAGTACTTGACCTCCTCTTTGGACAGATGAAGTAAGAGCTTTTTGATGTCGGCGTCGCCGAGCACGGTGAAATTGGCCATAGTGAGTGTTTTATGCTCAGCGGGCTTCAAGCGTGGGGAAATCTTCGGGGCGCAATGAATTAGAAACTTTGAGGAACTTTCCCGCGCGTGCAACTTCTTGAGGGCTTTTTCTTGAGGGAGGGTGGCTGCTGTTATAGCAAATCTAATGTCGGCAGCTTGAAGCCGATATTCCCCGCAATCCACTTCGGCATCATAGCCGTACCCTCCGAAATAGGGCCAATTGGACGCAATCGCGTATCTAATGTCGGCCCCACAGACCGTATATGAAAAAGGGCCTCTTGATGGGGAAGAAGAGGAACGAAAAGGGCTAAGAGAGAGACTGATATTGCTATCTCTATGGAGCCATGGAGAAGAGGAGAAGAAGAAGGCCAGGAAGGCGAAGGGCGAGAGGACTATATAGCCCTCCAAGGGCAAGCTGGAGAGCTCCGCTCCGGGTGAAGCCCGGAGCTCTCCATCACCTCTTCAAGAAGAATTCATCGTTACAGATCGTCATATGAACTAACCAACAAAGACTGACTCTATTATTTGGGTATTAGAAAGTTGACCGGAACCGATACCACAACACCAGATAGCAAGAAGAATAGGCACGCTGAAAAGAAAAACTTAAAAAAGACGCCAGGTTTGACGATATAACATAGACGGCTCTAGACCGACTCGATCTGCAGCTCTTGCGAGACTTGATACTTGTGCCCCCCAGAAATCTGCGGCGTCAGTGCCCCTCTCCGATCTACATATCGCTCGTGGGCATGGATTTGGTCAATTCGGGATCCAACAGGTACAAGCATTTGCTTTTTCCCTTTGGATACCGAGACAGATCGCGCGGTTGAAAGCTGGACTGCTGAGGTCCGGTTGCTGATATCTTTCGGACTGATCTCACGCTCTGTCGCGATCACAGGAATTTTGACTTTTTGTTCGCCCTGAGGAGTCCTTACGTGAGGGGATCCGGTCCGCAAGGGAGACCCTGTTGCTGGAGATCTTGTTCGGGCGAGCTGTTCACGTGGTGAGCTCGATTTGCGCATGGAAGTTGCTGGGGAGGCAGATCGAGACGGACTATCTTTTGCTGGGACGGCGGGGCCCTGTGTTCTAATGTTGAGTTGCGGTCGGCTTGCTGCCTCTTGTTCATGGAGCTTGCTGGACCTTTTGATTGTGCCTTCGGATGCTGTTCGAGAATGTGGCCGATTTGGCTTGTCTGATCTGAGGGCCGGCAGGGGCTTTTCATCTTTGCCGAGAAAAGGGTTTGACAAGGGAGTGGTCGAGCGTTCCGAGGTCGAGAATGGGTTTGATGGCGCGGGCGAATGCAATGAAGACTGGTTATCATTTGTCGTAGGCACACGTAATTTCTCGGCAGATCCAGCCCTAGGTGTGTTTTCATTTGTGTTCTCCGTGGTTGTCATCACAGGTGGTCGTCGCGAGAAGTTCTGTGTGCCAAGTACCCTCGCAGCTTTGGGAGGCTGCGATGTGGGAAACAGAGAGAAATTGGTGCTAGCAGGAGATGTAGCACGTCGCTGGGGCACTGGAGGGATCTTTCCCCGGAGGAATTCCTACATTCGTTTAGCATCAGACATGGAAGAGGAAGCAGCGTCAAGACAAACCTCAGCACTGGGAACATGTAGACTATCCAGCGTCTTGCTTCTCCTGCTCAGCAGAGAAGGTGTCCGATTTTTGTCCATGACATTCCTGAACATCACGCTGTATCGCTCCATCTCCACATTGGGGATCTCAACATCCAGAACTGGGCCCTCGCGATTCTGCTCTTTGTTCTTCTTCTCAGAAATAGAGAACCTTCTTCGCTTCTTGGTTGACTTCTTTGCTTTCTTCATTGGAGGATCAACCTCAAGCTTTGGCCATTCCTCCAGGGAATCTTTCTTCGGAGCTTCCTTCTGCTTCATGCTCAACTGCTTCTTTATCTTTTGCTGCGAGGCCTTGGGACCCGCCTCCAGTGCACTCTTAGCTTTGAACAATCCACCAATCTTCTTCCATTTACTGGGCTTGGGCAGTGTCTGCGTGCCCTGTTGCTTTGTGAATATATTCGTGTCGAATCTCGGAGGTGGCTGTTGTTGGTCATCTAGCAGCCGTGGGCTACCAAGGGCAACGCCTATCATATACCCAGATGGGCTGCGGCCTGAGCCAGCAGTCGAAGGAATAGCGTCGTCTGGAGGGACGGTTAATTGAAAATCGAATGTAGCTCCAGCTCCAGGCGGGGGCATTCTATTCGATCCATTTGCAGGTCGTGGAAATTTCCATTTGGTGACATATCGTGGATCCTCTTGGAAGATGCCGTTGCTGATATCGCGAAGATCGTCTCGCGGGAATGCGTCCGAATATGTCAACAAGGGGAACGAGATTACCTCGTTCGCATCTCGGGTCCTATGACCGATTGTTGTCATGGTTGTCGCCATGTCTGCGTATGGGCGAAGAATAGAAACTAGAATATAAGGGAATGCGGATATACAAAATCGAGGAAAAGAACGGACGGTCTGCCGGAGACCCGTGGAGAAGAGAAAATACCGAGAATCACGAATCTACATACGACCAGCACCACGCGAGAACAGGGGGGAGCACAGCTCTTAAGTGTTTCATTAATTAAATGGCGAGGACTAGCAGGGGCGGGGGATCTTGTCGCAGGTGGAGATCGCCATCTACGCTAAGCCGAAGACCTGAGACAGCCCGTTGCCCGCTGCTCGGACCAACACGAGATCCCTCACTTTGTCTGCGAAACACTCCCAAGCCTGTTGAGGAGATCGGTGTTTGAGCCTGTACCAGACAGTCCACGGATCTGCTCAGCCTGCTCAAATGTTTGCTCCAAGGTCTGCTCAGAGGTATCCTCAAGGGGAGACAAACCTGCGCGAAGAACCAGCCTTGTGTTCATTACGCTCGGCCGGTATCGCCTAGGACCCTAGCCTCTCCACGAGGGCTGGCGCTACTGCGCTGGAATAATTCACGAGAAAAGGCTCGCCGCGAAGGGTATTGGGCCAGGCGCACGATGCTTATTTTGCTCCGAGCGAATGAGTGCGAGAGTCGCGGGTTGATTAGCTCGGTCCCCTAACGGGGCTTGGCCAGTCAGCGGGCAACTTGGCTCTCCATCGATGCAGGAGGCGTGTTTCACAGCTGGAGCTGCGACGGATCTTCCTTTTTGGTCAGGAAATCCGGCCTCAACGGTCTCGTCTCTGCCGCGCATTGGCCAACGGGATGTGAACGCCCGTGCTGAAATTGACTCAGGCCTCTCGTGCATAGGGGGAGGTCTGGAAAGATCCGGCATCCGATTCGACAGGTCGGCTCGGGACTCCTCGCGTAATGTGATGCCAAGGGTGAGGACATTCCAGTAGACGCCGTTCCTGGGGAGATGTTCATGGGAAAGCGCCTACGAGGGGAAGGATGGAGGCGGAGTGCAGATGCCATTTCTCGTTCGCTCCACGCGTGCGTTATTGCTCGTTTATTCTGACAAGCGCATCGTGCATCATTTTTAATCTATGCTTCTGGCTTATCGGTTCTCGACTTTTGCAAATTAATTGCTCTCGCAGGTAGATTGCAGGTGGGTCGTCCCACGGACAACTTTATCATCCCAACAGTGCACCCGAACTTGCGACCGAGGTGCTTGTCGTTCCGTGAGGACTATCACCTCATGGACCCTAATGATCCCGGCGGTGTCAGATATAAAACTCCTCGTTCTTCGGGGGTCCTTCAGGGGTCGCTCAGGGGCTCGTAGATGTGCCTCCTCCCGATAAACTATGAACCGATCGCGCGGCTCCTGTCACGAACAAGACCCAGATCGCGTCTTTGTATACATGACTGAAACTTCTTGCCAATTTCAAAACATTCTAGATCGATTCAGATCATTCTTTCCTTTCCAATTCGATTGCGGGTCAAAGCCTCACAATAGCCCCGCGGGGAATGGTCCACTATGGCAACTATGCGCTGATAGAATGTTCCATTTGCCAACGCTGCAAAGTGACAAAGCTATACAACTCTACTCGAATCAAAGGCTCATAAGATGAACTCAATTGATGGAACAAAATAGTGGCGAGGCTCTTTCAGCCTCGCCTTGTTCCTCTAATCACGCATGGCTCAGCCACACCGATACTTACAACGGCTTTGAGAGCAGGCATCCACGGAGAGTATATATGCCAGGCAGAATCGTTCTCCAGACATCTCCAGACACCAAACTATATCAAAATACTCACCATTACAACATATCCAACTTATATTCAAACTAAAAATTTTTATCATGACACCTTCTTTAAAGTCACGCGCCCAAGGTGCTATTTGGGGTACCTGCGTTGGCGATGCGCTCGGCGGCCCCGTACAGTTCGCCGATTTCGGATCGTTCGAAGAGGTCAAGGACCTTTTGCCAATCTATCCATTTAACATGCCAGTCGGGTAAGTTTGACCTCGAACGATGACTGATTATTGATACTAACAATCTATTAGAGCATATTCTGACGATGGCGCTATGACACTCGGTCTCGCCCAGTCGTTTATTGATTCCCGAGGCCGCTACGACCAGGGACGCTGTATCGCGAACTATATAGACTGGATGAGAACCGGTAACTTTGGCACGGCAACATGGCCCTGGGATATTGGCATATCCACCCGACGCGCGCTTACTATCTGGCATCAGTTTGGGGCAACGCCGTCCAGCCAGCAACGGGTTAATCGCGAGCTCGACAAAGAGATCTCGTGCGGCAATGGAAGTTTGATGCGGATTGCGCCTGTGGGTGTCATCCTCTGGCAGGATGAAGCCCGCGCTATTCAGGTCGCTAGAGAGGAGAGCATGGCTACTCATCCTGCTCTCGCGTGTGTGGAGGCCTGTGTGCTTTTTACTTCGTTAATTACCGCCGCGATGCGAGGTAAGTCGCTCTGTTTGAATAATATGAGACAAAGCTAACATATTGATACAGGTCAGACTAAAGAACAATTTTTCGGAGTATTCAGAAATGGCGTGTCGAGGCTCACCCATCCAACTCTCTCCCAGCGTCTCGGTATGTATACCTCAAGCGATCACTTCAGGTCCAAAGAAAGTCGCCAGGTGAAAAGTAGCGGCTGGGTCATCGACACAATTGAAGTGTCTTTGTGGGCATTTTTCAAATACAACTCGTGGGAGGAGGGTGCCTTGGCTGTTGTTAATTTGGGAGGAGACTCTGACACTGCCGGGGCGATCTATGGTGCTCTTGCAGGAGTACACTATGGCTTCGAAGCGATTCCGCAGCGATGGATCTCGAAGATGCAAAACACACAATTCATTAACGATATTGCGAGCAAATTTGCTAGTGTTGTTAATGGAGATCTTAACTAGAGAGCTCTTGATCTCCGCCGTTGCCTATATACTTCCAAGGTTTCAACCTCCGGACCTCGGGATTCAAAATGTTCTCCTATTCTTTCGTAATCTGTAATTATTCTATAAACATATGATCACTATTTTCCTCCTCTTTGTCCGTTAATTAGTCAAAGTCAGGCTCTCATTATTTGACGTGTTCGCTCAATAAAAAAATGCCAAATAATTCAGATTTTACGTGTGCTTAAGAAATATATCCGAGTAGCCGAGGGAGCCTCAACGTTCCAAAATGGAACAACCTTGGAAATCCGTAGTGCAAACAGCTTGAGCCTGACCTCGCGCAGACTGACCGCTCTGAGCTTCGAAGTTCGATCTTCGCATTAGCTCCGTAGGCCAAGGAAGTGTCTTTGAATTTGTTCCCCGCTCTGGTGGGGATTATGGGAATAGTCGTTAACTAGTACACCGCTACCTCCCACGAGCCCGAAAAGACCCTATTCGATATGCAGCAGTACGAGACGGATGTCTTCATGACGTAGAGCCAAAGATAATAATTGTAAAGCCCAAATTCAGGCACGAACACGTGTGAAACTGACGTGCGGATCCATGCATGGCATCCGGGACACTTTTGGCGCGCCAAATTGTCCCGGGCAGGCCACAGAAGTTTGCCAGAGAATAGAGGCAGCGTGATGTGAAGTAGAATCTTGTACAAATGCGAACTATAGAACTCAAGCCCAATGCGATAGAGCCAAATACCCAAAGCATGCAAAGTCGCCAGCGCGACCGTTCCCGGCGAGATCGACGGGAACCAGCGAGTATAATGGCGGGGTCTTATTTACCGCCAACACAGACCCCCCACTTGACTCTTGCAACTCCCAGCTCCTGATATTTCGCCATTCTCTTCCACTTCGTCCCCCTCTCACACACACATCTCCCTCCGCAACCATGGGTGCTCACTCCGCTGTCTGGCAAGGTAACGTGCTCTGCTCCCATCCCCGAATTCCCCGCTAACGCCACGCAGGTTACGTCGACTCGAGGTACGACTCCTGATCCCCTCATCGATCTACGCGCCTTCCCCTCCATCCTGCTCCGAAAGGATCTTCGTCACTGATAACGATGCGGTCATAAAATGCTGACTCTTTCCCAGCTTGATGGGCTCGGGCCAATTCGACAAGGCCGGTATTCTGGCTGCTGACTTCTCTGGACTGGAGGCCGGCTCCCCCACCTTTGAGGTACGCCTGATTCGATACTCGCTCTAGAGAATGCTCTATCAACGGGGATGCTCTGGAGTGCGAGGAGTTCCGCTGGAGATAGTACAAAGAAGCTAATATGCCACTGATATAGCTCTCCCAGGAGGACATCAACAGCTTGGCTGCCGCTTTCACATCCGATGCCACTGCCTTCGCCAACGGCTTCTCCGTCGGCGGCGAGAAGTTCCTCTGCATCCGTGCCGATGCCCGCAGTCTCTACGGAAAGAAGGTATGACGCACCGGCTCACTTTTCAACGGCCCCCAATACCCCGACTGAAAGGAACCGACCGCTGACATGCGCACGAACAGGGCAAGGAGGGCGCCATTGTTGTCCGTGCCTCCGCCTGCACCATCATCGCCCACCACGGCGAGAGCGTCCAGACCACCAACGCCGCTACTGTTGTCGAGAACCTGGTCGACTACATCAACAATCCCCAATAAGCGCAAAAGACAGCTGATGTGGATTCCGAGATGAGAAATAAGCGGTTGTGAAGAATAGCAAATAAAGGAGTACTGAATTTCCCACCACAATATCGTCGCTTTTCCCCCGCTTTTTGTTGCTATCCAGTTGCTGCGATCGCGAGTTTCAGACCATGTGTGTGCGAGTCCAGTGCGCCGCGACATGTGTGGATTACTGTTTGGCTTGATGTTTAGGCTACCAATTAGCCCAGTAGATATATCTTCATCTTGTGGAAGCTGTATATTTCCTTCCCGTTCTATTCCAAGGTTCTCGCTATGCATCGACAACGCCAAACATTCTATGTTACTGGAACTTGCTAAACGAGGATATCACAATGGATAGGAAGAAAAGGAAAGTCATTAGTAATTACATGATCTCTAGACCATAGACAAAATCGTGTCATCTTATGCCTCTTGCGCCATCTGCAGGCCCCGCCGAAGATCCATCAGCAGCCTAAGCCATTGCCCATCTAAATGTAATCGAAATTCTCCACATATTGGATAGCGAAACGATCTAGACGAGTAGATCATACTGGCAGCTCGGCATTGCTGCGGCCACCAGCCAGGACCTCCAATCCACGCTGGATATAGGGGCCCACAACAGGGATATTTCCTGCAAACTGGCCAATAGTGACGAGGAAGTCGCCGAATAATATGAACAGTCCGTATAGCTCGATCAAGAAGCCCGTCAAGGGCCAGCGGAGGAGAATAAGCAGGATTCCAGCCGTGAAGGCAGCAGTGCCCTTAACCTTCTGCGGACGCGTGAAGAAGACGATCGTTTTTTGGACTCCGATGATCAATGTAAGGCCGATAAGGAAGAGGATCTGCGATTGTGTGAGTTTGGTCTCTCGGGATCAGGTTCTTGCAGGTAGTGTGGATCGTACGTTCCCCATAGCAAGTCTGGAGATGATTGTTAGTGTTATCACGCAACCAAGGGCGCGGGAATTAGTGCGTTGGAAACTCACAATGATCGGTCAAAAAACATCAGCACTCCACCAATTAAGAACAAGCCACCTATACCGCGATGTTGTGTGAGTGAACTGCGCGCCTGCAAAGCATCGACAGGGCTCACATACCAGCTGAGCAGAAGACGACTCCGTACTCTATACCAAAAAAGTCAGTTAATCACTCTAATATGAGTCGCATTTGCGCATTCGCATTCGCATTCGCATGCGCACTGCAGGCAGTGTCGCGCGACCAGCTGAGGGGGTGGAAAGGGGCACGCACTCTGATTTTCTGAGAGCCACATGCTAGGCATTTTGAATAATTGACTGAGCTTCCTTATTCCGACAGAATTAAAGAATTAGAGAGGAGAAATGTGCGAGTATCACGGCGATGGAAGAAAAGACCCCGTGCATTCGCCGTAAACAGAAACCCTTTTTCTGCCCGCCACCGAAGGCGGTCGGCGGGCTATTTTAAGGCGCTGAAGCGGGATCTCGTTTTTCACCCTCCCCTGTCTACTTGCACTTGTACAGTGTACGCAAAACTACATGGATTGTTCCGATTGAATTGCAGCTCGAATGTGGGGCTGTTTTTTGATTGCATTCATTGGCCTTTTATGGTCTAAGGACGTCCGTAGTTAGTGTGTAGGTCGGTGCTGGTACCGTCTCAGACTGTGCAGCCCATCATCAGATGCGAAGCTTGGATTCTTTCGTCTATGAATACGCCGCGACGACAATATCCTTGTGGTGTTGTAACTGATGCTCTATCCCCTGGAGTCTCGGTAATAGTCGAGTGCTTCGGCACAAGGCGAAGAACAGCAACGGTCACGAATAAGCCGGAGCGCTTTCTTGAACCTGTCTCGAGAGGGGCACGGTGGGATGGAAAGGGCTTGACTGTGTTGGTCGGACATTTCAAGATTTCAATCGTAAATAGATCTTGTTCAGTTAGCAATTTGGAAAGCTTTGAGACGCGAACTCTCATACCTCAAACTGGGAAGTAGCCTTTGTACATTATATGTTCTTGAGGTTGCACGACTATTTCAAGATGGTGTGCGCTCCACGAGCCTCAAGGTAGCTCTCAGGAACACCCTGGGCGAGTGATCGGATTACCCCGAATATCTCCTTGTCATGGTATCGGAGACGAGTCTTCGGGTCTGTGTATGGTCCTGACAGACCGGTGATATCGCAGTAATGGCGCTGGTAAGCAGGGCTGAGCGAGGGCGCAGATTCGATATTAGTGTAGGTCACGGCTGGTCCAGAAGAGAATCCCGCGCGAGCATTCTTCTCGAGAACCAAGCTAGAGAGGCTTTGAGTTGCCTGCGAGAGATTGGGTGGCTTCCCAGCTCCCTCGGCTGGAGTCTGTGTCTCGTCTGTTGCAGCGCCAGAGGCTCCGGGCAAGGGAGTGGTTGCGCCAGAGTTGGCTTGTGTAGCCAGTACCGAAGCCTCCTTTCGTGCGCTTTCCGAAATAATCTGCTTCAAGTTTTTGTTGCGACGCTGGGATGGTTTCCAGTTGGGGTTGCGGAATGGCTTGTGGAGGTTCGCAATGTCCAGTTCGTTGAGGAGGAGTTGGTGCGACTCATCGTTGGCGGGCGCTGGGGGAGGCATCGTCGCGTCAATTGAATCGAAAGAACAGGTACAGTTGTTAGAAAGATAATTGGAGACACGGGTAGCACAGAAGCGCCTACAATTGCCAAAGACAGCGGAGGTGAAGCTGGCTTCCAACGCGGAGTCGTGATCTCAAAGACGCTGGGAGTCTTGGCATCCGACCCCGGCTCACATGACCCAAACAAACCATCCAGACTCACAACTCTGCAACAAGATTACAGATTACACTGGCCGTACATTCCACTCGTTCGCTGTAGGATGGTACGTATTGTCAAAGCTCGAGAACCTATGAGCTGTCTATCAGTGGAGTAGCTAACCTTGTACAGGAGAGCCCTCATGAACACCAGCAGACCGTGCTGCTATCGCGTATCATCACGAACGTCGTGCGTCGTCTCCATGTCCTTGGCCCGTAAATTTCCTGGCATTAATGTTTAATATAGGAGAAGCTGAATGAAGCTGTTATGGTCATGAACAAAAGCCTCCAGGTAGGTAGTCTCGTGTTGCGGGATTCGGGTCTTTATTGACGAGGGCGCAGGAGGTCAATATCCAAAACATGAACGTCGAGCTTGTTGCACAGATGTTCAAGAACTACCAGTCTAATGTTCTGTTCCACTTGGAAGGTTCGTTTTAATTTAATGCAGCACACGATTCTTATGCTGATCTTAATAGCGACGGAGAACCTGAAGGAGCCAGAGTCCTCGTCTCCTTGATTTCATTCTACTTATACGTAGCTTTTCCCATGATGCGATGTCAATAATGAAGACCATATGAACAAACCCCCTCAATTTCTACATAAGTTTGCATGTATTCCACATAGTCACTCCAGGCTGGAGGCCATGGCGGAGCCGCGCTCTGCTATCGGCGATAAGTAATCCTTGGCGGTCCAAACCTTCGATCGCCTCAACCGCCGCAGCGTGTCTCCCATTGTCCCTCGCCGTGCCCCTTGACCTCTTCAATTACATCCGGAGGAACAGCGCGCCTGCGCAACTCACCACAGCTTCGACTGGGCTTCTTGCCATGCTGTAAACGGAACTCCTCACCTGTCCTGATCAACTCCGCCGAAGCTCCTGCTTTGCGCAACCGCGCACCATGACCATCACCTCCGTGCAGACCCTCCACTCGGGGCGAGTTGCCATAAATTCATCGGAGAGGCGTGTCGAAAAGCCTCTCCCTGAGCCTTATCATGCCCAGGACTTCCCATTCAAGGGCTACAAGCCTCCACAACCAGACGGCTACGAACAGAGCAAGGCGCATCCCGACACAAGCGCCATCGTGATTGACAATGGTAAGATATGTTTTCCGGTACCAAGGAGAATCTGTTGCTCATACATGCCTGTGTAATAGGCTCACATCTCGTCAAGGCCGGCTGGTCTTTCGACAAAAGTCCGCGATTCGTTATGCCTCCCGTTATGAGTCGGTACCGCGATCGCAAGCTCGGCCGCCAGTGCAACTTCGTTGGACACGATGCTTATGTCGACGCTACAACCCGAGGTCAGCTGCGGTATGCTTTCGACCCAGGCTCAAGTGTGGTTGGCAATTGGGATGTCATGGAGGGCGTGCTGGACTACGTGTTCCTCAAGCTCGGGGTGAACGGCTCCAACGGCAGCGTTGATAGACCAATTCTCATGACTGAGCCTATTGCAAACCTGGGCTACCCGCGTAAGAGTAAGTTGACCAAGATCTCAGGCTCAATGGCCCCCCGCAACTAACTTCTTACAGTGATGAACGAGATCCTGTTCGAATGTTACGGTGCCCCGTCAGTGACATACGGAATCGACTCCCTTTTCGCCTATCGCTACAACAAGGGCACAGACGGCTTAGTCGTATCTTCATCGCACACATCCACTCATGTCATCCCCGTGCTTGACTCAAAACCGCTGCTGAACCACTGCTCCCGCCTTAACTGGGGTGGCCTTCAAAGCGCCGAATACCTCGCGAAGCTGATGAAATTGAAATATCCAACATTCCCTACTCGCATGACGGACAACCAGATGGAGGACTTCGTACAAAAGCATTGCTACGTTTCGCAAGACTACGACCGCGAGCTAGGTGGATACCTAGAGTGGACTGGCCTCGAAGACCGAGACCGCGTCATTCAATACCCCTTCACCGAGCACGTTGTGGCTGAGAAGACAGAAGAAGAGCTAGCTCGGATCGCCGAGCGGAAGAAGGAAAGCGGCCGTCGTCTCCAAGAACAGGCCGCGAAGATGCGTCTTGAGAAGCTTGTGAAGAAGGAGCAAGAGCTCGAGTACTGGAAAGATCTTCAGCAAAGACTGGCGTCTGAGACCAAGAAGGAGATCCGACGTGTGTTGGAAGCGGAGGACTTGAAAGATGAAGCTCATCTTGAAAGAATGGTCCGCGATCTGGAGAAGTCCATCAAACGCTCCCGTAACCGTGATCTTGGTATTGAGGAGACCGAGGAACAGCCAGAGGAGATGACCTTCCCGCTACTCGACGTCCCCGACGAGCAATTGGATGAGAACGGGCTTAAAGAGAAGCGACACCAGCGTCTCATGAAATCAAATGTCGAGGCTAGAGCGCGTGCGAAGGCTGAAAAGGAACGTGCAAAGGCAGAGAAAGAAGAAGAGGAACGTCTTGATCGCGAGAAGCGTGAAAACGACTTCGAGAACTGGATCGCCGAGCGACGGAATAATCGTCAGGTAAGAGAACTACTGTTGTTTATGCGGTTTACGAGTGCTGTTTGATTTCATGCCGTTTCTAACAAACACGTCCAGATCCTCCTCCAAAAAATTAAAGATCGCGATCGTATGAAGGCAGACCTCGGCAACCGCAAGTCCCTTGCCAGCCAGATGCGAATGAAGACCCTTGCGAATCTGGCCTCGGATGGACCCAAAAAGCGTCGACGCGGAGGAGACGATGACGACTTTGGTGCCAACGACGACGACTGGGGTGTATATCGAAGTGTCGCAAAAGACGAACAGAGTGACGATGAAGAGGAAGAAGACCTCGGTGGCTTATTAGGCGGAGTGGAGCAGGAACTCTTGCAATATGACCCCGAATTCACAGAGAACCACACCTTGGCCGCTCAATCTGACTGGACTAAGAGTCTGGTCCATGCGTTCCTGCGTGGACCATGGCCCTTCGATCCAGAAAGCCAACGGGAAGCCCACCAGCTCCACCTCAATGTTGAACGTATCCGTGTCCCCGAAGTTGTCTTCAAGCCCTCGATTGCCGGTGTCGACCAGGCCGGTCTCATTGAGATTGCTGCAGATATCGTCAACCAGCGATTCTCGAGTACACAGGACCGCTCTCGTCTGCTGAAGGACGTGTTCTTGACCGGAGGCAACACCCTCTTTTCTGGTTTTGAGGATCGCTTCCGCAACGAGATCCGTGGAATGCTGCCTATTGATGCTGAACTACGCGTGCGCCAAGCTGCTGACCCTGCCCTCGATGCTTGGAAGGGTGCTGCGCAGTGGGCCTCCGGATCTGACTTGCGAAAGTCATCTGTTACTCGCCAGGAATACTTGGAAAAGGGTAGTGAGTATATCAAGGTACGTGGTCCCGAAAATTCGACTATCTTAATGGTCTCTGAACTAACAATCTTCTGCAGGAGCATGATCTAGGCAATGCGTCCTGGTGAGAAGTCTTAGATAAAAGAGGCGCAGTGGAGTCATTTCTTGCTCGGGGTTTTGGTTAGGATGATAGCATGTTCTGAGCACTCTTTCAGGGGTTAATTTAGCAATCTTCTACGACAATGGATCATGGTCATCTTAAAATTGTGGGCTAGCGTTATTGCTAACTCTTAGTGTTAACCCGTTGACGCTAAAATGGCTTGTCGAGGTGGGTCAATTGCGCAGCCTCACTGTCAATCCGTAGCTTGAACGGTGAGAATTCCCAGCCTTGGCGAGTCTGCACTACTTTATAAGTGGCAATGATTGGCATTCCGCCACCCAAAGCTTCCATCGCTGTAATATTAGCGGCTCTCGCGCTGAGAGAATTCTTCTCATCGTAGTGGTGCTTTTGCTCAGGCCACTGCGGAGAGAGAGCCTTTCATGGCCCGCGTGAGAACCCGGGGAAAACCCATCAGGCACGAAAGGAATTCATGGCTCTTAAAAAGCCCACTTCATTCTGACTAGGATGGACTAAATCCAAGCTCTGGCCCCGCAATGACAGCTGGAAAACCCGGTGTGATTTTCTTGCTGTCGGTCTATACTTTTTATGGGAGGATAGCCTCCATGAACTTCATCCCCCCAACCACCCTGTCTTAATGTATGCAGTGTGCGGTTCAACCTGGGCTGGCTTGATCAGCGAACATGTCTATCGTGACTGTCCTTTCTAGGGCGTCAAGTTCCGGCCACCATAGCGAAGAAACAGGCTATATCGTTGGTGACTGTGTCTTAGTTGCTCTGGCCACACTGGTGGTTGGGTTGAGATTCATCGTCCGAAGCCGATGCAAGATGGGCCTTGGGAAAGATGACTATACTATCCTGGCAGCATTGGTAAGTACTTGCTTCACTCCATTTTAATTCGTTTTATCCTCTGCTAACACTCATGTAGGGGTTTCTCATTCCCCAGGCCGCGCTTAATATCTCCAGTAAGGATATCATCCCAAGCCCGAAGATTGCCCTCGATATGGTCCTAATTGCGACTCAGCGATTTATATTGGAGCTGGGCAGAAATATGAAGATCTAGGAATTACGAACTCGAATCATCTTCTGAGGGTATGCCCGAATCCCTTGGACCTTGCCTGCGCGCATGGCGTATTGATAAATGGTCGCAGGAGCAACTAGCATGGGGATGTCTATACTGCGCAACGGTGGGCATTACAAAGATATCCGTTCTGCTCATGTATGTTCGGATCTTTGACTCGCGAAAACTTCGAATCTGGGCAGGCATCCTCGGAGGAATATCAATCGCCTGGGCTCTATCAATCGTCTTATTGCAGATATTTGAATGCACACCAATCGAGAAAAGCTGGAACGTTACAACGAAAGGAACATGCTTGAACGTCAAAAATGCATTGATCGCAAGTTCAGTCCCAAACATTGTGATCGATATTGCGATTCTTTCACTTCCAGTTTCGTTTGTGTGGCGGTTGCAGGCTAGTCTCAGTGAGCGTATCTCCGTGATCGCGATTTTCATGCTTGGCAGCTTGTGAGTGTTGTTGAAGATTCAACACCTTGCGAATCTTTAAACTAAGTTAATTCATTATACAGCGTCGTATACACCAGCGCCTACCGACTTTACACACTGGCAGACATCACCAACTACGGCTCGTCGATCGTTAGGTCCGAGTTCTGGGGTGTCATCGAGAGCGCAAGTGGGGTTATGTCTGCATGTCTACCCACACTGCGTCCACTCTTAATGTTCAGAAAGCTGTCATCATGTTTCGGCCGTGCCCCTCCGATGCCTCATGCGAGAACCACGCATCTCCGAGACTCGTATCACCAACAAGCAGCATTCCGACCACAGCATGAATGGGTTGGAAAGCATGACGTGCAGCTAGAAGTTAGAGAGAACCGCATGTCTACAGATCAGATCCCTCTGAATACTATCTGTGTGCAACAAGAGACTGTATGGCAGGAGACGGTGAATGATTCGCCTTTGCCATCGCCTCAATTTGCACGAAGTCGATAATAAAACAAATTTTGAGTCTACCCCTCACAGTATTTGATCATTGTATTATGTATACATGTACGCTTCTAGTCCTCGAACAATATATATTTACAGCACGAATACCCTTGCTCATAATAATGATCTTCATTCCTTCTCGCTGAAAACCACCTTCTCTTCTGCGTCCAAAACCATCAGTTCCGTGACGTGCCCCATCTGATTTCTTGAAGCCTGAAGGTTCATTCTATCTTTAGCCTCATCGGTTGCAAAGAGATAGTCAATTTCCTCCAACGTGAGGCCTGTTGTTTCGGGGCAAAGAAAATACACATAGGCGGCAGCAAGGAAACTGGAAAGAAGAGGCCATATGAATATTTTGGGGCCAACAATGTCAATGCCGACGCCGCCGGCAAATACGGTGATCCAAGTCGACAGCCACTCGCCGCATGAAGCCAGGCCACCGGCTATATGTCGATAGCGCACAGGCGCGATCTCTGGCCCGTACATCCACGGCGGGCCAACCCAGCCGAAACCGAACATAATATCATAGAAGAGTACTGCACAGATGGAGCCCCAACTCATTGCCACGGTCTTGTGATCTAGGGTCTGGATGCTGACATAGATGAGCAGACCGGAACCACATCCTATCGCACACCAAATCATCATGGATCGACGACCCAGCCTCTCGATGAACCAGCTTGTTGGGTAACATGACAACGCAAAGACAGTGTTCATGACAGCAGCCATGATGCTAGCCATCTGATCTCCCATACCAATCTGTAAGAAAATCTGAGTGCTGTAATAAATCAACATGTTGATGCCGAGGAATTGTTGGATGAACAGAATGAGGAACGATGTTCGTAGCCGACGGCCTATTCTCAAGTCGGAGTTGTCCCATAGCAGCTGGGCCAGGTTAAATTTTACGCTGGCTTCATCTTCGATGGATTTGATAATATCAGCCCGTTGCGCCTCGACAGTCGGATGGTCGACGGAGAGGTCGTGTAGCCTCGCCAGAATGGCATCGCCCTCTTCGAATCGCCCCTGCACATAATACCAACGAGGGGTATCGGGGAGGAATAACAGAAGCAAGCTCGAAAAAACGGCGAAGCAAGCTTGCAGGGCTATAGGAATTCTCCATACGGCTCCATTGGCTGGGAGAGCTTGAATGAAACCAAGATCAATCCAGTATACCAAAGCCTGTAAATATAGATATTTTGTCAGTAGCTAGACAATTAAGACGATCATAGGCCATTTTTAATCAGACGTACCACGCCACTGTTCAAAAGTGCGCATTGAAACGAAATTTCGGGTCCTCTCTCCTTAGCCTCGAGGGACATCTCGGCCATGTATGTGGGCACAGCACTGGCAATACAACCGATACCAAAGCCACAGATGATGCGTCCAACAATTATCTGAGCTATCGAGAACGTTGACGCTTGCAGCGCAGCACCAACGCATACTTGCGCATTCCCCAGAAGGATAGTCCACCTGCGACCGATCTTCATACCAAACAAAGTGACGGCTAGGGACATGAGAGACGCCGCGAGGTTGAAGATGGAAGCGACAATAGGAATAATCCACGGCCCTTCAGGGTTGCCAATAGCGCTGCGAAATTGGCTGAGAGTCTGGATATAACAACCGTCCTTTCACGCTGGAAATCATGGCTTCAGTGACTATGGATGCTTGAAAAATAACAGGTCCCCAAAAAAGAGCTGAGGAAAGAAAAATTTGCAGAGAAGCTTTGTTTACATTTTCTGAATTTGTTTAAATCAACTGGAACTTATGCATTTAACCCCAGATCGACTGGACCCCGTTGCGCAGGCGCTTCTGTCCGTTCTCGGTTAGCGGGTACTGACGAATTCTATTGTCTCACCTAATTTCTCATTTTGGAGAATTTAAGCGTGCTTTGGGTGAGTAAAAACCCCGACCATTCAGCGGGTCATCTGAGAAGCTACCAGGATGGGAAGCTCTATGCGTCCAACACGCCGGCATGATGCCCATAGAGCATGAATGCTGCTCCATAGAACACACTCAATTTTCGGGATCGACCCTTGAACTTGCAGAATATGGAGAAATACTTTTTGCTTCTCCGAGACTTAGATTGCTTGAAGCGGGTTAGACAAATTATAAATGCTCATTGATGATACTCTAGGAATGGATTTGCCATGTCACCACCTCTCTCCCGAAAATAGTTTTCGGATTAAATGTCCCCTTTGCATATTAAATTTGAATCCAGGTTGACTAGCTTGCCTGCCATATAGGAAACAAAGCTAAAGCAAATTATGCGATCAAAAGCAGTGCATAAATGGTTGCCTACTATGCGCTTGATGCATGCTGTGCACTGTATAAATCATATCAGAAATGCGTTTGTTCTAGAATGAGCCCCAGTGAGTGCGTCATATGTATTACCAGTTGTGAAGTCACAAGAAGAACAACTATATACTCGATAGACAACATATGCCGAGCAATGTTTTGTGAGATTCTGATATTATCCAGCTACCTTTCGCCTCGGCGCCATGTACCTAGGTCTAGAAGATGCGACCTAAACTGGAATCTCTTCTTCATTGATCTATAAAAGTACTACTCAAGCGCCCCCAAAAACGGGACCTTTCCTTCCATAGAATTCTGCCACATCAGCTGCGAGTATTTCAGGTTGCTCCCAAGCGATGAAGTGACCACCAACATCGTGTTGTCGCCAAAATTGGATATTGCATGCCTCGCTCACCCAGTCACACGGGTAAAGCCATAGCTAAAAGACATCAGCATATATTTCCATCGGGGAAAGGTTTAACGGATACAATCCGACGAAACTTACCTCTTTCGGAAACAAGGAGCCACCGACAGGCTGTGAGATGTATCGCCCAAGCATGCTTGATGAACTCCCATTGAGAACTGCTTCAGCCTCCTTGTAAATCTGCATGGCCGCGCTTGGGCTTCCCTGGTAATGAATGAAAGCCCAATGAATCATTTCTTCGGGCGTCCACGGATAATTGTCTGTCCATGCCCTGAGTTTGCCAATAAACCAAGCCAGCATACCAACGGGAGAGTCATGGAGCGCATATCCAAGAGTCACGGGCTTTGTCTCCTGGATGCGCTGATAACCACGCTAGAAGATCGAATTTTGTTAGCCATAAAGCCTTTTTAGAGTCATTTTGGTTGCTCTTACTTCAACGGTGGCAAACCACTCGGTTCGCTCCAAGTTCTTCTTCTCTTGATCACTGTACTGACCACGCTCAAATCGAACGAACTTTTCTGGTGACTTTGCAGCGTCAGGAGGTAGGGCGAGGAACATGTTGATATGTATTGCTAGGACTTCATCGTGATTCAATGCCATGTACCTGACAATTGATGAGCCCCAGTCACCACCCTATCTCATGATTAGTCTCTCGTGCATAGATCAAACAAAAACAGAGAGTATCTATACCTGGCAGACAAACTTTGTGTAATCGAGCTTCTTCATGAGGTTGACAAAGCATTCAGCAAGTTGTTCAAGTCCAAATCCAGGCTTCTTGGAATATTCACTAAACCCATATCCGGGGATTGATGGAGCAACAACATGGAAAGCTTGTCTTCCGTCTTTCGGCTCTGTCAGAAGTGGAATCAACTTGATGGATTCAAGAAATGAGCCAGGCCTACAAAAATTCACTGATCAGAAGACTTTTTTTTCGTGCTGTTCTTGAAGATCCAGTAAATCTCATACCAGCCGTGAACAAAAATAAGAGGAATTGCGTCTGGTCTCGTTGATTTATGATGGAGGAAGTGAATATCTAAGTCATCAAAGCCGTTGACAGCAATTTCCGTTTTGAAGTGATTAAAGGTGTTCAGATAGGCCTCATACGACCGCCAGTCGTACTCGTCCCGCCAGAACTCAACCACCTTTTTCAAGGTTAAATGTCCGACTTCTAAGTCATTCCACCCCACGCTTCCCATGCCTTCGTCAATTCGAGCATACTTCAATTTGGCCTTCGTCTCCTCAAGTAACCTCTCCGGGACATGAATCTGTCAATAACGTCAGCCACTGTTATTCGACGTATACGAATTGTGCAGAATCACAAACACTGTAGGAACGTATACTTTCCATCGCTTTTGGACGAGAGCGAATTCTTGGTAGTTCCAGTTCAAATGCCTCCCTGATATTCAAGTGTGCAAAGAAGCCTTTCCATGTATATTCACAAGGAGGGGGAAGCAATAACTTTGAAATTCAAAAACTTCCCTGTGAGAATAATCCATAAATATTTGACACTCGGATTCTCACAGGGAGAATTAATCATCAGTCTCCCGTGATATTCACCTGGAAGAAGAAATTAGACGCGCTACGTTGCTCGAAATGCCCTGTAATCGTCCGACAAAAGCATTGGATAGCACCCTGAAATTACTTGAATAAGAAATGAACGCAAAGTACACCAAAGCCAATTCTTTAGGAAATTATAAGCGTTCCTTTACTTCAAACAATCGTTACTTTGCGGGGTTTCGATGACTTCTACGCAAGACCCGCTGCGGATGGGCATTAGCCGTTCCCCACAGCGGATGGGCATTACCCGCCAGTGTGTCATAATTAGCGAAGCCTAATATTTCAGCATAGCGCTAAGATATGACTCTGTTTCTTAGTGTACAAGTCAATTAATCCGTATTTGTGAGCATTTGCATATTGAAATTCTTCATGGATTCAATGAACGGGAAGACCGCTCTTATTGTGAGTAGGCAGATGCAAATTGCAATCCGATCATGCTAATCAATTCATAGACCGGTGCCTCCATGGGCATCGGCGAAGCTATCGCACTAGTTTTGGCCGAGAAGGGGATTAACATCGCACTTTTGGCAAGAAGCAAAGTAATGAAGTTCTATTGCGATTCTTGGTGTTTGTTAGACTAACAACACGTGCGAAGGACAAATTAGAGAATGTCCAGGCCAAAATCCAACAGAAGTTTCCGTCCGTTCAGGTTGAAAGCTTCCCAGTTGATATTCAAAATCACCCCGAGGTCGATGCAGCGGTGCAAAGCGTGATCGCAAAGATGGGCGAGATCGAAATTTTGATCAACAATGTGAGTCTTACCTCCTGAGATTCTAGTATTATGGGTAATCTCTAACTTGGGAAGGCTGGTCTTGCACTTGGCGCACCAGCTAGATTTTGGGAGCTCCCAGTTAATCTTATTGCCCAAATGAATGGTACCAATATTGCTGGTGTCATGTACACAACTCATTCGGTACTCAACAGGAGCATGTGGCCCGCCAAACGGGGAACTATAATCAACGTTTCATCTGTGACTGGCTTAGAATGTCCTCCGTTTGACGGGGAAGCTGTCTACCACGCAAACAAAGCCTGCATTGAAGGGTTTACTAATAGCCTGCGCATGGAAACTGCCGGATCAGATATCCGGGTTTTAGCACTGCGGCCGGGTTGTGTTGTCACGAATTTTCACCTTCAGAGGGTTAAATACGACAAGGATGCGATGGATGAATTTTTCTACGGCTATGAGTCTTTGGTCTCAGAGGACCTTGCTGACGCTGTTTGGTTCATGCTTAGCCGCTCTGGAAGGACCTCCATCAAGGCGCTTGATTGTGTTCCCACTGCGCAAAGATCACTTACCCGATTTGACCGGGAATGGAATAACAGAAGAGACGAAAAGATTCACAGTTAGATTCAAGATAAATTACTTTTTTTAACACAATCTCGCCCATCCCGATAGCACTTCAATTCGATTCTACGTACCCATATGAAGGAGCAACGCTAGCCTAAAACGCTGTAGTCCCTCCAAAGTAGTCGGCTTGTGCCAGTTTTGCTCTGTCATTATTTATCAACCCTTGCTCTTTCAATGCCTATGTCTCGGCGTCTTAATGAATTATCAGGGCGGCACAGGAAATATAGTGATAGAAGTATGACCTATACTGCTGTTAATACTGAATGGGGCTTTGTGGAGAAGCTAGCAAACATGATTGACAGAAAGAATAGACCAAAAGGATAATTCATGCGCGCGGGGCTACGGGGCTTTTGCTTTCCACTGATACATGTGGCGCTTCCAGATTCTGAAGCTGGTAATTGCTCCAAATTGGAAATCAGGTCGTAAATGCGGGGTTTAGATCAAATTTTTGACTATTGCGAAATGGAATGAAATGCTGCCGATCTATATAAGCTCAGATACTGAGCCAAATATTTCAAGTGGTCGTCTTCCATTAGACTTGTGAAAGCTTCCTAATATTTGTTCGGCACCCTTATACACCAAGATGCAGCATCAAAGCCCACTTTTAGAGTTGCCTGGGTCAAAGGATTCCATCCCTCAGGTTGGATTTGGTCTCTGGAAAGTGAGCCCTGAGTCCGCAGCAGAAACGGTCTACGAAGTATGATATATCGCTCTACTCCTTCTTACCAACTAATATTGACGGAGTCACGAATTACAGGCTATTAAAGTCGGTTACAGACTATTTGATGGGGCATACGATTATGGAAATGAGAGAGAAGCGGGACAGGGAATTCAGCGAGCGATCCGCGAGGGCATTGTGACACGCGAACAGATCTTCGTGACCACCAAGTTATGGAATACTTGCCACAAGAAGTAAGTTCGATAAAATTATATCCAGAAATGATTTGATGGATTGACGTTTAAATTCAGGGAGAGAGCCGTAGCAGTGGGAACGAAACAGGTCAAAGACTGGGGTCTGGGCTACATAGACTTGTACTTGATACATTTTCCGATCGCACTACGGTACAACTCCGAATGTACAAGAGTGAGTGTACTATCGGTCAACAAAATGTTCGAGGATAAGTCACAGCTAATGATGCTAAATTCATCAGGGGTGGTACTATGATGGAGAAAGTCAAGTGAAGCTTGAAATGACATCCATTAGGGAGACCTGGGAAGCCCTGGAAGAGCTCAGTGATCAAGGCTTGGTCAGAAATATTGGAATTTCAAATTTTAATTCACAGGCCATATTTGACATTTTCACCTATGCGAAAGTGAAGCCATGTATGCTGCAAATAGGTATGCTTGAATTTCCTGGCTCTTTGCTTTAATTTGCTCACATGGAGTAAAAGCTAACACTTTGCATAGACAATCACCCATACTTGGTTCACAAAAACCTCCTTGATTTCTGCAAGGATCAAAACATGCTTGTCACAGCATATAGCTCATTTGGTCCATTGTCATTCCTGGATCTTCCCGCTAGCTTCCCGACGAAGGCTGCACAAACTCCACCACTGTTTGAACTTCCTTGTATCAAACAGCTGGCAAGAAAGTATGACAAAGCTCCTGGTCAGATATTACTACGATGGGCAATCCAACGTGGCCTTTGTGTGATACCCAAGAGCAACAGAAAAGACCGAATGTCTCAGAATCTGGATTCTACAGGTTTCAACATGACCCAGCAAGAGCTTGAAGACATTGCGGAGCTGGACATGGGATTGCATTTTAATGACCCCGGATTGTATCTTCCTGGTCGACCAATTCGTCTTTTTACCTAATCAAGCTCGTTAGGAGTAGCATTATTACAATGATGTGAGACAGATATAAAAGAGAAATCTTTCTGTTCTTACATTGGTAGTAAATTAGCCACATCCTAGAGCAGACCGTTGTGATAATGGAATTTTATTATTATTTGTCATGATATAACTCAAAATAAAAGCAAGAAAGTCCTGCATATGGAGCCGCATACTTCTTATCTACTTTCTTGAGTGTCTTCCGAATAATAGACTGAACACCTAGTTAGAGCCATTCTTCTTCCATAAAGTAAATTGGCAAGAGACTCAATGATTGTGTTTGGGAGCAAAGAAAATGGCGCTCCATGCAGTTGCTATCTACCTCTAGTGATGCTTTATGAGCAAATAAAACAACAAGAGGGCTATGGCAACTCTATGTACTTCAAAGAATCAGTGAGTCCAACCAAATCAAATCACACATATTCCTCCACAACTTCATGAGGTTTTTCATCTTGTTCAACCATGTTGACGCTCTGCTGCTGCCTCGAAAGCTCCAACATAAGGTCGGCGATGCTTCTTGTCCAGAACTGCCCTGGTGATGCCGCAGTGATCAAAGATGCTGTCAATGGCTTCAAGAGATATACCGGCAGTCTCTGGTAGAAATAAATATATAATTGGCACAAAGTAGGCATGCAGGACAGCAAAGATGATGTACGTCCTAAGTTTGTCAGCACGTTCGGGCTCGATATTCGGGGGGTTGTGTAGTACCGCCAGCCAATATCGGTCGTGCAGATTGGGGTAATCATGACAACCAAGAAGGTAAAAATCCAATTGCTCATGACTGAAAATGATACTCCGCGACTGCGTGTTCGTAGATTGGTAATTTCAGCGGGGTAGAAGAAAGAAATGGCGAGGATTCCCTGCGCGTAAAAAGTGTTGAACAAGAAAAAGCAAGCAACTGCTAATATTCCCATAGCGTAACTGGCTGAACCATCTGGTCTCTCTGTGATATACCAAATCGCTCCTGCAAGAATTGACATCGAAATCGTTTGACCAGATGCGCTGAATAGTTTTCGTCTTCCAACCCTTTCAATCGTCCACATAGGAACCATAGATGCTATAAGATACTCGATACCATTAAACCAACCAATTAAAAGGCATCTGGCGGACGCTTCCGCGGAGATCTCTACCTCCCCTTGGACATTTAGTAGTGTCCCAGACGCTCTGCTCTCCTCCTATTTTAGATTGTTAGCAGCATTCAATGAGTTTATTGAATTTATTCCACTTGCTTTCTAAGACGTATCTATGAATTACGTTAAAAGGGGAGAAGCGAGCCAGTCATCGAAACTTTCATAAGACATTTTCGTCAATTAAGAGAAACAAAAATATAGAAAAGGTCGATGATATTACATTACTCATGCACTTGATCGCAAATATTCATTCATCAAAAATCGGCAAAGCTCCATCAAAAAGGAGTTGATCATTCAGTGGCAGATCAAGCCAATCAAAATAAGACTCCGAGTGAAGTGAGATATCTCGTGGACTGCTTGACTCATCCCGTTCTACTTCTGTGTGCGGACCATTTATAACAGCCGGGATAGGATAGATCGGGTGAGATGAATAGTAAATCCCAATGTCGTCGGGTTCAACTCTATTTCCGGGACTGAAGCCTTGGCCATTATCAGATACTGACGGTACTGCCCGGTCTTGGGAAAGGAATGCAAGAGCCTCGATTGCACGGCTGCTTTGTTTTCCAGGTACAATCATCAAACGCAGTATATGCAGATCCAAGCTGTAAAGATCGTTTGAGCGCTTTGCCAGCTTTTCATCGTTTGATTTTGAGTTGAATAGGTGGATTTGTGAGGCTATCACCAGACTTTCGACGGCCATGGGAGATAGGTGGTGCTACGTTGCAAGTTAGAATTGGTATTGATTTCAAATGATGAACTGTGCCAAGAGAGAACAGCTTACTAGGGGGTAGAAGTTTCTGAAGGAATGGATGATGTATGACACGCGGATAGCAGAAAATGTGGCCGATTGAAGATGCACCAAATGTGAGTTCTGCAAAGTTTGCATTGATTCCATGGAAGGAGCCCCACGAATGAATGGACGATGGAGCATAATCTTTAATGCTTGGTACAATAAACTGGACAGATCTCTTAGCTCGATATCATCAGCCGTCCTTGGTGTTTGATGCGTACTTAAACTGGTAGATATGTGGTGGCAGCTGTTTGGTAGCGGCAGATGGGAGCCTAAGAGGACTAGGCAGATTGTTATAGAACTTTGACATCTCAACATGGGTCTTTGTTGCCTGTTCCTCTTTTTCATCAAACGATATGGAGCTTGATGTTGCGAAACTTATTTAGATGGGGTCAGCAATCCTTGTAAACATAGAAGGCGACTGGGCTGTTGCTGAAATATGCCATACCCCGGCCATTCTATATATGCGCTGGACTTACATCTTATCCAAAGCCGGTGTGACTATTTGTAGCAGATCGCAAGATAATTGAAAGTTGGACATGCAATGGGATGTCAATTTCGGTATCATGGAGGCATCTGAAGTAGGCCAGAGCCCATATTCCACACTCGGGAGAATAGGAATTGTTATTGGCTGTATATCACGGTCCCTGATAACACTTGGCTGGCCAAGAACACGAGTAATGTGCCTGTAGACGTAAGCTTCTAAAACGATTACTGCGAGTGGTGAGACATACTTTTCTAGCATCCAAATACCCGCCCATGCAATTGACCGGGCCTGGCTTAGATCCTGAGAATCGCAGTTTGAATGGACCTTTTCCACGTCCTGGACATGGAGCCCAAAAGCCATCGCATGCCGGATCGCAATGTCTATGAGCATAAGAAAGGTAAACATCAGATCTTGCTTCGGGAAAACATACCAATGTATTGAGAGGCTGAAGCCATGTTCTCCACCTGTAACTCCGTCAGAGAAATGAGAGCTGCCGATAGGATAAGGGAGAGGGTTGGATATTCGATTTGGGCGAGAACTGATGACTTGGCGTGCTGAATCAGTGAGCTCCTTGACGCAATCCAGTCAAAATTCGAGTCCTCAACCTGAAGGGAATCCGTATTATGGGCACTCAAGGCGAGCATTGATGCCAGTAGGGTAGGAGTACTGTATCCCCTGGCACGGTTGTCAGAGAGGTCTTTTCGAAACATCGTCTCGTGTATTAGAAGCGGCCAAGTGTTTTGCCAAATCCAGAACTTCTCCAAAAGCTGCTTTTGAAGACCGGGTCGAATAAAGAAGGGTGATTCTCTCATCAGTATTGTGTCATCATTGGTGGTGATCTGTTGTTCAGACGCCTGTAGAGCCTCGTCAAATTTGCGGGGAAAACCTAAATGACCATAGGCGCTTGATGTTCGAGGTTCCGGTCCAAAAGATGGGAGAACATCGGGCTTATATGGAGAAAAGCCTAGAGGAAAGGGCGCCTCAGGGTCTTCCAAGATGTTTGATGGCGTTGGTCCGTCGTTCGTACTCTGCCGAGATTGCGCAAGTCGATCTTCCAGAAGCGCAATTCTAGCGTGAAGGGCATGAATATAACACTTTGTTGGGGGCCTATCATAGTAAGCATGATTCAGTGTATGGTCAATAGCCTGACTGACTTTCGCTTCTCAAGGTGATGGGTGTACTCGCACCGACGACTCTCTCTCTCGCACAGGCCACATGTGGGTTTCTGGCCATCACACTGGACGTTTTGTCAGATTTGTTTCCTGCGTATCTCTAGAGCAAAATATCACCCTGCGTTTTCTATTGCGACATGACGTGCACGCAATGGAGACACGTTTCCTGTCCGTAGTCGACATTGTTGAAGTTTTGGGCGGTTTCGCATTTGCTGGTTGTGAGGGAGGAGTTCGCCAATGGGATGACGTAATCATCAACAGTGTCAAAATGTATGGAGTCTTGTCTGTTATATGTTGAATACGCACGACAAGCGCTTTTCGCCTCATGGCCCGATTTTCGCAGATTCCAACATGTTGTGGGGGGCGGGTAATGCTCATCCACGGTGGACCCTATCCACGGATGTCGACGTCACGTTCTGGTAAGTCTCCGCGCTTTGTATTGAATTGAATGTGTATTTCAGGAATAGTCCTCTAGGATTTTTGTTTCTAGTGCTGCTTCAAGACGCGTCAGCAAATACTAGAAAGGACAGAAGCAAAACACATCGCTCCAGAATGCCCTACTTCAATCCCCGCCTGGACTTGTTCCAGGCACTGAAGGGCTCCTCAGTAAGTCTCACAGGCAGGTAAACGGCCATCATAAAAGACTGCATTCGCTAACTCCTTCCAGGCGGAGCCCAGGGCGTCGGTGCACATGTAACCTTTGGCGATATCAACGAAGCAGCCTGCCAGACTCTCATCAGCAATGTTCAACAAGAGAATCCGGCATCCACTGGTAGCTTGCAGTCCGTTCGAGTGGACGTTCGCAAATACGAAGACAACCTTGCTTTTTTCCAAACAGCCTTCGAAGACCACGGATGCACAGACCATACATTCTCAATCCCTGGCGTCACCGAGGGCGATAACTGGTTCCACGATTCATTCAATCTGGGGACTGTTCAGACTCCACCGTCAAAATATGTCTTCGAGATCAAGCATGTCGTGATGGGTCTCTTCCGGTCCACAAGAAAGTTCCTGCATACAATCCATGATATTCGAGTAAATGTCGTCTGCCCAGGACTTATCAATACTGGAATGTCCTCTAAGGTGCAACAAATTTGGGATGATAAGGGACTGCCTGTCAATAATGCCAGCCAAGTATCTGATTATGCCTTGATCGTGGCGGCTTTAAAGAAAGCCGATATCAAAGAGGGTCTTGGGAGCCAGGCAGTCTATGTTGAAGGTGGAAAGGGGTAGGAGATTCAAGACGATCTTGACAGAATAGACAGCCAGTGGATGGGAGAAGCGATGAGCCGCAATTTGGTTGGTGTTCAGGACTCATTAGGTGCCGGTGCAGGGTGGACGAGCAAGCTGTGAAGGAACATTCGTGCATGTGAATATTGCTCGGGGAATAAATGCAAATGGCCCTATGGATACCGTTATAGCTGTATGTCGTGGGAATGCCTTATGAGATAGGACTGCTAGTGTTCGAATCTAGCCGTGACTGAGTAAGCACACTAGGAACCGATGCAGATTGCAACTGGACTAATGGTTGTGTAGGTATTTTAACGTGTAGGAGTGTGTAATGAGTGCCATTTAATCAGTGTCATGCTCCATGAGTTGCCGTCTCAAGTAACTATCCATGGATCCTTCATGAAGGCAGCCTCGATGTCGCCGTACAAGACTTCACCAGCAAAAAATGGCGTTGCCCGTGAAGAGACCCGTGGCACGTATTACTCGATCAGTGACCTGTCAATGAGTAATATCAGTATGCCAACAGCATTTAACAGTCCTGAGGTCAGTGAACTGCAATATTGGCGACTCAATGGGGCCTACGCGCTACCATGCTCCCATTTATGGCTCTGGCCGTGTGTGCTGCTCTCATTGATGCATGTATACTTTCTATTGTGATCAAAAATTGGGTCAAGTACTGTGCTGGATATGCTAATGAGCTCCAATCATGAAAACTCAATTTGCTTCAGGAGTGGCCATGATGTTATTCACAATGATGGTCATTTGGGGGGGGTTTAATCTTATGAATGTGTGAACTATCTCTATTGTTATGAAGGCCTGCTAATTAGGTAATCTCGTGCTCGTTGCTGATGGTGTGAGGCAATTTTGGTGCGAGCACGTGTCGTAGCAAATTGGTCGTTGATGGAATGAGTCTCTCTCACTTTCCCAAACCTCACCTCCTCCAACTCTCCATCGCCACCTCCTCCCACCACGACTACCATCACCTTCTGCCATAGTAAGTCTATCGCGTTTATCAAGTCCGGCTTGTTTCCATCTCGTTTCCATCTCGGTTGGGGCTTCCTTACCTCTCTGTTATTTCAAAGCATGTTCAAAGCCTACCACGCGTCTTGACTGATCGAGATGCCTTCATCTTGCATTATTACCCATCTACTATGTCCCCCTCCGTCCTCTCATGCAGTGCCTATTTCTTTGCAGCCCCTGGGCTCGCATTGGCGTAGCGCAATATCAGGGAATATCACGTCGATTGGGAAGGGCACCTCGCTGACAAGAGTATTAGACAATGGCAAACGATCGCCGCGGTACCAAGCGGCAGAGAAAACGCTGGGCGCACCAGCGCAATATCGCGGTAAGTATCAACTTATGTTCTCGTCTGAGTGGGTTGGCGTGCGTTGCTGACGGAGTATATAGCGCCGCGAAGCTGCGGCCCGCGCCGCCGCCGGCTCTGCGACTGCTGCCCTCGCCGAGCCTGAACCCTCGCCCGAGCCTGAGCCCACGCTCAAAGTAGAGATCGAGCTCAAAGTTGAGGTCGAGCTCAAAGGCGAGCCCGAGCTCAACGTCGAGCCCAAGCTCAAAATCGAGCCCAAGCTCGAATTTTCCCCCAGCCCGGACCCCGCCATGGTCCCGGCTCCTCCCTCTCCGACCCCCGGTGAGGGTCACCCTGCCGGGGGAGTCAAGGAAGAAGAGGAGGACTTGTTGGTTTGGTCAGATGAAATGGTCTAGGCCCTCCATCCGCCTCTCGCCGCCCTCCTGCCCACTCGCCCATTTTGAGTGATATCCTGTAAGTCTTCTGTCCGCTGGTTCAGCTTAAAGAAGTACTGACCTGGTGGCATATTAGCCTGCTGTTGTTGTCTTTTTTTATTTCGTTCGGAGGCCGTTCGTTTTCTGTCGCTTAGGGAAGGGGAACTGCTGTCCCCTCCCCTATCATTAGCACAATGAGATTTGTTTCTGCCCAGAGCCACTTGCATTGCAGCAGCCCGACCTCTAGATCGTAGATTTATGTGAGTAGAATGTAGAGTTTGTTTGTTTCTACCCTGAATCGGTCTCTAGGAAGTTCGCGGAGCAGAACGGCGTTTTTTTAATTCAAACACTAATTAGGATCTTGGGAACAGTACGAAAATAAAACTGTCAGAGATCTGATTCTTGAACTTCGTCATCCTCATAAGAAAGGTCATCAATTTCGGATTCGTCGAGCTCTTCCTCCCCTACTCCTTGCATGTTGGCGATGCGCGAGAGATCCCACCGTAGCTGCAAAAGCTCCATACTTGGCAATGGATGCGTTTCGGGATTATCGGTTCTGACAGTAAATATATGTCCGGATTCGAGAAACTGAGGATCATCATCATGCAGGAGCCAAGCCCCGTAGCTCCCACCAAGAAACTGGGGAAATCCCGATCGGTTGTTGGGAAAAGGGTGACTCAAGAGACGAATTGGACGTGCTCGGCTGACATTCTCAAGTGGTGGAAACCAATGAAAGGCAATTGCGATTTCCTTGTTATCTGGGGTCTTCCATATAGGTCGAAGACCGCAGATTCCCCATTCCCAGAAATGGTGAATGTTTATGTCGAGTAGTAACTGATTCGACAGCTTCTGTGTAGAAATAATCCCACTCCGACTCAAGTTATCTTGAAGATTCTTCTTCAACTCCTTGACTTTCTCATGACCCCAGAATAAACTGATATAATCCCAGGTGCACTCGCCAGGCTTCTTCCAATTCAACTTGTACGGAATGATGTATGCGACTCGCAGTCCATGGCTTTTTCTTCCAGTGACGACGCACTGACTCATGTCTCGGGAAAAACACTGAGGTTCAATATCAGTACATCTTCACGTCTTTCCATCTTCATTTAAGATATAATACCTTGTTATTGGATTCCAGCTCCGAGTTATCATTCCCCACTAGCGAAGTTGCGGGACTTGTGACGGCACTGCTGGTTTCACCACCCACTGGCGAGATAGGATCAGCTTGGTGCTGGGTGTCCAACAAAATCATCTGCATCGTATCGGTAACGTCAGGCCTGGGGGTCTCGCTAAAATCGACAACATCATCTGGCTTCTTCACACCGGCCCCTTGTAATCATTAGCAACAATGTCAGTTTTCACCCTTGGTCACATCACTTACAGACACCAGGGACATCTGGTCCGCGCGTTATCGCCTTGAGTGCGAAGTAATTAGTTACTGCGCTCCCCTTGAGGAATTCCCTTAGACAGGATATCTCTGAGAACCAGAGACTGAAGAATGAAGAACGCGACACGAACGAGAGTCCCAGGTGGCCCTGGACATAAGTCCTGATGAGCTGCTGGCGCTCGGGGTCATCAAACTCCGAAAAGATGTTCTTTTCATCGACGATAGAATCAAAAGACGCCATTTTGATTTTGACAAAGGTGTAAAGATGCAAGTACAGGAAGAAGCGAAAGACATCAGTTGCCTCACTTTATCCGCACTAAGCCTAATCGGGTCTGTATACAAAACGGGATCAGCCTTAGTCAACAGTCGACCTGCCCCAAGGACTCCCTGAAGTCTAATCAAAGGTGATGGAGAGGTCCGGGTTTCCACCGGAGCCGAGCTATCCAGCTTGCCTCCAGGGCTAGCCATATAGCCCTCTTGCCCCTCATCCCCTTTCCTGGTCCTCTTCTCCTCTTCAAAGTTCTTTCGGTATATTTTGCTTGATCGGGCTTTAGTTGAAATGTAGAGATGTATGTGGCGAAATGTATAGATGAGGAGATTAATCTGGTGAGATGTACAGATAGAGATAACTTTGGTTTCTATCACATAAAGATTGAGTAATATATTGAATAATGTAGCCATGGAAAGGACCCAGGCCTCATAACCTGATCGGGAAAGGGGAAGAGATGGAGAAAGACTGATAATGCTATCTCTTTGGAACTATGAAAAGGAGAAGAAGAAGACCAGGAAGAGGATGAGGGGCGAGAGGGTTAAATGGCTAGCTCTGGAGGCAAGCTGGAGAGCTCCAGTCCGGACCTCTCATAAAAAGAAATAGAGAAGAATAGAGAATATTTTAGGCACTTCGTAGAAGCAATTTACGTGATCCTCTGTTGGATTTTGTAGGGGCATCTGTCAGAGAGCATGTAGAGGAGTTTGTACGACGTGCCCTTCCAGTTCTTTAAGACTAGCAGTAAGAGAATGGCAGAAATGAAGGGATTGATTTAATTGTTTTGCTTGATGGGGTCTCTTCGTATTCTCCAAAAAGCTTGCGAGGTTCATATTACAGCGTGAGTCAGTCCAATATCCGTCACTTTCCCTTTCCGTACTTCCACAGTTTATTCAACCATCCTCGACTTTTATACTGTGCGAGTTCGTAAAGTACTTCCCAACCCTCTGCATTCGGCTGGCTCTCTTTTGTGTATCCATATGAGTCAAGATTCTCTTTATCCCAGTCCCCAGGTTGTTCAATGTAATCACCGTCTGGAATCCCTGATATTTCACAGGCTCTCTTCGCCCCCGCGTCCCGTAAGCAACGGATGACGTCTGGGAAACACCGCCAAGCCTCAGCTGCACGTTTCGGTGGACCCTGATGACTACCGTAGACGAGATCTTGTTCGATTGCATTCTTGCGAGGGGCGCCGGCTTTGTAAGATGCTAAACCTTCAATATGTGCTCGACGGCGTATTTCAGCAGAGTGCAGTGCCTGATCGAGGCAGGTCCAAGGCGGCGATTTGTTTTCATCCAGGCTGTTGACTTTCTCTGCGAGGCCAAGGGAAAGAAGAAGGTGCACCGTTAAGAGCTTGCTAGACTCGGCTGCCGCAAAAAGTGATTCGTAGCTCTTTGGATGGCCAAGAAAGTTTACCTTGTATGCATCTTGGATATTTGGCCCGATCGTTTCGAGTATATGCTGAATTAGATCGTGGCTCGCTTGGTCACTCAAATGCGCATTTTTCGCTATTTCGTAGAAGACATCTCTTCCACGGGAATTGAGAAGAATGGGACTAGCCCCTTTCCGAAGAAGAAATTTCCCTCGCTCTTCAGGTGCAATGTCGTTTTCTAGTGCAATTGCTAGAGGCGTGAGTCCACGATTGTTCTTTGCATTGATATTTGCGGGGGGTTGGTGGCCAAGAAATATGTCGCATGCTGCTTCAAACTCTTCCTCAGAATGATAGGTGCTCGCCAGGAGATGCAATGGAGTATCTGTGTCAAATTTATTCACCACATCGACTGTTGGCATAGCATTAGCGATTCCTTTCAAGACAGGTAGATACGACTCGGGGTAATCGAGACGAGGCCCGATGATGGAGGCCCAACAATGCAACACTGTATCGCCAGCAGAAACTTTCGAATCTGTCAAATCTGCTCCATTAGCTAAGAGGGCGCTAATGGTGCCTCCATCCCAGACTCCCAAATCTGCTGCCGCCGCGATAGGAGTCATGGCGACATAAGAGGTCTCTTTGGCATTGATATCCACTCCAGCCGCAGTTAATAGTCTGCAAACCTGCGTCATTGTTTCCAAATGGGATTCCCAAGATCCATGCCGGATCCAATAATGCCAGTGATGGCGTAAATATCCATGTTGGTCTGGGAAATATTTGGTGATTCCATGAAAGGCATTCCGATTTTTAGGGCCAAGGAGAGTAACGTCTGCGCCGTGGTGTAATAGAAGTTCCACAACTTGGGGGTCCCCGTAGTAAGCAGCAAACCAAAGCGGGGTGGTTGATGGATCGGAATCATAGTACGTCGCATTCACGTTCGCTTTCAACGAAAGCAGCGTCTCGATAGCCTTCTTGTTTCGGAACGATGATGCCCAATGTAGCGGGGTTCCTAAGGGCAGTTCGAATGGACTGATCTGTTAGTGAATGGCCTCAGAAAATTACAAGATGGAAGCGATCGAAGATACATACTAGTGCAGAGTCTGTATCTTCTCCGTAAAACCACCACTGCCTTCCTTTATCGTAGGCTTGATTGCAGCATTGACGTCGGCACCCATGTCGGCCATTCTGATGGCAATCCGTTCCATTGCCTCATCAGGCAAAACAAAAAGCCAATGAAGTGGCGAAATTCTCTGACTGTTTTGAATAGAAGCATCTGCACCATGATCGAGCAGTATTCGAATGACCTCGACGTGGCCTGCTTGGAACGCTTTGTAAAGAGGTGTTTCCGAATTATCATTCCTCGGGTCAACTGTCGGATCTGCCTTTTCCAAGAGTGTCCGCACTGTATCAACGCATCCCAAAGCGGCGGCGGCGTGCAATAGAGTATTTCCTTTGCGATCAACGATATCGCCTTCCTTGTCTCTCCAATTCAGGACCTTATCCCCAATCACGGCTTCTTTGACATTTTTCTTTTGTAAGAACGGATCGTTGCAGAAGCCACCGGTATCTCTGAATCGGCGCCTCGCCATCTCTATCTTCTCCAGAGACGCTCTGGGCTCTGAGAAAAAGTATCCCTCGGAGACACTCTGCAAGAGCCACCCCTCAAGCACCTCTTCACTGAACTCCGCTTCCACGTCGTGTGCCTTCATTATTTGTGCGTAAACGGCCCTAGCAGGAGAGAAACCCTTCCTAGCTGCATCACCAATGTAATCCAGCATTCGATCGAGATAACTAGGTTTCTGGCCCGTGATCGTTTGAGCTATGCCAAAAAGTACATCCCCATCAAAGGCAGGTATGCCGCTGCTTTTGCTCAAAGTGTGCTGCTTCTCTAGCTCAGTCCGGATAGACTCATCAAGACGGTACCAAAACAGTGGGCCCTTGTTGTAGATCGGATCAATTATGCCGTGATTTTTGGTCGAAGGGATGGAATTAATCGACGACATCCTGTTTATTTGAGTAAGCACCAAGTATCCAAAGGGTATATTCAATCTCACCAAAATTTGTACGCATCAAGATCCGACTTGAGCAAGCTCGAGGTCAGTTCAGGTCGGTTTCTTGGATCTTCTGAAAGTAAGTCCAAGACTGCCTTCTTGAGTTGTATACGCAATGTCGACGGTATCTCTGTCGCAGAATTGAGCGATCCAGTAACCTTTTCCAAGCGCTTTTCGTGAGATTCTCCAAGTGCAACCTCTCCTCCATTCTCAATAAACAAAGAGAATAGGACGGCGCCAAGGCTGTAAGCATCGAATTTGAACATCAGATCGGTCGAAAAACCTCCAAACATAGATACGTCGCCAATTGTAACCTCGGGGGCTAGCCATACCGGTGTCCCTCGGTAATCATCGAGGGAGAACTTGCTGTGAGGCGTTTCCAGATCCACACAAACACCAAAATCACTTAGCTTGGCTCGAAATGGGACTTTGTCACTCGGACCAGCGAGTACGAGCACGTTATCGGGCTTCACATCGCCGTGGATAATATTCAGATTATGGAGCGCTTCCAACCCATTCGTAATGTCAAGTGCCAACTGATATTTTATTTCGACGGTTCTCGGTTCACCAAGGAAGTCCCCCAAGGGCGAATCAGCCGCTTCCATGAATAGAATTGGCACCGCCATGTCTGCGTATGGATAATCGAACCCCCACGCAAGCAATGAGATTATGTTCGGATGCGATCTTAGTTTGGGATTGCACAGGGAAAGGAGCTCGAGCTCCAATGTCTTGAGCTGCCGGCGATAGTCGATGCTGCCTGCGAAGCGCTGCTCGGCTCTGGAAGAAAGCGGGACTTTCACACGCTTGATGACCTGCCCCTCGAAGACGGGGTCTTTGAACACTGTGAACTGAGATCCCGATCCAATCTGCTCTGCGCGGGTATTCAAGTTGGTTGCTTTCAGAAGTCGTGGTCCATGGACTCCTGTTGTTGAGAGAATGGTCGTGAACTGTGAGAGAGTGCTGAGCATGGGCGCAGTCCCATTCCGTGTAGCTGTCACTGCGGAATCTAAAGGGTCGATGAAAGAGAAATCTGATTCAGAAGAGATGTCAAGGAGCTCAAGGTCAAGCTCCTCGACATCCGTCGCGTTCGACCATGCCTGCAAGGTCGGAGAAATCGCGTCTTCTCCTTCTGCTCCTATTGTGTAATCATCTTCCAAAGAATCCAAAATGTCATCGTACTCCGATATATCTGCCATTCTGCTGTTCTTGTCGCTCAGAAAAGAGAAATGAAGGTCTGCTGGATGACTGCTGACAGCCGCGTGGGGCATCAGCATCGGCGATAAAATCAGCCCGCAAGCGTAGCCCCATTTAGTTACTTCTGTCGGCCTAACGCTTGCCAAGCGCTGACGCCCTAAATAGCGCACTCCCCGCCTGCGCAAGTTTTCCCTCCCTCGTGAAATCAACAGTTTGCAACAAAAATGGATGTTTACGGCACGGCGGTGACCGTTATCACCCAGATATACCAGGTAACTGTGTTTATCAAGGGTGTTGTTTCCGATATCAAGTCATTCGATGCCGATAGAGAAGACATCCAGAGCAAGCTCGATGTTCAGCTTGTCTCACTGGTCATTTTCAAACGATCATTTTCTGGTCGCAAAGATGGATCAATGCCAGCTTGGGGCTCTGATCCGTTCATCGCCGGTGCTGTTGAGAGGCTCTTGATGCAGATGAAGCGAACTCTTGGCGAGTATGAGGGCGTGGCTGCCAAGTATGGTATGATGGATGATGAAAACCCAGTCAACATCGATGCGCCAAAGGAGCAAGAGTCGCTCTTTGAAAGAGCGAAGAGCAAAGCCAAGACGCTTAAGCTGAAGGGCTTGAACTGGTCATTATTCGATAAGAAGAAGCTGTATGAGATTATTGAAGCCTACACTAGGCGCTCCGAGGATCTGCGGAATATTATGCAGCATTTCTCACAAGAGACTATCTTTAGTCTTGTGGATGGCGATCCCCAGGGACTTAAAAGCGTGGGCTTAGAGCCTGTGATGGAGATGCGCAAACTAGCGGATTCTAAAGCTCCCGATGAGTTCCAGAGCCTTTCTGGCAACATCATCGAAGAGGGCAAGCCAGTTGAAAGGTTTCAACTAGCGAAATGGTCTCCATCAGGCTCAGAAGAAAGTACTGTTCTGGTTGAATATCACGAGTATGAGCGTGAACTGAAACTAGAGGATCTCTCTCTTGATGAAGTTACGGAATTGAAAGAACCTATCCGCGGTCTTGCTTGGTTGTTGAAAAGCGCAACCTTCTCTAGCGACTCGTCTAAGTCTCTCAAGCAACCAGAAATTTATGCTCTGCAGTGCATTGGCTTCGTTGACCAACCAAGCGAAGAGCGTACCGCATTCCTCTACGACATTCCTTCTTCCCAGAGGGAAGGGGCAACACCCATGACTCTTCATTCATTCATAAACCAGATCGATGGTACGAACAAGCGCCCTATGAAGCGCCCATCCCTCAACGACCGCTTTAGCATGGCACACAGCCTGGCGTTGACCCTTTCTAATGTACACGCTGCTGGATGGGTGCATAAAAACATCTGGAGCAGAGGTATATTGCTGTTCTCAGAACAGGCTTCTGGAGTAAGCACCTCGGGTCTTACAGAGCAGCGACTCTCGCCAAATACAGAAACAAAGATTATATCTTATCTGGGTGACTGGGGATACGCACGCTCGGTAGAGCAAGGGACGGATATGAACGCTGACTTCGAAGTCGAGCCGAATTTCTATCGTCATCCGAACAGACAGGGTCGCCCGACAAGACAATTCACTCGTTTCCACGACATTTACGCCCTTGGTGTGGTGCTTCTTGAGATTGGTCTCTGGGTTACGTTGTCGCGTTTAATGGAACGAAGGATCAAAGAAGCCGAGAGTAGTGGCGCGCTACCCAGGCCCAAGAAAGTCGCTGATGAGCTGTTAGCACTTGCTAGCCAAGGCCTTCCGAAGGAAATGGGCCTTCGCTACACTCAAGCTGTGATTTCTTGTTTGAAGGGCGATTTCAAGGGCACCGAGGGTCCAAGCTTGGCTATTGATTTCCAGGAGAAAGTATTGAATGTTCTAAGTAGTGGTATGGAGCTGTAGATGCGACCCACTTGTACTTCAGCTATAAATAAAGATCACCCACTCGCAATAACTCTAATCGACTTGAATTAATCAGATGAACCTTGAAAGCCTTTTTAGCTGTGCGTTTATGGTTTCTATGTAGTACCGACGGTGAAAAGACATTGGTGCGAGGCTTGTTCGCATGCCTTCTCCTGATTGCAAAGTCTCAATTTGTCTATAGATCCCCATGCTTGAAGGGATTTATCCATAGTTCGGAGTGCATCTGCTTTGCTTTTTACTTTCCAGGACAAGGGGATCGGAAAAGATTCGAGGTACTTTATCTCTAATACCACTTCTGTTTCCAAGTCGGAATGAAAACGAACTCGATGCGGTGGATCTGACGAGTGACTATGGAAAGCAGTGACGGGCGGATTATTTTCATGATTTCAGAAAGGCAGTAGGATGATCGTTTGAAACCACCAAAGCTAACATTTTTTGGCCATTATGCACCCCAAGATAATATATCCCCTTTGAAATCTTTCATTATCATTTTCGGGTCTAGACCGATTACTATTAACAGGGATTCTGATCATACTGGGCGCCAAGATCTTTGTTGATGATTCCTGCCTCGACAGCCTCTGTAGTATAATTGTTAGCAACAATTTGAATCTGGGGGCTTCTTTCGGGGCATGAGGGCTCACTTTGATAGTTCCATTGTTCAACGTTCACCAGTCCCTCGTCAGTCTTCCATGTCCAGAACACCCATCCGTCCAGAGCTTCATACTGCCTCTGTTGGGCAGAGAACCACTTCGAGTACGAGCTCGCGTGGTCGCTCATAGGGGTGAAGCTGTCGCCTTCGTTGCCAAATGTCAAACTCCATTCACCCACGATCTTAGGGCTAACATCAGACTGGCGATTGTCTCCGCATGCGGCTTGGACGAAGCCATCGATGTCGGATGCACTAGAGACGATGTAGCTCTCGTAGTTGTGATCATCGAAAAGTAAGTTCTTCTTCTGGTCATCATTCAACGACTGTGTTGGGTTACCACCAGCATCCCATTTGTCATCCTAAACCATACTTGTTAGCAAGCCCCGACTATCATCATGGCCTAGGTAAGCGACACTTTTGAGGGATCTTACCATTGTGATAATATGTAAAGAGTCCCCACTTGACACCCCCAAGGACGATTCCTTAGCGCGGATGCGATCGATGGCAGTTGGATAGAAGTGCTCCACCATCCAACCAGTGTTCCCATCCTCGGTGTTTTGAAGTGGCTCATTGACGAGCTCCAAAGCTCCCACGTTCTTGAACGCGTCTGTATTATTTTGGAACTGGTCGATCAACCATTCGTAAAATTTGTAGGCACGCTCGGCATTCTCATCGCTCTGGTAGAACTCTGGCGAGTCGACGTACTAGATGAACATTATTAGAATATGGAACAGAATCACGGAGGTTCTGGAATGGTTCTTACCCGTCCTGTGAACGCGTCTTGGGCTTTTTGAGCTCCAGGAAGTCCATGGAGATCAACAATAATGTACATGCCAGCATCGGAAGCCCACTTGCAGTAGTTTGTGAAGTCTTCAAGGGCGTTGTTACGAGGATAGTACTCGTTATCATTGATAAGGTCCTCGTCCATCCAAAACCCGATCGGAATCTGCGCTTTTTGTTAGACATCGACACAGGGGACATGATTTGAGATATTTTTTTCATACTCTGATCGTGTTCAGGCTATAAGATATCATTTTGCTGATGTCATCTTCGACAATCCAAGACTGCCAATGTTGCTTGAACACCTTGTTTGCTTGATCTTGTCCGATGCTTTTCACGCAGTCCCACTCGCTTTCGGTATCACTACAACCAAGGTTGTCATGCCACTCGCCATATGCCATCCATGGCTCCACGATAAAGGAAGAACCAAGATTGACGCCTCTAATCTTGCTGGTGCCGTTGAATGCTGACAGGCTCTTGTCTGCGGGAAGCCAAGCAAGCGCGGCAGGAAGGCTTGCCAGCAAAGCGATGAACTGATTTTGCTTCATTGTGATGGTCTCGATCACTAAAGATGGACCTCTGTGAAAAGGGGAGGCAGAGGATCTAGGTGGGCTTTATATCCCCCACCTTATTGAGCTTTCGCCCTCGGGTGTTTGGCACTGGCATCAATTGCCCGTGACGATCGGAAGGATCGGCGTGCCCCTGCGCAATTTCGGGCGTTCCGGTTTACAATGCTACCGGGTGGGTCGATTTATTGTTTAGCACCAGGGGCAGGGTCGCAGATCTGGATTGATTACCCCAAAGCCATGGTCGCTCCTTGCTGGAGGCTTACGGTAAAGGTAAATATGTGCGAGATCCATAGATCAAACTGAAAAGACTGCGCTTCCAGTGTCCATGCCATCCATGAAAATACAGCCTCCCCGACGTCTTTCTCTACCGACGAATGTCTACTACATGGGGGCGAGAGGGGCATGAACAGACATGAACCTCATAAACTGTAAATTCTACCGTTAAATACAATTCCTTCGTTTCTTTTTACGTAGTCCACCGCATTTCACCTTTAGTTGTGGGTCTCTGATGTGGTCGGCACACATACACAAGTTGTAGCCTCCAATCGAGGATGTTGCTAAACATCAGAATGCGCTCTGCTCTGTAGCTGGCTCGCTTTTATCGATCGGCCAAGCTAAACCGGCATTCTATTAATATAAGGTTCCCTGCAGAGTTGGGGTTGCATTTGATTCACGCCTCTTGGTACCTTTACAGCTCATCAGGTAATGCAAGGCCCGCCCTGAAGAGAAGTTTCTCAAGTACGCAGATTCAAGTCAGAGGTCGATAATCGAACTATTGTTGCAACATATTAACATATGCTATAATCTCACAACCACTTCCATCCGTATTATGCGAGCGGTGCCAGCTTATTCCAGGGGCCGTTGTACCCGCAACCGACCGTTTCAAATTGAGTGGCAGGGCTGTCAATAGCAGTGATGCACATTTATCTCGATATGTATCCAAGTTACACGGCACAAGTTGCTTTAGAGGCGCTGGTCATTCTTGGCACCATCATGTTTTGACCAAATTCTACTTTAAGCACCCCGTACCTATGTCTCGCTCCGTGCTCCGTCCGCCAAGTGATCTTTGGCCCCAGCTCCACTTAGCGGTTCGGGGAAATGGGGTCGGATCGTCACATTATGCACGATCATTACCTAGCTTGATCTTTTCCCCTTTTCAATTCGATGACCAATGAAATTTGTATACGACTCTTCACAGTGTATCCATAATCCTGTTCGGGAAATGCACTGCGAGGTCTATAATGTACAATCACTGCACGTTCCAGGGGCAGGAGTGAACGTATAGCCATTGGGGCGCTCGCATTCCTACGGAATATAAATACGATTAAATGACCCTGATCAGGATCAATAAGAAAGAAAGCTCATCGACAAGCTACAGGCAAAATGCGTTCTCAATTAATCTTCGCTTTGACTGCTGGAATCGCAACAGCGTACGATCTGCCTGACAATCTTCGACAGATTTATGATGCCCACAAAGTACGATACCCAACTCAATTGTAGCCACATTTCCATGATCTAATCTCGACTAGTCCGGCAAATGCAACAATAAACTCGCAGGCAGTTTCACAGATGGCATTGACGGCGCTTCAACATTTGCCTACTGTGGTGACATTGACGGAGCGATCTATTTGCACAGCTCTGGAAACGGAGGCCAGTATGATAACATGGATGTCGACTGCGATGGCGCAAATGACAAAGGCGGAGACTGTGGATCAGACCCAACTGGACAATCCCAGACGGCCTTCAAAGATCAACTGAGTCAATATGGAATCGACGACCTGGACGCCAACATCCATCCATATGTTGTCTTTGGGAATACGGACTTCGATCCCTCGCAGCACGGTTTGGAGCCATTGAGTGTCATGGCCGTAGTCTGCAACGACCAAGTGGTGAGTGGAATTTCAATGGCGAAATTTGATAGTTTCATCCTAATTTGATTTAGATTTACGGTGTCTGGGGTGATACCAATGGTGAAGACTCTACTGGTGAGGCATCTATCTCACTGGCACAGCTCTGTTACCCTGATGACGGCATCAATGGCAACAATGGCCATGGTCCAGATGATGTTCTCTACTTGGGATTCACAACCAAGGATGCTGTTCCTGGAGATTCGGCTGATTGGCAAGCAAGTGACCCCAATGCCTTTGAAGACAGTATCAAGGACCTCGGTGACAAATTGGTTGCTGGACTTCAAGTATAAGTATTGCATAAAGACAAGGCCATAACGCCCCTCCTTGATGAACACCAAAGGTGAGGTCAGTAACCCGGCTGACTCTCCTTGGGTCAAGTCTTGGGCTAAAATGGCCATCTCTGAAACAAAGAAACAAATTTAAAGGGGAGCTATTTTCCATCTATTTCATCATTGAGTACATGCCATGCAACATGTTTCCTAAATTCCTTGGATCGGAATAGGTATCGTGCGTAGTACCACCAATTGAAAGAGGCATGCGTTGATTCGTAGACGACATAAAGAGTAGAGTAAGTCATATTGTACAAAGAGAAAATGAGCTTAACTTCCTAGTATTGTGAACCCCATGATGCCGACCCATCCAGCGACGAATGCAATCGTCAGGATAATAGCACCTACCCTATCCGCCGTTGTGATTGGCCTTTCAGTGGAAGTAGAAGTGGTCTCATCATCTTCACCAGCTGAAGGGTTACTTGAGCTGTTTCCCCCGGTCGTCGAAGTCACTGGGGCAGCTGACCAGTTAAAAGCAACCAAGTTAGCCGCGAAGACATTAGTTGCGCTGATCTGTTCCTCCATCCCAATCCAGCCATCATAAGTGGACGTGGACCATTTAACACCACAGGTATTATTGTTATGACCCGTGCAGGCTTTTGCAGCTGCCTGGGCAGAAGCTTGGAGAACTGGCATAATGGTATTTCGAGTTGTTGGTACAAGGAGTGCGGTGAAAGATAACCAAGATGATAGAAGGCCCTTGAAAAGGATTTCATTGTCGTTGCAGTTTTCTGCTGCCTCACATGATATTTCCTTGAGGATATCATTGGAGAGAAAAGTGTCGAATGTCTTCTCCATCAAGCCGTTCACGGCATTCAGCCATACTGTGCTTCCATTTGTCTAGTGGCAAATGGCGCGTTAGATACGGTCACAGACTTCGAAATATGCCAGTCCTTCGGTGGCAGGGATAATGAGGAACACTCACATAGTTGTACATATAAGCTGCGCCCATCATATATGTACCATAATTATAGGTCCACTGAGTATCTCCTTGGTCGTCGCAGTCATTAGTTGACTCAGTAGAATCGGCTACATGCCATGTCGAGTTGCTGATCAGCGGTGTAGATAATGACCAGTTCCAAATCTTCTCCGCCCAATCTGAGTATGTTTGCGTGCCTGTATACCGAGCGAGGCGTGCTGCCAGCTGGAATAGTCCTCCGTTGGAAATTGAGTTCTTCATCGTGTATCCAGATTCCCATTGCCATATCTGCCATCGCATACCTCCGTTGCACTTGGTAGTATCCCAGCGTTTAATCTGACTATTGAATACTCCTTGGGCTAGGGATAACCATGAATAACCCTTTCCTATTCCGGTCGCATCTGCAAATTGTAACTCTGCGGCTGTCATCGCAGCCAGTCCCCAGAACATTTGATCGTCATTCCCCTACAGGTAATATGAGTACTTCTCTCTTCTGCCCTTTCACTGAGCTGCTTACCAGATAAGAACTAAAATTGCTAGGCATATAATCGTCGTCACCAGCTTGCCACTCCAAGCCCACGCGTAGTTCATCATTATAAGTAGTGTCTCCACTGAAATGCCAGTACTGAAGGAGTGCTAGAAAGAGCGCAGCTCCTTCCCACCATTTACTTGCAAAGGCACCGGGGGTATGGCCTGTCTCGTTGCCTTTGTAGTATGTCATCATGGCATAAGTTGATGTACTGGCGGCATCTTTAATGGATTCTGTGCTCAAGACAAGGAAATAAGTCAGATCGATATTGCTCATCATGCGGATTATGGATGAAGCCACAGGTATGGGGATATTGAGACGATTGCCCAGAACATACGTTCATCGCTAATGTCAAGATCGATGGCTTGAACCGGGTTGCTTAGAAAGGCCGCGAAGATCAAGCCCCCCAAAACCGCTATAGTAGCGATCTTTCTCATGATAAAGATCAGGCTGGCAAAGGAAGGATCGCTGATAGGTGTTGAGCATTCGATTCAAAATTCCCCAGGAGAACAAAAACTTGAGCACGCCGCTTTTTAGCAATAAAAGAAATTACTACTAGTTTAAGAGGGCCTAAGGTATGCGTAAGCCTTGGCGCTAGCGTCGTCACCTTCTATAGAATCAGTGGAGACGGCGCTAAAATCAGCCAAGCTTTTTCACAACATCGATCGTCAGAAAATCCGAGCCATCAATAAGGATCTGCATACGGAGTATATGGCCGGGTATGAATATACATTGAATCAATTATATTTGTTCGGCGTAATGACCTCTTCCAGCTTCTAAAAAATTATTAAGGCTCACTTTCGAAGGTATCTCGCGGATGGCTCTGGGGAAGTCGGGCCGCGCGGCACCAGACAACAGAGGAGTTTCATGAAACACTGATCGAATGCATAATTTTCCACCTTCTATCGAAGAATAGGCAAAAACTCTAAATTCTGTCCTTTCGATGAGGTATATTTCGAGATCCACAGCAGTGGACGACTGGCATTAGAGGAGAATGCTCTCAAGTGAGGCAAAGTCGGCTGGGGTCTGTATACCGGGGCAGGTATCCATACTGCCCCGCTTCGCCATCGGATGATCAATTTCGGTGCCTAGTCATAGCGAGCCAGTATGTCGTCCACTGAATGAAGGGGAAACTAATATTAGTTCGCTGATCCGGAATTCGGACATTTCTAACATGTCCTCCAACCTAGGTTGCCAGCAAATAAACACTGCCTTCAGGTATAGATCCGCACATTCATGCCATTATTCTCCGGTAATTCCACCCCGATCTCTCGCGAAAGTCATATAGTTTCTTCTGTACTAGCCCCACAAATAGCCATTGACTAGGGAATGTCATGAATCGGGGTCTCCGTAATAGGAGTGATCGTCCATCTGACCCCGGCATCACGGAACAGTCGGAAATGAGTGCCGCTTTACCGGCGGCTATGATTCCAGTCCTAAGTATAGATTTCAGATCTGTCGCAATTGATGGCAATTCCTTAAGTCCTTGTGAACATTTGAATTTCTGTTGCAGTAAGTTGGATAGCAGAGCGTTCAAATGTTACAAGCGCGGGTTGTTTATCATGAAACACGAGAGCAGCATTAGCTCCAAAATAAATTTTACCTGCTAGGAAAGAAGCCTCACGTCACTAACAGAGACTGCAGAATCAGATGAGGAATCATCGACCTTGGCAATCTATAGATCCTCACGTCCAATGTTGTTTGGATGGTCGGGACTCATCCATGGATATACCTTTCTAGGGTAGATGAGGATATGAGCACCCAATGTTCGGGGGGCATTCCAGCGCTGGTGAGAACGGGCATTTCGTGCCTTGTGAGACAAAGCGGCTCCCACCTGGAAGACTCTCATAGTGCAGAGCCAAAGATGAAGCCATTCCGTGTTTGGCAGGAGCTTGCGTGGACGCGTTATGTGTGTGGCACGTGATAATTTCACACGCTAGTCTATTTCGGGCGTGGTAGGCATGCCCTTGAGGCTGCATTTTCACCAACACTGTCCCTTAAACTGAATGGAGGGATGAACGGAACGAGATTCAGAGGACCACAGAAGAGTGGATACTCCTATCCGAATATGTTTGTCAATGCGGGTGAAAGCGAGCAGGAAGCATAAGGGGGCCAAGGTCAGCTGACCATCGGATATACGGCTTACGGGCGAAAAGAACCAAACGGCTGCATATGCGCGACGTGCCGCCTGGACACCCGAACAAGAGCCGTTTAGTGCATAGTCTAGCTCGGAATCATAATGGAGGAGCCATCCAAGTCATCTGCTGTTGGCTGGCGCATCTCTAAGGCTTGCCAGGAGTGCCGGAAACGCAAGATTCGCTGCAACGGCCTTGATCCGTAGGTTATATCCGAGCGCCCTCAGACGTACCGACTAACAATTTATAGATGCAAAACATGCCACCAGAGAAGTACGCCTTGTATATACAGAGACTACACTCGTCACCGCCGGAAGAAGCATGAGTTCAATGAGGTCAGACGCGAAGACCGCGAAACTCGGGTTTCGCCGGATTCGCCTCGCCTTGCACCGCAACAGACTGCATCAATGATGCAGAACTTTCCCAACAGTGTTTCTGCAACGCACATGGCCTCTCCATCGTGCCAAGTCCAGTTGTACTATGGACCTACTTCCCATTTTTCTCTCATGCAACATATCTATCGTGACCTCACCTCTAACCCCGGGGCTCCTCATAGGCCAACAGATGGAATAGAGGAAGCTGGAGCCGGCTTGGACCTTTTCAGCTTTCGTCAAATCTTCTTTGGAACTCCGGATATTAATGACAAAGGGAAGGCATCTGCTCTTGGGGACATTCCTCTCATGTTCCTGCCACAGGACGTGGCTAGAGCTCTTCTATCTGGGTTTCTATCGACCCTCCATGCACTAACACCGTTCTATGCGCCTGCCCAGCTAGAGAGCTGGCTAGAACAATTGTATAACCAATCGCCTTCTGGTCACCCAGACACGTTGACCCAGGCAATGATGTTGACGATATTGGGTATTGCGTCTATCGGGACCAAGCATCGCGCTTGGGCAGACATCCTATACGAGCGTGCGAAAGCCTTACTTGTGCCGTTTGACGATGTTGTCAACATTCAAACTGTTCAAATATCTTTATTCATGATAAGTACCTCTGGCTCTTTGCACTACAAATAAACCTAACATAACGTACGCCAGCTTCCAGAATGAGTCAGGTAGGCCAAATTCGGCATTCCTGCACCTGGGTACCGCCTCCCGCAAAGCGCTTGCAGCTGGTCTGCACAAAGACGTGCCTGGAAATGGGGTTCAAACGTCCGAGGCCAAAGAGCAGCGACGGCTCACATTTTGGAGCCTCTGTCTATACGAGACGTAAGCAGCTGATCATACCTCAAGATGAAAGTCTCTAACCGAATCTTGCAGTTGGTTCTGCTTCCATGCAGGTCGCCCAACCTCTTTAAACCTCAAAGAAGTCGCGATCGAGTATCCTCGAGACCCCTTTATTCGCTTGCTAGCGAACCTGTGCAAATCTATGGCTCGCTCGGCTAGTAAAATTTATGGACATCGGCATGAATCCTTGTTACATATGTGGAAAGTCGCGCGATCGATTGCAGCAGAGCTTGCACTTCTTGAAGAGCAATTGAAGGGATCATTGGGGATAACTCTCGATTCTGAGATTCAATACGGGGCCCTTGGCATCCAACAAATGATATTCAACACTAGTGGGCTCACCCATTGTACCATTTTGTGATTTTTACTGACATCAGTAGTGTACTACCATACACTTTTGCTAACTTTCAGGCCATTCGTCATGTTCCGAGGTCACTGGCGACGAGAAACAAAACTAGAAGCGAATAATCCCAATGGTCGTACTGCAAACCGGCCAACGCAGATGCCCCCTTGGTTGAACGAAGCCTGTGACTATTCCCTTACAGCAGCCAGAAAGACGATTCATTTCTTAACTAACGTTTTTCGTTCCAACGAGCTTATCAAGGTGAGGACATACCCGGCGTCGACTACATTTCGATACCTATCATTTGCGCTGACAGTCGCCTGATTTGAACAGCAAATGCCTTATAATGGGTACTTCATGAGTAGCTCCTCCCTCACTTTAATCTATGATTTCATGCACGACCCTGGCTCTGCTCCTGCCCATCTACGCTGGGTATACGATGCTTTACAAAACTTGTCTACCATGAAGGGACATAATCCAAGTGAAAGTACAATCACAGCAATCCAGACTATTCTTCGCAACATAGACCCTTCCTATGAATGGTATCCATACCCTAATGTGGTGAATGATCCTCAGGACCCTGCGAGCTCATCTCAGGCGCTCCCGAACCAGGAATTTGGACAGTCTGGCCCTGGCTTATCTTTTCCAACAAACTACCGACTTGCGCCTCAAAGCAATCCCCAAACATCTCAATGGTCGTATGCTGCCCAAGGTGGCCCTGAGACTGGCCGCTCTGGTGGCTCGACCGATGATCTTACCGATTTTACCCAGTCCGAGATGGGATGGGACTTTGATTTTTCAACCATGGATCTCGAGGCTTTCTTCTCTGTCTACCCTACGGCTAATCCGGGACTACCTTTTGGGAATTCGAACGGATAAACAAAGACACACGATTGCTGGGGTATGACTGGGGATTATGCAGAAACTTCCGTCTTCCGTTTTCCGTTCAAATTCACGAATTGTCATCTCCAATTACAACGCGCCCATCTCAATAAAGCCAACAAACTACCGAGTACACGGAAATGCCGATAACACGATTATACAATGTTAATAAAGTGGTATTCGACTTATCCTCATATTAACAATAATTCATGCTTTCCATCATTTAGAACGTGGCTTTCCCCAAATTTGTTGTAAAAGCAGAATCAATGAAAGGCACATTCGCCGACCCAAAGTCCGTCGAGCTTAGCGCATCCTGGGCGACAGTCGGCAAAGACTCCCACGCGATGAGCGGCTGGGTACCTCCGACAGTGCTCGTCAAGCCACACGCATGGTCCAATGGCCAGATACTCTGGTATTTAATCAATGGCTTCGTGTCGCTAAGTGTAAATCCATCGGTGCTACAGTCCCATCCTCCGTGTGCGGATGGGCAGACGGCGACGATATTATCAGATGTCGTACTGGTTGAGTCGGATAGCCACACGATTGTTCCTTCCCAGTCGTGGCGATGGCCTATACCGTCAGATGGCTCGTCCTTTGGGAAATACCAGGAGTACATTAGGGCGTAGTAATCGCCGTAGGCAGCTCCTCGGACATATATTTGACCAGTGCTGCTACTGCAGTCGCCATTGGAGCTTCCTGAAGGGTTCAGACCAGCACTTATTCTGTTAGAAGGAGCACGCTCGATGTGTGTTAGGTTTCTTACTTGGTGTTGCCCTCAGCATCAACCCCTGGGAAGGGAACACAACCATTGACCACGTATAGGTATGGCTGGTAAGCTAAATAGACATCGCCGGTTGTACCGGATGGCACGGTCTGGTCAAAACCGACAACTTCATCGGAGTTTATCTCACTGCGTTGTACCAGATGATGATGAGTAGCAGCAGCGCTTGCCAAGGACAACAGAGGCGCCAGGCGAGTCAACTGTTGGAAGTGCATCTTGGTTGCTTGATCGGAAATTCTAGATAATTTTTCGAGATTTAAAAGGGTCGGGGCTATGCTTTAACCTTCGATTTACCCGCTCTACGTAGATCTGCTCGCAAGCTCGCAAGCTCGCAAGTCAACTCATTCGCGCAAAAACTTCGGAAGTCTGGTCTGTAAAGTGGAGAGTGGGTGTGGGGATTAGATCAATCGTCAGCGGTCTCAGTGCCGAATGTAGAAGATTCCCCGGACTAGCGTCCACTACGCGGCAGAGTGCTGTACGTGAGCACTAAAAGCACAACCTCGTGTATAACGCTATGCATGCGATTCGTTCTTTTGATGGTCTTATTTACACTACATGCCATTGCGAGAGGGGTCGGGTTTCGTAGGGAACGCCACTGGGGATTAGGAAGGGCCTGGATTGTATACAAGCAAGTGTTGAAAGTGAGGTAAATCACGCATAATCATGATCTATAGAGTAGGTACATAAGAGAAGATTTTGAAGTACCCAAATTAGTCAAATTATCACCTGTTCATGAGTGTTTATATAGTAAATTAACATGGACTTGATCATCTGCTCAAGTCGAACAATCAAGGCAGACATGTTACGATGCTATCCAGCTTCTTCAGAACCTCGGCTTGAATCGTTGAGTTGGCATCTGACTTGTCTTCAGCAACACCCACAGACACACTTGCGTAGCAGCCTGACTTGAGCGATACCTCTAGTTCACTTGGCAACCGAGAGCCACCGCAAGTCGTCACGTCGTCTGGAGTAACCAAAGGAACAGCAACATGAATACGAGACAGAACGAACGAGAAATCTTCAACAGAGTTGCATTCCGAGTCCGACACTCCAGGGAAGTTGACATTGAGCCAGACATCATCCGGCAGGTATGGTGTGCCCGAGGCCACGAGCGTATTGGTCACATTGAGTGATAGATCCGCATAGATCTGGCTGTACAGCGGTGGGGTTGCAGATGCGTTCCACGCTGTCTGCGATCCTGAAGACCCCGAGAATGCTATGGTTGGAATGCCTGCGTTGTGAGCAGCGTAAGTCGCTGCTCCAGCAGTGCCGGAGAAATAGACCGCGATGCCAATGTTGCTACCGACCTATGATATGCATTAGAGATGGTTCAATTTGTACGATTCATGGACTGACATTAGGCCCTGCCACGGCAAGGTCTGGGCTTCCTCCGAAAATACCGGGTCCGATTGAATCGATGCCGTACTGCATGGATGTAGCAGGGTATGAGTTGACGTAGTTGAGTCGAGGCTCTGAAGCATTACTTCCAGTTGCAGGGCTTCCAGCAGGGCAGCTGTTGAACTCGCACGCTTCAGTAAGCTTTGAAGGTGTCTTCTGAGAGGACCCTGTGCCACTTTGGTTCTCCGCCGGAGCTGACACCACTGTCGAGTATCCCGCGTCCATCAGAGTCGTGAAGAAAGTGCGGATATTGACCTCCGCCCATCCGTCATCATTTGAAGAGATGATATTGATAGCTTGACCATGTCCAGCAACGGCCAGCCATGCCGCGGTCACGACGGAAGCACTCAACCGCATCTTGCCAAGAAAAGGAGAGGCGTGTATGAGGGGCAAGCGGATTGAGAATGCCCTGGTGTAGTGAGCGATCGTACCTGGGAGCCAGCCCTTTAAGAGCAATCTAATCAATCTTCAAAACGCCCGTTGGCGCAGATCATGGATCCGGATCACGCGGCTGCGATGTTGAAGCACAAGCGGGAGAGCTGGTGGACCGACGGGCTCCTTCTCGCTGATCTTCGCTCTTCTCGGCTGGCGTGTCGTCGCGGCGTTTTAAGCGACCACACGTGAGAAAGGGGTTGGATGTGTGATGCAGGAGGAAATGAGAAGACATTATTATATCCCCGAATCCAATTAAGCCCGCCGGGGAATTTTGTCCCTCAAGGTACCCACGCTGAGTCTGTACCACATGATAAAGTAAAGACCGTGTCTATGTAGCTCCCCGTAGCTATTCGTACTCTAACGCGTATCTGAACTACATTGACTCACGAACTCTTTGGTATAAGGGATTCGCATGCTACTCGTAGAGCTGACAAGGCCTAGGTCGGAATAGGCATCGAGGAGACTACATATAGACATGGCCCTAATAGATCCGCGGAAACGTCTCCAGGATGGGAGCTGACAGGCTAAAATAATGAAACTCGCTAGTCCAATCATGCCATTGCTCAGTATGGATTAATTACGTTCCATCAGAGCTGGGTAAGCTCTGAAATTATGTGGGCATGGTTTCATCTGCGGCCGAGGGCGCAAATAAGGAGCACTAGTCTACTGTATGATTTGCATGAACAGAAAAAGCTTGTAAACGGCCAGTGCTTATTCTGTCAAAGCAGCTTCGCCTTCTGAATAGGAATCTCGAGTATTGCTATTGTCCTTGATCGCGGCTTTTCTCCGCGCTCCTACGAAGGGAGAACCATCCCAATCGACGCCGGCGCCGATTCCACAAATCCGTTGTTCGCGTATAGCTTCCGACCAGCCTCATCAGCTAGTAGAGATATGTAAGGCTTGCCATCAGAAGGCGATTCGTCTTTGATTTTCCGAACAAGCGTTTTCAAGACCGCATCCCCGAGTCCTTTCCGCTGGTGTCCAGGGTCGACTGCCATATCTGCAATATGGAAATACCATCCCCCATCTCCTATAACTCGGCCCATCGCCACTGGTTTCTCGGTTTCCCCATCATTAAAGGTGATGTAGCAGCCGCACCAGCTGCCACTTGCGATCGCGCCTGCTTGGGAAGTCGTTCGAGCGGAGAGGCCAGCAGCGGTGCGGAGGTGCACATACTTTGGGACTGTCGGAAAGCCAGCATGGAGACTGTATCCCGCAGGGAGTGCTATATTTGGTTCAGTCATTGAGGTCAGGAACAAAGATCGTGCAGGTTGTTGCAGGAGTTCGTGGGAGAAAGAGCGTGACTCGGGCCAAAAGCGGACCCCGCGCAATAAATTGGCGGCCTCCGCGTCTCAACAGTGCGAGGTGTGGCTTGAACGATAACTTCGCTAGCGATGAAATATCCGCCTGAGTTGAGCGACGAGACTCTCTTTTCCTTGTTGGAGCATATCAAGGTAGGGCAAGAGATCGATCCCAGCGTGCCATGCAAGTAGCTAATTGTCGAACGTGTAGGACTGGCAGCTCAATCATGGGTCATTGCTGAAGAATGTTCAAACTCAAACGGAGCACAGTGTATTATCCCAGCCGGTGGGAGTCAGTGTAAGTCTCTTGTAACGGTCTTGATCAAGCGATGGTCTAAACTAACATAGTGGTGTCCTCTAGTGTTTCCCCTCCCGGTTTCCCCGGGCGCAATTTCAAGAGGCGCAAGATATACAGCGGGTTTACAATAAACTCTATAGTTCCATTTCAGAAGACGAGGAATGGATTTCCGATGCTATCAAAGATCTTCTTCCAGTTGAGCCTCTAGCTGCGGCTCTCTGGAAGGTGTATCAGGCTGTGAAAAAAGAAGGCTTTGTGCAAATGACGAGCTTAGGAATATTTCGTTCCGACTACATGCTTCACATGAACGACAATTCCAATCCGAGAAGTGCGAATATTTCTAGTTGCGCATTGAAGCAGGTGGAATTCAACACTTTCTCTTGCGCTGGAGCGAGCCATGCTGATAAAGTGGCCACAATGCACCGCTACTTGTCGCGCGTGGGTGTTTGGGATATAAAGGAAACGCGATTCGATGGCACATCGTTGCCTCCAAATAGAAATATCGAATCTCTTGCATCGAGTCTAGCGGGAGCGCATCGGCTGTACGGGCCGCCCAAGTCAAGTTTAGCAAGGAAAACAGCAGTGCTTTTCATTGTGCAGCCGTATAATGTGAGTACCACTTGAAGGACCTTCTTGCTAGTCAATCTAATCCAAGTTTACTAGTTCAATGTCGCCGATGAGCGGCCCCTCGAGTACGCGTTGTGGAACCAAGATGACCCAGTGCCCGCTTATCGCCTTCACTTTGGCCCAGACATTCTTGAGTATACATGGCTTGGAGAGTCGCGGGAGCTGCTGTTCAAGCCCCCTTGGCTAGAGACGTCAAGCCCATTGGAGATATCTGTCGTGTACATGCGGGCCGGGTATGAAGCGCGAGAGTACGACCAAGTTGGCCAAGATGCACGCATCCATCTTGAGAAATCGGCTGCAATCAAATGTCCATCCATTCTATGCCACCTGGCAACCTTCAAGAAAGTCCAGCAAGCACTCACTGTGCCCGGTGCACTAGAGCAATTCCTCACAGACGCCGAGGCTGCAGCAATCCGGCGCACTTTCGCTGCTATCTACCCATTAGATGAATCACGCGAGGGTCTTCATGCTCGGCGCCTAGCTTGCGACGAGAATATCGCGGGACGATACATCTTAAAACCGTCTCTTGAGGGTGGCGGTCATAACGTCTACGGGAATGATATTCCGAAGTTTCTGCGAAGTATCCCGAAGGCGCAATGGTCCTCTTACATTTTAATGGAGCGCATTGACCCTCCTCTTTACCCTGGGCTCTTGATGAGCCCCGCCGGGGTGGGCGAGAGCGAAGTGGTTTCCGAGCTCGGAATCCTTGGCACTTGTATATGGCGGAGGGGAGGGACGCCACAGAGGCGATGCGATATACTTCATAACTCGGTGGCGGGGTGGACGTTCAAGACGAAGTATTCGGATGTTGATGAGATGAGTGTGGTGAAAGGATATGGCTGTTTTGATTCCCCGTACTTGGTAGATGTTTAGCACATACCTGGGTCGGTAGACATGAACTACTATAGCTCTGGCATATTTGAGACAATCCTGTAGTCAATCGCAATTTCTAATCACAATTTCTAAACAGGCGGTGATCCCTGCTGCTGGCTTCCAACTTTGGAAGGTTCTTGTCCAAGAAAGCCCTCGAACCGTAGTCTCTTGACTGATCTGGGCAAAAGAGATCAAAGATCGTGATGATATGGCACCACCTACGCGAGAGAGATTAAGGGAGTTAGCCATCCAAGCCCGTTCCAAACTTGAGGCCTCCGAGGGGCGGACGAAGAGGGGCCAACACCATCTTCTTTCATTGTTATATTGTGCCGATATGCGGGCAAAAGTCCCAAAATATAGACAAACCCCAGCCCTAGACAGTCCGGAATCGGCGGAAACAGGGATATGAGATTGCGTCCTCGGCGTTAGAAAGCACATAGGGCTAATGGCCCTTGTTGAATTGGTAATGTTGGCCCCCTTCGCGTGCTCTCCCCACGCCAAGAGCGGCGCAACGCGACTTTACCATGCGTGGCCAATGCTCGGTGAGCCTCGCGCCAATCACAGGGCTGTCAATCGGTGTTTCTCCATCGTCCTCCAGCTGCTCCACGGCTCCACTGGAAGTACCCCGGTCTTGGCCCATGTGGATCAAACCCGCGCTGAGCGGATGTTGGCCGAGTGGGAGCAGCGGGGATGTTTGGGTTTTCCGAGTCCAGCTGAGACCGGGGTGTACGCCCTGTGGAAAAAGGGAAAAAATGAGGGGAGAGAACGGAGGAAAAGGTAGAAAAAAAGGAAGGAGAAAATAGATAGGGCACTGTCAAGCTCTCAAATCACAAAGCATTCCATTATCGCCGGGCAGTCCTCTCCAAGGGCAAGGAATCGTAGAGGCGGTTCGAGGGAACAGGTTCTTTCGCACCACGTGGTGATGCTGGGTTTTTCGAATCCATGAATCTCGGGGCTTTCTAGCCCAACAGAAGCACAGAGTCGGCTCGCTCTCCGGCGTGGCCATCGAATGAGATCGGCCTGCCTAGCAATTTCAAGCGACCCAAGCTCACTTGGCAATGCCGACTCCAGTCTTGGCCTGCATCCTTGCTCCACCCGAGTCTGCCGTCGGCTATCGGAGTCGCTGAATCTTATGAGGCCTGACAGGCTGGGCAGGCTGGGCATCCCGAGCTAAATAAGAGAATTTGGAGTATGGGCCGATCCCGGTTCCAGCGCCTTTCCAAGGAATGGAATGGGGGGCTTCTCAGCGGGGCCGAAGCGGGATGGAGGGAGGTTTCAGTAGAGACAGACAATGGTTTTTGGCGGGAGGCCTCCGTTGAATTCGTGAGAGACTTTCCTCTCTCGCTTTGTTCACGTTGAGCCCCGAACTTCCCCGCACTCCAGATTTAAATTTCCCCCCCAGAATCTTGTGTGTCCCCTGCCTATAAAGCCCTCTTAGCCCGATCCTGCGAAGTTGGCTTTGTGCATCGTTGCTCTCTAGCTCTTTCCCCCTCCGTCCCTCGAGTACCTTCAAAATGGCCGGCGGAGCAAAGAAGCCCGTGAACATCTTCCGTCTCAAGAACTTGGGTGAACCCAAGGAGATCTTCAACTGGAGACTATGGTTTGCGGTTGTCTCATTTGGCCTCATGGGCGCTGCCCGTGGTGTCGATGAGGGTCTCATCACTGGTGCTTTCAACTCAAAGGACTTCCAACGGTACATCAACTATTCTTCCTACAGTGAAGTTGAGCAGACAAACATCAAGGCCAATGTATCTGCAATGGTTCAGATTGGTTCCGTCGGAGGAGCTCTCTTGTGCGTTCATATCCCGAATATCCCTTGATTCTCAGCTAACAAGTGCAGTGCTTTCCTGGTTTGTGATCGAATTGGTCGTATTTGGGCTACTCGCCAGCTTTGCCTCGTTTGGATTGTTGGTATTGCTATCTTCATGGGCAACAGTGGCAGTCTCGGCGCAGTTTACGCTGGTCGATTCATCGCTGGTCTTGGAGTTGGTCAAACAGTCGTCGTCGCGCCTGTCTACCTCGCGGAGATTGTAAGGGCCATGAGCAACCCTTTTCATACTTGGGTGAAACTAATCAATTCATCTTCTAGGCTCCAGCGTCCATTCGTGGTCTTTGCACTTGTGTCTTTACCGGCTTCGTTTATCTCGGTGCGTTTCTAAACTCTCCGAAATCTCCAAACCTTCCTACTTCCTTATCCATGCTAATGTTTGAACACTTGCAGGCATTGTTCTTGCTTACTTTGCCAACTATGGAATGCAACTGAGAGGTGATAACTCGCACGCTCGATGGGTAAGACTAGCTGCCAGCCGACTCATTTGGCTTTTTACTAACCCCTCGCAGGAAGTCCCAACCAGTCTTCACATCATCTTCGCAGGCTTGATCTTCCTTTTGTCCTTCCTGCAGTACGAATCCCCTCGATACCTCGTTAAGCAAGGCAAGACCGAACAGGCCTTGATTACCCTGGCCCGAGTCCGCAACCTTCCAGCAGAAGATGAGTATGTCCAGCGTGAGCTGGCTGCAATTGAGATCGCCCACCAGACCGAGATGGAGGCTACAATGGGCTCTGGACCTCTGGGTGTCATCAAGGAGACCTTCATGATCCCATCCAACCTGTACCGTGTCTACCTCACCATCATGGCTCAGATCCTCTCGCAGTGGTCCGGTGCTGGTTCCATCACTGTCTACGCTGCCGACCTTTTCGAGCTTCTTGGAATCGACGGAAATAACGAGAAGCTTCTCGTCACTGCGGTGTTCGGTATCATTAAGCTGGTTGCCGCTGTTGCTTGTGCTCTCTTCCTGGTCGATGTCATCGGACGCAAGCGCGCTCTTCTGCTCGGAATCACATTCCAGGCTATCTCTATGATCTACGTTGCTGGCTTCCTCACTGCCGTTCCGGAGATGGGCACTGTCGATGGATTCGTCCTCCCGGAGCACCAGAAGGGTGCTAGCCGTGGAGCTATTGCTATGATCTACATTTCTGGTATGGGCTGGGCCCTAGGCTGGAACTCAATGCGTGAGTGAATCGATCCTCCTATCTTAAACATTGCTAATTCGAACAAAACAGAATACCTGCTCACTGCCGAACTGTTCCCTCTTCGCATCCGTGCCTTTGCGACATCCATGGCTATGACCCTGCACTTCGCCAACCAGTATGGTAACTCTCGTGCTGTTCCCAACATGCTTCTCCCCGTTGCAGACGGTGGTATCAGCCCCAAGGGAACCTTCTGGTTTTTCTCCGCCGTTACTCTTATCGGGGCCCTTTGGGTGTGGTTCAGTGTCCCTGAGACCGCTGGCCGCTCTCTTGAAAGCATGGACAGACTCTTTGCTCTGCCGTGGTACAAGATTGGTCTCCACGGAAACAAGGACGCTGAGGAGCAGGACCAGGAGATGAACGCCAAGGTCGATATGATGGCCACCAGCGAGCACATCGAGACGAAGACAAGGGATCCTGCTGCTCGGGTTTGAGATGAATGATTTTCTTTGATATCCATCGCTTTATGATACTATCTACGAGCTCTCTACGAATATGATCTGATTCAAATCTATTTTATCCTTTCTTTGTACTTGTAGACGTTGCACGGAGCAGATCCCAGGTCGGGGAGTGGTAATCAATGCACGGAGTATAACTACAAAAAGACTAAAGCCTGAGGCATCAGTGCAGATCGCGTGACTTCTAAGTGAGGCGGGGCCCGTGCATGGATATCAACAAGTCTCCCACCTTGAAAGCCACTTCGCCTCTCACAGCATCATGACGACTCGCTACCGTGTCGAATGTAAGTAGCACTACGCTTGTTCTTCTCATTTCCGCTAACAATTTAGACGCCCTCAAGGTACGGTTCCGTCCAATTGCTGCCAGCATATGATTAACTTTGTAGGAATAGACCCATCGTCGGGACCAACTGGTACGTCTCTTTCTTGGCATTTCTGAACACCAGCTAATGACAACAGATTGAATGGATCAAAGTATGTCTTCCTGGAACCCATCCAAGAATTTACAATGCCAAAATTTGCATAGGGTCTCCTTGCGGTCCCATTTGTTCTTCACTCCCAACCCTCCGTCGAATCCGAAGACTCGGGTGACGAACTCCAGGTAGCAGCCGCCGACACGCACCAGCGTTATGCAGAGATTCTCCGTGATGTCGAGAATCTAATTTCAGAACACAGTAAGATGAGCACGAATCAGTTATGACCCCTACTTATTGGAATATAGTCCGTCACCACGCCCGTGGCGCCCCGGGCAAATCGAAGCTCAAGCTCGTTGTGCCGTCAGTTGGCACATTCTTTACGGAATTGCATCTCGAAGAGGCTTTCATGTATCAGGATAGCCATCGATTCATCAGTCGTCGCCGCTTTGTAGCCCCTTCGTTCAACGATATTCGCCTAATCTTGAACTCGGCTCAGTTGCTTGGACTCGTCCGCTCCAGTGAGGTGAAGCTTGTTACCTTCGATGGTGATGTAACTCTTTACGATGATGGGGCTTGTCTTACTCCAGATAACCCTGTTATTCCTCAGATTCTGCGATTGTTGCAGCAGGGCAGGAAAGTGGGGATTGTCACTGCTGCGGGTTATTCGGACGCACCCAAGTACTATGACCGACTTTACGGGTTGCTCGATGCCATCCATAATTCCGATGCTTTGACGCCTTCCCAGAAACAAGGAATCATTGTTATGGGTGGTGAGAGCAACTTCCTCTTTCGGTTCGACTCAACCTCTGAATGCCGTTTGGTCTATGTTCCCCGCAGCGAATGGCTTATGGAGGAGATGAAGGCTTGGCACGATGAGGATATCAAAGAGCTTCTTGATCTAGCGGAGTCGGCTTTGAGAACTTGTGCAACCAACCTCAATCTTCCTGCGGCTATCCTTCGAAAGGATCGAGCTGTTGGTGTCTACCCTGTCAATGGGGTTCGGATCAACAGAGAGCTTTTAGAAGAGACCGTTTTGGCTGTCCAGAATGCAGTCGAGAGGTCGGAGGTCGGTGCTCGTTTGCCTTTCTGCGCTTTCAACGGTATGTCTTTGCTCTCAATTCTTCTTTGATATTTATCTCATCTTTGTTAGGTGGTAATGACGTGTTCGTCGACATCGGTGACAAGTCTTGGGGCGTTCGCTGCTGCCAGGAATACTTCGGCCGAGATGAAGCTATCGACCCCTCTAAAACGCTTCATATTGGCGACCAGTTCCTATCGGCTGGAGCTAATGACTTCAAGGTATGTTTGGAGATTGATAAGGCGATTCATTACTCATAAACATATAGGCCCGCCTTGCCTCGACGACGGCATGGATTGCAAGTCCCTCGGAAACGGTGGGTTTGTTGGATGAGCTGGAAGCTGCTGTCAACCTGCAGTAATCGAGCTCAAGCGATGTCTCCTTTTGGAGCAAATTTCATGGACTGTGATCTCGTCTCTTTCGACTTAACGAGAATTTTCGCATATTTTATGATGGTGCAACTACGAACTTTCTACCTGTAATGTACTGCTTTATCACGTGCATTTGATTGTAGCTATCTTCTTCCAGTAGCTTCACTGGATATCACTGAAACTTGACTAGCATCTTAAAAACAAATATGATGATGCATGAACAATCCCATGGCTCTTTATCTTCTTAGATTGGCATGAATTGAAGTTGAATTGTAGTTCGTGGTGGCATGGCGTCGTCAAATAAGCATGGGGATGGCCAATCTTTAGCCACGGGATTGAATGGAGCCCATGGCCGGGGAAGCCTCCCTTTGATACCACGCTGGTTTCATTAAGCTCGAGTCGTGAGCTTCTCGATCTCTGAGTGGTGTGGTCTAACACTGGGGATTTCTTCATGGAGTGCTGGGGACAGAAGGAACGGAGTGGACTGTCGCTGGATCTGATAAATGAGAGGAGAAAGATTAACACTTCGAACTGATGGAAGACCGCACCCTTGCCGCACGTAGCGAAAGTCGATTGACCGTTGAGGCTGGTTGTCTGAGATTACGTACTTTCGTAGCAGGACCATGTCTCGTCGGCGGTTGGAGAGGCACGACCAGACAAGATGTTGACGACATCCTGCAATTCAAGCCAGAATTCGGACTTGGGACGGCGGCGTGCCCAGTCGGTCTCGGTTGCTTCGAGACCTGTCTCACCACCCATTGGGGAGAAGAGGACTTGAGATCCCTTCACACCGATGACGGTAGCTGACAAGGGGTCGTCTGCAATGGCGCCCTTGCTCTTGCCAGCGTAAGACTCAATGTGCTGCATACACTTGATAGCCATGCGCAGGGCACGCACACGATCCATGGGTGATGGCTTGCCACCCTGCTGGAAATGTCCAGGGACAGCGGCACGAGACTCGAAGCGACCCTTGGCCTCTTCCTTGATCATGTCAGCGATCACCTGTGTTGTGTAAGTAGACGAGGCGGTCTCGTTACGCAAGATGATCTTGCCGGCACGGTTTGCGCCCTTGTCCCTGACAAAGTTGTCCCGGAGGAGATCAATATCTCGGGAAATCATCTTGATGTTGATACCCTCCTCGGGGATGTAGACCGCAACAGCACCGACGGCCAATCCGGCGGTAGTGGCGATGTAACCGGACTTGCCACCCTGTGTCTCAATAACGAAGACACGACGACGAGAAGAGGAGGCAGACTGGCGGATCGCATCGCAGAAGTCGATCAGGGTGTTCAAGCAGGTGTCGCTACCCAGAGAGTACTCGGTTCCGGGGACGTTGTTGGAAATGGTTGCTGGCAGCACAACGAGTGGGATCTTGAAAGCACTGAACTTGTCGCGCGCCTGGCGGAGTTGGCTCACTGCAGTGAATGCTTCGAATCCACCGACAACGAACAAAGCATCAAACTTGTACTTGTCAAAACACTTGGCAGTGCCCTCCAGGTCGTCTCCGGGGAGGCTTCGGTTGGTACCGATGTCAGATCCACCCTCGTTCACCCAGCTGTCCGATTCCAGCCACTTGACCTCCCGAACGGAGCTCACGGGGCTGTCATCATGGTGCCGGCAGAGGCCTGGGAATCCATTGTGAATTGCCAGTGGTGTGTGTCCACGAGTCAGACAGTATGCGACAGCAGCTCGGGTGGCCTGGTTCATACCACCAGCAGGGGCACCGACGTGGATGATACCGATGCGCATCTTCTTATCCGCGGTGATCTTCATCTTGGGGTGATCGGGAGTGGCTGTGTTGCGGTATGCATCGTAGTACTCCTTGAACTCGGCGTCTCGCTCAGCCATCGCTGCGGCGAATTCCTTAGCTTGGATCTTAGCAGTGACATCCTTGGTCAGCTGGACAGCGTCCATAAGAGGGGTACGGAGAATCTTGTTCTCTCGGATGGTGATGACGGGCGAAGGGGACTCTGGGGACATTTCCAGCACGGCGCGAACAGCCTCGACACCCTGCAAAGTGGAAAGCCATCGGTCATAGGCACAAGCGGCACCACCACGCTGGGTGTGGCCGAGAACAGTGGTACGGGTGTCCAGGCCCAGGCGCTGGGTCAGAATATCCTTGATGGTGTCACTCGAGATCTTGTTGAGTTGACGGTCCTGGGCTCCTTCAGCCACGATGACAATTGTCCGGCGCTTGCCTTGCTCCTTGCGGTTCTTGGTAATGGTGGCACACATGTCATCCTCCCAGCCATCCTTCGGGGGCATCTCGGGGATGAACAACCAGTCAGCACCAGTGCTAATGGCTGACATCAAGGCAAGCCAACCGCAGTGACGACCCATAACCTCAATGACGAAACCACGTTGGTGTGAGAAGGCAGTGTCGAAGACATCGTCGACGGCGTCACAGATTCGGGTCAATGAGGAGTAGCAGCCGATAGTAGCGTCAGTGCCGGACATGTCGTTATCAATTGAGCCAACGAGACCGACGATGTTCAGGACCTTGTAGGGCTCGACTTGCTCCTTGGACAATTCTCCTGCGGCGATCAAGTCGGACAACAGCTCTGGCCACTCTGCACGGAAGACGTCCGCACCAGTCAAACTACCTACAATACCATTCGAATTAGCTTCAGATCAATCCTCGCGATGATTGGAGATTTCGCATGCATACCGTCACCACCGCAGACAACCAGCGCATCGATACCGCGCAGAACCATGTTCTTGGCAGCACGAAGACGACCTGCGCGCTCGCGGAAGGCCATGCAACGCGCCGATCCGATCAAAGTACCACCGCGCGACAACCATCCACGGACGTCCTCCCAGTGTAGCTGGCGAATCATGTTGCCGCCATTGACGAGACCTTCGTAACCTTCGAACACGGCGTAGGCCTCGCATCCAGTGTGAATTGCCATGCGGACCACGGCCCTCACGGCGCCGTTCATGCCGGGGGCATCACCACCGGAGGTGAGCACACCGATGCGACGCTTCTTGGGCGGCTCGACGGGGACCTTAGGAGGCTCCATGGTGAATCAAAGTATGGTGAAATGTGAAGAGAAAAACCGGGACTGAGGCCTCTAGAAAAAGCCATGCACGGAGCTAAGCAGCCCGGGAGTGGAGGGGTTGCACCAAATCCGGTGTCCCAAAAAAGAAGTGGGGTGATTCAGTGTCGTCACAGACACGAATGATATCGACGAATTTCAAACCGGATCTTCGCAGCTGGAAAAAGCCGCAGAATCGCGTGTGGTCGGGCGGGATCTTTAGGAGATTGGAGTCCCTCGGGGCAATCAAGCCTGCGTTTGGCCGTCAATTCGAAGACTCGCAGAAGCAAAAAAAAAAAAGAACATGCAATGATGTCACCGTCTGCTGCCCAGTTGGGACTAGCGCCGGGTGAAGTCACGTGTTTGGCTATTATGTTGTTTTGCTGTTTGCCTTGTTTGTTTGGCTCTCGCAGAAACATTTACAGCGTATATGGCAGCTTAGGGTCATTTTTGTTCTCTCATGCCATTCTACACATTCTCATCTAAACATCATCATGATGGTACGGTCGCTGCGACATCATTGGCGGGTCGACAGGCGCTCACAGTGGAACTCAACGGCCGCGGGGTTCTCTACGGGCTGTGGGGAGACATCAATCCGTGTCTGCCCGCGCCTGCATTGATGGTTCCACTTGCACGAGTATCCATCGGCCCGAGATCCACGTTGCTGCTCTGCTGCTTGCCCTGCAGTTGCAAGACATGCAGGTATACGGCCCCGCTACCGTGCTTGGTGACCCGGCGCTGCAAATCATACTCGAGAAGCTCAGTAGATATCAGTAGATAAGCAACGGCACCTGCTTTCATTGCGAGACAGGCACTAGATTACGGTCCGATATCATGATGAGTATGTTGTGATCATTCCAGTTCTTTGAATGCGCCTCCAATGTGACAAGTACTTTCTGGCCATTTGAATCCAACCTCGGGAAGATCCAACACATTTGTCAATACGATGAACAAAGCCTAGCCTAATCAGCCCTGCACTTTGGTATGGACACTCCCTTTTATATTTCATTTGCATCGGTCCTAGCACACGCCCTTCAAGGCTGGAACGTAGCGTCGCCCCCACTTCATACCTCACACATATGAATGTGATTCTTCACCTGGGCAGGATATACTTCTGGCACTTGCATGGTCCACCGACGTGCCTTCTGGGCATACCCCAGTCCATGACTCGGCCTGTGGCCCATTAAACTATTTGATTAATGTGTCAAGATCGGTCTCGCGTGTCTTTTCTCTCGGAGAGCAATCATTTCAGCCATATAAAGTGACCAGGTGCGTCGTTCCAACGTTGGAAGGCTATTTGAATTGTTGCTCAGCGGTCCTCGGGAGGTATATTTTGGCCGCGCGGCGCTACCGAGGTGCATGCCAACCTTAAAAATTGATCGCGGTCAATTATTATTTGGATGAGCATTTAATTGATGGAATCGAATGATTCAGGCTTAAGACCAATTCCCTGTTCAATGGCCTTTTCGTGCTGGTCCCTGTTACACATAGGCGCTGTAACACAAGTGCTGTCGCAGCGAAAATCGAGTAGCACTCGAGTGCACACTCATATCCCCTAATTATTGAGGATCTCCCAAGCTATTGACATGCGACGGCGATCTCTCGCTAACTGCTATGACGAAAGCCCAGATTCGGGGATCTTGGCGCCCCCATCGAAGCTGGGCATGGAGGCGATGTATATGCCAGGCCAACTCGACTGGGAAACGAACGCGCTGGCATACTGATAATGTTAGTATTTATAGATGCGCTGACCACACTAGAAGGGTATTTCATACTCCATCCAGGCAGGCGGGTTCGCAGATCCAGCGCCTGGACGAACCACTGGAGATCGGCAGCCGCGCTCAGCCACGCGCAACGTCACGAGGGGCCGTCGCGAAAAGGGCCCCCTTTCTGGATTGCTCGTGGCAACCTGCTTCATTTAAGCGGCAGTCCGCCTTCGTCAGCGCATTCCAGTCCTCTGTCCCCTCGCCATCAAGGGCAAAGGCAATTCACGTCATTGTAATAGAACGGTCGAGACCACGAACTCCCAACAGCTCCCGCAACTTCAGCATAGACGCCCGTGCAAAGTCGATTCAAGACCGGAGGAAGCGCGATGAAGCCTGCTATCGATCCCAAGCAATTGCTCGCGCGCATCTCGAAGCTGGTAGTGCTTTCGTATGCAGTGGACTGGGTTTTTATCATGTACGCGACGCCTCCTGCCGTGTCTTCCCTTTACCCATCTCAATCCGGCTAACGATTCTCGCGTCTAGTGGTGTCGCTCTGATCGGATACGGTTTCTACAAACAAGAGCCTAATCATCATCCCTTCTCCTTGTCAGACCCAACGATCTCATTTCCCTACACTGAAAATGAGACCGTCACAACCAAGACCCTCATCCTGGTCTCGATATTCGCCCCAGCAGTCATAATCCTACTTGCAGCATGGGCAATTGTCCCAGGAACTGCTGCGCCTGCGGGCGCGAAACCCTCCGTATCTCAAGTACTCCGTCGCAAGTTTTGGGAATGGAACGCGGGATGGATGGGGTTGGCTGTCGCATTGGCCGGCGCGTGGATGTCTACGCAAGGCCTGAAGGTCTTGATCGGCAAGCCGCGTCCCGACCTGTTGTCGCGCTGTAACCCAGATGTGTCGAATATTGCAGACTACGTGGTCGGTGGCTTGGGTGGTTCGGTTCGAAATGCCCCCGTCCTGGTCTCCTGGGATATCTGCCAGGTCAAGACCTCCCTTGTGAAGATTGATGGGTTCTCTAGTTTCCCTAGTGGACATTCATCTTGTATGTCGCTTTTAGACTCCACTTCTGACCTGCATGCTAACTTACCGTACAGTTGCTTTCGCTGGGCTAGGATACCTGACTCTGTGGTTTGCGGCCAAGTTCTCAGTCGGCTTCCCTTATCTCTCAACTCGCCCTGTGAAAGATGAGATTGATACCGAAGATCGCCTCTCTGTTCGTGCTCGAGGCGCAGCCCCGCCAGTGCTCATGATGGTACTTGCCTTCGTCCCCACCGCAACAGCATGCTTCATCGCTGCGTCTCGGTGGTTCGATTTCCGACACCACGGCTTTGACATCTTGTTTGGATCCGCCATTGGCATTTTCTTCGCATGGTTCGGTTTCCGGATGTACCACCTGCCTATTAATCGTGGAGCAGGATGGGCCTGGGGACCGCGTACGTCTCGGAGAGCATTTGTTCGAGGATTTGGCTTCCCAAGCACGCTTGGGACCGACAGCTGGAGCTATTCCCGCGATGCCAATGTCGATTACACGAGCAATGGTTACCATGAAGAGGCCGCGGTGGAGAATGGAACCTTCCATGAGGGTCAATCCCAGCTTCCCATGACCGAACGGGTATAATGTGCCTGGTGGTAGGCTTAGATCTGTACTATATGAAGGATTCCATGCATAAAGATGATACAATAAGCATAATATATTCGTTTCTATATACCTTCTATGATTTTTGTAAATAAGCTGTAGGGGAACAATTGCACCGGGTGAGAATCCTTCAATTCCTCGACAAGCAAGCGGAGCGGAGCGGACAGAGATCGCCTGCATGAATAAGACGACGACGGCCTCTTCATTATTAACCCGCAAATGAGGAATCGTTATCTCCGCGACTAAGCCAGATTCGGCCGGGATTCCGATCCTTTTAGGAAGGTTTGCCGCCTCAGGCTACAAGTTTCCATAGATCAAAAGCTTTCGGTAAAACTCGAACTGATTTCTAAGCTCTCTAGTAGCAAAAAAGCAGTATATTGAGTTAAGACCGTAGCACCGAGCTCATGGATAATCATTGTTTGACAAATCCTCCGAGCATTGTAGTTCCACAAGACCTGCCAATGAGATGTCGCAGCATTAGCGTGGCATGGGCCTCAGTATCGATGTTATCATACGGGATTAAGCGGAGATTAATGACCTGAGCAGTATAAGAGAGTTGAAAATACCTTTGGAAGTTTTTTTTAACTCTCAGCACAATTCTGCTACAACATAGTGATCAACACGACAAAACATCAGCAGCCATGGCTTCTTATCTCGTCACAGGCGCCTCGCGAGGCTTGGGATTTACACTCGTTTCACAACTCGCAGCTAAGCCAGCCACAGAGGTGGGTGTCATCTTTGCAGGAGCTCGTTTTAGCAACCCGAAGAAGCTCGAAGAGCTCGCTGCCGCTTCCAAAGGACGTGTTCAGATTATCAAGCTGGACGTTGGTGTCAAAGAGGATGCTCAGAAGGCTGCAAGCGAAGTGGAGCGCAAGCTGGAAGGAAAAGGCCTCGACTATCTCATCAATAATGCTGGTGCCGCGGATTGGATAAACAATGGAATCGAAGATGTGTAAGGAAAGAAAACCCTCTACGTTCTGCAATTGCTCTAACCGAATGACCTCGATAGTGAACCTGAGAACCTCGATGCACTTTTCCACACCAATGTCACATCTGTTCATATCGTGACACAAGCATTCATGCCTCTTCTCCGGAAGAGTGAGAAGAAGATCGTCATAAATATGTAAGTACATATTGTGTTGTCGCGGTCGCTGCTTCTAATATGTTTACAGCTCAACAACACTTGGTTCAATCGCCAGAGCGCATGTTTATCAACCCCAAACTTGCCCGTCCTATACAATCACAAAGGCAGCCCTCAACATGCTGACCGTACAAAACTCGTTCAAGTACAAGGAGGAGGGTTTTACTTTCCTTGCGATAAGCCCTGGCGTGAGTTAACAACCTCGGACTCATCTCCTCGTGGATTTGCATATCTTGGTTACTGATTACTTTTAGTGGCTCCGAACGGATTTGGGATCACAGTACGCTGATCTTCCTGTCGAAGTGGGTGCTGAGAAGACTCTGGACATTATCCACAGCACTGGCCCTCAGGATACTGGGAAATTCAAGAATGTCAAAGTTGAGGGATGGGATGTTCCCCCGGCAGGAAAGCGCAATGACTACAACGGAGAAGAGGTCGAGTGGTAGTTTTTCAGCTGCAATAACGAGCCCGCTTAGGTGAAATTTGCCTCTCCTACTCGCTTGAGATTTTACTTGTGAATACATCCATAGAGATACTTCAAAATTGTGGCTGGAATTTATGTTGAATGTATTTGCTAAAGTGACTTGGCAAGCGCGTGTCCGTCTAGCTGTTTGGTAATTAGCCGCCGACTCTGATATCCTCTATACTGTAAGACTTACGCAGAGCATGAGTGGCTGCCCTCTGTCTTTGGATCTTGGCATCCGCTAGAGCACTCCTTAGGATGGCCGACATCACCCGGGTTCTTGCAGTGGAACAGCACGTTCTGCAAGGGGGTATCCTCCAAATCAGTACCCTTCAGCACATCCTTCAAATCCGCTTCAGTGAAACCTTGAACCTTGTTAGATGGCGACCGATAAATTTAGTTGAGAAGTTCTCCCTTACCCTTGTCCTTGATGAGAACATCGGAGCAGTAATCGAAGCTTGGTGTGCAGGTCTTCTTCGCGAGACCGACGGTCGCGAAAAGAGCGAAAGCGAGGAGAGAGAACTTCATGATGAATGATTTGATTTGGATATAGTTCTTGAAAGGAGTGATATTAGAAGTCACGACTGGAGGTGGAGAGTTATATGAAGAGCAGAAGCAAGTCGACTGACAAAAATAATCAATGAATGTCGTGCATTCTTCTACCCGCCCAGAAAGCATGGCATCGCTTCACCGTGGAATGTGGACTGGAATGTTACTGCAATGAAGGCACAGCAACAATAAACGCTCGTTCAAATCTACCGATAGATTCTTGGAATAGGATTCGTCGAATTGAACTGTTGAGAGAAAGACCGGAATTGAGGAGTTCACAGTCGCTGCTACACCCGACTTGTTGAGTTTATCAATGATGGCTTGCATCCATGCAGGGTGCTCGCCCAATGTACGTGATGTCGATCCCCCGGAAAAACGTCATTTAAGATTCCAAGCATGTCGATTTTCCCTTTTCCCCTTTTTGGTTCCTTCTATGGTGAACAAGATCAAACCCTTTAATTAGCGCACTGGTCTCCATTCTCGGGTAGAGATGCATTGCCCGCGACAATCGCTCCCAGGGCAGGCCCACAGTACATATACAAACTGGTATCCTAAATGAATTGACTTTGAATTGAGCAGACATCATTTGGAGTGAAACCAAAATCAGATTTGGTATCTGACATGTAGCAAATCAACATGTCTGAGAGCTTCCGAGGGACAAACTCCAGACCGGTCCACGTGTATCGTGCAAAATACAAACCGGTCTTGATTTTCAAGTAGAAAAAGAGGTTATACAGACTGCAATCTTCTGTCAAAAATCATAACGCTGCGCATTGTCGCTTGGACGGTATCGCATCTTCCCAACGAGGCATGTCTATCCCGCCTCGATAAGATAAACCCCGCGCGCCTGAGATTTAATCTGCAAAGCAACCTTCGATTATGCATGTCTTCTACAGAATAAAGCTCCGAAATTCCTCTTGACCGGCATCGAAATATTTGACATCAGATCATCATGGAGCCAAACAAACAACTCGGTAGGTCGCCATCGCCCGTTTAAGTTTACGGAACACCACGTCTTATGATTCAACATTCTGACGAAAGCATTACAAAGTTTCAAAGTTGGTGATCGCTGATCCAGGCCTTCCCCGCCAAAATCCTACTCAGTCTTACTGGCAACATGTACCACATTCCCTCGCCCATGTCCAGTCTCCCACACTGCCAACGGAGAGAAATTTTGCCATCATAGGATCAGGTATCACTGGCCTGTCAGTAGCCAAAAATCTCTTGGAGCGCCACCCCTCGGCAACAGTGACAATTTTTGAAGCTCGAACGCTCTGTTCTGGCGCGACGGGGCGAAATGGCGGACAAATGGCCGCCAACGTCGGCGAAGAATACGCCCATCTAGCCTCGGCTCATGGTGCCGAGATGGCGGGCAAGATTGTGTCCTTTACATTCCGGAACTTGCAGAAAATGCAGGAATTGATTAAGGAATATCACGCGGAGGAATTGAGCGAGATGCAGCGGTTGAAGAAACTGCGGGCCTTTCTAACCGAGGACACGTTTGAAGATTTTAAGCGAAGTTTGGCTAAATTGGAATCTGACAATCCTTCTTGGAAGGGATTGTATACGATACTGGAGAAGGAATCTCTAATTAAGGTATGTTCATTCTCATTGGATGTGGCTTCTAGGTTAACATCAAAAGGAATATGGAATTCATGGCGCAGCAGGCGGAGCTTTGCTCCCGGCAGGAACTATTTGGCCATACCGACTTGTCACAAAGATCTTTGCGGACCTTGTGAAGAAATACCCCAACAGGCTGACCATCGAGACGCAAACGCCTGTCACATCAGTCACAAATGAATCTAATTTTGCGACACCAATCACATCTGTATTCCCGTATACTCTTCAGACTCCCCGTGGCCCTTCGCGAGCAGAAAACGTGATATACTGCACCAATGGCTACACTGGACATCTTCTTCCAAAGCTCCGAGGTCATATTCATCCGTTCAAGGGTACAATGACTGTTCAAGACCCTGGGAAGGCCGTGCCTAACCAGGGCGAGCGCGTGTCCTGGGGCTTTCACTATCCACCAGCATACAATCCGACCACCAAGGAATCCGGGCATGGACTTTATTATCTAGGACAGAGCGCAAAGACAGGGTATTTCTATTTTGGCGGAGAAAACGCTCGGATTGAGGACGTCCTCTCCGCAGATGACAGCTTCGTGGGCGAAAAGTCCGTGACACATCTTCAGTCAATCCTGCCCGAGTTCTTTGGTCAAAAGCTCAACCCGCAGTGGAAGTTGATGAGTTCATGGAGCGGAATCATGGGATTCTCTGCAGACGGATTGCCTCTCATTGGACAGGTTCCATCTTCGGTGACTGGGCGTGATGGAAATGGCGAATGGATTGCTGCGGCCTTTAATGGATATGGTATGGCCAATTGTTTGATGAGTGGAGAGGCGCTTGTCTCGAAGATTCTGGGAGAAAACACGAGCAGCTGGCTTCCTGGGGCATATGAATTGAGCGAAGCACGGTTGCAAGGAAGCCTTGCGACTTCTGAGTCGATTGGTGCGTTGACTTCTAAGCTTTAATCTTATGGCGATAGAAGAAATTTCAAGGAGCTGAAAGGACGAGTGTACATATATCCGAGGTACTGAATTCTGTGCACGAAGGTCCTGCCACGTAAACTTCAGAAGTATAAATTTGGATTTGAATTCATGAAGGGTATCTGCAAATAAACGCCTATCGGATGCTGATGAATGCCAGATAATTCCAAGTCTTGTACATAATTTCATACCTAGCCTGGCTGGGAGTACAGAGATTTGACGAAATGCGCAGGAGTAGCTGCTTTGAATCACATGGGTGAAGAGATCATGAGGCCTGAGAGGCCACAAATTCCATTATAGAAGGCTCTTTAGGAGCCTGTGAGGCATGGCAAGTCCATGCATTTAGCGCTGGCTGCTCCGATTCGGCTTCGACGTGGGATAGCCCATCAAATTTTTGCATCTTGGAAACGGAGAGAGACAGTTCGTGCCGAGAAAGAGATACTTTCATCTTTTTGAATTGGCCGGGGTTAGGTGTAAAAGTGAGCTCACCGAGATGAGGGTAGGTTGCTTCCCAGGAGGGACTCTCCGACGAAAGAGGCTTCTTATCTTCCACGACTTGCTTTTGAGACGCAAGTGACTGGATAACGTCAAGCAGAAGAGTGTGCGTAATCGCAGCTTCAACTTCACTCCTGAGGCCCAGAATGCCAGGTGGTTTGAGGCCATAAGGTGCAGGAGGGCTGAGAGTTACATTGTAAGCAGTTCCGAAAGGAGGCGCTAAGAATGTTGTGCGAATCGTAATATCAAAGCTACCAGAGCCGATGAGATTTCCGTGGAAGACAGACTTGACAGGTAGTAATGAGCTTTGCATAAGAGTTTCCAAGTTGGATTCAGAGGTGACAGTGTGCTTCGCAGATTCATTGATGAACGTGTTCGTGGTAAAGCCAGGGGTCTTGAGACCAGCGGCCTCTAAGACGCCATAAATATCGCGGAGGAACGACTCAAGCCAACGCACTTGTGATAAGTGTTGGAAGTAGGCCAAGGCAGGACGGAGTAAAGGGTATTCGAGGTTGGGTCGTTTTTTATTTGTGAGCGGTACAGGAATTTGCGTACGGCGACGGAGATTTTGACGGTGGGAAAAGGCCAGAAGAATTCGGATTGAGTGGGCAAGGCCATGTGCGAGCAGATGATCCGGGTTAGATGAGTTTTGAACAGTCTCGTCGCGAGCGTCATTTGCATCCACAAGATCCAGCAAAACTTCCAAGTCGTCGGAAGCAGGAACACAGATGTGATCTTGACGGGTCGTGACACCAGAGCTTGCCATGGCTCTAGCTTCCCGCACCAACTCGTGGAACAGCTCCTCCTCGAAGACAGAATCACGGGCTTGAAGGATTTGGTATTCAACCGAATCTGGGTCACTTGAGGTCTGCGAGGATGGCTTGGAGCTGGTGAAGACATTTTGGCCTTGTCTCACGCGAACACGAACGAAACGGGAGCCAGTAGGAATCAATCCTTTGTCCAGGACCAATTTCCCATTCTCAGATCGCCGCAAGGAAGCCAGGCCGCGATCTCGGAAGGCAGGAGTAGCTTCCAAGAATCCGTATTGAACTCCGAGGGCTTGTCGATTCTGAGGTAGCCTGCAGACCTTCCATCCTTTCTCCTTCACAGCGAGCACTTCATCCCAGTATCGAGACTCGGATGCGACCTCGGTTTCTAGTCGTGATGCGGCATCTAATAGCTTCGTCGAGGCGGAATTGAAGTTCTGAATCCTCCACCCCCTAGACACAGCCGCAACGTCCTTCGTAGCGTCCTCACTTTTCGGCGGGGGATTGACAACGTCTGCATTGAGAGAGCCGAGGGGTGCGAGTTGTTTGAGGAAAGCGGACATGGAGGTTTCGGCCTGTCGCGGGGCATGCTTCGACAAGAGCAGGGAGATGAAATCGAGGGCAAACAGAGCTTCCGTATGCGATTGTCTGATAAAAAAAAAAGCTCAGTTAGCTGCATAATAGCAGAAAGTGAACTGTAAGGTCACTTACCCAGCGAATTGAGCGATTTCGGCACGCCGCCTGTACAATTGCTCGCGGCGCTCCGTCGTATCAAGCTCCGCCTCTTCATCTTCCCCGTCCGATGGTGGCGCTCCTTGACGTTCTTTCTCCTCTGCAATTTTTTCTTGGAGTACATCCTCGTTCACCTCCCGAAAGGAGCCCCATTGATTGTTGATCTGTGCAATCTCGACTGGCAAGGTGTCGGGTTGGTCTTGCTGCTCCACCACGGAGCGCAAGGGAAGTGTGAAAGAATCTGCCATGGTGCAAAGCGAGCTCCACCCAAAGCTCTCGTCTTTTAAACTGGGATATCAACGACAGGCTCGAATGGGCGGAGGTGGAGGTGTAGATCAAGTGAGGCGCGATCGCGATTATTTGGCCGCGTGGGGAGCATCACGTGACATTTATAGACTCCGACATGAACGAAGCAAGATTTCAGAAATTTACAGCGAAGATTATTTACAAGTAGACGGATGATCCTCTTAATCACAATAATGAATTGGTTTTTACTCGATTGTAATGGTTTAGTAGGCAGGCAATTGAGCCAGAATCGTCTCTATAAACAACCGCCATGCACCTGGCCTCACTATTTCTTACTCGGTTGTCGAGTCTTGACAAAATCCACCAAATCAAAGAAACTCTTCTTATAATGCCGCTGCAAATTAGTTCTGTTGACTGCTTGAATGCCGAACTGTTGTGTGTAATCTCCAAATTCCCAGTTGTCGACAAAGCTCCACGCCAGAGCTCCCATTACATGGACACCGTCTTCATAGATAGATTTGAGGATTTCGGACATGAACGACAGATAGTAGACGCTGCGAGGTGAATCGAACAGTTGATCAGGGAGATCTTTGTTACTCTCCGCGTAGACAGGGAAGCCGAACTCCGAGACGAACACTGGCTTACGCCAGGTATTGTAGATGGCAGATAGATATTCACGGAGGCTGCAAGACGTTAGATGAACTGCAGAAAAAAGCTATAGTATAACTGTCAACTCACTAAGTTGGGGTAATGTAGACGTATGACTCTGATCGGTATCCAATGTTCCATCCGTATACATTTTGAGTCTCTTGGTTCACGCAGTACGGATAAAGGGTGTTGGAGGCAGATTTATTGGCGGTGCATTTTTCATATCCTTCATCGGCAGGGGAAACAACAGTAGCTGTGTACGGGTCAATGCCAAAGAAGTCGGATGTGTTCTTCATGTATGCCAGCTCTGAGCTATTTAGCTTCCGTGAGCCTGGTAGGGACTTCAGCACAGAATCCGGATATTGCTTTCCAAGAAAAATTGGGTTAGCAAAGAATCCGAGTTGCATGTCCTGGAATCGGTTGGCTGCATCGACATGGCTCGCATTCTTGGGGTCTTTTGGCACGCCGAAGTTGTCATTGAACTTGATGCCAATTTTGCCTGTGCCCTTGAGCTCCTCATGGTAGAAGCGGTATACCTGAGAGTGAGCATGCACGACGTTATCAACACCTTGGAAGTTGAAAGAATATAGAAGTGGCTCGTTGAAGGTGACCCATATGGGGACTCGGTCGGCGAAATTAGTCAAAAGAACCTTTCCATAGTTGACGAATCTGCAGTAATCTAATGAGCGATGATCTCTTAACTCTAGGAGAGTACTTACGCATCAACGAAAGTCTCGTTCTGATAGCCTGCATTGTTGTATCCGATGTCTGGGCGGCGTGCTGGGGGAAAATAAATTAGATCGGGTTCCAATACAGGGAGAACTGAAGACTTACTTATGTTATCACTGGCGACAAAAAGAAGGGGGCTATCGAAGTGCAACATCGTGACAATGGGCTGCATCCCAGCGTCAAGAACTGTTTCGATGAGATCATTATAGTGATCGATAGCTTCTTGATTGACTGGCGTGCCAGGCAGGGTAAATGGCAGAATTCGCGACCAGGGAATAGTGAAACTGTAGTATTCTACTCCCATGGCTGCCATTCGTTGGATATCTTGTTTGTAGAGGTAGTAGTTCTCATTTGTCGTGTAGTCCTTTGGGCTGTCACCCGACACCAACTTCTCTAGAAGTGACGGACCACGGCCTTCAAGGCCAATTGCGCCCTCAATTTGCGCCGCGCTGCCAGCAAGACCGAAAACGAAGTCATTGGGGAAATCATAGCAATCCGTAGGGCCAAAGTAGTCTTTGGGTGGAAGGACAAGCTCACTGCTTGGCACCGGAGTTGGGCTAACAGTCGTCGAGTATATGCCCGTCGTTGTCTAAATGGAAGTCAGTCTCTTTGAACAGAGCTTTATGATACTGATTAAGCTTTGTGGACTCACATAGTTTTGCAAGTCGGCACTCAACCACATTGATGACCAGGCAGCTTGGCCATAGGGGTCGTGGGTATCAGTAGCAGCGACGGCCGTCTCGCCAGGAAGCCAACTTCCCCAGGTGGTCGTAGACAGACTCGTAATGAGTGCCGCCGCCTTTGTAGGCGCAGGCGCATACTTCCTGGTAGTTGTCGGCGAAGGCACGGATGTTGCATATCTAAAATGAATTAGCCAGGAGAGCGGAAGTCACCGGAGTCCCACAACATACCTGACAGTTTCATTTAACGTATACGAAAAAGGCTGAAAGAAATAGCTAGGCGAGTTCACCTTCGCCGTACACTGTGGTCGAGCAGATGTGCCTTTCGCAGTGATATAGAGCTCCTGGGCACCTGCACCCAGGGCCAGGGCTGCCAAAACCAAACCAGTAGACATGACTCGGGGGAAATACGCGAATTGGTTCGAAAACAGGAATCCCCCCGTATAAGGACTCTTTTCAGAACGGACTTAATATCCAAGAGTCGTATTGTAAAGCCCCACTGAGGACCGGATAAATCTCGGGAACAAAGCCCTCCCACCTGCTGTAATAGTGTAGTCATGGCACGGTACTCTAAAGATGGCGTCTTCCAAGATCTCAAAATGCACAAGATCGGCAGACGGGGATTGCTAGATCCGGGGCTGGTTGCACTGAGATGACCCCGTATTCTCCACGGGATGTGGAGAGCACGGCAGCGCGGGGGAGAAGAAGTCGGGTATTGCAGAGGTTATGGAGAGGTCTTGATAGAAAATAGACAAACCAAAATCCATGGATAATATTTACTATACACTTCGTTCCTGAGCTAGTCACTCCTCCCAGTCAAACTTGATCACAATGCGCCCTGCTACTTCCCCGCGCCGAAGCTTCTCCACAGCCTCAGGAAGCCGATTGATGGGGTAAACCTCGCAGATTTGCTGTAGCAGCCCTCGCCGCGCAAAGTCCAGCGCACACGCTGTATCCCGCCGGCTGCCCACCATCGTGCCCTTGATGCTCAAGTTCTTGAAAATATACTCACAGGGGTCCGCCCCAAGCAGCATCGACCCCTTCGGCGGAAGTCCGATGCACATCACCATCGACCCGATCCGGTTCCCCACAAAGGAGACCGCGGTCTTGTACGCTGCAGGCGCCGTAATGAAAACCCCGTGCGCTCCGACCCCATCGGCAATTCCGATCACCTCTTGTGCTGAGTCAGGCGATGTTTGGAAGTCTACAAATGCCTCTGCGCCCATCTTGAGCGCTAGAGCGCGTTTGGTGTCTCCCGTGTCGACCACGATGGGCCGCAGTCCCATCGCTTTTGCGAGCTGCACTCCTTGAATGCCTACGCCGCCTCCTCCGCCGGGGAAAACTACCCACGAGCCTGCGCGGAGGTTGGCTTCGAAGAGGGAGCGGAAAATGGTGCTCGCGCTGCACATTATTGGCGCGGCGATCTCGTCCGGGACGCCATCTGGGATGGGCGAGGCATATCGTGCTGGGGAGACGAGGTATTGCTGGTAAGTTCCTAGAGAATGAGATTTTAGAATACGCAAATATGATCAATGAATTATCGGGTATCGATAGCCTACCGGTTGCCATCAAGCCAGTATGCACCGCGTTGGGGCAATAGGTCTCTTTATCGTCCCAGCAAAGTGTACATGCGTGGCAGGTATCGAGTAAAGGTTTGATTCCAGCTCGGTCTCCTAACTTGAAGTTTGTCACCCTTGCTCCTATTTTGACTACCACGCCTGCTCCCTCGTGACCAGGGGAGCGACAGCCAAAGGATGACATCGGCGGTGTTCCCAGATCTCCCTGCATCAAGTGGATGTCTGATGCGCAAAGGCCTGTGAAGTTCAACCGGATGAGCACATCTTCGGGGCCTGAAAGATTCATTAATGAAGTTCTTTGCGATTTGCGATACTGCTAGATTACCAGGCTCAGGAACGGGCACGCTTTGCACCTCCACATAGAAGTTTGGCCCTTCGTTAACAACAACGCCAGCTTTGCAGTGGGTTGGAATATCGTATTGAGGCGTTATCGAACCCATTTTCAGGATGAATATACTTGTTTAGATGCTGAAATTCGAATGCCGCTAGCAGTATGAGGGCGCATACACGCCTCTAATAGTAGGGACATAACCGGCACCGAGGCACAACTGGGTATATCGGCAAGAACGCGACCCCTCTTCTGCATAGACCAGTCTGTCTGATTAATACAGACTGTGGCTGGACTTCCCCTCTCCTGCATTCTCTGGCGATTAGTTCTAGGCATGGTTCCCCGCTCTGATCGTCTGGATGTGGGGAAGTGACTGCTGACGTTCGGATTGCCGGGATTCCGCAGAAGTTAGAGTTGCTGGATTCTGTCGACGGTAAAATTACTTGAATATTGTTGAGATTACTTCAGGCACAATGTTCAATGAATGGGTGGCCTGTTTCTGATCTGATGCCGCCCTCAATGCTGGCATGGGGGAACTTATTCATGCAGTGGGCAAGACCCTACACGGGTGGTTAAATGATTGGATCATGCATGTTAATCTATAGTCCTCGTAACGATGAATGCGGAGCACGAATTATGCAGACGCAAGGTGACGTCAAAAGAGCAAAGTCTTTTATTCTCGCATCCCAAGTTGACGCTAACACTTTGCTGCCCTAGTTTGAGAAATGTTGCCTCATCGGCAAACCGTTAGATACAGCGTAGAAGAGGAGATATTCGGAAACCATTTGTATATAGCATTTCTATCCATGGATGACTATTCAAACGGCTCCTTACACAGCTGTCTGCCCTTGCCGCGAGAATAACCCGAGGCCTGGATCAGCCATATCTCACTTTTCCATCTGCATGGCCAAACCAATCATCGGTAACAAGAGATTCTTCAGGGGCGGCGTAATTTATGATAGTACTCTTTATGGTCGTATATGCGTGATAAGCGTCGATTCCATTCTCGCTTCCAACACCACTGGCACTTTTAGAACCTCCCCACGGACTACTCGGGTCGTTCCGATGGTGGGTGTTGACCCAGACGATCCCTGCGTCGATCTGGTCGGATACACGGAAGGCCTGGGAGAGATCGTTTGTCCAGATTCCAGCGCCTAGTCCGAACTCTGTATCGTTCGCGAGCTCAATTGCTTGTTTCTCAGTGTCGAATCCGACGACGACGATGACTGGGCCGAATGCCTCTGAACGCCAGATTGGGGTATTTCGGATACTATCAGATCCATATTTTGACTGGAGAATGGACGGGGCAAAGAAATAGCCTTGGGAGAGATCGAAATCGTCTAAAGGGCTTTTACCGTGCATTCTTTCCCCGCCAGCAAAAGCTTCAGCATTCCCAGTCTTCAACGATTCAATAACAAGTTTCTCAACGTGGTTGAGCTGCTTCTCGGAAACCAAGGGACCCATCATGGAATTTGAATTGGATGGAGCGCCCATTCGTTTAGTGATGCCCTCAACCTTGGCCTTGAGCTTATCCATAAGGTTGTCTTTAACAGCGTTCTCAACGATAATTCTTGTGCTCGCGATACAGGTCTGCCCACTTGCGATAAAGCTCCCAAATGCAATGCCGTTCACTGCAACATCCAGATCTGCTTTATCAAACACAACCAGCGGTGCTTTGCCTCCCAATTCAGCTGTATACTTGGAGAGATTCGCACCCGCAATTGCCCCGATCGCTCTTCCAGCTTGAGTCCCGCCAGTGACATCCACCTTTCTCACCAGCGGATGCGAAACGAGGTACTTACCGGTAGTTGCACCATATCCTGGTAGAACATTAAACACGCCGGCAGGAACACCGGCGTCGTGCAGAATCTTCCCGAGCATCAGGGATGTCAACGGCGTCAGCTCACTAGGCTTTAGAATAATGCTGTTGCCAGCTGCTAGTGCGGGAGCGACTTTCTTGACGGCGATCAGCAGGGGGTGATTGAAAGGCGTGATCTGAACAACGACGCCTAGAGGAACTCGATCAATGAAGTTGTGGAGCTTTCCTGCTGTTGGGAGAACAGGTCTCTCTTCCACGCGGAGAATTGATGCGTAGTATTTGAACCACTTGACCAGTGACGGAACCTGGGCGTTCATTTCTCGGACCACACGGCCAGTCTGCTTGACTTCCATGGCAACGAGCGTAGGTAGAGCGGCAGTGAGAAGCTCAGCGCATTTCTCGAGAACATCTGCGCGGTGATGTCTACCCGCACGCGACCACACGCCGGAAGTGTATGCTTCGTGGGCTGCCTGAACGGCCTTGTCAATATCTTCTTTTGACGCTGCATGGCATCTGTGAAGTATTAGACCAGGTCAAACTCGGGCGACCTGAATACTCACTGGGCAAATATCTCTTGAGTAGAAGGATCCTCAATGGGGATTCTGCAGCTGATAAGCACAAGCTTGAACACGGGACTTGCTGCACCTACAGCGGCTCTCCTCCGGGTTCTTCCTTGCCGGCGACCCATAGAAGGTAAGTCGAATCCATTGTTTTTCTCGAAAGCAGTTGAGTCCTTGTTCACTTCGATGGTTTGAGCTTATCAAGAGCATAAGGTGGGCTGTTAACCCCGCCATGCAGCGAGCTGTACTAGATAGCATAACGCTGCATTGGCCCACATTGCTGACACATCGACTACACGTGACATACATAATGTGCATAAATTCCCCGCAAAAAGGAGCGAACACAACAATCGTCTCTGCAAGTCTGCGATACGTGAAAGTACGTGGGAATTGCTTATGTCTCCAAGCCTCGCAGCAACACTGGCAATGTCCAAACGGTCTTACAATGTCCGGCCCCAGATGACCGGCTCCGCCAGGCTTGGCATCCCCCAATTATAGGGAACCAAGAACCAAGAACCAGACGCCGTCGCGGCTGAAGCGAGCCTAAGCGGGGCGGAACCATGAACAGCCCACTCGGGGCCAGCAGAGCGCAGTTCGCCTGACGCTAGTGAGGCTACAAACAGTTAGTCGATGGAGCATACCCCAAGATTACTCGGTCAACGGAGATCGCGGAATTTTGCTCGCGGCTCTGGGACAGAATTGCCTGGTCTCGGGATTCAGCATTCTCCAACACCTCGCGCCCCCTTGCACTTTGCACTCTGACTCTCGTCCCCGTTGAGGAAGAGTTCCGCCATCACAGCATGAAAATCTTCGCTTCTCTGCTCGCTTTCGCCGTCGTGGCTACGGCGACCCCTCATCTTACGCCCTTTTATCTGAAGACGACTAGCAACTCGAGTGACACCAGCCTCTATGTGAATGTCGATAATATCAATACGAGCGAGAGCTATGTGACTCTCACCGAGGACCATCTCGCGGCGTTGCCGTTTTTCTGGGGCAATGGCACAGATATTCAGATTCAGTCGCTGTTCAACTATGACGGCATGTCGCCGTTTTACCCGTGGGCGATCACGCTTCTTATGAATAGTGGTGAGTACTTGGGTGTGATGGGATATGGGAAGAGAATGAAATCTAACAGAAGGTCTAGATGATGCACCGCGCGTGATGATCACCGACCACCCCCAAGGCGCCGACTTCACGGTTAACGACGACGACGGCACCGTCGGATCTACAAATGAGAACTTCTCTGGCTTTCTGAGTGAGTGCGACCGGACGAGAGATATTGGATGAAGCTAATGATGGTGCTAGGCTGCGGCACTTGGCTTCGATACACCAAGCCTGGAGGTCCAAGCAGCGTTGATGGCTGCGAGGCTGTCAACCTTACAGTGTCGGCGAGCTAGTATTTTGCATGGACAGATACCCGGATAAATGATTTTGGCGAATAATGGCATTGCGTGGGGTCTTTCTAAACCGTTATCTACAAGTGTGGCAGATGTACCATACTGATCTACTTTACTAATTGATAACGCGACATTGATGGTTTGAATGGTAATTGTGTCTTATTATGAGGAGTAAGCGTTAAATCGTTAATGCATAAGAGTCCACATGGAAAGAATGCAGATGAGACGCGACTCGAGGATCATGGCGATCAGAGTTTCTTAGTGCTTAGCGGCCTCTGCGAGTCTGTTAGTATTGGATCTTTGACTGGATCTTTGATTGGGATTAGACATACCCTTGTGGACATCGGCCTTGGTTTCGTGGGTGGTCTGGTCGATCTTGTCACTGACAGCATCGACAGCAGCGTTGGCACGGGTGGACAGCTTGGCGTCGTTGTCCTTGGCGACCTCCTTGTTAACCTCCTTGGAGGCGCCGGCGCCAGCACCCTGGACGGTCTCGGCGACGTAGTTGACGGTGTTCTATGGATGTCAGACGAAAGTATACCGGAGATGGATGATGGTGATTTACCTTGATGGTCTCCATTGTGAAGTTGAGGTTTGGAAGTTGCTTCTGGATGATGCTTGAGAGATCTTGATGAGAGAGAAAGCGAGGTGAGGGAAGATGTCTCTATTTATGTTGTTCATAGATAGCACTACGTCATCTGCTTCCAGGCCGCTCTCTCACCTTCCGGTGGCTTTTCCTTCTTATTGGGATGGGAGTCTTCAGCCGGTGGGGATTCTGTCCGAACCAAGGCACAGCCTCAGAGCACAGCCTCAGAGAGCTGACCCCTGACCCAAGCTTTGATCTGGATGCGATGCGCGTGGTTGTGACTTGGAAGGCTGGAGGGCTCAAGTGCTCTCCAGTACCGCCCATAACCAGTTTTCTCTGAGAACTTGCCCTACATATTCTGCCTATAATTACCCTCTCTCTTCTCTCCTCTTCTCTCTTCCCCGTACTTCCTAATAACATTCCTTCAACTGCCACTACTGCCTCAGACTACTAGCCCCCGAGGTCTTCTTCAGAGATCGGGCAGATCCGCGAAGACGTCAGTGGCTGAAAGCGCCACACTCGCCAATCAATTCTCAACTTCCCCTCGGCTGGAAAAGACAGAATCGACTGAGCGGGCCTCGTCGTGCCAGTAATCTTATTAAAAGCGCCATGCCTGTATTTTCCGGCGCTTTTACCGTCGTCGATTGGAGAGAAAGTCGATCTGCAGATCTTCTGCTTGGATCACCAGATCGATCGCGCCGGCCGAGTTTCCGCCAATGGCCTGTCAGGGATCTCTCTACCACGAGTTGTTTACTAGGCCGCAGTTCTCGGAGTTATACGGAGATTGGGACCTTGAAAAGAGATCTATTCTGCTCTATCACATTCTAGACGCTACGCTGCAGACACATCGTCCACGTGGGCTGTGTCCTTCTTGAGATCGTCATCCTCGTTCCCGATGCCTCGGAACGTAACGCTGCTCCATTTCCTGGCTGGGATCCGCATCTCAAAGAGCTTGGCTATCTCCCGATTGCTCCGTCCTGCTGTCTCGCCAACACAAAACCATACCCAGATGAGTGAAGTGACGGTGGTTCCGGCATGGACAAATCCAACCATCGGCCCGAGACCAGCGTTGTAGTAGAGATACGGCGCCGTGAAGGCAATCACCCATGCCGCTAGATAGAACGTCACGATCGAGATCGACATGATCTTGCTCTAGTCCGGCCCAACGGCCCTCTCTCGAGCCACGGTATATGCCACTGTGGACAGTCCGTAGTTGATAATGACAACCACGACGAATGAAAGCACCACGATCACCCACTGCGACTGCGTGGGGAATTGCTTCTGCGTCCCAATGCCCCCGATGACAACAAAAGCGAGCAGCATGATAGTAGTGGTTACCAAGAGATTGGTTCTCCGCGGGACTTTGTTTGCTGTGGCCATTGAGACAGTCACCGCAACGATTTGGAGAATGTTTTGAATCAGCTGCACGAGGAATGGGTTTTCAATCCCAATTGCTTGCACAAATACTACACTATACACGTAGAAGAAGAGAATACCGCAGATCTGCTGCGCGTACATTGCTCCTGCAGACCAGATAGATACCGGGTTGAGCAATAGTGCTCCCCAGGAGGACTCGTCCACATTGGCCTCGTCGATGCGCTGCAAGTCCTCCAGAGTCGCCATATCCACAGCTGGGTCATAATCGGGGTTGCTTTGATTCAGCCTTCTATACCATGTGCCTTGAAATTATTAATAGACAGAAAAATTGCCAATAAGATTATTCCCACAAAAAGATTTTTGAAGAGCGCAAGCTGGGATAATGTAATAGACCGTCGGTAACGTGCAAGGAATAGTTATGGCGGGGGTCCGCGTCGGCACCGTTGCGGGAAAGTACCTGGAGTGAAGAGACCATACACTCACTCCGATCCGATCGGAGGACTAGCATGCACCTATGACAAATGACACCTCTAAATACTACCACATTGGAATACTTTATGGCCATTTACAGACACAAATTTCATGTGTGGACAGCCCCGCTCTAGATGCGTCCGCGCCGGGGAAATCCACGGTTCTCCGGGTTCGCCGAAACTCGGTCCAGTGCGGCAATGGAAAGTCGCGCAAATGAATGCACCGATCGTCGACGTGACATTTTTTCGTGTCATCACAAAACTTGCAAGGTTATCTTGGCAGCTGGAAGGCAACGCTGTCTTGATTTGTGATATGTAAACAAGTATCCTCGTCGCAATCCAAGATACATTGTTAACGCAACAACACCAGAAACCAGTACCGGTCACAATGATGTATTGGTGGCTAGGATACGCTGCTCTTGCTATAATATGGCATACGACGACAACACAGGCAGAGGCACTCGTGTCATTGCCAGGGGATAAGTCAGTTATTCCAGGATGGAGTTTACAATCATCTACGAAAGTCTCCGCAGACATGGCCAGTCTGTCTCAGCCAGGCGTCAACGTGTCTTCATGGTATCGTGTGAACTCACGGGGTACTGTTATGGCAGGCTTGATCGAAAATGGTGTCTACAACGAAACACACCTGTTCTACTCCGACAACATGGAAACTCTAGCAAGGGAATCAACATTCCGATCCCCATGGCTTTATCGTGAAGAATTTACGGTCCAGCCGTCTCCCGATAGCTATTACACTTTAAAGACACATGGTATCACTTCGAAAGCTGATATCTATGTCAACGGTGTCCAAATTGCGACAAGCGGGCAACAGCAGGGCTCATATGGGGGGCACCAATACGACTTGACCAAGAATATTACCGCCGGTCTCAACTGCGTACTGATCAGAACATATCCAACAGACTATCTGCGAGACTTTGCAATGGGCTTCGTGGATTGGAACCCGTACCCTGCTGATAATGGCACGGGCGTTTGGCGCAACGTGGAAATCGTCCAGACGGGAGCTGTGTCGATGTCTCCTCTTCGCATCTTGACCGATTTCCATGCTCAAGGAATCAAGAGCATAGTAGACGTCACTATAAAGACCGATCTGATGAACAGAGCCTCGCACCCAGTGACAGTCGCTCTGAATGGATCAATCATGGGACCCATCCGCGCGGAAGAAATTCCCCTCAGTGGGACGTTCAACCTCAAGCCTGGCGAAAAGAAGACAGTTGCGATCAAATCCTATCTGAAAGACCCTCAAGTCTGGTGGCCAGCCAGTTGGGGTGAGCAAGTCCTATACAAGGCGAGCCTTGATGCGATGATACAAGATGTCAAGTTGCATCTGTCCGATACTTCCAGTCGTCAATTTGGTGTTCGCCACGTCTCATCCTATGTGAATCATCACAACGATACGGCTTTCCAGGTAAATGGAAAACCATTTCAAGTACTTGGAGCTGGGTATGCACCAGACATGTTCATGCGCTTTGATGTTGAACGCGTTCGGATCATCTTTCAATATATGCTAGATATGGGACTGAACACAGTAAGGTTGGAGGGAAATCAAGAACACCCTGAACTCTATGACCTTGCCGATGAAATGGGATTGATGGTGCTAGCTGGTTGGGAGTGCTGCGATAAATGGGAAGGATGGGAGGTAAGCTTTTGGCTCCGTTGTCAATCCGACTTAACTGGCGATGGTTTGCTGATTAGTATAGTACAATGATGACGCACAGGGCGATAAATGGGGAGAAACCGACTACCCTATTGCCAAGGCTCAGATGCTCCATGAAGCTGAAATGATGCAGTCCAACCCGTCGCTTCTGGGCTTCCTAGTCGGATCAGATTATTGGCCAAATGACCGAGCCACGAAAGTTTACCTCGAGGCTCTTGATGAAATGGACTGGCCTAACCCGATCATCGCATCTGCAAGTAAGCGTGGTTTTCCGAAAGCGCTAGGCCCGTCGGGAATGAAGATGGATGGTCCTTACGACTGGGTTCCGCCGGACTACTGGTATGGAGATGAAGGCGGCGCATTTGGTTTTGGATCGGAGCTTGGTGCTGGCGTCGGCACACCAGAGATGGAAAGTTTGAAGACATTCATGTCAACCGATGACTTCATAATGCTGTGGACAGAAGAAAACGCAGGCTTATACCACATGTCTAGCAACTCTTCATCTTTCTACGATCGATCAATTTACAACAAGGCCCTCTTTGCGCGGTTTGGAAAGCCAAAAAGCTTGGAGGACTATGTGATAAAATGCCAGATGGCGGACTATGAAGCGACAAGGGCCCAGTTTGAAGCATTCTCAGCTAACCAGAATGCGACAAGACCAGCGACTGGGTCAATATACTGGATGTTGAACAGTGCATGGCCAAATCTTCACTGGCAACTGTTCGATTATTATCTTCGTCCCATGGGTGCATATTTTGGCACGAAGGTCGGTGCTCGTGAGGAACACGTCGCCTACGATTATGCGACACAAAGTGTATGGTTGATAAACCACTCCATTGAGTCGCAGGGAAGGAGGGAAATTTTGATCGACCTTATCGACTCGAATGGAAAAAGGATTTCAAATATTCTAGTGACGACCACTACACAACCTTCATCCTCGAAACAGATTCATGATATTGACGGAATTGAAAAGATCAAAGACGTTGCATTTCTCCGCCTTATCCTCAGGGACACAATAAACAGAGAGACTCTCAGTCGAAACGTGTATTGGATTTCGCCTCACAGCGATGTTCTGGACTGGGAGAAGTCCAACTGGTACTATACACCAGTCACGCAATTTTCAAACTATACCAAGATGGAGAGTCTTCACAAAGCTAACGTTAAGCAAACAATCCGCGATATAACCAAGGATTTCAAAACCGAGGCTGGGTGGTCCCGTGCCGCCATTCAACTGGAGAATAAATCACGTAGGCCCGCGGTCTTCCTTCGATTGACGGCTACCGATGGAAGCACCGGGAAGGAAATCACGCCAGTGTTCTTTTCGGACAATTATATAACACTGTGGCCAAATGAAAAGATAACGCTGAACGTTTTACTGAAAGGAAATCTCCAAAATATGAGTTTCAATTTATCGGGGAGAAACTTGGAATCGCAAAGTGCGAGGATTTCCAAATCGCGGAATCACAAGGGCCGCAGAGCGTCGGATATTATTGAATCGATGATTTTTGGATGATTTGAGCCTTTGCCCAAGGTCTGGACTCTTCGTACCTCATGATGTATGTCAATTGCTCAAGGGTGGGCCAGTGTCCAGGTTTCGAAGTTCAGCGGGTTACGGATCGATGGGACGGGTCGATAGGTATTCATATTTTAGCTCGCTTCCTTTGTGGGAGATATTTTCGTGTGATCGAATAAATTGCTTTAATTCAATACCCAAAGCCACTATATTGAAGATCAAATTGACTCACGTCGAGATAACAGTAGTTTGAAGTAAAGTCAGAACTTTGGACATATCTGAGCCAGAATATTCAACGCCTAAAACAGAATGTGCCTCGCTTTCAGAGTAAACCATTCGTAGACTTTGGCCTACCAATTCACAGAGATCCGAGGTCTTTTGCAGATCTGGGAATTCCAGGAGTTTTTTCTCTGGAGAACTAGCCCACAAGTAATACAAGGATATGCGTTGTAGTACTGTGCAGTCGCTACTAAGATCTTTGAGAACTGGTTCCCAGCTCCCTTCTGACGCTAGAGAGATGTGATACAATGTCAAAGCTGTTAATGTGGTATGAAGCCTGTCGAGAATCTTTTGAAGGTCTGACGCTCTCATTGCCGTCCTGAACACGGCGAGTTCTCTCAGCCTTGAGAAGTCGGCCGTCTCTGCAAGTTCGTGCATGAATTCACATGCAAGGTCATGCGAGCCTAGATTCAGAAGCAAGGTCTGCAAATTCGAGGCGCTAAGCACCAGCTCTAGCAAGAATCCGAAGTTATCTGGTGTGAGATACTGTTCCAATGACAGCTTTTGCAGGTTGCTCCAGGCTGCCTTGAACTTTGGTTGTCGATAAAGCATCTTTGGTATACGGCGCATATCCATAACGAGAGTGCGAGAATTCTTGTTCGCATATATTAGATGAAAGGATGACACGGGGACCTGTGCATCGACGATAAGAGAAAAGAAAACCGTCGCAGCATCTGTAATGGTTACCCGGCTCATGTCGGGACGGCCTTCGGGGAAGCGGCAGAAGATGAAAAATGACCGACAGTTGACGAGATGGTAAAGCAAATTATCCCCGAGCTGCTTGAGTGCTTCGACCTCCAAAGGAGCTGCGAGTGTGCCCCACGGATGGCGATTCAATGTTAGTCCACGGCCAACACCATCTTGGAGTATGAAAGCTAGACCCTGAACATAGGCGCGCAGACCTTGATGCTGCGATATTAAACGTATTCGAGCCAAGCTTTCTTCAGACAAGTCGGTTCTGATGGAACTGAAAAAACTCCGCGCGAAGTTTTTAAAAGTCTTTCTTTGGAGATCGTGACATGTCAAACGAAGGTGTAGTAAGCCGTCGCTTTCCACATAGTCGGAAATAAGTTCGACGATCTCCACCGCTAACGATGGAAATAATGCATGCGACGCCTGAGGCATGTCAGGTGGATCTGTCTGATCAATATTCACTCAAAAATACACGATCGGTGCTGGATGAAGAGTGTTCGCGAGTGTGGGGAAGTTCCAAATGATGATGCGGAGAGTGGAACCGACCCCGGATCTCGACGAAATAAGCTGTCCGTCAGTGGCCAACTACCCCTCACTTGAATTACTTGGCTAGAATGCGGACTTATCCGGGACAAAGGCAAGTACAATTTCTTGTGATGGGTTTGTATTTGTGTTCATGGTGGGGCAGTTCAACCAATATGCTAAACAGGTTAAAGTAGGGTGGAAAAGACTGCAAGTTCAGGTCATACGTGGTTCTATGAAAGACCAGCGCGAGAAACCGAGGTAACATTGTAACGGCGGCCGTGCGACAAGCGCCCTTTATGATGACACACAAAGTGTTATATTACTGCTCCATGTCCATAGCAAATCCCCGCCACATAGAGCATCGTTTAGCTTGTGCTGATGGTACCGCCTCCATCGCGGTTGCATTCGTTTGGATCCTGATCCTTTCACCTGTACCGTTGCCCCAAGGCCTCCAAATAGGCGCAGTGTCGTCTTTGAACTTGTTGGGGTTCAGTGACTTGATAAAGCTGATATAGTAGTTCATGATTATGGGGACGATAGGGGCATTCGATGTGGCCAAGGAATCGGCTGGCTGGTTGGTAGAACCGAGCCCGAAGATAGCTGGAAGTTCAAACACGTGAGGAACTCCCTTCCCTTTCGATATTTCAGTCGGGTCGTGAATATTGCATCGATAGTTCCATACATGATCCGACAAGAAGAACTTCGAAACGCTAGCCGCGATGTAATTTCCAGGGCAAGTGAAGGTGGACTCCCCGTAGGCTGCTGATGCCAGGGGAAAATAGGGAGCATGGTTTGGTAGTTCCTTCACATGAGGATAAGCATTATTGATGGTTTCCAGCTGGTCGTCGTTCAGCCCGGGATAGTTGCTTTTCAGGAACTGCGAAACCTCACTTGCGCTTTGAGCATTATATCCAAAATCAGTTCCCTCGTTGTTGTCATCTGTCACAATGACAGGCACTCGGATGAATTTCCCATTCTGAAAGGAGCTGTAGAGACGCTCGGTTATCAGAATACCGTCGATGACTGGGAGGAAGTACCACAGGGGGGTCGGGCCATCACCAGCCCCTGGGAATGGCGCATCGCGGTTATGCTTCTGAATTGTCGCGATGTCGGTACTTCGAAGGCACGAAAGTGTGTCCTGTGCACTACCACAGCCAACTTTATTTGCAAAATCTTTGAATTGAAATTCCATTTCAGCGACTGTCCGTGTCGTCGGCCAGAAGCTCGATTCAGCCACCGCGCCAACAAACAAATTTAGATCGGTGCCTCCATATGCTGTCATATGATAGGCAACCGATCCTGCTCCAGCGGAGTCGCCGTGGATAACCACATGGTCTGGGTCGCCACCAAAGGACCCAATGTGCTGCTGCACCCAACTGAGCAGCTGTCTCTGATCAAGTAGGCCCACATTCAGGTCACCGTTTTTGCGGATATCCTCGCTTGCAAGAAAGCCTAAGGCTCCTACCCGGTAGTTGAAATTCACGAGAATTATATCGTTACCGGAATGATGCACCACATCACTTCCGTTGAAGTTGGCATTTGCGAGATTCGCATACCCTCCACCTTGGATGAAGACCCAGACTGGGAGCTTTGCGTCAACAGACGCGTTACTCGGTCGCCAAACGTTCACGAACAGACAGTCCTCATCGATTGTGTCTTTTATAGTTTGCGAAACGCCAGGGCACAGGGGTCCGAACTGGATCATGTCAGCAAGAATTCCGACTGGGCAATGGTCTCGATATTTAGGTTCAAGTCCGTACCGACAGCGCATCAACGACGTTGTCGCTCGATGGAGGATCTTGTGGTGCTCTCCATCGTAGCTCTCCCAGTGGAGAGCTAGCATATCTCATACCAATGAATTGATCGACTCCATTGTGCAGTGAAACACCTTGGTACTGTGCATACGTCAGATTCACAATATCCGACCGTTGTATAGCTGCTTGCGCGGGCAGCCGGTTGATGGGAAGTAAAGCAGCGTGAGCCGGCAACAGGCTTATGGCAAGCCCAATAGTGAAAGCCAAGAACATTGCGATTGAAGCAAAAACAACCTTCCAGTACTTCAATACGTACATCCTACACCACCACGCTCCAAATCGCCAATATCCCTTGATTGTAGGGCGGGTTTCAGATACACGAAGGGCAACTCCGCCAGAACTCTCGGCTGTACTCACACCTTCAAACTGGGTAATTGGCAAATTGAGATCTGTTATCTCGATTTCCCATCCATTTCGATGCAAGGCGCCTTTCACCCCTTAGAATGTCAGGCTCGCCGCTACTGAACGCTTCGACGACCGCTTTTTTCTCTGGTGGCCCTACACTCCCGCTTACTAACCCGCTTACGTAGGCTTGCGGGGACAAATGATGACGTTTTCCCTTTTCCTCTCAAAACCTCGCAATTTTTTATTTACGCGTTGAGTCCACTGGTGGGAATGTTTGTCTGTTGTTGTTCAGCTGATTGTTCTGGAATTTTGCTCGAAACAACAGAATGGTTATCATCAATTCTCAAGGATATAATACAAGACTCCGTTTAGGCTGTAACAAAAAAAAAAAAAAAACAATCATGGTCTCATAGTCTCGTCAAAGCTAGTAGTGGCTTCCACGCCCGTCAGTCCCATGCATACGGCGAGTACCAGCGGCCTGGGCGTTTAATTAGTTCGAAGAAATTCTCAGCTCATAACACTGCATGTCTACGTACCTTAACGCCTGGGCGATGGGTCAGGGTGCCTTTCATCTTCAACATCGCACCAGAGACTTTATCTCCCATGGTAACCTTGCGCTTGTGGTGGTGTGTCTTGTGGATTCCATAGTTCTTGCGACTTTTGGTGCCAGGGGTGGTTGTGGTAGTCGTTTTCACGGTCTTGCTTCTCGAATTGCGGCCACGCAGTCTGGTCATCAGAGATGGCTTCGTGGTTGTGGTGGTGGTAGTAGCTCCGTGCATCTTGACAATTTATGGTGGGTTTGATCAAAAGGAGGTCAGAAGAGTGAACTTCGAATTTTCAAATGTGGTCTTCTGCGAATGTGTGTGAATTATATATACCAGCGCCGGCACCTGCAACTGCTACCCACAACGTCAACTCACAGACTAAGCCTTATCATAGCTCAGACGAACTGCTAGAAAGCGAGACTACAATGCAGGATATATTAAAATAACGTATGCCAAGCACCATATTCGCCTCCGCAAGAGATACGAACGATGATGGCAGACTGTGAGTGGATCGAGGCTAGCACGGGAACGTCATTAGCAGAGGGGATCGTCACTCTGCATTATCACGAAACAGAGAATCCGCCACTCCCCAAATAGCCTGACGCTGTGGCTTGATCAAGCATGTTCGCAGCCACTACGGGGCTGTAGCGATTACAGGCTACAGTGATTCTCAGCTCACATACACTTCAAAGGGCTGCCAGCGGTGTTAAAATGACGTCAAAGCTGGATTTCGTTGTTTTGACCTTGACGTAGATTGGGTATGTCTTTGGGCCGCAAGAAAGGAGACCAGAAACATCCATCTGAAATCGAAGCTTTTTTCTTTCTTTGGAAGCACTGCTCCATATGGAAACCCAGGGGCTTCGTCTGGTGGAGAGTCAGCCTTACGCGAGAACCAAGCTTTAGGGGGCTAGGGAATGTGAGCTAACGCCCGGCATTTGCGATGAGTGGGAATTTCTATCGCTCCAATTTTTCGGAGGGCATTAGAGGCTTGATAACATCTCCGACCATACGGCCTGAGGAAGTCTTTCAGTTACCGGCTCTTTATCTCTGACAGCCATCTTGTTGATTCGTTTGCTCTGCCCATGACGTACTACAGAGCATGAACCAGATGCTCAGACCCTCAAGACGGCCGAAGATGGTTCAAAGACATTCATATGCCAAAGACACTCGAACATTCAATACTCTGCGGATTATTTCGCAGACTTTCACGGCCCTTCCTCTTACTACCGATATGACTTCTGCTAGATACCCGGTCCCGCCGCAATGATGTCCCCACACGGCACTACGGCCGATGGCCCGCGTATGTCGGAAGACCTTTATTGAATATTTAACGTCGGCGAATCTGGATGAGGCGGATGGCAGGAGAAAAATTTGCCGGAAATAGATGATCACTCTGCGCGCCTGCTCGCTGAGTCGGAAACAAAAACACTTCTCGCATTGGAGCATTATTGTCGGTAAATAAGGGCCCCGCAGAACGTCCCGCCGCTAGAAATCGTCGCGGGAAAAGTAATGCTCACACGCTATATGAAGATTGGAATGCGTGCCCTTGCTTGAACAATTCTCACGTAGCTTTAACTTGCGATCTGACTTATACGGGAATTGACACGCTCACGAAACTTGAAAACCCTTCCCATTAGCCTTTCCACTGACTCGGCATCTTTCTCTGCAACTGTGATCGTCACGAAGCTTGAGGTTTGTAAAGGCACCCAAGCTGTAACTAGTAATGATCCATTGATAAGCTCCTTGTTGAAAACCTGCTGAAACTCTACCTCGGCACAATTGAATCGTTGGTTCGTAAGTGCAGCCGCCTCAACAAAACCCCGGCGCCGAAAATGACCCTGGAGTGCACCAAGATGATATGTCGCTGTAACTCGAACATTCATATCAACCACTAGCTGGGTCCCGTTCTCATCTGTCATCACATCTATTCCAGCCGGACCAAAGTACCCCTCATTGAACAGATAGGCGCCCACTTCATTTATCAGCTTTTGATACTGGAGCTTCAGTGTATCTTGTTCGTCGTATGATATGAAGCCACCGGACCAGCAATTCGTTGCGTCGATATTCTGCCTCGTGCAACAGTTAAAAATCACATCTCCTAATCTGGAGATGAAAAAGGTGATTCCAGCCGTATCACCAGGTATCATCCTCTGCAAAATGATAGCACAAGGATGGAGGTCCTGATTGGAAGGCTTCAATGCGAGAATCATTTTTTTCACCTCGACTCTAAAAAGCTTTTCCACAGATAGTCTCTCAGCCTCTGTTTGAACCACGAATGTCCCTTGGCCGAGACTTGCTACTCGCGGAACTTTGAGAATGAATGGAAGACTATGATCTCGTATGTTCTTTGTCATTCTGATTACCTCATCTTGGATGCCACTTTCAGTGAACATGCGACTTGGAGAAAGTACAGTATCAATAATCAAAGTTTCAGGAGTCGGAAGACCAGATTCTGCAAGTCCGCGCTTTGACAAGAGATTGTAATGAATGCTGGGATCAATGATGTGACGAAACCCGACCAGCCAGTCAAGCGGAACGGTGACCGCAAGTTGTGCGTTTTGAAATTTCTCGATATCGCGGGGATGATCAATGGACACAACTTTGGGTCTTTGATCAGAAGGAATCTGTTCGAACACCCTTTCAACGTTTAAAGACGCCCCAACAGCTTCAATTTTATCGTTTCCAGCAAGATTCAGTACTAGCACAGACAAAGGGCCAGCACAAAATCCAAATCTCTGTGCCGTCACATGGAAAATATTGCTCATTAATTCTCGCTGGTCATAATCCTCGAGCAGCGGTGCCTGCACTGGGAACCTAACCAGAGCAGACACAGATCGGGTGGCCGTGAAATTTGGTGGCGGAGCGTACGCGTTGAGAAGGTAGATCTGACTAGCATCATTTCCTATCGAATAAAGGTCGTACAGAGTATAATCAAGAACAACCGACTCAGGGGCATTCATGATGGGCTTTTTTCCAGATAACATTCCTCATCTGCCGAAGTAGTTGGCCTTGAAGAGGTGAGCGCCAGGCGTGTCTTCACCGCTTATTCGTATCATTATCTCATGTGTATTGGATAATATGGAATTTCATGCGAGATGGTGCATATTGACAGCCTAGTTAGATCTCGCATAATAATGCCAGAGGCCCGTGCACTTTCCGCTGCTGTGGGCTCGCTTGGTGGGTAGACTATGTATTTCCTGCACATGGTTTCTCGTGTGAAACTCATCATAAATCAGTAGTTTAAGCATAACAAAACTTAATATCAAGTACCAGCGTATAATGAGCTTTGACAGGCACATAGTGAGATAGATCTGCCCAAGCCACGTCATCTTGATCGATCTTGATCGTGGTAGATTGCATATGCGGTGTCACGTTGTGCTGGGATACCCAGAGAAGAACTATGCAATCACATTTTCAGATTTTTATTCGGTGCCTTTTGATGATGTACACCCAAGCGTAATTGGGGGATTGAAAATTTCTATAATACTTGTGAATATACCAGGAACTAGCGGTCAATCCAGCGGTGCCTCTTTTCGAGAAACGATTCTCTCAAACTCAGATCCAGAGAAACTTGTCGAATAACATCACATTTTCTGACTTGAGTATCTTTGATGGCTATCTTCCAGTCCATACCGCTAGGCCAGCCTGTCCCCAGGAGGCCACATGCAATATCCGTTCAGCTACGAACATGGGACGACGTGGTGAGTCTTGGGTTGGGTCAACAATGGATCCTGGAAGCCTTGAAAGGTGGCTACCCAAGGACCATATTGCATCCAAGTGTCAAAAATGTGAGCAAAATTGATGAGCGGCTAGAAATGCATGAGAATAGGCCTCATTGATGGCTTTCGCGATGAGTGATTAACGAGCTTATCTTAGCTATTTGACGTGTGCACCAAAAACATAAAAGAATCAAAAGAAAATTTCTCGCTGCTTCTTTTCCTGGACGAAGAAATGGCAAAGTCTTGCAAAGACTATGTACTTTCTGTCTCACGGAAGAGATGTCAGACACTTTGCCGAGCCGAATCTGTGAAACTGCTCATTGTGGAATTCGAACCGGTCTGCGAATCGTCAAGAACTGTGAAATATCTGCATGCAGTTGTGTTTCCTAGAGAACTCTCCGATTTAGGAACATCATTCTGGAGATTGACGGGAACTGGAATCTCATCTCGACTAGCTGAAAACTGTCTTCGAGACCAGAGGATGATTCTAAGGCCAGCAACAGATACCAAGGCACCAAATACCGGTGTCATGCCGCATCCAGTGTTTGGAATTCTTCGCTCAAGAATTGCGAATCTTATCGATCGCACACCTATTACCGACCGTTGTGGCAAGAGAATCACCAAATCAAATGTGTTCTTATATCCGTCCGGAATGTCAGCAATTTATCACGTTCACAAGACCCTTCTGGATTTGCATCGAGGCGAAAGTGCCATTCTTGGTTTTACCTATGAGCTCACTATCAAGATGCTCGAAACATATGGACCTGGATGTCATTTCTATGGATTTGGTAGTGACAAAGAGCTGGATGAACTGGAGGAGAAACTTCAAAATACATCTCACGAGGGTCGCCAAATTCAGGCTCTATGGTGCGAATGCCCGTCTAACCCACTTTTAAGAACAGTCAACTTTCGTCGTGTCAAGCAAATTGCGACGGATCATGATTTAATTGTTATAGTCGATGATACCATAGGAAGCTTTGCAAATGTGAATGTTCTTGATGTTGCAGACATTGTGGTATCATCGCTGACCAAGTACTTCAATGGATTTGGTGACGTCCTCGCTGGAAGGTAAGGCCTCCAAGTGATTCTTTGCTAGCCAAATTGCTGAAATGAATTCTAAGCGTGGTACTAAACCCGAATTCACGACATTTTGTTCCTCTAAGTACGGCGTTGTCTGGCTCGTACGTGAACAGACTTTACGTGGAAGATGCACTCAGGCTTGAATCAAACAGCAAGTCGTATCTTGACCGCACAAGGCGAGTGAATGAGACGGCACTTTACCTTGTGAACAACCTGTTACCCCTCGTCTGTGACCAGTCGAGCTCAATCAAATCACTATACTACCCGTCAGTATGCTGGTCGCGGGAGAACTATCATCGTCAGATGCGACCCGAGACAGATGACTTTAAGCCTGGATATGGGGGGTTATTCACCATGGAGTTCAAAGACACGATGTCCGCTGCCCGCTTTTTTGACAACCTTCAGCTTTGCAAAGGTCCCTCATTTGGAGCTGATATTACAATCGCCTTACCCTATGTACAAATGGTCCTCCAGAAGGAGAAGGAATGGGCAGAAAGAAATGGACTGCGGGAGACCATTATTCGCATCGCTGTTGGCCTCGAGCAGAAGGATGACTTATTAGGCATCATAGAAAGGGCTTTGCGAATTTAGAATTAAACGATTAGAGCATAGATGGATGGAGTGAAAGTAACTACAATTGAACATGAATCTTTCTGAGGGATCTTTGGTCTTGGTAGGAGTACATAATCACGAATTCTCGAACACTCCTATATGAAGGGAGAGAAATCCGGTACAGGCATTCATTTTTGAAGCAAAAGACAGATTTTTGTTCTTAATTCAGAACCACGGTTAAAGGGACTGAAAGGCTAATACATGACAGCCACTTTGATTTTGCGATAGGGCTCAGTGGAGTAGTTTTTATGACGAGCAGGCTGCATTAGGAAAAGCATGTGTCCTCGGTAATGTCTGCGTATTGATTCTCTATGACCCCATTCATGACGAACCTTTCACAACTGGACCGCCCTCTTCGATGCAAATGTGATGTGTGAAAATGCCGCCCCTGACAACACGGAAGGAATGGGGCGGTATAAAACCGCTTGTCCCTTCATGTAAATATCCCTTTAAAACCACTCCTCTACCAAGCGACTTGGCTCACGGATAGGTTACTCATATTGGTAAGATTTTTTCTGCCCCTGCAATTACCTTACAGGATTCTCTTCGCCATGGGGTCAATTGGAAATGAATTGATCGATCTCTTTCGTGGCCATCCAAATCCGAAACTTCTTCCTATGGAACATATTGCGAAGGCGTCCAGTATTGCAATGACTAGGGAAGACTTGCGAAGGCAAGCGATGCTCTATGGCCCAGACGAGGGGTATGGCCCTCTTCGCAAAAGCATTGCCGAATGGCTTACGTCGTTCTACAAGCCCGATGACCGCATCTCTGGTGACCGCATATGCATTACAGGAGGGGCTAGTCAGAACTTGGCATGCATCCTGCAGGTGTTTACGGATCCGGTCTATACCCGAAATATTTGGATGATCGCACCGACATACTTCCTCGCTTGTCGCATGATGGACGATGCAGGGTTCTCTGGGCGTATGAGAGGTATTCCGGAAAACGAGGCTGGCGTGGATTTGGATTACTTCCGTCGCGAGCTGATTGCCGCGGAGGAGAAGGCAGCACTTGAAAGTCTCTCAAAGCCGGTAAATCTCTCCACGCATCTCACTTTGTTGATCCCATAACATTGTGTTACTAGGGACCATTTGAATTCAAACGACTGATTATTCATAGACACACAAGCCTTCACGATCATGGGGAAAGATTTACAAGCATCTGATCTATGTGACACCCACGTTCTCAAACCCCTCAACATTGACCATGTCACTTTCCGACCGACAAGGGTTGGTCAGGCTGGCCCGTGAATTTGACGCGCTCATAGTATCAGATGACGTCTACGATTTCCTTCAATGGTCCCCGGATCCTCAAGGTGTCCTTCAGAATGCGGATCAAGCGATTCGCCCTCGCCTGGTTGATGTAGACAGATATCTTGACGGGGGCCCTAAAGACGAATTCGGAAATACTGTGAGCAATGGCAGCTTCAGCAAATTGATCGGCCCTGGCACTCGGACTGGATGGGCAGAAGGAACGGAAAAGATGGCATTTGGGATATCTCAAGCGTATGATCTATCTGACTTCAAACAATGGAGTGATTGTCAACTAACTTGAATCCATTTTCCAGAGGCTCGACAAGGTCTGGAGGTGCACCGTCCCACCTTGCGGCCACTATAATAGACCAGCTTTTCAATTCCGGTGCCTTCCAAGAGTATTTGACTACATCACTACGACCTATGTACGCGGAAAGATACTACATGCTGATCAGTGCTATCCGTGCTGAACTTGTTCCGTTGGGTGCAGTTCTACTTCCATCCCCAGCGGTGGTCGGTGGTTATTTTATTTGGGTAAAGCTGCCGTCTCCACTACGTGCCAGCGACTTGGCTCCATTTGCACTCCAGAACCATGGGGTCAAGATCGCCCCTGGTGGGCTTTTCCAAGTGCAGGGTGACCTGTCCTTTGACAACAGCACGATAGATTCATGTATTAGACTCTGCTTTGCTTGGGAAGAGCTGGAAAATTTGACCCAGGGTGTTTCTCGTCTCGCTGAAGCAATGCGTGTTTTGATAGGCGCTGCATGAGATTGTATTCTATTAGAAATGGAATGCCTGGTTTCCCTTTACCTACTTTTATGCAACACACACCAGTCCATGAGTGGAGAATGGCACAATATGCTAGGATCAATGCACGAGGCAATGCATATGCACGATTGACTTTGCTAGTGGATCATAGAAGCGGGAAATCGAGAGCGTACCGGCGCAAAAAGGAAAACAGATATATGATGTGGTAAATCGATAGATCATATTCGAGTCGGTACATGCAAGCATCTGAAAGTCGGTCACGAGAAATTCTGACTGACTCTTGACCGTAGTAGAGTGTAGATGTACTGACGTGCTTTGATCCATTTCTAAATCTCGTGCGGAATATGACCAGGTTCGAAATTTACGTCACTCTGCGTTGACGGCATATGATTTGAGAATTTCGATGTCTCTTGCCAGCCACCAGTACCTGGATTGTCCACACCGCTATTTTACAAGTCTTGGGATGGCGTGGACCAGGTCGTTTGATTAGCTTCACCATGACCTTTTATCCATTGAGTACCATGTCAAAATAATAAGTGCGAGACCGTCTATCTGCTCAAATGGTGCACTCAATTCTCCCCTCCAAGCGATCGCTGGAGTATGCTGGGTACGATTCTTACACAGATGTGAACGATATCGTGGATGATGACATGTACCATGTCGATTCAAACCCTAACGGGATAATCAACTTGGGGACCACGGTCAATCCGTTGATGCGTGATCTGGTCCAAGATTTTACGGAGACTAAGTACAAGATCAATCCAAGCATAGGTGCGACTTTCAGCAAGCCTTTATTACAGAGCTAAGTGTGTCTAGCAATTCAATACAATTTTTCCATTGGATCTCCGGAGCTCCGACAGACAGCTGCAGATTTATTCAACAGGCATTTCAAGCCGTCTCATGCTGTTCATCGAGAGAACATAGTATGCACCAATGGAATCACAGGACTGATGAATTCTCTGGTCTATACTCTTCTGGACGAAAATGAAGCCCTAATAATGCCGCTGCCGGCGTACAACTTACTTGTCACGGCTGCCGAAAAGCGCAACCACATCCATTGTCTCTTCTCAGACGTTGAGGATATTGACCAGTTCTCCGAATCATCAACAGATCAAGTAATTGCCGCCTTTTCAGCCACCATCGCGCAAGCAGAGGAACAAGAAACTCCAGTCAAAGCAATTTTGCTGTGCAATCCGCATAATCCCTTGGGCAAATCCTACGATCGAGAGGTTCTGAAGAGCGTGTTGAAATTCTGTCAGCAACAGAACATCCACCTGATCGTGGACGAAATATACGCATTATCCGCCTCTCCAGGGTCATTTTGTAGCGCATTGTCTATTGAGGGCATTTCTCTTCAGAATCTTCACGTCATGTACGGCGTTAGTAAAGTATGTTTGGATTGGCTTCTCTCATACGCTTATTTAACATGGCGGTATAGGATTGGGGGTTTAATGGGCTCAGAATGGGCTTTATGGTGTCCTACAACAAAAACATACTGAACACGTTCAAACAGGCGGTCGGGTAAGATCATGCATCTAGTTTGACGAGTGCGGCTCTGCTGACTAGATAGTCGCTTCACGAGATTTTCTCATCTATCTGAGGACTTCTTTATCAAGTTTCTTTCCGATGTCGACTTTATCGATCGCCAATATTTACCCACTTTACACGGGCGGCTTTCAGTGACCCGGGCAAAAGCTATCTCGTTTCTATCTACTTGCAACATTCCATACACTCCTGCATCAGCCGGGTTCTTTCTCTGGGTCGACCTCGGCCACTGGACCAAGAAATTCGCACAGGACGAGGGAGAAGCCCGTGAAATCCAGCTTGCACGGCACATGATCAAATATCGAGTCTTCCTTCAACCTGCTCAGGTAAGATTACCCACAGTAGAACTACGAACGATGCTGATCATGTAGGCGTTTGTGACCAAAAAGCAGGGCTATTTCCGATTCGCATATAGCCGAGATGACGCGATGCTCTCAGAAGGTGTGAACAGGCTACGCCAGGCACTGAGTGCATTGGAAGGAACTGGTGATGGTGACTTGATTGGAAATCACTGATGGTCCAGGCTCTCGGCGGTGGTGATCTGCGCAGTTTCTAGAATTATTTGCAGCTTTCTCTCCATAGCGATCGGATTGGAATCCATTCATTCCGTCAATTTCCGCTTTTTGAGTTCAATATTCGCTGTGCTGGTTCACGGGTTCGTGCCCACTGCCCCGTTCCGATGCCGCAGAAACGTTCCGAAGCCGAGTCTCGATGCCGGATTCCACATCCGAAGAGCTGCTTAGAGTTCGGGCGCACAACCTTGCGAGATCCCCGCAATTTGCCTCCGCATACCCCGCAAACTCGGAATCCCGTGTTCAGAATAGCAGATGCTTGAAGCCGATGTTTCTCTGGAGTTGGAATTGCGTGTACTGCCTGCGCCGTGGTCGCTTTTATTCATGGAGACCAACCTCGATACATGCCCTAAATGCAGACCAATTTCCTAGGCCCCCCGCATCACGAGCTTCCCTGGTGCTGGTCAGATTGACCCGTGGCTGATGACTTGATTATTCTGGTGGTAAGCACCGAAGATCCCTCCGTCCCAATTATGGGGCACGGTCATTATAGACTCTTAGTACATGCTTGGCACTTTTCGGGTTATTCGTCGGTAGGTAATAAGAATGGGGTCGACTGGCCGACTCCTTTAGCTCTCGCACTTTGGCGCCACATAAATAAGAGAGTCGAGCCCCACTGTCTGCCCATTTTCGCGTGGCCTTTTGTCTTGTTTCTCTTGTGCCTTCCTGTCAATCCCCCCTATCGCGTCTACCTTTCACGAGATTGTATCAACCATGGCGAGCACCGCCTTGGACTTCACGGTTTGTGGATAGCGAGCATGAGCTCCGTTGACTGTGCTAACAGGCGACTTCAGACATATCGAAATGTCATCAATAACGAATTAACCTCGACTTCAACCACTCGCCACAGCATCAACCCAGCCACATCTCAGCCAAACCCCGAGGTCCCTGTCTCAACCCAGCAAGACGTTGATCTTGCCGTGAAATCAGCGCGAGATGCGTTCAATAAGTGGTCAAAGACTTCTTTCGCACAGCGACGCGCTGCGTTGGCCGCTTACGCCGACGCGATCGAGGCCAACGCAGATGCCTTGGCCAAGACCTTGACGATGGAGCAGGGAAAGCCTCTCGACCAGTCTGCGACGGAAGTTGGAATGGCAAGCGTATGGATTCGAGGCCTCAGCGCAATTGAGATCCCTGAGAATGTCCTCGAAGAAACGGATGAGCGGAAGATCATCCAGCGCTACCTGCCCCTTGGTGTTTCCGGTGCCATTGTCCCTTGGAACTTCCCTATCCTCCTGGCTATTGGAAAGATCGTACCTGCTGTGTACACTGGCAACACTGTCATTGTGAAGCCATCTCCTTTCACTCCATACTGTGGCTTGAAGTTGGCGGAGCTTGCCACGAAATTCTTCCCTCCTGGTGTAATCCAATGCCTCAGTGGAGATGACAGCTTGGGTCCCATGGTGACTGAACACCCGGGAGTTGACAAGATCTCTTTCACGGGATCTACGCTCACCGGTAAACGTGTCATGGCAAGCTGTGCGAAGACTTTGAAGCGAGTCACACTGGAGCTCGGAGGTAATGACCCAGCCATCATCTGCGATGATGTGGACATCGACGCTATCATCCCTCAGGTAAGTGACAAGCCCCGATCTGAGATATCCCGTCGGCACGCGTACTAAGGAAATGAAAAAAGGTCGGTATTCTGTCGTATCTGTGCAGTTCCCAGATTTGCATGATGATCAAGCGACTCTACGTTCATGAGAAAATCTATGATCAGTTCTTGGAAAAGCTTGTTGCTTTTGTCAAGACACTCAAGGTCGGCGACGGTACAGAGTCCGGTGTCTTCGTCGGTCCCGTGCAGAACAAGATGCAGTTCGACAAAGCGAAGAACCTGTTCAGCACTATCTCAAAGGATAACCTCAAGGCTGCCCTCGGGGGGTCCATTGACGACACGCCATCGACTGGCTACTTCATTCATCCAACAATCATTGACAACCCACCCGAGAACTCCCGTGTTGTTCAAGAAGAGCCTTTTGCTCCCATTCTTCCTGTTTTGAAATGGTCCGACGAAGCAGACGTGATTAGCCGAGCAAACGCCTCGGAAACAGGTCTCGGCTCTTCTGTTTGGAGTCAAGATCTCGAGCGCGCGACCCGAATTGCTAATCAGATGCAATCAGGCAGTGTTTGGGTCAACTCGCACTTTGAAGTGTCCCCGAACTTCCCCTTCGGTGGTCACAAGCAGAGTGGTATTGGCGTTGAATGGGGCTTGACTGGTCTTCTGGGCTACTGCAATACCCAGACACAGTGGCTGAAGAAGTCTAAGCTATGATCTAGATGAGAAGTTTTTCTACCAAATTATTGACATTAGTTTAACGATGAATTTAATATTTGAAAATTAAATTTCCCTTCTTCAAATAAAACACATGGTCCTATTTACTCCACTGGCCAGCGGCCAACCATTTTGCTGCCCAGTCCCGCACGTTCAACAACCTCCTTGCTGCGTTTCTTTGCTTCCTCTACGATTTCTTTCTCATCCATCGTCTTCAGCTCTCCATCCTTTACTAAAACCTTCCCATCGACCACAACGAGATCGACATCACGTCCCGTAGCTGTGTATACCACTGCACTAGCTGCAGAGTGCCAGGGTTGATTGTGGATTCCACGTACGTCAACAGCTACAAAATCAGCCTTCTTACCAACCTCTAAGCTCCCAATGGAACCCTCAAGTCCTAAGGCTTTAGCACCATTTATCGTCACCATTTCTATGACCGACTCGGCGGGGACAGCCGTTGGGTCGTAGGAAATACTCTTGTGGATAATAGCAGCGAGCTTCATTTCCTGCAGTAGGTCGCAAGTGTTGTTGCAAGGCGCGCCATCAGTACCGAGGCCGATATTAACACCTGCCTTCTGGAGATCAGGCACACGGCAAATACCCGAGGCTAATTTGGCATTTGAAGTTGGGCAATGGGCAACATGAGTCCCTGAAGATGCGAGCCGTGCGATATCGGAATCATCCAGATGCACCATATGAACGAGCACAGTTGAAGGGCTCAAAAGACCGACAGAATCGCAGTACGACATAGGCGTGTGGGACACTGACGCAAAAAAGTCACGGTCGGCTTTGACTTCTGCGCAGTGCATCGTGACAGGAATTCCCTTCTCTCGTGAAATGGCTGTCATCTCCTTGTAAAGCGCATCGGAAACACTAAAATCCATTAGCGCAGTAGGGGAACTACAGGTAAATACTCACCCTCCGGGGGTTCTGGCTCCAAACCAGACTCTGATGCGGTCGTTTGCAGCGCCATTCCACTTTTCCCACATCTTGATTGTCCCAAGAAGGGATGTTTCTCGGTTCTCGACCAAGCCGGGATGCATCGCCCAGGCATCGTCCTGGGCATATTTCGCAATATCCATGACAATCTTTCCTAAACATCCGCGAATCCCAGAGTCTTCTACTGCGCGAGCAAGACCATCGAATCCATATCGATTGGCAAACTACTGCGAGTTAGAGTGGCGCATTTTACATATTCAAGTGTTCTTACCATGCTCTCCAAGAAACAAGTAGTGCCGGACTTGAGCATCTCCCCAATACTCAATCTTGCAGCAGCATAGCCATCTGCTTCAGTGAAATTCCCTTGCAGCACCCAAATTCTCTCGCAAAGCCAAGAGACCAACTCGAGATCATCCGCAGTGCCTCGGAGAAGGGTCTGGGCAGTGTGCATGTGTGTGGAGATTAGCCCGGGGATAATGATGCGACCGGAAAGATCATATTCCTCTTCGCTGGGATATTGAGCTTTCAATGCTGAGGTCTTCCCAATGTCAGCTATCTTGTCGCCTTGGACCAGAATGGCTCCATTGTCGATGATGCGGCGCGAGCTATCGACCGTGATGATAGTCGCGTGAGTATAGAGCATGATAGGCTTAACCGATGTGCCAGAAAGCAACTTTAGATGTGTTATGAGTAATTGAGGCAATTATCAGTGTCACGAAGGCACGTATAGATATAAATAATCGTATCGCAAGCCTGTACGTACAAGATTGCCGCCTTCCCCACTCGAGTCTTATCGCGCAGGCGGAGACCGCCGACCCACGACAACCCGCGACGGGCGAGTTGAGGAACATGACACTGCAAATCGTTTCGGCATCACAAGGATATTGGAGGGGTAATCTGAAGAGGGGAAATGGTGTCTGAGGGAGTGACTCTCGGGGGGTGCAAGTGCAGGACTGCCATCTGATTAATGTTCATCTCTGCGGGGAGGCGCGAGCGCGTCAGGTCCACGCCTGATCAGGGGTATCTTAGGTACACGCACTGGGCGCTTAATCCACCAGTTCATCTACAGGGAAATTGCAACTTTGCGTTGAGTGAAAAGGGACTTGAAGATTATTTGACATACGTTAACACTCAAATGGTCACTACTTTATTTAACCGTTTCGTCTCTAAATGAAGATGAAAACATTTGTTCATTAATCAGAATATGCATTCTGCGCATTTCCATGTCTTCAAATGTTCCTCTCTCTCGCTCCCTAATACACATAACGGAAGTTCATGTTCTCCTGATCAGTCTTGTCCTCAAAAGCGTGGACGAGATTGGGATCAGCAGCGCCCAGCCCGGCTGCAGCCAGCATCTCGTCTTTCTTCTTATTTTGACGCTTCAGGTAAAATCGGAGGTAAATGACAGCGGCGGTCATACAAGCATAACAAGCAAGGTGAACACTCCATGCGATATGGTATCTTGGCGCATCCCAATCGAGAAATACCTGAGGGCCTATATGTACAATTAGAAGGCGATCTGACTATCAGTCGGTTGGACATGACTTACCGATGGCGTTTCCTGCTGCCCAAGACACAAATGTTGCTGCAACCACTGTTGCCTTCTTTGTTTGACCCGCAATATTGCGAGAGACCATCGACAAAGCCAAAGTTTGTGCAGACCAGAATGACAGCGTGATATAGTAGGCAATCAACAAGCCCACTTTAGTAGCTAAGGTGGTGTTTGCGACCGTGAGAAGAACAATGGTTCCAACGAATGATCTAGAAAAGCAGTCAGAATATGAAAACACACCCCGACCCAGGATTACCTACGGAATGATGAAGCCCAGCATAACCAGTAAATTCTGTTGATACTTCTTCACCAACCAGGCCGATGTCAAGAGGATGATCATAATGTAGAACCCAAGCACCATTGCCAGTAGCTGGCTCTGCAAAGTAGTGAAATCAAATCCGGTCATGATAATTCCCGCAAATGCTCCTAAGCCACTTGTTGGAAGGGTCGTGAATATTTGCACTGCGCAGTAGCACCACATTTGGGGATCGCGGAATGCTTCCCACATTTGATATGCTCGGAACTGCTTGTTCTGGATACCAGTTTGATTAGAACGCAATCGCTCAACCATGAGATGTTTATCTTCTTCGCTGAAGCACTTGGCGCGCATAGGGGAGTCCGGCATATACCAGATCACGAAGATGCCCCATAGAACTGAAATGCATCCATATGTTAGAAACAGTGCTTGCCAGGACTTGAGAGCCTTGTCGCCCCCAATGAGGGTGAAACAGTATGCCAACAAGCCTCCGACAATCTGTTGTGCTCCATTCATCATGTACCTGTTCGCACAGTTTGTCAGTATATGCATTATCATCATCTAGTCGACGAACTTGCCAGTATGTGACTGTCGCTGCTTGCTCTTCTCTCTTATACCACATCGACGACATGAGGATAAAGGTCGGCTGACAACATGCTTCAAATATACCCAGCAGTGTGCGCACAATGACAAGACCGGTAAAATTTTTGCATGCGGAGTGCAATGCCAATGTTGCTCCCCAGAGGCAGATGTTGATTCCCAAGTATTTGGCGACAGGAACTCGCTGGATAATCCAATTGGTGGGATACTCGACGAACAGGACGGCGATGTAAATACAAGTCGTAAGCCAGGAGTACTAGGTAATCGAATGGGTTAGTTTATTGCCATTAGTAATAAGCGCGTTCCTCGAGATGGCAACTCTACCTTTTGGCCGTCTTCTAAATGTGCGTCAGTTTTGATGCCCATAATTGAGGAGAAAGACATTGTTCCCTTATCCAGTGCCTGCAAAAAGTAGGTACATATCATAATAGCTAGGATGCGACGGTCAATCATTCGCTTCAGCCGTTTGTTCGTGGGCTCGTCGATCTCAACATAGCCCCTAGAGGCATACATCTGGATCTCCTTATCGACGCGAGTAATATCCGTATCCTCTTTCTTCAAGTCATCGTCTGGCGACAAAACTCTTTCCACGTGGGATATGTCCTGCTGGGCCTTGGAGTCTCCTATTTGGGTTTGGGCATTAGTTGACTGGGCCATCTCGATCCCAAGATCCTGCTTAGGATCCGTCGAAGCCATGTTGTCTTGATGACTCTTGGAGCAATGAGAATGGAAGAACCAAGGCAACCCCTGTCAGAACGAGAATACTTCTCTCTTTTCAATTCTCACCCTTGGTCGTAGACCTCCCGCTATGCCGAGAATTGGGTTTGAGGCGTCCGCCCCCAGCCAAGACCATCATGTGCTCTTTAGAGAGGCCATAGCCATAATCTTAGAAATTAGCCAGACCCTGGTATTAGCCGATAGCCCAATCATATTTTGCGGGGTAAATGTACAGCGGCAGTGGAAGCCAAACGTGGTTCTGCTAGTCCGTGAGAAGTATAGCTTCTCCACAAACCTTCGAATTCTACCCCGCGTTCGTCCAAACTGGGGGAGAAAAGCGCAAAGATGCCCCGAAGCTAATCCACGCAATAGCTCCAGCGACCAATAGCTACTCTGAAATTTAAAGGGCCTCGGGGTACTCTATACCGAGCGCAATCCAGGCCGCGGGGAGAGATTCGTGGATTGAGGAGCAGTCGAAATCTTCCACGAATCGCGCGCGATCAACGACCGGCACTATTTAACAAAGCTCGGAGCTGATTCTGAGCTTTGAGCGAAAATCTGAAGCTGAAATTGTCCTCCTGCAAGAACAAGAGTTCCCTGGCCTCATTCGCACTCAGAATTCCAACATGGCTTCCGCGCGCCCGGCTCAGACAGACGTCCACAACGCAGTGCGCCTGCTGATTGACAATCTCGTCAACATCAAAGACGAGACCGGAAAATTTCTCCTCCACCTTGTAGACGGTCGCATAATCGACACGAAGTCATGGCATGGCTGGGAATGGACTCACGGCATCGGCCTGTACGGCGTCTGGAAATACTACGAGATCACCGGCGACGCTAGTCTGCTCGCAATTATCGAGAATTGGTTCCGGAGACGATTCGAAGAAGGTGGCACTACCAAGAATATCAACACAATGGCACCATTCTTGACTCTAGCCTATGTCTATGAGAAGACGGGCAATGTGACATACTTGCCGTGGTTAGACGCTTGGGCTGAGTGGGCGATGTATGATCTTCCCCGCACACGCTATGGAGGCATGCAACACCAGACATATGTGACCGACAATTACCAGCAGCTGTGGGACGACACACTCATGATGACAGTCTTGCCTTTGGCGAAGATCGGCAAGCTGCTGAACCGCCCCGAGTACATTGCTGAGGCCAAGAAGCAGTTCTTGATCCACATCAAATACCTCTTCGATACAAAGACAGGTCTCTTCTTCCACGGATGGACGTTTGAGGAGGGTGGTCACAACTTCGCCGATGCGAGATGGGCACGAGGCAACAGCTGGATCACAATCGTTATCCCCGAGATTATCGAGTTACTGGATCTCGAACCCACAGACCCCATCCGAACACACTTGATCGACAGCCTCGACGCTCAGTGCGAGGCCCTCCAGCGCGTACAGTGCGAGTCTGGAGGCTGGCACACTATTTTGGACCACCCCGACTCGTATCTTGAGGCTTCCGCCACCGCCGGCTTCGCGTACGGCATTCTGAAGGCGGTTCGGAGGAGGTATATCAGCCCGAAGTATGCGGCTGTTGCGGAGCAAGCGATCAAGTCGGTTCTGAAGGATATCGATGACAAGGGCGAACTCCAAAACACGAGCTTTGGCACACCCATGGGGGACACTGTTCAATTCTACAAGGAAATTCCACTCACATCAATGCCCTACGGCCAAGCGATGGCCATTATGGCACTTGGGGAATATGCACGAACCTATCTGTAGACGCATGCTAGAAGATGCTTAATGAGTTCAATAGATTAAATTTGACAGAAGATTGTTGAATGAGAGTATCTCGCCATTGGATATGCCATAAGAGGTTTAACAGACCACATGCTTGCTTGGTTATCGAATTTCAAGTAGAATTACCAGAGCTCCAGTGTATGGAGTTGGCAAGATGAAGCTTTTACTAGAGCAATTGTTTTATAGAGCCAGTGTATGAGTTGAGATGATCTTTTTTATTTGTTATTCTCTATGTTACATGATAACTACCATCGTTTATCAACCGATGGAAGCTGAGTGTTCCGTTGCGGTTTTGGGAACTCTTGAACGGTGATTCCACGGGCGCGTGCAGCCTCATACAAGGCCTCGCACGCATTTCGCGAGTAAGAGAGCAAGTCGTCTGGGGTCTCCACTCTCATTTTCCGCTTAGGATCTGATTCTCTCGTTTTGTAATTCAGATCTAACACGAATGCCAGATTTTGCAGTTGGGGTAGGAACCCAGGCGATGCAAACGCGTCCACCCACTTCTGCCATTCCTCCGATTTTGTGATTGAAGCAGGTCCTCGAAAGAACAATGTTTCAATTTTTGGCGGCAGAATTTTATACAGGTTGGGCATGTAGGATGCATCTGTAAATACATCGCCGACCTCGTATTGCAACGTCTTGAGGTTTTTAAATTCGGGAAATACCTCGCGGAACATGTCTTCTCGAAAAAAGTGAAAATCTAGTCCCTGTGTGGACTGTATGTGAAGGGTGCGAACATTATCCATTACGTGTGGAATGGCCAGATGCATTCGACAGAGCGCGTCCATTGCATCGTTCTCGTAGATCTCCAGTGTATGCAATTTGATAGGATCTGGCGACGGCTGGTTCTCAGGCTCGAGTTCGCGATTGGGGTTGCTGTAGATTTTGTTCATGTATTCACCCACTAGCCCAGGAAGAAAAATCATCTCTAATTTGCTGTCAGGGCTCAGATATTGGCGCTCTTTTTCTCCTCGTTCAATAGCTGCACGATACTGAGCAGTGAGCTCGCCACTTGTCGGTCCTTCGAATCGGAGTTCAGAGGTGAAGAAGAAGATGAGGTGCGATACCAGGCCTTGCCGCACGAAAGGGCTTCGAACTAGCTCACTGTGAGCGTCGCAGATCTCGAGTTTCTCCAATGGCCAGTGCAGTGGAATGTTTTTGTCGTTCAATTCTTCTCCAAATCCGCTTTCCAGCTCGAGATTCTCCACGCCGCGAAAATGTGATCCGAGCAACGCCCACTCCGCGTTGGAGGGTGTCTCTCCATCGATCCGAATGTGGTTCTCATCGTGTGATACTTTTTCAAGCTGCAGCAGTAGAGCTTTCTCGTGGTCTGGGTGGAAGATGTGGTCGGGTCCTGTGGCTTCGATCTTGACAGGTTGGCTGTGGGTCATTGTGGAGGCGCGTCGATCGTTCCAAGGAAGGCGGGTGAAAGAGAACACTTTGGGGGCTGCGAATGGCAGTTTGGGAGTCCTTGTCGCGCAGAGAAAGACTGAGGCCGGAATTCGAGCTGCAAGGCCCATCAATAGCGGTGACATCTTGAAAGGCTGATGAAGCTGAGTTGAGGTTCTTGTCTGCCTCATGGGAGGAAGCTTTGTCCACAACGCCAAGCAATAAGCAATGAAAGAAGCCAAGGATCAAACGCCGCACAATCCAATAGTCGGTGAAATTTAAGTCACCAAGCTTGGAAGGGGTCGTGATAGAGCGTACGATATTATGCTACATTATGATTCTGCTCCGTAAAGAATGGGGCGAGCTGATTCAAATGTTGTATTCTGGATTGGTTCATACACCGTCGCAATATATTCAGTCTCGGTCTCCTCTGCTCATTTCCAGCCCTGCGCCATCTGCCTACCTAGACAGGTATTGGGTTACTTCCGTGCATCTTGCTATCAAATCAGGTGAAAAAATTCCAGATGTCACCCATTGTGCCGACTTCCAAGTATATCATAAGAAGCGCATCCTGGTAGAGGGCAGATACAGTAAGAAGCGAAAGCCGTACACCAAAACCCTAAAGATTAGCAGGTTTGATACCACCCGAGCAGGTCTGGAAGCACCGGTAGTTGTAAGAGTATTGGCGCAAGTAGCAGCGGACTCAGTCGTGCCCTCAGCAGTGCTTCGATCGATATCAACAGAATTATCAGGAACCACAGCGCAAGCTGAAGCATTGTTCGCTAGGGTGCCTGAGAAAGTAATTAGAAGGGCAAGTCAATGTGAATAAGTAATATTTCATTTCATCGTATTATCTGAAAGGATCGATTGGTTTATATATAGATGACAATGAAGAGGAGAGCGATGCCGATCTTGGGGTGCCCAAGTGCTTTATATAGGCAGTGTAGTGGGGAAATCGCCCCATGGAATATCTGTTTTTCCGGCCCGGATCGCGGAGCTCTGGATAGCATCACGTACTCAGGCTAGCTAGCAATCAATCAACCCACGGTTTTCGGTTTGGTTCTCGGTTTTTCGGTTCGGACGGCGGTTTTGCCGGTTTTCTTTTTCTATTGTTTTTCTCCGATCGTATCGGTTACGTTTTTGAGCAAGGTCGCGCCGTGGTGATCTTGTAGACATTGATTTCTACGTCGGTTCCTCGAGTCCTCCCTTCGATTTGGCTACGGAGAGCCATCGATATCGCGTCGTTGCCGGTCTATCTAGAGGGCCATACGGTTTGGTTTGGTTGGTTCCTTTTGCCTCCTCGACTCAGGCTGCCTCCATACAGCCACGCCTCAGTGCATTCCCCCCTTTTCAGCAGTTAAACGGAAAGCTCCTGTTTGGGGTCCTCCATCTGTCTTTTTCTTTTCTTTTTGAGTGTTGGAAGCCCCAATAGGGAACTTTTCATCACCAGAGTGGGATAAATTCGAAGAAATCTGTCACTGCTGATGACATGATCGAGTGAATAGGAGGCTTTCTTGATTGAGTAAAAGTAAATTAATTGAGTATCTCGATAATTTAACCAACTCCGTACTAACTAGAAAGAAGCTCTAGTGGACCTGCAGAGAGAATATCCAGACAGACAGCCTGAGGGGGCAGCATTTGGTCATATCTGCTGTCTAGACCATTCCAGGTTTATTTCTCTTTCTGTGTTATATCTTCGCAATGTTAGAATGCTAGCTCGGGATACCAAGTTGGTTTACTTACCCATAGCACCACATCTGCGTGGTAGGATCACTCCACTGATTAGGGCTGTGAGAGAAGGGTTGGCCCTTTACTTCGGGCATCATAGCAAGATCTCGTGCTTGTTGCAGAGGGCCATCGGGGAAGTGCCAGAGCTTCCCGTTTAGAAGGCTAGCCTCCTGCATCTTGTTTGCCCTCTCGACCCGAACCTTTTCAAAGATTGATAGCGCTAAAGGAATCTGGGACTTGGCTGTAATCCTGTTCAGGCTTTGTGCCAGTGCAACACTATCCTCGACATCCATAGCGGCGCCTGTTTTTGTGAGCAAGCTGTTTCCAAAGTGATGATCCACATAGCGCTCCATCATTCACTCACCCTGCGACATATATGGGAGCATTGAGTGAGCTGCATCTCCCATGATAATCAACTTGCCAGATACCCATCGATTTGTGAGCGAACCGCTGAATAGTGGCCACTTCATGGTACCATCAATTAGTTCAATGACCTTTGTCAATCTGTCTGATGTTAATACTCAGCTGTATCAGGGGGGGGGGGCGCTTGACATACACAGGATCCCATCCATTGAACTCTTCGCGCATATCTGCTAAGTGCTTTTTCTGGTCTTGGCTCCAATCCTTGCCGTCGGAATTGTCGGGATGCGACAGGACCATGTTGAATACCTTGCCAGCACCGAGAACATAACTCATGACATGACGATTATGCCCAAGCCTGCAAGAAATTAGCCTTGTTTGGCGTATGGCTCTATGAATCACTGACCAGAGATTGAAAGATGGCTTTTCTAACAACCATGCAACTTCTGGATCTTGGCGCATTCGTTCTATATCCACCACAGCATGGTATGCCGCGAAGCCTGTCAGTTGAGGAGGATTGTCTGCCCCGCCAAGTACCTCCTTTCGAGCCATAGAAAGGACACCTTTGAGGAAGGAGTCAGACTTCATGTCGAGATCGGGGTGATCGTTGTTGTAACATACCATCAGCAGCCACAATTAAGTCTGCACTGATAACTTGACCACCTTCCAATGTGATCGTCGGAGCCGCCCTGTCGTATGAAACCACCTTCGATCCAAGCTTAACAGTCACGCCGAGGTCCCTGGCCATGTCATGCAGTGCCTTGTGGTAATCATGTCGGGGTATGACCCAATAAGGCGCATCAAAACGAGCCCGGAAATCAGCACCGAGTTTAGTATGGCCTATCACTTTCCCGTTCTTCCATCGGCGCAGGAAAACATGTTGAGGCTCGGTGACATATTTCTGTAGATAAGGGCCAAGGCCCATGTTTAAAAGGAGGCGCGCTGAATTTGGTGGAATCTGAATTCCAGCTTCAACCTATGATCGATATTAAGCCTTGCCTGCCACGAGCACTACTGGGACATGTCGACTGAAGATTTATACCTACTTCTGATAATTCATGGGATTGTTCATATACAGTCACAGTATGGTTTTGACGGGCCAGCGGAATCGCGGCAGCAAGACCCCCAATTCCAGCCCCCACAATACCGATATCCAGAGAGCTCCAGGTGCTATTTGAGACTGGCTCTGGCGAGTTTCCATTCTTGAGCATGCGCAGGAAATGGAGGCAATTGCTGGGATAGCTCGGAGGCTAACGCACAAAATCTCAGTTTAGCTGTGAATCCTCGATTGAAACTCATATTTCGAAAAGTTACATGAGACTCACGTTGAGTCGTGGATCATCACGATATCCTCGGTAGCTGATAACCATGGTGTTTGGCTGCGCGTTTCAGGGCAAGCGTTCTCCACCGAACGGCGTTTCAACTGGTCAGAAAATTCACCTTGGTTCAAGAATTACTACTGGCTGTGCGAATAAAATGTGTCCAATAGTGGGCTCTGCTTCGAAACAAGGTGCTAGAGGTTTGACCAGAAGTTCTGAAAATTGGTCTGTTCCAGGGTCCCTGCTTGTAACAAAGAAAATCGAGCTTGAATTCGGGGTCCGAGCGTGAGATCGAGTCTGCGAAAATCCGGCGAAAAGAAGTTATTTATCTCACAGCACCTTGGCCCCCAACGGACATCATGACGCTGCATTATGGCCCCGAATCCTTTTTAGAAACCCCGATAGCCATGTGTTGGGGGCAATCCGTCGCGAAGGATCGGGGCTAAGGCCAATAATGTGGGGAAGCAGGAGGATAAATCGTAGGTTCCACTCGAGATGTCTATCCCCACAGGTTTGATCGTCCGTGAAGAATTTTACTTCTCGCCGGAGGACACTAATTATCAATAGATGAATGTGACTGAAGTGTTGGTTACTCCGTAGTTCTAGTTTCGCTGAGCCGTCAGCAGAGCTCCGTGCGGCAATCCATGCTGAGTGGCCTTTGTAGCGCCAATCGGCACTTCAAGACTATCGAACGGATGGTCAATGGATCCTAAACTCGTTAGATTCGAACACCATAGTCTATTTCTTGGTGAACGAGCCAAAACATGTTACAGGCACCGCGACCCCCTGGAACCCAGATCTTGCAAATACATTATGGACTCCATCAGAAACTGCCGCTGCACCCGTGGATGGTTTCATGTAAAAGTTATTGTCTTAGCTCAAAACATTATTATGAACCATTGTTCTGTGTTATTCGCTCTGACTCCCCATGCCTCTCGATGGACCTGGTCATCTTTCTTCCACTTGTGCTATCGTGCGTCAAAGCCTACGAATATGATGGACAGTCAGCAGAGCAGACCATTACTTTCGGAATCAGGCGTTCAGCTTGTAATTCTGACATGCGTTGAGGGCTCTGTGGCATCAGCGCTGTTGTTGGCACGTCTTTATACGGCATGGAAGATTACGCACCATGCCCGACTTGATCTTTACCTTAGTGTCATCACATATGTATGCATCCGAAGTACCGACACACGCAAACGAGAATTTTGCTAACAGAACGAAAGACTATTGCAGTATTAGGCTCGGTTTTCCTTGCACTCGCAGTGAATTCAGGACTTGGAAGCCGTGACATCGATCTTCCTAAGTGTGAACTTCACAAGGCACTGAAATGGAACTGGGTAAACCAGACGCTTGGCGTTGTGGCAACGGGCTTAGGAAAGATGGTGATTGTTGCATTTTTACACCAGATGCATGGCCCTGATAATCGACGAAGAATAGGCTTTCTTTGGGGGCTGGCGGCAAGCAACATGCTTGTCAACTGTATTACTGTTGGAATGATCTACACGCAATGCTCGCCGTCCATGAAGCTGTGGAACGCAGATCTTCCGGGGACTTGCGATGGCTTAGTGCGAAATTCGATGATGGCATACTTCCAAGGCAGTACGTTTGAAGGCTGTTAACAAGATCTGAACTCTGCTAAACGTCCTTGCTAGGCTGGTCAGCATTCTGTGATCTTGCTCTCGCCTTATACCCTACCTTATTCTTATGGAACGTTCGCCTTGAGCGCAAGGTTAAGCTTGGTCTTTGTGTGCTCATGGGCCTTGGGGTTATAGCGTGCGCCTGTGCGGTTGGGAAAACGACAACCTTCTCTGTCTTGAAAGATACAAAAAATCCACCGACTTGTAAGTTTTCTCTCGTGATATTCGCTTTAGAATATGACATGAACTCTCTTGCTAATGATATTCGTAGACGCCATGACGGCTTTGGTGGCGTCAAATGAAACCGAGAAATGGGTGGTGTTTATAGTAGGCTCGATAGCCCCCATCCGACCGTTGCTCATGAAGTTTTCCCACCGAGTTGTCAGGTCTGCGAGAACGATGTCATCGAAGAGAGGGAGGCAAGTTGGGGGCCGACCCACAGAGCTGCAATCATTCTCGAATTACAAACATACATCACAGGCTATTCGGATAAGTGCAGGATTCGGGGAGGTTTTCGAGGGCCACAAAAGTGACGAAAATATCTTGCCTGCAGACGATGGATTTGACGGAATTATCAAGACAACAGAGGTCAGCTTGAGTTACGAAGAAGGTTCCCACTTAGGGATGGATCCTTCCGGTATGCATAAGGATGGGATTTCATATAGTGAGCTGCCATATGGCAAGGTATAGCACTTTCAAGAGTTGATGATGATATGCTGTACAGGCAGAATCGCTGCATTTCAATTGCCAACTACCAGTCTGCGCCATGTCTGTAAAAATATTCTGTTGCAATAGCCTAAAAAAACGCCGAGCTTTTGAACCAATGTATCGAGCTTTCTACTGCTTCGCTTTCCCACGAGTAGATCGCCGTACTGGCTCCTGAGCAGACTCTTCCGCCTCCTCGAACTGAATCCCATCCACATGCCCAGGCTCAGGTTTGGCATCTTCGTTGTGGTTATCCACGATCTCGGTGTCCCCATTTTCACCGAGCGAGCTGGAAACAGTTTCGTTAGGCTGGGGTTCCCAAGTTGCATCGGCGGGGCCTGGGTTCTGGCGCAAGGTCGATAAAATCTGTGTCGTCTCGCTCTCCTGTCCGTTCCATGCACCACAGCTACCACACCGCCAGCGGCCGAGCTCTTCCGAAGTCTTGATACCGGGTGGCGCCTGGCCGTTGACCAATCTGCAAGATGAGCATATCATTGCCATCCGATTGCGCGGTTGCATCTCATCCTCGCCAAGCAGAACGTCCAAGAGTCGATCGTACCAATGCGGTTGCTCGATGTATTGGCCCCCAGTAGGAAATGCGTTGGGTGCGAATCCCGGTTCGTCTACTGGTTGCGGAGGTTTTGTAGGAGGAAAGTTTTGTGGCAGCTGCGCCGGCGATGCAATGCGGTTAGGAGGAGCGCTAAAACTTTCGGGCGCAGGGGGTAGTTGGGCAGGGGGGTGCACGATGTTCGCCGTCGGTGGCGGAGGAAGACCAGTGCGACCGGTAGGAGGCTGTGGAGGGTTTGCTGGCTTTGGCTGAGGGGCGTTCTCTTTGGAGCGGGGTGACTGCTTCGGTGATTCGCCGCCGTATTTCTCTAACAGTTCTTGGGTGGAATTGTATCTCGTTGCGACTTTGAGCTTCTCGATGGTCTCGTCACGTTGCTTCTGCAGCTCGTCCAAGCCCTTTTGGGACTTTGAGATACGGTAGTCGAAAAAGCGCCCGCCGACTGATCGAACAAGGTATATGCTGTCGTCGTCCTCGAATTAGCTCTCTTCTGAGGTCTTGGGGGGGGGGTCAGCGTACACAACAGGCCCGCCCGCAATGGCTGCATATTCCTTAGCTCCCCAGCTCTCCCATCCTAGTACCAGGGCCAGAATAATCGAATAGAATATGTATGCAAAGATCGAATATAAGGTCCATAGTGCTTTAAAACGACGAGAGGTCTGGCGCTGCTGATCGAGCCGTGCAGAGGATTTGGTGAGCTTGGTGGACAAAGTGGCCAGGGTCTTCTCGAAGGAGGCGGCGGAGTTGTCCTCGCCCTATATTGAGCTGCATTAGTTTCTCGGCTTTCGGTCCCACCAATTCTCACGGCGGGCAGAGACTAACCTTGAAGGGCCAAAAAGAGACCATCGTTGATGCGCAAGTGCTTTAGCAGCTTCGCGGACTGACACATTGACGTGTGTGTTTGTGCTGTTTGCACGTTCTGGACTCCGCGTTTTTCGGGCATGGACTTTCCCTTTCTGTGACCTCACGATCACCTCCGATCACATCCAGATATCTCAACAACTCCATTTGAAGTCCGGGCTATCGGGTGATTGCCGCTATCGTCTCGCTGTCGCAGATATAGCCAATCCCCTGACTGGATAAAAAACGCCGAGGCATAGTGTTCAGTGTTGCCTACTATGCGTTTCTTTGTTTACTCATATGGAAGAATATAGATCAGCTGAGAATATTCGTACGCGCGAACATGCGCGACGATCTGGACTCCAGACCGTGCCACGCCACTTCCAAGGCTCAAGCCATATCTTAATTGCATCGTGAATTCGCTCCTCCCCGATCGAATCTTGGAAGCGCCCCCGCTAACATCTACTAATTCAGAGCATGGCGCCTCCTCCAGCCAATGCTCTTTCAGGTCATCGCTCCACAACGAATCCCTGAACAGTCCTGGGCAGGTCGGCAAAGGCGCCACCTGAGCGCAGTCAAACTGATATGACCCGTATCTCGCTCTGTTTCTTTGTCTCAGGAACCAAGGCTAGCAGCAACACCCTGGTCATCCGCACCAGTAGCGCAATAATTCTTGAGCCCTCGGAGACCCGCCAGCTTTCTCCGCGGCCAATAGCTTTCTACCAACACTTAGGCATAATTATGCTGCGCCTTGAAGCAGGAAGGAGCGTTTCTTTCATTCGCGCTGGTCTTGAGACGATAGACGTGATATCGATTGTAGCCAAGGGCACCGGCATGGAGCTAGCAGTTGTGGACGCGGATCGCCCATCCAGGACTATTAAATCCTGCTCAGTGGAGCTGCCATCTCAAACTCTAACGTGGTTATCTCTGATTTTTTGGGCTTCTTGGGCCTATCGACGGCAAGTACCGGGCCGCGGAAGCCAGGACAGTGAAGCCGAGCCGTTTTGACAGCCATGATCACCAGGATAAAAAATACCGTCGCGCCAAAAAGCCAATCTTGCCCTATGAGAGTGCTTACGGCTACTACGCAGGCTATATGCACCGTAGATCGATGGATCACCTCTGTGGCAACTTCATGGGCGTTATCGCCGAAATAACCTCAAAACTAGGGTGTCATCGGCCATGTGCGCGATTCCACTAGCTTTCGTGGCGTGTCGCATGTCTGTCCTGTCACCCTGAGAGAACTCCTCATCGTCGGGGAGGAGACTTCCATCAATGAATGATTTCTCTCAACACCTCCCACCCTAGCCGTTCATTTGAAATCTCCTACCCTTCCCATGGTCCCTCATACACGCTCTTTCGCCTCACGCCCAGGATGCAGCTCCAGGGGAATATTCGCCCGTCAACAGACGTGAGCACAGTGATTCTTGAACATATCGAAATTTACCAAACGGTCGCCATGTTCGCCATTGGCTCATGGAATGGCCTGGAAGTCGGACTGAAAACGTTCGATTATTTCAAAGAATACCGAGGGCTATACTTTTGGAGCATGCAGCTTGCTTCCTGGGGCATCGTCTTATACTCAATCCCGGCACAGCTTCTTTATGTGTCACTTGGGTCTTCAACGCTTGACAATATCTTTTTCATGATCGGTTGGTGCGCTATGGTCACAGGGCAAGCCGTGGTCGTCTATTCCCGACTCCACCTCGTCGTGAGGCACGGCCGCTGTCTCCGCTTTGCTTTGGGAATGATTATTACGAATGCGGTTCTATTTCACACGCCGCACTTTGTGCTCTATTTGGACGAGTTTGTTGGGAATAATCGCAAAATTCATTATGTGGGGGCTATCTTTTACTACGCCCAAGCTATCGCATTCTGTCTTCAGGATCTTTTTCTTTGCACGGCGTATATGCTCGAATCTATGCGAGCCCTCAAGCCAGTTCTGGAAATGCGAGGCCGAGAAGGCCGACAAGTCCTTGTTCATATGATGGTCGTCAACGCTTTCATCATGTTAATGACCGTCGCCCTCATTGTTGTCGTTTTCCTGGACCCGACCATCACCGCCGGCTTCAAAGCCGTGGTTACCAGCATCAAATTAAAGCTAGAATTTATGATTCTCAATCGCCTGCGAGGCATGATTTGTGCTCGACCAAACGAAATACCATGCCCTCAGCGCCAGATTGACTATTCGGATGAAAATATTTTCGATATCCTCGATCGCGATCGCGAAAGAAGCCGCGAAACAGACTCTCGTGCTGCCTTGAACTCTAACAGTATCACTCCTACCGTGCATTCAATCCCAAACAGCACTTTCGACTTCCATCAAGCCCTCCGCGAGACATCGTCTTCTGATAACATGAGCTCGCTACATGAGCAGCAACCCACAACGCCTGAAAAAGTAAGGGGATGGAGCTGCTCGAGACGTAGATTTGGATCCCCTGGATCAGAATCCACGGCCGAGAAAGGTCTCATTGGGAAGAGCAATGGAGAAACCTAGGCCTCCCAAACCCCCGACTGCGGCGAGTCCATCTATCTTGTCCTCAATCACCTATTTCCGGGCCCTTTCCTTTGATATCATCCTGTCCTCATTAGCACATTGGGCGGCATATTCTTTCAAGCTATATACCCTGAAGCATCATTCATCTTTTCTTTTCTTTCCTTTTGTGTTTGGATTTGTAATTCGGAAGGCTATTCAATATTTTACACATCTACTCCATAAGACTTGAGGTTGTACTGTTTTCTATTCGTCTACCACCGAGGCAGAGCTTCGATTTCAGTATGATACATGAAGCTGGGAAAAGCCCCCGAGGTCTTCAACGCGGGCCCGCAAACACCAAAGGGGACATGTACAGGGGTATATGTGTATGATTTCCCGCAGAACAAATGAACCCAAAAACTGAAACCCCCTGTCGGCAAAATCGTGTACAAGCCGGGGCATAGATCGCGAGAATAGTAGAAATGAAAATCGTAATGTGCATGGCTTTTATCCAACATTGCGGATATCTCTTCGTGTGAGAAAAGAAATCGAAGGATTTTGAAAGGGAGAAGCTTGTCGAGGGTCAACCTTGAGCATGAGAATGTGAGGGCTCATGGACGGATTGTGCTGATGAGAAGAGAACGTTCAATGAGAACATGAGATTGATGAGACATTCGAAGTGGAGCTGTTATCGAAATCGAGTTCGGTGGAGAGATGGGCTGCGCGGGAAAAATGAAGAGCATGTGCGTGGTTTGAGAAAAGCTTCAAAACCATCCTCCATTTTCCCATTCGCCAGGCTTATAGGTTGAATCTTTGCGGGTATTGGCATCGGTTAGTCCACTGAAGAGGACATTCAGTCGGGCAAAGTTGATCGGCTTCATAACCCAGCCATCAAAACCAGCGTCGATATACTTCTGCATGTCTGATTCGACGAGAGATGCTGAAACGGCGAAAATTGGGACGCGTGCATTCAGTTTTGCCCTTTTAGAAAGTGGATCAGTGCCAATCTCTCGTTCGTGTTGACGAATGGACCGAGTTGCACCCATGCCATCAACAATCGGCATCTTGACAATAATTTAGCATAACACATTTCAAGATTGACACCATTCGATTCTTACCTGTATGTCCATCAAAATCACATCAAAATCACGTGTTTTTGAACAAAATGCTGTTGCGCAAGCCTCTCCATTCATCGCGATTTGAACAGTGTGCCCGAGTTTTGTAAGCCGTTTCTGAATAATTTTGCAATTGACAGGATCATCCTCAGCAACAAGCACATGTAACAATGGGGCTCCAGAAGGCGTGATTGAAGTAGGAGTCGTAGAGGACCCCATGGTCGAGGCATGTCCAGAAAACTCCGCAGCATGTGAAGACATCGGAGGGAAGTAAGATTGATCTCGCTTCTGCTGGGCAAGCTTTTGTGTCACAGCTCTCTCCGATACCTTGAGGGCCCCAATAGGGACACCGGAATCAGTTACATTAACAGTTCCCGGCAGAGGGGGTGTGAACATGGGTTGCAATGCAATCGGAGGCGTGTGTGTCACCGTTCTGAGAGTAGCCAAGGGATCATATGCGGTTGGAGCACTCCGCAAGCTATCTGACCGATGGACGTTTGAAATTGGAGGGGAACCCAAAGAAGACGACATTTTTCCAGCGCTATGTGGGCTCATAGGTGGTCTGGCCTGGCCTATACTTCCCGTTTCACTGCCTGCCCTACTTCCAGTTTTAGAAGTGATGGAAGGCTCTTGGATGGCGCTGATGAGGCGATCAGCATGGCTTCTTGCGCTTCGCGAGCTGCTTCCACTGCGAAGGCTTTCGGAGCTTCGTCGTCTGCCGTCGAGACCTTCTGAAGTCCCACGAGTCAATGTAAACTCGCGATCAGAAATTGTCCGTTCCGGTGCTTGAACGTGCCCAGGCGTTGCGGCATCTGACGGTGTCGCAATTGCTACGCCTTCAGGAAGTCGAAATTGCAGGAGAACTTTAAAACGACTTCCTTTGCCCTCTTCGGACTTTACTCCAAGCTGGCCTTGCATGCTGTAAACGATTCTTGCGACCAAGGCAAGGCCCAGCCCTAGTACACGTTTAGGAGTGCCAGATGAGCCGCCAATTTCCTCATCGGGATAGTAATCTTCATCTGTAGACACTTGCTCGAGCTCGTGGAAAAGGGCCTCTAAATTTTGCTTCGACATGCCTGCCCCAGTGTCAACGACCATCATCTCGACAGCTACATGGTCGGGAAGGGATTGGCCAGCTGAGCGCCAGATTTCTACTGTCACAGCACCAGACTCGGTTTGCTGAATGGCATTGGAAATGATGTTGGAGAAAACCTGCCGCACTCGACGTTGGTCTCCAACGACCCTTCGAGGAACGCCTGGGGACGAAGATACGGTGAATGATATGTTCTTCCGCTTCGCCTCTCCTGCCAGCATGTCGGTGGCTTCGTGAAAAGTGGTGTTCAGATCAAAAGTCTCGTCTTTAATGAGATCTCGACCTTTCTCGGTATTGGTTAAGTCAAGAAGATCGTTGATGACATAGATGAGTGACTTGGAGGCAGAATGAGATTTCGTTAAACTGTCTCGGGTTTCGGAATCAAGGGCGCCCTCCAAAGCAATTTCTAGATAATTTATGATCGCGTTGAGAGGAGTGCGAACTTCGTGGGCAGAATTTGCGAGAAGTAGCTTCGTCAACTGGGAATTTTGCATTGCAGCTTCCTTTTGTCGCCAGACCTTGATGAATTTACCATAAACCAGGCACAGGACTGCAGCGGTTTCCACGTCTGTTTCTGACCATTCTCTTGACTGACTGAGTACCGTCTCTCTCCACGCAGCAAAGCTTTCGCGAGGCTCCAGATACCCTGCAGTCTGTTTCCGTTTGGCAATAGCATATGGATTGCCCGCCCATTTGATCTCGGTCAGCTGACCTTTGCGGAAGAACACAATGAAATCGTTTCCGCCGGTCGATAATGGCACGTATAGCAATCCCGAAATGGCTTTCAATCCGGGGGGATAATGGAGATCAGGAAAGTCTTTAATGATATCATGTGATGCGAGCACTGAACTTAACTGGCGCATGCGGAGAAATTCCAGCAATGCGAGAACTTCTTGCGTGTTAGAGCCATCTCCAAGGATTTTGGTCTCATCGCGAATGGACAACGCGCCATAATCTGCGTCAAATAGTTGCAGCAAATCGTCAGATGAAGCGATGATATATCCAGAAGGATTTGCCTCTGTCGGGACGGTGTTGATTAACTTTCGTGCTTGAAGTCGAGAAGCGTATGACAGGCGCTCAATGTTTCGTGATACTGTGTCTCCGAGCAAGCGGCACATTTTGCGCACAGGGAAGGAGACGCGCATACCGGCGTTGCCGTATGTATGACAAGAGATTAAGCCCCACAAGTCATTAAACGCATTGATGCTGATGGACATCGATGCACGGACCTGCATGTGCGCAAGATACTTGACGTGGATCGGCGACATGGCCCGAAGGAAAGCGTGGGTCATATCCAATGGAGATTCCAAATCTTCCACTGTCTTGCACACAAGCCGAGATGTTTGAAGGTCCCGATCATATAGAATGCGGACTTTGTTGATTTTGTAAAGCTCACGAGCCTGAGCCGGGATATCCGACGCGGGGAAATGAAGTCCTTTGTAAAGGTCAATTGTGGCATTTGGATTCACAAGTTCAGCAACCACCAATCCGTTCCAGCTACTATCAAACTGATAGATTAGAACTCGGTGGAATCCAGTGAGTTCCTTGACAAGACCTGCTGTTGTGTTGAGCAGCGTGTCCAAGTCGTTCGCCCGGCTCAATTGCTCTTGAATCTGACTCAAAATGCTGAACACTTCCATTGAAGCAGCTTCGCCTTTCCGCCTCCGTGCATTCCGCAATACTCTTAAGGGCTGACTGATGTTGAGCGTACTTGCTGCAAGCTGCTCCGCGGTGGGCGTGGCGCCAAGAGTATCGGCTGGGGTCGCTGGCGTGACTCGACCATCGGAGTTCAATGGGTTCTTCTCATCCTCTTCTGGTTCTAATTCACAGATGATGAGGTCCTTTTGTGAGGGGCTGACATGAGCTGCGCACCAAAAGCGGCGCTTTTCACCAGACGCGGTGGGGATCACGAGCAGAAAAACCTCAGGTCCATCCACCGTGGGATCATACGCATCATCGCGCACAAAATCAATATGATCCAACAGATTATCGGCTTGTTCCTCCTCAAGAATATCGCAGAAATTTTCAGTATTAAACAAGTCGCGAGGGGTATGGCCCAACAAGTCCTTTACGTTCTCGCTAACAATGCGAACGACGAGCTGGTTTGGTGACTCTTCCCTCAATGCCAGCATAGCGCCAAAGCTCTGAATAGCTCCCGGTATCCGAATAGGTTCATCCTCACAGTATTGAAATCCCCCGTCGCGTCCTGTTATCACAGCATGCCCTTCGTCCGTCATCACATGCGTGAATCTGCTCGTCATGTGCGTGTAAGGGTCGTCTGGATGAGTCCGTTGAACAGACGCATGGGGAGTGGTGCTTGTTGCTGATTCTTTGTCATCGTCTGCCTTAGGTTGTGCGTATGTTTCGGGATGTTGCACCACTTGAGATGCCATCGAGTGAGCGGCGAGGTCGGTCTCTTCGTAGGTGGAATGGGTCTCGTGACGCGCTGTGTCGGTTGGGGCGGTTGGGTCTACGGTTGATCGCGCTTGCGAAGACTGCGAAGATATTGAAGGAGCTTGCATTTGGGTCCACAACCTTGAATCGATGATAGGGTATTGGCGAGCGCCTTCCCGAGAAGGCGAAGCAGGATCTCGGAGGTGCGCAGCTTGAGCGGCGGCTGTGTCAACGGACACAACAGAGCGGATAGGAAATACTCTGTCGGTGTCATCGAATCCGGCACTTGGGGGCCTGGGAGGTCTCGGCGTTTCGTTGGTCACCGACTGAGATCGGTCTCTATTCTCGATCCCTGCGCCCATGTCCGTCGCGGCTGACCGTGAGACGGTCGTATCACTTCCTGACCGTTTTCGAGGCACCTCCGGCTTAGAAGCCCGTTCGTCCGGCGACGACATTTCGGAGAAATAGGGCCGTGCGATAGGTGGGAAGGATTGCCCAAAAAGGGCGTTGTCATTGATCAGGGTGGCTCGACTCGAAGTGTCGTTATTTCAACCACTTGTTCAAGATCTCAGTCCCGAAAGAGAAGATCAACATTAAGCACTTCGCCAGCCACGGACGACATAAAAGTCTTATAACGAGCACACGATGCGGTGGGTCGTGTCGTTGAGGGGCTCGAGAAGGAACGAGAATAGATGCCAGGTGGGCCCCTGCAGATGGGAGCATGGGAGCACACCGTGAGAGGTGTGCCGATCAGCAGCACATAATGTGGCTTAACGGGGGGCGAGGATGAGGTACCGAGTGGGTGGATGGAACGATCCGATCTGGAGAAAAGGCGGAGTGTTCTGGCGTTTAGCCCTTTCGAGCCCTTTCGAGGAGGGGTCGCGGGCGGTCAAGTGGGTTCAGACTGGAGATTCAGGGCCGTTCTGCCGGTGTTATTAATGCGGTAGGGATTGGCAGAAGCACGTCCGCCAGCTGCGGGCGGTGTGGGTCCACTTCTGCCAACGTCTCGACACACGGAATATCCACCTCGATGCTGCTTATCTGACTGCCATTCCAGTAGCTTCGCTATGCGCCCACTGACTGTTCGGAGTCAGTAAACGGTCGGTGCCGCGCAATTTCTCGTCAAGGGGCTGCGACCGGGGTACTCGAGACCATGAACTTGCTAAGCAATGGCAGCATTTTCAGGTACATACACAGTTCCTCTACGCTTGCAGAGTGGACCCTCACCATCATCATGACCCAGTGGTGCAGCGACGAGATGATGGATACTGTATGTACGGCAGACAATCTTCAATGTTCATGACATCACGGCCCCAATATTTCTTATTGAACAGCTCGGAGCGGATCATCGGTTCAAGGTACAATGCGCAATGACATAACCGATCGGCCCTAGTGGGCCCTGCTTTGGCAAGGGTGTCTCATCATCGTCGCGGGCAGTCTCGGATCTACATTACAATGGCTGTGAGGTCACTACCAGCCTATTCGCCCCCATTCGACATCCCTGTGCACTGCTGCTCATGATACCCACGTCATCCACCGTAGAATGCGATGGATGTCGTGCGAAACACTACTCAGAAGTGCGCAGCATCGGTCGCCTTGCTCTAGAAACCTCAGAACGTGCACCACGTTTCGCACGATTTCGATCACTGCGCTGCGTTGCCACCGCACCATCAACGTTGAGTCAAGGACCTTGATGAGGCTTCCATGCACGTCCGGTGAAACCCCACGCCTAATATTACTCTCAGCCGTCAGCGCGAAACATTCTCGGTCATAGCTTTCAGTAGATATATATCCATGTTTGGCAGTTTGTTCTGCTGCGTTGGTGAGAACCAGCCAATCGGGATGATTGAGTTGGTTCAATCCGCTGATTTGGTTATCGGCACGTCCCGGGCTTTGTGCTGCTCAAGAAAAGAATTGTGAGTAGAAGCAGCTGGTCCACCAGCGGCTCTTCCCCCCATGTGCTCCCCTTATTCGTACATTGAGCATCCGATGACACTAGGGCTTATGTCCTGTTCGTCGTTTTCTCCTGGCCAATGGCGCCAGCAATACAGTACTTGTGACCCTAATCACCTCCCATTTAGTTGATCCAAGGGTTCAGTCATACAATGACGCCACTGGGCCATGATTGGCGAAAGTCAGCCTGAGTAGAGGTGGTGCTGATATTGCGATCGGCTTTAGAAGGCGCTTTTCTCCCCCGCCGACATGGAAGGTGGAAATTAATAGAGAGCACTGATGGATGTCGCTGGCAGCCTCGACACGCCATGAATCGATCGGACAGTCTTCAATCTGATTATGCATCAGCATTCCGGTCTAACTTGGCTTGTCCTAGTCCCGTGCAGGCCATAGACCCGCTAACCAAACAAGGCAATAGATATCTGTCGCAGTCTCGATTCTAATCCACGGAGGTGCTCAATGAATGGGCATTTGGCTAATATAGTTATGGGGATAGTCAAGCGGCAATATTGGATCAGGAACCCTCGATAACTATATATCTTCTGACTTGACTGAGATGCGTTATTGAATAGAGTCAACAAGCTCAAAGTAAATATCGGAAACCGTCAATATCTCTATCCGTTTTGTTCGATAATTCCTCTCGTAACTCCGCCCCCACTGTCATCTCTGCCGGTGCTCCGTGTAGCTTATCGCGGCGTCGATTTTCCCACGTGTAATAAGCATAAAGACAGATGAGAAAAATGATACTGAGGACAAGTCCAGACATGGCTGCTTTTATTCCCGTCTATTGAAAATTAGAACAGCAATTGGTGAGAGAGAATGGACATGCTCACCGGATAAGACGGTTCCTCAGAAGTGAGAAAGAACTGTGGGCCAACGATATTTCCAACGCAATATGCTATGAAGAGTAATGCACTCGTCACACTCTTTTTTGAGAAACCAGCAACATTAGAGGTCACGATGCTGAGAGATATTGGAAGATTAATTGCATAGACCACAGCTAGACTCAGTCCGACCATTCGTCCGACTTGCTCAGCAGGGTTCAGTTTCCATATGAGAAGCAGTCCCACTACAGAAACGATCGTATTGAAGATCATGCCCAGAATGCGCGACGAAGGAATGAAAGTGGCAGTCACGGAAGTTATGAGTAGGAAGACAATCTGTGCTGCTCCTTGGGGCATCTGCATGAGAAGTGCTTTCAGATCTGTAAAGCCAAAGCCAGCTGTGATAATAGAGGTGAACTTGATACTCCATTAGAATGCTGTGTTGCTTCTGTAGTCAAAGATATTACTCACGCTGGTGATGCCTCCATTGCATAGATTCGATGTGAAAGAGTTCAATACCAGGAGCCATACTTGTGGATCTGTCATAGCATCGCGTACTTGCGACCACTTGAATACTCCATTGTCCAGCACGCCAGTTTTGTTCTGTAATGTTCGCTTAATCGTGATGGAACGTTCATTCGGCTTGAGGAAAACCGCCTTGGCCGGGGAATCTGGCAAGAAAGCGAATAAAACTACCCCGTAAGTCGACGTAATTGCACCTAGAATGAGGAACAATAGCTTCCACTGCTCGATAGAAGCAGTACTGATTGTTCCGATTGCGTATGCAATAAGACCGCCAACCAGAACAGCGATACAGTTTCCAAAAAACCAAGCGGATTGTCTAAAAATGTTAGGTTACCTGTTCATTGAAACTCAGATATTCAGAGATTGTCTTACCTCAGCGGTTGTTCCTCTCTTTTGTAAAACATGCCAGTCAATAGAGTGAACCCTGGGGCTATAGCGGCTTCACCGACACCTAGGAAGAATCGAACAATCATAAGTCCCGTGAAGTTGCGACAGGCAGCGTGACACATCAATATCCCACCCCACAAGAAGCTGAATCATTAGCCGAAGGAAATTCGCCAAACCGACTGGTGACTTACACAGAGACCGCCAAGTATTTCCCAATGGGAAGGCGCACAATCACGTAGGAACTTGGCCAACTCCAGAAGAAGTATCCAAAGTAGAAGACTGCCGAGGACCAAGAGTATTGCGAGCCATGCAAATCCTGATGATGTTAGCTGAAGCTACAACGCCTGATCAAACGCATTACCAAATCTTCACGCAGATTGAAAAGAGTGGCCTGACTGAGCGCTAGCTTGTCAAGGAACTGAAGGAAATAAGCGCATCCCATCAAAGGAATCAATCTAAATCACTGTCAGAGGCCTCAATACGAGTATCTACCTGGGAACCTACACAAAATCTAATTTGCGCAACACTTTCCGTTCCTCTTCTGGGGTTGACTCTATAGCGAGCATTTCTCCAAGTTCAAAATCCCGATTGGGAGGAGCCTCATGCTTGAGGTCATTTTCGTCTGCCATGATGAAGTTCAAACGCCGTTTGGTCAAGAGGCGAGAAATGTCTCACGAGACGGAGATGATAGATTCCACCCCCCAGAGCGCAAAGGGCTTTTATCAATCGCCCCTGGATTTCTACCCCGCGAGCGAGCTAGGCAGACTCCCGAGCTAGGAACCGTGGAAAGTTTCCTTGCGCCTATGACACCAAGTCCGAATCAAATCTCGATCTTCATGAGGCCGCTTGAACCCCCAATAGAGAAACCGGATGTGTTCCGCGGTGGAGTGAAATTTCCAGGAAGAAGAAGGCGAGCAACCAACCAGCAGCTTATAGCAGGTTTCTTCCTGTCATAACTTCGTTTCCCCGCGCTTTTAATTTTGTGGGGAACGCATATCTCTGGGCTCGCCTAGGTCCACTTTCCCCGGAGAAGTAGCGGAGGCGTCGATGTATATGGGAAACGTGCTCGGGAGCGGAAATCGGCAGATAGTTCACTACCAAATTCACAAGTTTATAATACCCTGCCGCGAAAAATACAGCATGGAGAGGCAAACTCAGCATCTATCCACCCTACTAGTCCCTGGACGCCACTTTGTCGAATAAAGACCGGGAGAGACTTAGTCTCGCCCGCATCGGCAACGCTTAGATTTGCCGACACGGCCAATCAGAAGGAACAGAGATGTCAAATACGAGCCATTCAGGTTCTATTATTCAAGGCTATGCGTCCTTCTCAAACTCTAGTTTAATCTTCGAGGCAAAGTCATCATCTGTCAGCACTTGGCACCCCACAACGGCCATCCCAGCTGCACAGTACAAAGCCCGGCGAAACCCTTCATTGCTCCCAGCTCCAGCAGTGAACTGTGGCGTATGATTGACGCCGTCTGCAGGGATGTAGAATCCGCCATGGAAACCAGGGACTTCGTACGATACATTTCCTGAACACCGAGTCAGCAGTATGTTCAGTCGAAGCAAAGAATCCCTTACCCATGTCAGTGGAGCCCCCACTCAAGCCGCCTTCTTGTCCAACTGCATCTAGGATGGTAGCGTATCCCATGTTATTCATTGCGGATGTATAGCTCTCGCATATGAAGCTGTTGTCCTTCATGTCTTTATATGCCGGTTCCCTAGGGGGCTGTCAGAATCACTATTATGCCCAATGTGCAGGTGATACATGCCATCTATAATCTACCGTACAGCCGGTGGCAGTAGCAGCTGCTTCGAAGCATTTTAGGACTTTTTCTGTCAATGGCTTCAACGTCTTCACCGTCTCCGAGCGGATGTAGTAATCAACGGTCGTCGACGCTGGAATGACATTCGGCCGTTCCCCACCGCGGAGAACAACTCCATGTATCTTCTGCGTCGGAAGAATCTGCTGTCGCAACATAGAAATATTTACATATGCGGAGACCACGGCATCTAGAGCATTCACACCCTCCCAGGGAGCCGCAGACGCATGCGCTGGCTTGCCGGTGAAGGTCACCTCAACTTTGTCATTCGCCAAATACTGACCAGCGCAGCAGCTCGAGCTGAGCAAACTGGGGTTCCCAGACAGTACTGGGAAAGGATGGACCATGAAGCATGCATCGACGTCCTTGTACGCACCAGCTTCAATAAGAAGTAGCTTCCCGCCTCCACCTTCTTCAGCAGGTGTTCCCAGAAGTCGCACCGAGAAGCCAGTATTGTCCGAGGATGTATTGCTCAAAGACTCGCATGTAGCTAGGAAAGCTGCGATGGAGCTGGTCGCAATGAGGTTGTGTCCACAAGCGTGGCCAATCCCCGGTAAAGCATCGTACTCGGCATTGAATGCTACTACTCGGCCTCCTTTCCCTTTCGTGTAGTTTACTTCGAGGGCTGTCTTGATGCCATGGGCCTGTCGCTTCACTTTGTATCCATCGGTGGCTAGAGATTCGAAAAAGTCGCAGATAACATCGTGGGCAGTGTGTTCTTCGAACGCTAATTCGGGCTTCGACCAGATCTTTGGGATAGAACTCGTTAGCCTCCTGCCAGGAAATTGCACACCATGCAAATCACCTGTTTATTTATTGTACTCAGCCGAGCTTCGTGCTTGTCTAGAGCTTGTCGGACTCGTCGGATGATTTCTTGTTGGCGTTCCTTAGACATTTTGAATTATCGTATGCAAGCGAGGAGCTATTTTGATTCTCAATGTCATGAAAAGCAGATAATTTAAAGCACATTAATCGGAAATAATACCAAATTAACCACGATATTCTTGCATTGCCGATCGGCAGAGCGAACTAACAATCCCGCAGCCGATACAGCCAATCGTCAACCACTGCAGTAGAGGAGTATCGCGGTATTTCGGCCTTCATTCCGCAGTGGAACTGATGTTTATCCATCTGCTTCTCTCTTGGACTCTCCGAATGCAGACGTCTGGAGGAACGCAGCGCGTGCCTGCACAGGCTTCGAGTCAAGGTACATGCGCATCCCGACGACTCTGAGGTCGGAATCGTCAGGACCTGCCAAGTCGAGGATATTGAACTCGCAGACCTTGACAGGGAAACTGTCTGGGTCGTCTTTGAGAATCGACTTCGATGTCGCTTCAAACATTATGGTTCGAGCTAGTCTAGAATCGGATTGTTTGCTGGGGTTGAGATCCATGTCCCACGATGTATGGGTTTCGTGGTGGAAGCGCGAGAGGTGGCGACCGCGGACTTCAAGGAGAGGCACTGCTTGGCTTGCAGCGGTAGGAGGATCACTGTTGACACTGATGGAGGCATTGCGATCGAAGAAGCAGCTCATGGGGTTCGATTCTTGATCTAGAGAATCCATTGCAGGGAGGAAGCGACTGAGAAAGATCAATCCCGGCGATGCAGACGCAGGGATAGACTCGTAAGGGCCATGATGAACATCCAATTTCGACGCCATGCCAGATGGTAGCTTGGAAAGTTGTAGATAGAAAGGCCTACAGGGAAGATTGATGCTACATTTTCGTCATCGCCACGTAGTTTCGCTGGGCTTGTCGCTTGATTCATTATTACGCAACTAATCACGTCTTGGAAATGTTCAAATAGTATCAATTGATCGAGTTATTAAGTAATTGGGTAAATGTACAAGATTGAAGGATCCTGGATGCGCTCATTATTTTCATGATGGCGTGGGACATTACAATACTGTACAGCATTATGAATGCGGGGACGTTGGTCCGGCTGCCGGATATTATCACGGTATATTGTGAACAGAATGCAGTGTCTGCATTGTAGAGCCCGCGACCGTGAGAAAAGCTCTATGTCGCCATTTGTTCCTGGTCGGGTGGAATTTGTACAGACTGACAGAGTGTGCATTCCTTCTCCGCCACTCACGACGCTGGGCTTCGGACGGCCGGCCTGAGCCTTGTTGGTATGTATAGATGCCATAGCACATGATTTGAATTAGGTGGGTGGATGAGCTGTATTGTTTCAAGATGGATGGCCACTGTCAGATGAGACTCTTGACCGAGTGGATGGTCTGATGCGCCTCTCAGATGTTGGCAAACTTTCCATCGAAATGCTATGCCAAGGCCTCATGCCTCGAGGAACCCGAGATTCCTCAAGAGGTGCAGCATGGGTCACATCCGTGGTAAGCTGAGATGGATCCACGAACTGGGGGAACTCGTCTGTTTCGCCTGAGGTTGGCTGCGATCGATGCGTGTTGACCAACGAGACGAGCTTTCCAAGCACCGCGAACTCAAGCTTCAGCTTGATGCTGTACACCATCGGTTTCAGGGTGGTCTGCAGTGCGTAGAAGCCAACGTACTCGACCACTAACAGTGCCACGTCTAGGAGGATTATGACAAGATTGATGGTTAGCAGCTGGTACATGATTCTCGATCGCCGCTTGTCCTTGTCTGGCATCATCTTGAGGAGCTTCACAGTTTCGGATATATAGATTCCAGATATGAAGAACTCCTGCGCGCAAAACCAGGCAAGCTGTAGGCGTTCCATAGCGTTGTACCCTCGGATAATGGGGATGGTCTGCACATATGCCGTCGAGAAGGTGAGTATAGTGGTTGGGATGAGGAGAATGAATGCGTCCACGATGATCACCCAGAGAACAAGGCGCAAGATCCACTGGCTCTGTACGACCATGTGCAGTCGCGAATACAGAACAACCGATTGCCCTGGAACCATGACATAGAATCCAATAGTCGACAGCACCAAGGACAGCCACAGCGGGGCCAATGCGAAGAATTCGAGGAGGTAGCCGATGGTGTGTGGAATGACACCCAATACGACGGAGAGCAGCATGGTCCAAAAATAGAGTCCATGGTAGTGCTGGAAGGTCAGAAACAAGAGAATAAAGAGCTCGAGCGCATTGTATAGTGCGATTGAGGAAAAGACAATCATCAGGATGCGCACGGTCAGACTCTGGCCGTGGTAGCCCCCGATGAGCCCATCGGGCGGCTGCGACAGTGCGTCCATCGGGACGGGGCCGGGTGCAGCCTACTCCTATAGCAGTGACCTGGCCCTAGCTGCTCGTAGATTGAAAATGTCTTGGCCGTTCGGGCGAGAGAAAGCCGGTCGTATACTTGAATTGTTTGCGATGCAACAATTCACCGCCATCGTAGTCGCTGCACTGACCTCGGCTCAGTATGTGCGCGACGGTCAAGGTCGGACGGCTCAGGCGAGAGGACGCAGCTATCGCAATCGTAGGAGTGACCAGAGCAACCGATAGAAAACTGTTCTGGAGAGGATTTGTCGCGCGTGGCCCAGCCTACTTTCAATTGCCCACTAGTCACGCAATGTCGCCTCCCGACGGGATCGCGGTGCTTCGGATGTAACTCTTCGATTGGTGAATGGGACGCAGGTTCGCCAGAGACACTTTGCAGGCAGTCGAGGACGTTCGAGCAAGGAATTAGGGAGTTTGGGGAACGGCCAACCGAGGTCCGGCGTGGAGGCGTGGAGGGGCGAAGTGGGTGGATTCGGTGACGATGCGATTCTCCAGTCTGTTCACTGCCAGTGCCTCCGCGGGGAATCTGCAGACGAGAAGCAGACAGCAGCGACGACAGCAACGACGACAGCAACGGAACAAAAGGCCATCGCGGGGGCCCTCGAGAATAAAAGTCGGCCTAACGGAGGTTTGACTTTTTCGTTCTTCTGGGGATGCGCTAACCTGCAACGGGCAGCTGCCCACGCCGTTCCCTGGAACTTCCTCGAAGAACCTCCGCAAAGAACTGCTTGGAACCATATGACAAAAACCCGCTTAACTTGGCTCTATTTGCCCATAGTTTCGCCACTGCGCTTGGGACTCGCCGGCGCGGCTCTTGCTGAAGAGTAGGCCCAATGGTATCGCCGTGCCTGGCCTTCAATTTGTCACCCCTGTTGGCCCCCCACGATATTCCAAATCTACCCATGCCGGGTTTCATGCGCTGCAAGTGCGAGAGTTCGCCCTGTGGATGTTGCACGCCTGGGCATATCCCCGCCAGAGTTCGCGATCGGGCCTGCGCGCCTCGTCCGGTGGAATGTGGTCCACTTCGGCTATACGACCAAGACGAGGGAAGCCGCGCCATCAACGCTGCCTCAACCATGAATAAGGTTATCTGCCGTGACAATCCCCTTGGCAAAGCCTAATATATATCGGAAAGACAGCGTGCGAGCCCTTGGCATGACCATTGCATCCCAAACTCAGGGTCCTGAGCCCGCGGACAAGCCCTGGGCCCCGTGTTTCGCAGCACGGCCCTTGACCCACCACACTATTCGCCTTCGTTGCCCCTGCGCGCTTTTCAGAAGCCCGGCCAGTCCGTCGGGAGGACACGGCAAGCCGTTCTGCGGCCGCCGTCTAGAAGATTTCCAAAGGGTGGCGTTTGTCAAGACCCCCTGCACTTTCCAGTGTCTTGAATCTCAAACAATCAAGGGATTGGAACAGAGCAATTGAACCTATCATGAGTCCACATTGACAGGATCTACAGAACTACAGAACTCTCAGGTATTTCCAGATCTTCACGATCACGATAGCTTCGGGCCGCAGTCTGTACGCGCGGTCTACCAGAGCCGGAAAGAATAACCGAATTGCTCCCTATTAAGTAAATGTAATTCTACCGGGGCTTCGAGCATACGGACAATGTATCTGTACCCCTGTCTGTTCCTCGGCGATACATATTCCCTGACACGCCAGCCATAAACGCAGGAATGGGTTGGTGGAAAGTATTGATGGAGATTGCATTAATGTCTGGTTTATGAAAGGCGTGTTTTCCACATCTTAATATAAGGCCTGGGAAATGTGACCACCATACCGACCCATGGAAGCTGCAAAGACGCCCAAATTACCCCATTTAAGCTTCCAGCAACTTGTAGGCGACTTGTACCTTGAACTCGTCGTCTGCAGAAGGCACATACGGGTTTCCCTGGGTGTCTGTCCACTCGACGCACGCGTTGCTTACTCTTGCTTCAACGTAACCGAAAAGTCGAGCGATGTCCTGGGTCACCGGGCTTGTGTTTGTCGTGATAAGAAACGATGCTTTGTTCTCTCGTGCGACTCTGAGGAGCTCCTCCTCCATCGCGTACATACATTCCACCCGTTCACCTGCATCAAAGAGTTTCTCTCTGTCAACAGCCACGATAAAGTTTTCCATAAAGCGATCGCTGCCAGATATTTGTTTCACCTGATTCACCGCATGCTCCTCAAGCTCCGCGAGGTATTGTACGAACTGCCCTATTATGCCGTCGCTAGGAGGGCCATCTGGGGCTTCATCTGATAGCATGCTGCTAGAAACACCGATCATGGAGTTTTGGGAGTCGAATAACCCAAATGATATCGGTGGGCTACGCATCGTGAAAGGCTCCAAATTCCTCGCTATTTCGATGAGCTCATTATAGCAGTTTTTTCTGGTCTCAGCTGGATCTGAAGAGCTCTTCCAAATGTAGGATACGGGTCGAGTGTCCAGCATGTTTGATGCGATCAGCTCATGCGCTTGGGATGCATTGCTGTGATCCAGAGGCTTGAATGACCATCTGGGAGTCGAAGTAGATGGGGGAGAAGGAGCTTCCTTATTGATACTCGAATCAAACACCTGCCAGAGCGATTGACCGGCAAGAAGATCAGCCATACTGATTTCCATACCCCTCTTCCGGAACTGAAACACACACGCCATCAAGTTCAGTGATGTACCTCCGGCAGTAAAGAAGTTCGAAGCTAGCAGGGTCTGGATTGACTCCGATCCGATACCCTCATTCCCGAGAACCGCCACGAAATCTTGCAGTTGTTGAAAGATTAGGGGATCCAGGTGCTCCAGGTTCTCCCAATCATATGACAGGTCCTGGGGCGTTGAAACTGACTCTTCGTACTGAGCAAGCATTGCTTTTTTGTCGATTTTTCCGGAAGTCGGAAGAAATAAGAATTCATCAACTGGTGCAAAGGCCGGTATCTCGTGGGAAGCTAGCCTGCTAGATAAACCCTTTGATAAACATTCCATATCGATGCTTTTCTCGGGAAGAAAAAACAGGATCAATTTGACTAGCTTGCGAGAGTACACGAGAGCGGGAGGCATTGTAAAGATGCCCACTTCGCGAATAACCCTCTCCACATGCCCAACGTCAACTTTATTGCCCGCAATTTTGACCATATCGTCGTGTCGCCCACAGAAGAAGAAGATTTTTCCCTTTATTAGTGCCATATCTCCGGTGCGAAACCAGTTTTCATTTTCATCTGATGATAGATGCTCCAAATGGAATTCTTTGGCGGTTGAAAGCGGACCAGAGTTTGACGACTGCTTCATTGAACCCCCGAGATAGCCTGCCATGAGACTGGGGCCAGCGCAAAACAATTCCCCAATACCATGCTCATTGCATTCACGGAGTGCTAGTCTCATGCCGTCTATCGGAGTCCCGATGGAAATACGACCTTCAAGGCTTGCCGCCCGAGCATCTTCAATACTGTGCAATCTGATTGCCGTCACATCGCCCATAACTTCAGTCGATCCGTAATAGTTGTGAAGTTGACAGCGAGGAAGAGATGGGAAAAATGATTCACAGACGTCTAAGAGCAATTCTTCTCCTGATGAGACTACAACCTTCAATGGAAGGTCCGCTCCTGGTGTTTCTCCTAAGGAACTTAAAAGTCTCCTTAGGAAAGAGGGAACGACTGTGATGCGGGTGACTTGGAATGACTCCAAGACTTTGACCATATCTTTGGTATCGTACAGCAAGGATCCCGGGATTGTCACCACGGGAATGCCTTGCAACAATGGGGCCAGAAGCTCGGCTATTGAATCTACAAATCCAATGCGAGTCTTGAAAGCCACAACATCGTCATCGCCAAATGGTTGTGTTCTCCATTGCCACGATAAGCGATTCAAAACAGCCGAATAAGGAATTTGAACTCCCTTTGGGCCATTTGTTGATCCAGACGTGTACAAAATACACATTGTAGGCTGATCGGGAGCTGGCTGTCGCAATTTCGGCTCGTCAGTAGGATGAGCTAGCAAGTCTTCGATTTCGAAGATCTTGACATCGGTGAACTCATTGTCTGGGTGAGTTGAGGATGAGCAAAGCAACGCTGACGCGTGGGTTTCTGCCAGCATCTGTTCTTGTCGCAGTCGAGGGGTCCGCGGATCAATGGCAAGATATGGTATGCCTAGTTGGATGGCAGCCAAAACCGCCACTATATAAGCTGGTGAAGGTTCGAAGTAAAGCGCTATGACACCGGAAGAAGAACATATTCGGGCTGCAACAGTAGCGCTTTGCCGGGCGAGCTGGGCAAACGTCAAACTTTCACCTGAGCTTGCATTCCGAACAGCAATGTTGAGAGGACCACGGGAGATAGACCTCTCTAGCAATGAAAAAAGTTCAGAAGAGGGTGTGTGTCCCCGGTTGCTTTGGTTTAGCGAACAGGGGGGCACGGTATCACCGAAAGGGTAAATTTCACCGGTGATGCTTTTCGAACATTTTGCGACAGACAAATCCATACTGAGCCCGATGATCATTCAAAGCCTTTAAACTCAGTTATCAGAATCAAGGAAAGGAAAATGCTCCAAAGAGTCGAAGTCGCAGTTTCCGTTAAAAGTATTGAAACCCCCTTTGTCTTTCGCGGATTGATATGCAAATTGACTCCGTGCTTCAATATTTCTGGACAGAGGATCAGTACAAGAGTTCAGCGAGTTTAGGCAGGAGAGCAATTTACTTACAATATATGCTGTAGTAATTCAGCAGATACTGGGGGAAATGTGTATCTTGCTTTCTCTACAAAGGACCAACGGAAGTTGTGGAAAAGACCCTGGGATGACCAGCGAACAATCAATCCTAGAGCGAGGGGTAGAGTAAACTTTAGAATGTTTTCCAAGCTTGTGATTGAATTTTCTTGTCAATGTTTAAACATAGTAATGCTCCACTCCTCATGTCTTGATAGTTACAAGTAATACATACAATACCTGATGGTGGGCCCCACTCCACTCCATACTCCATAGCACTAACAAGATCGAAAGAAGATCTCGGCTCATCGTGAAGTGTTGTCGATACTAATCTTTTGCATGCACAAGGAGATTCGACTGCCAATTTCACATAGCATGTGTGTAAATGTATCTGGCCTACGGACACGTTTATCATCGACATCTACCACGTCAGTCACGTCATATCATCCAAATGCATCGATCGCAGCGATCTGAAAAAGCGGTCATAAGATTCGGCAGCGAAAATGGAGAGATCGGCAAGATCTACAGGTTTGATCCACATGTGCAAGATTCGACTGATCATAATTTTTGCACTCACAAGAAGACCCACGCTCGCATGCTGAGCTTGATTGGCCTAAGAAAATTGACAATTGCCCGTCATATGGAGTAGATCAGCCACATACGGAGAAGTCAATGCTTTATGGCGGTATCAATAGCCTGGTCCAGACAGCCCGGGCGCTTCGTTGGTTGTCCCTGATACAAGCCGAGTAATGAAGTCTGTTAAATCATCAAAACAGATCGACTCCCAATTACGTCAGTTCTCCATGTACACGTGAAGACCACTCTCGTGTGGATCAAAAATACCGCCGTGTGAGGAAGAAATTTCGTACAAGTGTCCACGTACTCCATACTGTAGTTCACAGCAGAGAACTCATCTGACGTCAGAGAAAAGTCCTTACAAGAACAAAAGGGGTAAAGAAAGGAAGGCAAAAACGCCAAATGGGCTAGAGCTCGCTAGGAGCAATCAACTATCAGAATCTACAAGTGGCTCTGCGATGTGCTAGTGCATTTAAACGGATCTCCTCCACATGCGCGATCGCGTTTCTTGCAAAGCCTTCCGCTAATTATTCCAACGCTGATGGATGCCAATCAATTTCGTACGTCAAATTCGAGATTTAAGTATGAGTTAACTAACAGTAACAGGCCAGGCTGCTCATGCAGCAGTCGAAGAAAGTGCGTACTGTTTACGCATCCCCCATGGCGTTGTAAAACGTTCAATCAACTAATGTGGTAATGTATCAGTCATCTCTCGTAGTGAAAGCTCAAATGATCATGTTATCCCTGATCTCAGAGAAGGTAAGCATCGTAAAATTTTCTGACTATGGATCAATGCAGCTAATACATCACCAGATCCCTTACAAACGCGTTTGCCCAGCATCGCCCCGGGGCATGCCGAGTCTTGGGACGCGATTCAAAGGGATTTTCAGGATCTGATTCTTCCCCGCATGACAGATTGGAGATCACCTGGATTTGCAGCTTTCTTCCCTTGTGGAACGTCTTTCCCATCAATGATGGGCGAGTTTCTAGCAGCGTCGTTTGGTGGCTCAATGTTCAGCTGGATATGTTCTCCTGCAGCCACAGAGCTTGAGGAGGTTGTGATGAACTGGGTCGCCGATGCTTTAAGCTTGCCCATAGCATTTCATCACAATAATCCCTCTTCTAAGGGCGGTGGGCTTGTCATGACCTCGGCCTCTGAGAGCGTCGTAACAGTCATGGCTGCTGCTAGGGACCGTGCATTGGATGCTATGTGTTTAAAAGACCCAGAGGTCGCCACAAATTCGAATTGGCGTCAAAGGGAAGCAAGCAACTTCGTTGTTATTGGGAGCGAAACCACTCACAGCTCCGTTATGAAGGCTGCCAAGATACTTAACCTTCAATACGTCACTGTCAAAGCACCAGCCGCTCATGGATTTTGCATGACAAAAGAAGAACTTTGTCTCGAGATTGAATCCAACGTGGAAAGCGGTTTATTACCAATATTTGTCGCAGTGACTTTAGGTAACTTAAGCATTCTTTGGGTCTCCTTGTAAGTTTATGCTGATGTTTTCGCCCTAGGAACAACCAGTACATGTGCTTTCGATGATCTTCAAGGGATTGGCGACATCCTGAGTGGCTATCCCTTGATATGGGGCCATGTTGACGCTGCTTACGCTGGAAATGCATTAATACTGCCTGAATACAGCCACATATCCCGCTTTTTGGGCCCCTATAACTCTTTCACTGTCAATTTGAATAAATGGATGCCGGTTACTATAGATGGAAGGTTTGATACCCCTCCATTCAGAAAACAATCTTCAATTCACGAACTAACTGACAAATGCATCACAGCTGCTTATTTGTTCGGGATAAACTCGACCTCGCCTCAAGCTTTTCCTGTTATGGCAGCTATCTTGAGCCGGATGACAAAGGGCCGCAGTATGAGCCGCACCATCTGACTATGTTTTTGACAAGACGCTTCAGGTCTCTCAAAATATGGTATGTAAGACAACACTCTCCAGGACCTCTGCGCTAACTAGAACTAGGTTTGTGCTGAGGTCTTTCGGGCTGGAAAATATAAGGGAGTCTATGAGGAGAGGAATTGAGCTGGGTGAAGAGTTCACAAGTCTTCTCAAATGCGATAAAAGTCTGTTCGAAATTATCACCGGCCCTCGGCTTGGTGTAATTGCCTTCCGGATCAAGGCGTCATCTCTGAGTGGAAATTCAGAGAGTTCCCATGAAGAAAGTAACAGGCTTACTTTGCGTGTCTGCCAAGATGTTAATGCTTCAGGGCGGGCTTATCTGACAGGCTGCACGCTTGGCGAGTACTACATACTTCGCATGGTCACCACCCATGTTTCAAGCTCGTCTGATTCCATTCGCTTTATACTGGAACTAATTACGCAGGCGGCAAAGCGGGCAAAGCTCGATTCCAGTTGCAATCTTCGTGGTAGTAATTAGGGGCTGATGAGACTGATTAGAGCGGTGTCTGTAACGATGCAGGAAAATTACTGGCTGTATAGGAGCATGGTTTCATATAGTTCTTCATTCATAATTTACAAGGCACTTTCAATCGCAACTTCCCTCATCTGGCATTTCATGTCCACTCGACAATCCAGTTCTCTCGGCGACACTCTTCGGAGTGAGAGGTGCGTGGAGATTAGTCCAAGGCGCCAAGCCGACACATAATTACCACGTATTGCAAAGACCCATACCGAAATTGCCTGTAACGTGGTCTTCTTACCTGAAAGCCTCTTTTTTTTTAAAATAAGAGTAATAATATTCATCCCTTTCTGGAAGGAATTTTTTCCCCATGGTTTTTATTAGTGCGAGACATCCAGCATTCCACATTTCTACGCTACATCTTTTCTGCCAGGTCGAGCCTACAATGCAATGGCTATTCGGTCTACGCAGCCATAGGACGTTTATTCTCGTGTCATGCTGTTTGGCCATTTGCTCCGATGTGTTCGTCTACGGAGTGCTTCCTCCAACTCTTCCCTACGATTTGCGGGGTCGAATAGGCGTATCAAATGATCGTGGTAAGAGAAAATAATTTCCTATTGAGTGAACCGAGAGTCTAATTATCTGTCCTTAGTCCAGGTATGGGCTGCAGTAGTGCCAGCGCTGTATTGTGCTGCAATGGTGATTTGCAGTCGTAAGTGCTACATCTCCTGTCCTACATCAATGGCTTCTGACTTGGAGACACAGCCATTGCCGGCATCATGTCTGATAGTTGTAAAAGACGAAGGCCCCTTTTCCTGGGTGCCATTGTGGTGCAACTTGCTGGAGTAAGCTTTTTAATAGCAGCACCATCTCTGGGGTACTATATTGCAGGAATCGTAGTGGCAGGCTGCTCTTCTGGGTTTGTTTGGACTAGCAGCCTGGCACTTGTGCTGGAATCAGCCACAGAGCGCCATTTAGCTTCCGCAATGGGCTATGTTGGCCTGAGCATCAGCTGTGGTGTCCTTATTGGACCTATCCTAGGTGGAATTGTCTACCGCGAAAAGGGTCACTTTGCAGTATGGGCAATGTGCTTCGGTTTGATTGGCATTGATCTGATTCTCCGCTTGATGATGATAGAGCCTAGAGCTTCAGCGCTACCTGAAGACCGAGGAGATATGAGATCTCAGGATATGGCCGCGCTCGAAACGCAAACGTCGGTTAGCAACGCACCACTTGCAAGTGAAACTGCCACGCCAATGAGTCCTGGTAGTTCCCGCCGGGATGATCCTTCGAACTGGCGCCCTAGCATTTTTGAACTCTTGATTTCTCGCAGATTCAGCTTTGCAGTAGTCGCGACGATATTTCTGGCCACTATCACTACTTCATTTGACGGGTGTCTTCCGGTTTATACTGACCAGTTGTTTGGGTTCACTTCTACCGATACTGGACTTTTATACATAGCTCTGGCGGTGCCTGCTTTCCTTCAGCCAGCCATCGGACATTTGGTAGACCGATACGGGGGGCGGTTCATTGGTGCCGGTGGATTTCTAATAAGTGTCCCAGCCTTCGTTTGTCTAAGGTTTGTTGACACAGACTCCACGAAGTCCCTTGTTATTTTGATTGTCCTGCTGGCCATTATTGGCACTTTCATGTCTGCGACTATCCCCGTTTACATGGCTGAAGTGAGCTGTGTGGTTTTGGATAAAAGGGCCAGTGACTCTAATGCACTCGACGATGTATCCAATTTTGCGCAGGCATATTCACTGTGGTCTGGGGCTTATACCATAGGATGCACCATCGGTCCCCTTTTTGGTGGCTGGGTCCAGGAACGAGCGGGCTGGAAGACAGAGACTTGGGCCGTCGGCTTAGTCTGTGCAGTTTCCGGCGCTTTTGCTTTATTATTAACAGGTCCTAGCAGATCCGGATGTCAAAATTCATAAGACGGGCGGTTTCCTGTGCACACCATTTATCATATAGAGAATGGCGGGGAGACGATTAAAAGGCGAACTGGAATTGATAGATTCTAGACAGATACACCAACTATCAACAGAGGTAAAGAAAGATCAACGCTGTCAGTTTGATATGTTGACGCTGCGTAGCCCTCAATCCCAAGTGCGTGTGATTAGGACAACGATCCATGCATTAATTCTCCGTGCGGTACTCGAATCACCTCAGGCCGCTCCCTTCCGCATACCCAATTTCCACAGCATCCTAGATTGCAACCTTACGCCGTAAACAAGAAACCCTCCAAGAGGCTGCTGATCTGCAATGGGGCGATGGCTGAACAAACTTCACACCTTGATTCAATGACCCAATTTTGAGGCTGTGACATAGGCGATCCACTCGAGAAAACTTGGCGACGGGCGATACATCTAATCGCGGCTCGCGAAAGGGGTAGCGGGAAAAGTCCCGAGATCTCCATGCACTATTCACGCCGATCTCTCGTAATTACGATCGGTAATCTTCCATTGCTAGATCATACGGCACGAACATCTCTCCTACTTGGATCTGATGTAAGGAGTTTTACATCATTTCAGAATGATCATGGCCTACGCCACTTATGTTATGATGCTTTATCTTCGATACCGTGAGCTGGGCTGTAACATCTGGCTTTGAGCAATTCGTTCCCAAGCGAATATTCAAATGCGATTGCTTCGTAGCGTCTTCTATGTCTACTTGCGACTCCGATATTTCCGCATATGTTGACGTCAACTAACTTTTCGCCCTTCCTCATGATGTGCCACCTTCGATGCTCTCATCCCATTGGAGTCTAAGCATGAGATATTATGGTGATGTTTGAAGCGAGTCGGTAATTGGTTCAGGGCAACCAGTCGAAGATGATGACTTAACATACCCATCCACATAGCACTTTCAGTATTACATCGCGAGATCAGTATACTGAGATAATACGCCTCTGCTTAATGGAAGCCATCAGAACTCCAGTCTGAAAGTCCCAAGTACATACGACCACAGGGTGAGGAGAACAGGGCTTCCCGTCCGCTCAGCCGTACTTAAGCCTCACGCCGGTCAGTTAGTACTATGGTGGGTGACCACATGGGAATCCTGACTGTTGTATGTCATTCTCTTTTTTTTTCTTCATTATTTTTGCCCTAATTATGGGGTCACCGGCAGCAATATTTGCCGGATGGTAGTCTGACTACTCCGTACGCAGGGCGGATAATATGAGGATGGGGTGCCTGAACCAACTACCAACACAGTATCGATAAATGGGCGTTGAGCCCCACAAGAATCCAACTTGGACGGACTTCGTGAAAACTGAATTCCGCTCTCTACCGCCTCGAATCATGGCTGGTCATTGGGCTATGTCGTCGATTTCAGGCACACCATGCTACATTTGCGGAGCCTCCGAACCCCGCCTGCGCAGCAAGATATAAGGACACATCCCCCCATTTCTGTGATATTTACAGAAGTCAGGAAAATAGACAAGCCACTACCCGGCAATCATCAAATCTACTCGAAATGGACTCATATCCACGAAAGACCTTGAACGTCGGCTCAGCAGGCCATACGTATGACTACATCTTCATCAAGCCCAAGTCAGCTACCAAAAGCGCACTGCTCTTCTTACATGGATTTCCAGCGATTGGTGAGATCTGGAGCCGGCAGATCAATTACTTCGCAGATCTTGGTCACACTGTCATTGTACCTGATCTGCTGGGCTTTGGTAAAACATCAAAGCCTCGTGATCCCACTGAATACTGCAGCTGGACGGTGGCTGAAGACGTCATTGGCATCCTCAATCACGAAAGGGTAGAAAAATGTCACGGAATCGGACACGATGCAGGAGTCTACGTTCTTTCTCGACTATATAACTACTATCCAGATCGCTGGAGTAGTTTAACATTCATGGCGGTACCGTACAGTCCGCCCGGTATCCACTTCGATATGGATGCAATGTCGCGATACATGGAAAGCGCACTTGGATTTGACAAATTCGGTTATATCCGTTTTCTTGCTGCAAATGGATCTCATCAGATCATCGAAGACCACCTTGAGTCATTCTTGAGTATCGCATACCACCGCGATGTGAATGTTAGAGCCGAACATTTCTACCCACCGGGTAAACTGGAGAGCTGGCTTACAGCAAACCGTATTGACGACTCGTTGATCCTGAGTGACGAAGAGAAAAAAGGATGGATTGAGTCATTCCAGAAAGGAGACTGGTTGGCAGCAACGAATGGCTACCGACTCATGGTGGACAATCTGAGCGAAGATCGCGAGAAAGCGGATCTCGCTGCGGGCAAAGTGACTACTCAAATCGAGATTCCTGTGCTTTCTATTGCTTCAAAGGCAGATAGCACCAGTTCCCCGGTAACTGTGCACAATGTTACTGGTCAATATCTTCAGGACAAAACCCGAGGCACTTTCTTGACTGTGCAAAGCCAGGGCCATTATCCGCACGTGCTATCCGCCGCTGAGGTCAATGAGGCTGTTCGGGATCTTGTCAACAAAGTAGAGGCTTAGGTACTCAGGGGGGAAAAAGAAAAAGGAAGGTTTGATAGCATGTAACACAGTTGCCGGGGTTTCCTGAATATCATATTGATCAATAGAATTGTCCTTATAATTGCACACAGAGCGAGAATGGGTAATAACTGACGGAGGATGCTCACAGTTCGGGCCTTTCATGCTAATTACGGTGAACAAGGTAAGACTGGATTAGATGCCTTTGACGCCACCTATATCCAAAGACCACGTATTTTAAGAGTTAATCATTCGAAAATGGAAACGTGGACAGGGAAGCATATTTGAGGACAAGGCTCTTTAATCGGCTGAGCCGTGCACGATACGCCTATGCCTTTGACGTTCACGGTTGATAAGACCAAAATAGATGCAAACAAAAGGCAGCTGCGAGCTGTCCGGTTCCCATGGAGTTCAATGTCAGCCCCATACCGTGTATTGCGCTGGCTGATGCCGTGTCACCAACTCAAGCTTCCATGGGAGACAATAAAACGTAAGAATGTCGGCTACTTATGAGATATGCAATATTGCCTAGAGATCATAGGCGAGATCAGCTATCCTATCTGGCAACCTTGGTCTGGGATACTAGAATACCTACATTCAAACGCTACAGTCTAGCCAATCTACTTGAAGATGTCTTTCGCATGGGATAAGCTGCCTTCTACTCCAAAAGATGACCCACTACAAGAGTCCGTTGTAGCATCCGCTCGCGATGCTAGTCCCGCTAAGATAAATCTACTAATGGGTATATACTGCGGACCAAACGGCAAGCCTTGGGTTTTGCCCACCGTTAAGAGGGTATGTAACATGATGCCGAAGATGACTCGCATTTTCCAAACTAATCATTGTGTCATGGGCAGGCGGCTCGAATGTGCTTGAACGACGAAACTCAAAACTACGCGTATGGTCCCATTTTAGGAGATCCCGAGTTCCTGAAGTATGGCAAGGAGCTTCTCTTTGGAACAGAGAATGCGTCATTGAATGAGCGCATTGCATCTGTACAGACAATTTCAGGAACTGGTGCATGCCGCATGGGTGCTCATCTGCTAGTGGAATCAACTGCTCCAAAAACTGTATGGCTATCCGACCCAGGTTGGAAAAACTTCGAATGGATTTGGGCAGTCGCAGGTCCTGAGGTCAATCAGTGCAACTATCCATACTTTGACGGACAGAAGGGCGTCTTAGACTTTCAGAGAATGATAGTTACCCTCGAGCGAGAGACCAAGCCTGGTGACGTGATTGTCCTACAAGTTTGCGCTCATAATCCTACGGGATGTGACCCGAGCAAAGACCAATGGAAAGAGATACTGGGACTATGCATGAGAAAAAAGCTATTTGTTTTCATGGATTGCGCATATCAGGGACTTGCGTCTGATGACATGGATGAAGACGCTTGGCCCATACGTTATCTTGCACAACAAGGAGTTGAGTTTGCGGTAGCTCAGTCATTCTCGAAAAACTTTGGACTCTACGGAGAGCGCACTGGGATGTTCCATTTCGTCACGCCATCCATCGAGCACAAAAGAAAGATGGAGAACGTGTTCATTCATTTCCACCAAAGTGAGATACTGACCCCACCTAGGAATGGAGCTCAGATCGTTGCACGCATTTTGAAGGATCCAAAGTTGAGGATTGCTTGGTTGGAGGATCTGAAAGCTATGCGAAAACGAGTCCTTGAGATGAGAAAAGCCTTACACGAAGAGCTTACAGCCGCTGGAGGCGATACATATTGGGGCTTCGTTCTGCAGCAGGTGAGTGGAAGAATGACAAACAACTTGACTCCATGCTGACCAACAGGATAGTCTGGGCTATTTTGCTATATTGAACTTGACAAAGATTCCATAAATTGGCTCATGGAAAATCATGTCTACTTGATGGCGCCGGGACGTTTGTCAATTTCCGCTCGTAAGTCAATAACCTTGATCATGGTCTCTACCATAGAACTGACCTTCTTCGCAGTGAATGAAGGAAATGTCCAAAGAGTCGCAATGGCCATTGCTTCTAAGGTAGAAGCCCATTGGAGAGCTAAAAAAAAGCAAGCGTGAAATACGATAAACGTGCGTGGAATTCACACATACAAAATTAGACTAGAGAGGAATCAGAGAAGCGGGATGAGGCAATCTGGATGAGGCGAATGTAGTCTTTTGCTAGCACTCGTGATCAGGCGAACGATAAGTTCTGTCGCACAAATTATCTGGTACCCCGTAAGAAGCTTTGACCATCCCGCCCCCGGTCGCGATTTAAATTTCCCCCCAATTTGGCAATATTGAAGCCTTTTAACCGTATAGAAAGGGTCTACGAGATAGTTCACTGTACGAGTATAACAGACCTTAAGATTACTACTCACTACTATGAAGAATTGCCGCAAACCTAACTGGATCCTGCCCGGATCCTCAATTACTGTACAAATTCTGTTGGTCATATTTCCATTATATAACCATTTGTGCTGCTGAACTGATCCTTTGCGATACTTATCCTGAGAGGTCTGTCGCGAATTTCCAGAGGTCATTGCAGCTAGACTATCAAATGCTCCATGGGAGTCCTGACAGGATGACGAAGTGTATCTGGATCCTGAGGCCCATAGTTCTTTTTCTTTTTCATAGCAGAAGCTTGAGGTAGTCAATTCGGACTGTGAGACATCGTCCATGCCACTTTGTATCTTCTCTTTGTCAGCTCCGATATCAAGGATACGAGGATATGTACAGGGCGCGTAGAATGTTTCACTTTCACCATTGGCAAGCAAATATGGCGCACAGAACTTAGTTTTCTCTTTTCTTTAAGTTCTGAAGTCAATGGCCTCGACCTTGTGGCTGAGCATAGTTATCGCTTGGGTATTCCGTATGCTCTGCGCCAACTTGGATGCCAAGCCGCCACCCCATCGCCCACAATCGCTGTTTCCCACGATTGAAGCGTCCTTGCAAGGCAATCCCGACAGCGAGGGGCCAACGGGGCCACTCTAAAGGCTAGACGGCAGCGATGTGGATCCCTTGGACGCTTGTGGGTGCTGAACGAGATTAGCAGCGGGTCCCAGGCGCCTCGCCAGATACGAGAAAGGGGGGTTCATCGAGACGGCCTCACAAACGCTCGCCATAGTAATCACTTTCCCGGGAGACGCCGATCATAGGAATGCTGGACACCCAGTTCCGCGATCCCCAGATGCCGGGGCAGGGAGCCGAACGCTGGATCTGCGGAGAGAGCGTGTGGGGATCCGCGGGGTTTTCAATCTGTTGCCGAGTGACCATGCCGAGTCATTGATCGGCAAAGCCTATTTCACACAGCCTCGTTTCATCTGGCAGGGCTGGCGGACCCTCGAGGTATAAGATTGTGGTTCGCTGCGGAGCCCTACATGGGTTGGTTTTTTTTCTTTTCCATGCCGCAGCCTATCCTCAGAGAACTACATTAACCTTGTTCATTATGGCGAAAGGCAACAGCTTTGATTTTATTATCGTCGGAAGTATGTCGCCTGCTCATTAATCCTCTCCCTTGATTTTCCTCTTTTTTTCTTCTTTTTTTCATTTATTCTAACCTCTTGCAGGTGGTCCCGCTGGATGTGCGCTGGCCGCATCGTTGGCCAAGTCCCCAGCAAGGCCAAGCGTCCTCCTGGTTGAGGCCGGTGGAAAGAACGACGATGAGTTGCAGCGCGTAGATGGTAAGCGATGGACAACTTTCATGAGCGAGACCATGAACTATGGCTACAAGACTACGCCGCAGCAGTCGTGCGATGGGCGAGAACTCGATTTTTCCCGAGGTCGCGGATTGGGAGGCAGTTCTGCGTGCAACTTCGGCGTCTATACAGTCGGCGCCCAAGATGACTATGAAAAGTGGGCATCGCTGGTCGATGATGAGACTTTCAGCTGGCAGCAGATGCAAAGGCGATTCAAGGATCTCGAGACTTTCGACGGCGCAATCAACCTACCGGCGCATCAAAAGTACGCCCAGCCCAAAGCACAGAACCACGGTACTAAGGGTGGCCTGCGCATTGGGTATGCGAAAGAATGGGACGCCGACATTCCCCTCGTTCTTGATCAATTGGAGGCAGCTGGGATGCCAAAGAACTTGGACCATAACTCGGGCAACCCCTTGGGTTTGAGCCTGATGATCAACTCCTCCAGTAACGGACGGCGTTGTACGGCCGCTGACCTCCTGATCGGTGCTTCAGACAACTTGATAGTCATTACAGACAGCCCTGTTCAGCGCCTTGTCTTACAGGGCAAGAAGGCTGTCGGTATCGAGACCAATGGGAAGAGGTATTTCGCTACCAAAGAGGTCGTGCTCGCCGCTGGTAGTCTCGATACCCCCAGAATCCTCATGCATTCTGGTATTGGAAGAGCTGAAGAGCTGCAGAAGTTCAATATTCCGCTTGTTCAAGATCTTCCAGCTGTTGGACAGGGTCTCAGGGACCACTTCTTCGCGCCATTGATTGTTTCTCGCAATCCTGCGACCAACGATCGCGATTCGTTCTTTGGCTCAGAGAAGGCGATGGAAGATGCCTTGAAGCAGTGGGAGAAAGACGGCACTGGCCCATGGGCTCGATATGCATGCCAGGTTGCATGTGGCTGGTTCAAATCAGAAGCTGTTCTCTCATCCCCGGAGTTCAAGGCTCTTCCCAGTGCAGTCCAGGAGTTCCATCGCAAGAAGACTGTTCCACAATACGAGCTTATCAGTGGATTTCCAGCACACTACTTCTTCCCAGATCTGTTCAAGGATTTCAGTTACATGGCCATTTTGGTCTTCGTAATGAACCAAGAGACAAAGGGCGAGGTCCGGTTGAACTCATCCGACCCAGATGTCCCTCTTCTCTTCGATCCCAAAGCTTTGTCTCATCCATTCGATCGCCGGGTTTGCATTGAATCCTACAGAGAAGTGCTGAACGCCACCAGAAACCCTGCCTTCGCAAAGGATACGACAGGGACGCTTCTTGCTCCCAAGTCCGACTCTGATGAAGACATCTTCCAGCACTGGAAGGAGACAACTAGCTCCACCTGGCACATGACGGGCACCGTCAAGATGGGCAGAAAGGGCGAAGTCGACGCAGCTGTTGACAAGCATTTCCGAGTATTCGAGATCGACAATCTCCGTGTGGGTGATATGAGTGTGGTGCCGGTCATCACCAACAATCACACACAGGCCACCGCGTACGTGACCGGCGCGACGTGTGCGGATGTGCTGATCCGCGAATATGGCCTTGAGACGCCATTGTCCAAGTTATAGTTATTGTCACATTTTATTTTAGCCTTATTGTCGGCTGCTCTTCTATATTGCTTAATAACAATAGTGCATGATAAAGACAAAACGCACTGCTAGCGCTTCCACAGACTATAATGTAGATCACCAGTATTTCCCTGAGACTTGTGTCTATTGCGCAAAGATTGAAAGTACAGTCGATCGATTTATTTATGGAACGCGAGGCGGGTTCATGTATTGCACATTGACTGAGTCATTTAAACGCAGGAAAAATAGACATCGTACCGAAGACGCCAGTCTCCTAATTCGATTGGAGAACAGGAAACCCAAATTCAAAAAACCACCAGCATGCCGTAACTCAAATATCGCGCCACACTCCGTCGAGAAAAGAAAATGGCTCAGATCCAGACTAAGGTATACGAACACGATGTGACCCAAACCAGCAGACGCATCAAACGAAAAGGATATCTCAAACAGCCAAAAGAGGCGAGAGTGAAGCAGGCGTTAGTTCACTACCCAGCAATAAATGCGACGATTATGGCATTGGTAGGCCGTGTGGAACAGTGGCTTCTTGTTTAGAAATTCCTGGGCCCTGGTTATCATCGCTACGTCCTCGTTTGTTCTGTTGGAAACCGTCTAGTCCAGCGACGGCGATTCGGTTAAGGGAATTCATATCATCATTCATAGACGCAGCATGCTGTGCTGCCTGGCTAGTGGCAGTCGGCGGCAAATTTGCCAAATTCATATCATGACGTTGGTTCAAGTCGATATTAGCAGGTAGATCTGGGATCTCGGCTTGCGCGTCCATAAGACGAGACTGCAAGGTAATTATGTGATCGCGCAATGAGTAGTTCTCGTTAAGTAACTTCGCATTATTGTCGCGCAGCTCTTGGATGGTACGATTCTCATCTTCGAGTTTCCGAATGTAAGTTTCTTTGCGCTGGCGAAATGCGCGCTGCAACGTTTATTAGCAAGGAACTGTATGACTGGTAGACTGGGGGGGGTTCAGTACCTGTGCCGCTCGGTTCTGAGCTGCGCGCTTAGAGGTTGACAGCTCACGCTTGCCATAATTTTTAGGGCTGTCGTCTTCAGGCGAGCCTTGCTGCGGCTGGGTTGGCGTGTGAGGGGGCCCAGCGAGCAAGGAAGCCGCGCCCGAGATAGCCGGGTCTATGTTTGGCTGGTCGCGGGGACTGGCCGTATTGGCGCCCATATGATGTTGTTGGACAGCATTGCCTTGAGGGCGCTGCATGTGCTGCTGCGCAGCAAGTAGTTGGTCATGAAGGACTATAGAAACCCCACGGTTAGTTCGGTCTTACACACGCGACAAATCGCCACGATATGAGCATCGGCATTGCGGTCTAGGAGAAACATGCAAGTTTGCATGCGATGAAAAATCACACGCATGCAACTGTTCCCAAGCAAAGGCGTTGCGACAGGGTGAGTAGAGCAAGCAACATACCCTGGTCGGCGTGGTCCTAGCGGCGACAGTTAGCTCTGAAATGATGGCACAAAACAGCCGGCACGTCGCGGGAAGGCAATGGGAGCGCCACGACGCGTCGTGAACATGAGGAGAGGTCGCAGGCAACATGAAGCATCGATGCGCGCGTCCAGATGATGATGACAAATCCATAGATGCCGATATGGTACTTACTTGCGTATTCTGCATGTTGGGATGAGGTGCTGGAGCAAGGTGTGGTTGCATTGAAAGGAAGCAGGGGATTTGCACAATTTCCGGACCAGACAGTGACACTGAATGCGTGTCCTGAGTCCACAAGGCTGTGATTTGGGACTCTGATCAAGCCCGACTGCTCTTGATCTGGATAAGTCAGCGGTTGAGGTAATGAGTCTAAGTCAGCAGGAGGAGGAGAGCTGACTCAGGAGGAGAGGCTGAGTCAGGAGGTTTCTCGGGGGATTGCTGTTCCGGTATCACGTGTTGCTGCCTGAGGAGTTGCTGTGGGGGATTGTTGTTCCGGGCCGCCTTGTTCTCCTCGGTACTTTATTATTCCGGCGTCACGTGCTTATGTCTGCGCCTCTACATCTTCTTGCCTGAGGCACTACACACTAAGTACACGGCTGCGATGCAAGAAGTCCTCTTCGACCAGGGGCAACAATATGATTATCAAGATGGCTTGTATTCGCTTCACGGCTTCCAAGGCACTGAATAGAAGTAATGGTATTATACATGTAGTACGGAAAAATATCAATGAAGCTATACGGATAGTCACTGTGGACCAATGCCTTCGATCGGTCTATTACTTGGAGGACATTATGGCCGACATCCATTTTTGTTCATCGTTCCTAATTAGCGTTAGTATAGCTTCTGGGGTGGATTAGAGAAGTACTAACCTGTCAAAGTGGAGCAGCATCCCCAGCACGGGGATGAGTTGCTTCTGATAATTCTTGTCCCTTTGTTCCATGAATTGCAGCAGAACATTCTTCAGGTACATGTAGTCAATAGATTGAGCACTGCCGGCTCCTGACGGAGTCTCGCTTCGTTTGGTAGATCCGCTACGATCTTGAGGCGAAGGCGAAACAGGGCCTCGACGAGACCCAGAATCAATTGACGAACGAGAAGACTGGCGGCCGGACGAATCTAATCCGCGAAGGCGGACATCCTCGCCGAGGGTTTTGTGAGACTTGCGAAGTTTCTCTAGCCGGGTATTGGTCTCTTCGACGGAGCGACGGAGCTCTGCTTTCTCCTTTTCGAGGTCGCGGACTTGCTTCTCGCTCTCGTCGAGTTGCTCGCGCAGAACAGACATGGCTTCCCGGACGTCATTCATTTCTTTGGTCGATCGATCGGAGAGCGACTCCAACTCATCTCGACGGCGGCGCCAATCCTTTTGGGAATGCTCGAGTTCTTCCTTGTCTTCTTCGGCAGTACGCAAAGCTCGTTCGGCCTCGCGCACCTTGGCCTTCAATTCTTCCATTTCCCGAGCTCGGCGACGTCCTTGAGTACTGGCTTCATCTTCGGCACGGTCACGTTCCTCGACGGCAGCTTCCATACGCTCTTTGAAATCCCGAACCTTGGCATCGGCACGACCTTCGATGTCGTTTAGCAAGCGACGCATAGTCTCTCCTTCGCGAGTACGCTCGCTCAGTAGGCGGTGGGCGTCCGCAAGCTCTTCGTCCAGGCTCTCACACCTTTCTCGTGCTTCCTTCATTTGCATGGCCATCTCAGCGGTCTGGTCACGCATGTTGTTCATCAAGCTCTGTGCACTAGCGTGTTGTGCAGTCTTCAGTTGCATTTCTTCCCGAAGGCCTTCCAGGTCCTTACTCAGCTGCGACATTTGGTCCTCAAGCTCGCGTATCTTGGTGCGAGATGTTTTAAGCCCGTCTTGAGCCTTGTTAAGATCGCCAGTAGTCTTGTCCTTTGCATTGATAGCGTCTTGCTTCCGGGATTCGGCAGATCGTAAGTTTGACTGGGCAACACCCAGGTTCTCCTCGGCCTTCAAGCGACTATCCGTCTCCTGTCTGATCTTTTTATTCAATGTTGAGACTTCCGAGTCTCGTTCGGAGACCTTCGTCTTCGTAGTCTTCAACTCCGCTCGCAAGTCTTCATGTTTAGACTCAAGAGAGCGTAACTCGTTGTTCTTGGTGGAAAGAGTTTCCTTGATTGTCTTTAATTCCGAAGACTCGGCGCGTAAATTACGCAGTTCGGGCTGAATTTTCTGGAGCGTTTCACGGAGGTCCGTGAGATCTTTGAATCGAGTGGTAGCCAGCTGCTGTGCAGCTGACAGGTCTGTCTCCAAGGTGGCGGCTCGTACCTTGAGGCTCTCAAACTCCTCTTTAAGGGACTTGTGAGTCTTCTCCGAGTCGGCATTGTTGGAAGCATTGCTAGTTCGAAGATCAATAAGCTCCTTCTCCAGCTTGCCAATGGTCTCTTCAAGAGCGGATTTCTCGGCGGATAGTTCCTTCATCTTATCCTTAACTTCCACGTGCTCTTGGCCGACGTTGACGAGATCATCGCGCAGAGTCTCAATCTCCTCCTTGAGATCCTCTTCGCCCTTCAACTTGGCACTGAGGCGATCAATAGCTGATTCCTTTTCAGAGAGCTGCTTAGTGAGCGATTCGATTTTCTGCTTCAGTTCGTCAAGCTCTGCGACAGATGCAGTCGCTGGCGCCTCCTTCGATGGCTGCTTCGCAGGAGTTGATTCAGCTGGCTTAGCTGGTTCTTCAGCTTTGCCGCCCTTCTTCTTCTTTTTGTTCTTCTTCTTACCACCGCCTGGGGCAGCGCCACTGTTCGCTGCCCCTGCAGTAGATTGAACATCGTCTTCTGGACCAGGAGCAATAGGTTCGGATGGCTTCTCTGTACCTGGCGGGGGAGCAAGGCTTTTACGAATTTCATCGAAGTCAGCAGTTCGTCCGGCGGAGACAGACTCTCTGGCAGATTTCCAGGCATCGTTGTCTTTTAGCCCTTCATCCACAAACTCAACAACCTTTTGGAGCTGGGAGGAGCTCTCATCCTTCTTGTTGATTTCGGCCTTGAGGTCCGTCAAAGAAGATTCGGCGGTTTTCAATTGGGCACGGAGATTTTCGACAAGGTTCTGTACCACAGACATCTTCTTTTCGATACCTTCTTTCTCTTTGACAACTGTTTCCAATTGCTGAGCCGTATTGTTCTCTGTACCGGCTTTTTCGGCCTCATCAAGCTGAGCGCGGAGCTTCTCGACCTCCTCGTTTTTGGCGACGAGTTCTGTTTTCATTTGATTGATCGTGGGAGTAGCTTCTTTGATCTCGCCACTGGTCTTCTCAAACAAGGCCCGCCACTCCTCTACCTCGGTACTGTGAGTGGTCTTCAATCCTTCCAGTTCACTCTCTAATTTGTCTTTGGTGTCGCGCAGCTCAACCAATTCACGGGTTGCAGTCTCAAGATTCTGTACCATGCCTTCTGTTGATTCTCGGGTCACAGACAAGTCGCGCTTAAGCTTCTCAACCTCGGAGGTGAGATTGTCGACCTCCTCTTGCTTTTCTTTCAACTCGCCTTCAAGTCGCGGAACTTCATTGTCGAATGAAAAGAATTCTTCGCTTTCTTCCTTTTTCTCTTCAGGCGTAGCTTTCTCCTTAGTTGCCGCCTTCTGCTTCAAGCCCGTGACCTCGTCCAATGCCTCCTTTGCAGACTTCTGAGCATCGTCGGCCTTTTTCTTGAAATCGTCTCGTTCAGTCGATACACGCTTGAGTTCCTCCACGACCATGTCGCTTTTGAGTGACATTTGGTTCAGGTATTCGGTCAGTGCTTTCGGTTCGGCGATAGAGGTGAGCGGGGTATTTTCGCGGAGGGCTGATTCGAAGGGTTCGATCGAGAGAACGCGTGAATGCGCCGTACGGTAGGCCTTGAGGAGTTCTAGATTAATCATAAGCTAGTCAGTCTGGTTTGTTCTCCTTGCGATGGATATCTCCGGGTGGTTAGGCGTACCATGATAGCGCGACTCCAACTTATCAAGTCTCCTTAATTTTGCCTTCACGTCCGATGGCAGCTCTTTTGATGCAGGCTGGGTCTGATCTTCATCCTGGGCAGCAGAGGTAGAGACCTCTTTCTCCGAAGCATCTGTGGCAGGCTCCGAAGCTGACATTGATGCCTCGGCCTCCGTGCGGTCGGTAGGTTCGGCAGTCTCTGGAACATCCTTCGTGCTAGGGTCCGGGGTCTCTACGCGGGGTGTCCCTGCGCGGCTTGATTCATCATCGTCTCCAATGGCGAATTCAGCTTCGAACTCCTTGGGGTCGGGACCGCGGACGGGGGTGCCTGTTGGTGTACGTGGCGGACGGCGACTGCTCGCCGGGCGACGGTTGGAGGCGGATCGAGAAAGGTTATCTTGAGCAGTTTTTTGGCGGGCTTGTTCCTCTGCAATGCGCGAGTCAATAGCGTCGCGGAGGCGCTAGTAGGAGGTTAGTACAGCGATCGTGTGAGTAGCTTGGCCTGGGCCAGGGACGGCGAGTTGGAGAGGTAGAGCAAGGCACGCACCTGGAACATGGCCGCGATAAGTCACTGGAAACCAGTGACGATTGAGAGGCAGCCGGTACCCTGGTAACCTTGGGAGGCTTCAAAGTTGGGAATTAGAGGGGGTGATGGGGGATCGACGAAGACCGCGTGGCCGGAGGTTGATGTTTGGCCGCAGCCAAGACTCGGAGGCGGAGTTCGTCCCGCGAGAACTATACCTGACACCTTGCAAGTTATCGCTATGAAATACAGATGGGTTCGATTGATTTGTATTACAGGATTGTAGTGTCCAATGTTAGAATTTAAACCACCGAGGTCGGTACAGGCATAATGGCCACCTGGGTACATGTGTGTAGCCGTGACCACATGTGTAGTAGATACTAGGGTGACGTTTAGGTATATATGTATCGAGGCCGACCGGTGGATATTCCGAGGTCTGGAGCGCCCGCATTCAGGGTTGTGACCATATACAATTGGCATATCCTGGCACAAAGACAGTGCTTGGGACATAGGACTATTGTGAATTCAGAATTGACAAGAAACTACTACATATCCATGGATGTTCTGCAGCCTTGGAACTCACGTGCCTCCCGAGGTCATTTCGGGTTGTGCACGTATTACTAAGCACACACGGGCATAGAGTTATGCCTCTGCTACTACCTACACTGGTATAAATGTACAAGTACCTATGGGTAGAACAGGAGCATTCTAGCATCCCAACCTTCAATGTTGAAAGCTACCAAGGTTCCAAGGTTGACACTACTGCTGATATACCCTGGGACATCGCTTTCCCACCGCTAACTTAAGATAATGTAGATAGCGAGAGGCGCTGGGCTCCACTGGCTGATCCATTTTGGATCGCCGTGCAGTTCCATAACGCGTGAGGGCCTGCACTCCCAGAAATTCGAACTAGAGCTGGCAGAAAAGTGGATATCAGGAAAAGCCTTGCGCTCGACTCCTTGTTCTGCGCACGATATTACGTAGAGACCCAGCTACAACGTGCCCACTTATTTTATTGCTCATCCTGCCCGAGCATCGCTATTACTACGGCCTACAACAGCTTCCCGCTCTGCCCACGTTCTCCCTTCACCCGCACCACCCCTCAGAGCCATATCCGGCAACTCTGGAGAGCTTAAATCCTCTTCCAAAGATCCAAGGATCGACAGCTGCATGCATATTACCAGTGCGCACTGCACGAGGCGACGTTGACCGTTCTCGCGGGCAGAAACCCACCTCTGCGCTCCATCTGCATTAGCGCCCGAGACCACTCTCCTCCTCTCCTCATCCTCATCCCTCCACCCACCGATGCCAGGGCCCGCACGTTTCCGATGCCCTGCTCGCCTGGGCCCATAGGGTTGACTTGGAGTTAATCTGTGCCGTGCTCCCTCTTTCTCGCGTCTCTGGTTGGGCCGTCCCAGGCTGACCCAGGCGGAGCTTCCCATGTTCCAGCCCGGAACCAGAACCCACTCACATTATGCCGAACTTGGCGCCGTCGCTCGCCCTGGGCGTAACGGCCCTACCTGGTTCTCTCACAACAAGCGCTGCTTCCGCTGTGCTCTCGTCCCCCTCTCCCCCGCCTATCCTGCCGCCGACTCCTTCAACCATGGCGGGGTGGATTGGCTGGGTGTTTACCTTCGTCTTCCAGGTCATCCCGCGCTGCCTGTACTGGCTGATCGCGTTTACGACTATTACCCTGCCCACATGGCTCTTTACGCTTTTCTCCATGAGCTTGACCTTCACCATGAACTTCACCACGATGTATGTCCTCGCCCTGGCTCGCATTCCTATCGTGTAACTGACTAGTTTCTCATCCTAGCTTGTTGATTGCTCTGGCTATCATCTCGACAGCAAGCTGGTTCATTCGGTATCGGTTCTTGAATATGTATAGTCGCCTGCCGCCGGAGCCCCCGCGCAAAGAAGCCGAGATCGATCTGTTCCCCGATATACAAGATGGCGATTCGAAGCCCGGCCTCGCCAACTACCTCGACGAATTCCTCAGCGCCATCAAAGTGTTTGGATACCTGGAACGTCCTGTATTCCATGAATTGACCCGCACCATGCAGACCAGAAAGCTTATTGCCGGCGAAACGCTGATGTTGGAAGAAGAGAAGGGCTTTTGCTTGGTAGTTGATGGTTTAGTTCAGATCTTTGTCAAATCGACGCGTGATGGCAAGCCAGGCTCTGATGATGGTGCTCATCATGAGGATCACACGTCTGAAGAGGAAGATCACAACCTACCTGGGCGGCAAGGCTATCAACTACTGACTGAGGTCAAGAATGGCGCGTCAATGTCGTCTTTATTCTCCATTCTGTCGTTGTTTACGGAAGATGTTCAGGTGCGCAACATGCACACTTCCAGCTCCAGTACTTCGACTGCCGAACAGGGCCATACGCCAGCAGTCAGCCCAGGTGCGGAGCCTATAGGGAGTCCCTTGTCCATGACTGTGAAAGATCATGGCGACACAACACCTGGTTTTCCAGGTCAAAACGAAAACCTACCCGCAGTGCCTCCTCTTGTTTTGGGCGACAGCCATACAACCCATCATCAAGAGATCCCGAATCGTCCTCGCAAAAAAAGGCGCAAGTCAGTCCACCCAGACATTGTTGCAAGGGCAACTGTCGACACAACAATCGCAATCATCCCTGCTAGTGCCTTTCGACGACTGACTAGAGTATATCCTCAAGCTACCTCTCACATTGTGCAAGTGATTCTCACTCGTCTTCAGCGGGTCACATTTTCCACGGCTCATTCTTACCTGGGCTTGACTACTGATGTGCTTGGCATTGAGCGACAAATTTCCAAATACACAACCTGGGATCTGCCGAATGATCTGCGAGGTGGCGCGTTGGACCGCCTCAAGAATAAGTTCATGCAAGAGAGAGATCGTCTCGGACCTGAAGAAGTTGGCAAAGGCATCGCTCTTCACAATCCCTCTGTAGGACGAAGACGGCGGTCCAGTAGTTCACTCCGAAAAGAAGCTATCTTACAGGCTCGCGCGAATGGCGGTGGCCAGCCAGTCGCTTTGACGCAACCCAGATCAGCCCCTATGCATAATGAAAGAGATAATAATGGCGTGAGCCCGGGTGATCTTCTCTCAACAATCCAACTCTCCCGATTTGGGCACCGCTTCGACAATATGGGACCGCCGGTTCTTTCGCCACTGACAGAGCGAGAGCGACCTCCCTTCCGGCCTTCCGCAAATATGCATGATACCCCGATTTCACCTTTCCAGCGCAAAGAATCTGTCGATGAAGAAACATTGTTCCGAGAATCAATCCTGGATTGTATTATGAAAGGGATCGGACTTACAGATAGCTCACGCGACTCGCTCCGAAAGAGCAGCCATGTATCTGGCGACTTGTCTCCCAAGCTACTTTCATATGATTCCCGACGACAGAAGGCCGTGTTTTCAAACGCATTTGGATTCATTGATCCATACGAGGGATCTGGAGATGGGGAGACGGACTCAATGATGTCCATGTCCGTTACAAGTGCCGGTGGGACTTCGCCTGTAGTGAATCTTCGTGAGGAGCTGCGCCACGACATTGAAGTGGTATATTTCCCCCAGGGATCTGTACTTGTGGAGCAAGGAGAGCGTCATCCCGGCATCTACTATGTTATTGATGGCTTTTTAGATGTGGGAATACCGGTCAATGATGGTGCTGAGGATCTCATTGGTACTTCTCATCCATCCGCTTCCTCAGCTCAAGACGACCTGTTTCCGAAGTTGAGGCGCACCGCAACTGGATCTTCCAGGGCGACTGGTGGTACGGGATCTAGCGAGTCCCGTCGCAAGGGCCAGTCACGAAAGTCTCTGTATTTGATCAAACCTGGTGGCATTCAAGGCTATGTTGGTGCGCTTGCATCATATCGTTCATACACAGACGTCGTAGCCAAGACAGATGTCTATGTGGGATTCCTTCCACGCTCTTCGCTAGAGCGAATCGCCGACCGGTACCCCATTGCCTTACTCACCTTGGCCAAGCGTTTGACGAGCCTTCTCCCACGTTTGCTTCTTCACATTGACTTTGCTCTTGAATGGGTGCAAGTCAACGCTGGCCAGGTCATCTATCACCAAGGCGATGAAAGTGACGCAATCTATCTAGTCCTCAATGGACGTCTTCGATCTGTACTCGAGGGAGCTGATGGAAAGATGACCTTAATTGGTGAATATGGCCAGGGCGAGAGTGTAGGCGAGCTTGAAGTGATGACAGAGTCTACCCGACCAGCAACTTTACACGCGATCCGAGATACTGAACTCGCCAAGTTCCCCCGCTCTCTTTTCAACAGTCTTGCTCAGGAGCATCCTGGAATCACCATACAGGTCTCGAAGCTGATTGCTCAACGTATGCGGGATCTGGTCGAGCACCCATTGTCATTGGACAGAGGGCTCGAGCCTGCTACGACCAGTGGCGTGCAAACTGCCACATCAACAGTCAATCTCCGTACCGTGGCGATTCTTCCAGTCACCGCAGGCGTTCCAGTCGTCGAATTCGGTCACCGACTCCTTAATGCTCTCCATCAGATCGGAGTCAATAGAGGGGTCACTTCCTTGAACCAAGCTGCCATCCTGAACCACTTAGGTCGGCATGCCTTCAGCAAGATGGGAAAGCTCAAGCTTTCGCAGTACCTGGCGGATCTTGAGGAGAAATATGGCTTGGTTCTATACATTGCAGATACTAACGTGAATGCGCCTTGGACGCAGACATGTATCTCGCAGGCTGATACGATTTTGCTCGTCGGCTTGGCAGAATCCTCGCCCAGCATTGGCGAATACGAACGATTCCTTCTTGGAATGAAGACCACAGCCCGCAAAGAGCTAGTCATGTTACACGCAGACCGCTACTGCCCACCTGGATTGACCCGTCGCTGGTTAAAGAACCGCCTTTGGATCAACGGTGGCCATCATCACATCCAGATGGCTTTCCGTTTGACCGCCGAGCCATCGCATCCACAGACCAAGAGATTTGGCACTGCACTGAAGCAAAGAGTCCAAATTCTGCAAGCAGAAATTCAAAAGTACACCTCTCGACGCATTCAACAAACACCACTCTACTCCCCCCAAACCTCTTTCAAAGGTGATTTCCATCGCCTTGCACGTCGTCTCTGTGGAAAATCTGTTGGCTTGGTTCTTGGTGGAGGTGGAGCTCGTGGCATTGCACAAGTTGGTGTAATTAAGGCGCTTGAAGAGGCTGGTATCCCGGTCGACATAATTGGTGGCACCTCAATCGGTGCCTTCATTGGAGCTCTGTATGCTCGCGATGCTGATGTGGTGCCGATGTATGGCCGTGCGAAGAAATTCTCCGGTCGCATGGGCAGCATGTGGCGATTTGCATTGGACCTGACCTATCCCACAACTTCATACACAACTGGGCACGAGTTTAATCGTGGCATCTTCAAAACATTCGGCGATAGTCAAATCGAGGATTTTTGGCTGGAATTCTACTGCAACACGACAAATATTAGCCGATCACGCATTGAGTACCATTCCTCGGGGTACGTCTGGCGCTATGTGCGAGCCTCCATGTCTCTGGCAGGCCTGATTCCTCCCATTTGCGACGAAGGAAGCATGCTTCTAGATGGCGGTTACATCGACAACCTTACTGTTGCGCATATGAAGAGTTTGGGCGCACATGTGATTTTCGCCGTAGACGTGGGCTCCATTGACGATAACACACCTCAACGCTTTGGCGATTCGCTTTCCGGCATTTGGTCAACTATCAATCGCTGGAATCCATTCTCGTCCATCCCGAACCCGCCGACCCTTGGCGAAATCCAAGCGCGTCTGGCATACGTTTCGTCTATCGACAACCTGGAGCGTGCCAAGAACTCGACTGGCTGTCTCTACATGCGTCCCCCAATTGATCCGTACGGAACTTTGGACTTTGGACGATTTGATGAGATTTACCAGGTCGGATATACCTACGGTAAAGAGTTTCTGGATCGCCTGAAGAACGAGGGGTCGCTGCCGATACCAGAAGAAACAGAAGAAAAGCGGAAGCTGCAGCGAACAATGGCCCCTCGACGAGCCAGTATATAGTTTCCCTGAGACCCTCGTTTTGTACGATGTCACGCCAATGATCACTGTGACAATGCTTCATCGCGACATCGCATTTTCTCAGTGAGAAAAACGATACATCTGGTCCCATATCTCCAATTGTAAATAGAAAAGAAACAATAGAACAATAGCTACGAATACGAATTCATGATGACCCCGTGCGTTCACTTTGTCTTAGTACATCTGGGCTGTCTTCAAATCCATTTGAGTGACGGCAAAGACGACGACATCCATCAAAACCGCATGTTGACGCTGGAATTTCCAAAAACGTCCAAAGTTGTGGCGCGGAATGCCGTTGGGAAAATCAACAAGATCACAAGATTGTATTAGAATATTAAAGCGAGGATTAAAAAGAGCAATCCAAACACATGTGCATAAAGCCATCAAACATTCAGATTCGTTTCCATGAAAGCCATTGAATATTGGCCCAAGCACCGTGGCCTGTCCCTTATTAAAGACCATTTGCTGCATCTAGAGTACCTATCGATATCCACGAGATAGCAATTTCAGATTTAGCATCTTGTCGAGACCAAAAGTAGTGCAACGTCAGTCTCTAAACGGCAGCAGCTGGAACGGACTCGGATGGGGCATCCAGGGGTGCACGAGCGCTGTCATTCTTCTCATGAGTGAGGCTCGTCGCATTTCCCTTGCGATAGGCCCACAGAGAAGCAACCTCGAGGAAGGAACCAAAGAAGGTGAAGATGCTAAAAGAAAACAATTAGTCCAAATATTGATCTCGATACCATGAAGGAGACGTCCAGAAGAGTTAACTGAACGAGCTCGTGTGAGGTCGATAATGAGGGCCATTAGTCCGACAAAGAGATTCGATAAACGTACAAAGCAAGAAAAATGAACGACTCGTTGGCCTTCTTCCTGCCGCAGGTTACACCAGGCGGGGCGTTGAAGTAGCACGAGTTGTGATTGTAGTCTTGGGCAGCGAAAATGAAGGCGGTTAACCAGCTGATCAGATGAGGACTGTTAGCTTTGGGCTCCATTGGATCACGAGTTTGGTTTTGGGGCTCATACAGGTACGAGAATATCACGTCGATCAGGAGAACAAATTTGCTCAGAGCAGTTGGAAGGAATGGGGAGATAAATGCCGGAAGGAAGAAAGCTACAGACAAGACAGCCTAGTGAAACAATTAGAATTTGCAGATCATGCGGTAAACAACAGATACCAAGGCATACAATGACTTCTTGGTAGATGATGTGCTGTCCGTGGGGACCCTTGGCGATAAAGTATGAGGTCAAGCCCATAACAATAACAGCACTTGACCATTGCAAAGCACGAGTCGCCAGTTGAAGTGGACGTGAGATGGCTGTTGTGAAAGCCATGGCGATATTTAGTTGATTGTTTTGCAGAAGGCTGGGAATATAGTAAATATGCCTAAAGATCGGAGAGCAGATAAATGTCGGACAATCCCTTTCCGGAGCCTTGATGGTATTATATGGAGGACTAAAGAAAAGAAGATGGAAGCTGCTTGGACAGGAGAGCTTTTATAAAGCCCGATACAGCAGATGTTGAGCAGTCAAGGAGTCCCCGGCACGACCGGGCCAAGAAGCACGAGACACAAGTCTACTAGCGTGGAGGGGAAACAAGCACTAAAGTGGCAGGCAAATAAGCGTATGGAATCCATGGAACTAGCACCACGTATAGGACGACACTCATCCTCATCCAAGATAGCAGGGATGTGGCCAATTACTTGAGATGCTGTCATAAAGGCTTGGGCGCGAACCAGCCAAACGCCAGCAATCTACGACCGACCAGACCGACATTATCAATTTATATCTCCCTGGGAGAACATTAGAAGAATTATTATCTCACCAGGGCAACATCGAGCCGGCAATATTTCTGGATATTTTTTGAAAAGAGCGCGGAACTTGGGTCTGGATAGATTTACATGGTCTGATCGCACCCCGCAAGCAGCTGTTGGGCGACGATCCTACATCACCAAGTTGCTGCATCCCCCTCGCTCATCAAGCCGACTTAACCGGCGCCTGATCCGGAAGTCGTGGAACAAATCTGCAGCTTGATGCCTAGTGAGTGGCTTCCTTTAGTATTATTCGCGGAACGCGACTAGAATGATTTCATACGATGGTCGTGTCACTTGGGCCAGGCTCTCCCGATGCCGATCAGGATTTGCGTCGACAGAACCAAGAAGAACTCGGCGGCAACGGGCTATGGGTACTACTTGGTGGACTTGTAATCGTATAATTATGGGAGAGCTGCCATATCTCAGATGGCTCTCCAAGTCCAATTTTCGGAGGCGTGACTATGCCATGAAGTTTAGCGACCCTACCAGGTTGTAGGGATTAGAGCCCTCGTGCGGAAAATTGGCCTTGAAAAGGCAGCGAATATGGACATACGCCAATCAGCTATATTGATAGGGTGACAAGAGCGAGCTAGGATTTAGGGAGTATGTCAAAACCTAAACCTGAAGGATTCATGCGCAGTTTGACCAAGAACAAGCAGCCGTCGATCCCGCATGCAGGAAGAAGCCCCACTGTTGGGTGATGCGACAGCCACTGGTCTCAATTTTGCTTTGCTGCCATTAGGCCCAGATCTCGGTCATGTTTCCCTGTTTTTGAGGAAGTGGTGTGATGGGTGCTTATTCCCATGATTGGGCGATTGGGCGATGCCGCGATTCTTCGTTAGGTCCGAAGAGGCCTACGGATGGATACGGGTCGACCGGTCTCGCCTCGATGCATACGACATGTCTTTTCCGCGGGCGACCGAGAAATATCTCTGATCATCATTTTCTGTCACAAAATCTCACAGGTTTTGTAGGACGTCGCCTTAGAGTCTTTGGGCAGCAACGCCAAACACGGTTGTTCGCGGAAGGAAAACGAGGGCGGATGTTTGTGGAAAGCGATAGGTTCACTGATCATGATGAACTTAGACGGACAAATAAAGTCATGTGTCAAATTGAATGTGAGTACTGTTTTACATTGATTGATAGCTGGAATTAAGAAGACGTGCCGTAGCTATTGTAGTGGGGAAACCGCCCCTGGAATATCTGTTTTTCCGGCCCGGATCGCGGAGCTCTAGATAGCATCATGTACTCAGGCTGGCAAAAAAGAACAATCAACCCATGGTTTTCGGTTTGGTTCTCGGTTTTTCGGTTCGGACGGCGGTTTGCCGGTTTCTTTTCTACTGTTTTTCTACGATCGTATCGGTTACGTTTTTGAGTAGGGTCACGCCGTTGTGATCCTACGATTATTGTCGGTTACATTGGTTTTTTGAGTTCTTCCTTTGATTTGGCTATGGAATACTCTTGATGTCAGCATGGTTAACAGTCTATATGGTTTGGTTTGATTGGTTCCTATTACCTCCTCAACTCAGGCTGCCTCTATACAGTTATACCTTAGTGTAGTTCCCCCTTTTCATATGGTAACAAGAGTGAGATAAGGGCTTATAAACTATAAGTATTGAGTTAAAAGAGGAGATAAAAGAAGAAAAGAGTTATATTTTTTTTTTAGTAAAATATGGATAGTAGGTTTGACCCTGAAAACCTGTAATTGTAAAATTAGGAGCTGTAATCTATTATATTCCTATATTTATATATAAGAAGATATATTAACCTATGGAATATGAATGTTTTCTATGTCTTTTATTAGCTAAATCCTATAATGGAGATAGTTAAATATTAATATTGGGTCTTTGGATAAGGTCTAATGAATTATATTAATTTATAGAAAAGAGGTATTTAGGAGTAGGATATCTCTAGTAGGTAACTTTATACTAGGTCTTTTTATTATTATTTTTATTGTTTTTACTATAGTAGGACTATTTATCTATTCTATCTAATAAGTAGGATTATAATAGTTAGTATTATTATTAGTTACCTATAAAAAGATTAAATTTGGATAGTTCTATTTTATCTTACTATTTATACTTATTATTTTTACTATTTTTTTCACTATGTTTATTGTATTTATTATATTTAAATTAGTTAATTTATCTACTATCTATATTTTCATCTTATCATATATCAATTTTGTCTTCCATATTATATACTAGTAGCTCATTTCCAGCTAGAAAAGAAGGTTATTTTCCATCTATAAAAATAGGTAATATTAAAGGCCTATCTAAGCCATTTCTTAATTTCTGTGATAATAGAGGTAAATCAACTGTCTCTAAACTAGATTATAACTCTACTCTAAACTAGTCTTTACTAGAATCACTCATACTATAGCCTTCTTTAGAGCTATCTTACCTGAATTCCCACTATTAGCCTTTACTACTACTACTACCCCCAGATATAGTAAACTATGAGTATAGTAAGCCTATAATTCTATGGAGTAGTACCTACTAGGCTAGCCTAATCTTTTTTAGTCTATTCTTACCTAGTATATGTGAGAAACCACATCGTAGTGTGTACACTCTGGGTTTTCCAGTTGGAAACTGGGTGGTAACATAGGCAGCTCTGTGGGTGTGGTCTATCTTATATATTAGAGATCTATGAAGGTCCCTCTTCTTCTTCTTCTTCTTTCCTTAAGTTTAGAATTCTATGTTGAATATGCCTTTTAGCTCTAGTTCTTTTTATATATTATATAATTCTAAACTTTATCTTTTCCTTTTTAATATGAGTGGGTGAGTAAGTCTTTTACTATGCTTATAAATATGTTAATATATAATTAACTTAAAAACTTTACTCATAGGTAATATATTCTTTGAAGGGTAATGCTATATAAATAACTATAAAGGTTAAGTAAGACTTAGTTAGTAATGAAGTAGTCTATGAGACTACTAAGGGTATACTAAGTGTAATAGCAATCCCTACTCTAATTTATAATAGTATATACTATCTAACTCTTTTCCCTAGCTTAAACTAAGATCTCTAGATTATATTTAATTATATATATAAACTCAAAGAAGAATTTAAGCTATTCTATTAGTAGTATAAGTTCCAGTATAACTAGTAGCTATAATATATTATTTCAGAACTAACTTAAGAAGAGACTAATAATGAGATTATTATCCTCTAAATATAAGTTAACTATCTATTTATAATGAATAGACTATAAAGTCCTATATCTATTTTAATATCTAATTAGAGTTAATTAGCTAAATTACCTGATCCAGAGAAGCTTACTAATAGTAAGAACCCTTTGTATTACTACTAGAAATAGATAATATATTAGAAGCTAAAGTCTAATAGTAATTATTTCCCAATAATAGAGTAGAAGATCTACTATATTATAATATATACTATAGAATATATCTTTATAATATTATTTCTCTACCTTTAAGAGGATTATCTAGATATATTTACTATAGTAGATAAGGTCTTTTATTTCCTCTAAAGTTAGTTTAAAAATATAAATTAAATTACTAAGTATTAATATGAGTTTTAGGTACTCTAGTAGGAGAATATCTCTAAGTATTAAGACTTTACTTCTTTATTCTAATATCTAGTTAATAAATCTTATCTATCTACTAAGTTCTAAAAGAATAAGATATAACTAAAGTTACTTTATTAGGTCTAATACTATATAGGAATAGTAGAGTATAACCCTATAGTTTCTTTTATTTATATTAAGAAACTAGTATTTATCTAGATAGATATTATATTTAAATCTATTAGTAAATACTATTTCTCCCTTTCTAGTTCTACTCTAAAGGCTAATACTAAGATTAAATCTAAGATTAAGTAGAAATTAAAGTCCTAATTGTCTACTCTTATTATAAGTACTCTAAAGTCCCAAACCCAGTTCTTAGTTAAAAGGACTTAACTTTAGATAGAAGATTATTACTATAACTATAAGGAGCTAGGATATCTTATTATTATATACTTTAAGCCCAAGATATTAACTTAAGTCTAAATCTAGAAATAGAGAACTAAGAAGAACCCCTAAATAACTAAAATTCTTTTCAAATTGGATTTGGAAAACTAGTAAATCTAAGTAAAGTCTTCTATTTAGATAGTTTATTATAGAAAGGTTTAAATAAGAATAGTATTTAAATATAGAATTCTATAAATTCTATATTCTTATATCTAGTAGTTTTAATAGTAAATTTAACTATATTCTTAGTTATAACTCTTTTTAATAATAGAGTAAATATAAATATCTTAATTTAAGAAGATTTAGTTATAAAACTAGAAAGAGAATAGTTAGTTAAGTACTACTAGATTTGAGTTCCTATTTATAATAGAGTATAGAATAGGACTCTAGAAACTCCTTTTACTAAGTTGATTTATCTTATCTTTATAATAGGTAATTAACTGTTTAAATATTAATAATATATTATTATAAAAGAAATAGTCTAACTAGTTATTATTAGCTAATATTAGATGAAATTAAATAATATCTAGCTAGAAATAGCTATTAATACCCTATACTTTGGGAACTAGAGAGACTTAATCTTTAAGGAAGTCTAATGCCTATACTAATCTATAAATAGTACTCTACTTAATAAGAGTAATAATATAAAGACTATAGAGTACTAGATTAATATAGACTAAAGAGATAAGTAAATAAACTAGACTATTTAAGATAAAAAGTATATTTAATAGATTCTCTAGTAGTCTAAATTAGGACTTAGTTAAATTAATTTAAATATCCCAGAAATTACCTTAATAGACACTATAGGTATATATTAAATTCTTAAGAAGTTAGAGAATAAGGTTTTTGTCTCTTATTTAGTAGAATTTAACTAGATTATTAATAAGAAATATAATAAAAGGAATAGAACTAAGTTAGAGTAAGAGCTCTAAGAGATTTATAATTCTCTTTTAGTTAAATATTAAGAGTTTATAGAAGTCTTTTCTAAAATCTATTTAAATAAGCTATCTTCTTTGTGATTAAGAGTAGATTATAAGATTAAGTTAGAGAAGCTCTTTATATTTCAAAGTTATTCTCTCTATAAATAGTTAGTAGAGGAACTTAAGGTAATTAGAATCTATATTAAGGAGAATCTATATTATGAGTTTATTATTCTATTAATAAGCCTATTTATATCTCTAATTCTAATAGTAAGGAAACTAGGAGATAGTCTATAATTCTATATAGACTACTAAAAGCTAAATACTATAACTAAAAAGGATAGCTATCTAATTCCTCTAATCAATGAGATTCTAAAATGATTAGCTAAGATTAAATAGTTTACTAAACTTAATATTCAATAGGGCTTTTACTATATCTAAATATATTCTAAAAGTAAAGACCTAACTATCTTTAAGAATTAATATAGATTATTTAAATATAGGATTATACCCTTTAATATAATAGGGGGTCCTATAATATTCTAGTGCTATATAAATAATATTCTATATAATCTACTAGATATTATAGCTATTATCTTTATTAATAATATTTTAATCTATTTAGAGAATCCAGAGCTTTATAAATAGTATATTAAGGAAGTTTTATATTATCTCTAGGTAGTAGGTCTTTAGACCTTACTAAAGAAGTATAAATTTAATATAGAGAAGACAAAGTTTCTAGGATTTATTATAGAAAAGAATAGTATATATATAGACTCTAAGAAGCTAAATATTATTTATAAATAGAAGATATCTACTATAGTTAAGGGGATTTAGTCCTTTCTTAGATTTTATAACTATTACTAATAGTTTATTTAAGACTATAGCTACTTAGTAAAGCTATTATTTATTTTAATAAAGAAGGAAACCCTATAAATATGGAGTTTAGTCTATAAGATTGTATTTGACTAACTAAAGATTATCTTAATAGAACCCCTAGTTATTATATACTTTGACCCTATATAGTCCATTTAGATTAAAACTAACTCTTTAAATAGGGTAACTGGAGTAGTCCTAAGTTAATTATAAGATAATAATAACTAGTATTTAGTAGTATTTCTATTAAAGATAATAAATAATACTAAAACTCAGTATGAGATCTATAATAAGAAGCTATTAGTTATTATATAAGTCCTTAAGAAGTAGAAAGTAGAATTAATGAGTATAGATCTAAATTAGTATATAGTTATCTAGTTAGACTATAAGTTTCTTAAGTATTTTATAATTAAATACTAATTAAATATTAGATAAGCTTAGTAATTAGAGTTTCTTACTAACTTTAACTTTATAATAAAATACTATACTAATAAGACTAATATCATAGTAGATATTTTATTAAGAAAGGAATTACTATTAGATTGAGATAGGAAGGAGATTACTCTACTTTTATAGTATTAGCTAGATTTGGAAATAGTCTTACTAGTAGTTATATAGAAGCTTTTTAACTAAAAACTTTTTAACTAAAAACTTTCAGTTAATACTCTAGTTTTAGTTAATATATTCTTAAGTCTGATTTTAAGTATCTCTAAAGAGATAAGAAAGGTTCTCTAAGTAAATAAATAGGTAGATAATAATTAATTAATAGCTATATATAAGGAAGTCTTACTAGAAGAGGAAAATAGTCTCTAAAAGCTTATGGAAGGGCTACTTCTCTATAAAGGCTAAGTCTTTATTTTATAAGAAGTAAGGCTAGAACTATTAAATTATGTTTATAAGTAACCTACTCTAGTATATTCTAGGATAAAGAAGATATAGAACTATATCTAAGGATAGAACTTTATATAACTAGGAATTATACCTAATATTAGATAGTTTATAGATAATTATATAACTTATAAGAGGATTAAGTCCTAGTAGGATTAGTTAGAGGAGTTGCTATATCTCTTATTAATACTACTAAGACTATAGATATATATTCAGATAGATTTTATAGAGTTACTAAAAGATAAGAAGGAATATAACTATACTCTGATAGTCCTTAATCAATTCTCAAAAAAATATATTATTATTTTATACTATAAAATAGTAATAAGTAAGAATATAACCTAACTATTACTATAAGATATTATATATTATAATAGATTATCTAACTTAATTATATTAGACTAGGATTAAATATTTATATTAAGAGTATAGAAAGAGCTATATAGGATACTAAAGATTAAATATTTCCTATTAATAGTATATTATTTATAGTTAAATAGGAAGTCTAAGAGAATAATTAAAAGTATTAAATAATACTTATAAGTCTTAGTTAATCTATAATAGAATAACTAATTAGATATAATATATCTAGTAGATATTACCCAGATAGTATTATCTTAGGAATTAACTAAAGTATCTTTCTTTAAGGTAAAATAAGACTATGAAATAAGACTATCTATAGACCTAAATAGAGAGAAACTTAAACTAGTAACTAATTCTTCTTAGTAAAATGTAGTTCTATAGTTTATAGAGTAAATATAGATAATATAGAGTAAAGTAGAATAAAACCTATTCTATATATAGGAGTATTAGTAAGGTTAAGTAAACTAGAGGAGATAAGAGATTGACTTTAGAGTAGGTAACTATATTATGTTTTTAACTAGGGGTTAGGGGTTAGGGGTTAGGGGTTAGGGGTTAGGGGTTAGGGGTTAGGGGTTAGGGGTTAGGGGTTAGGGGTTAGGGGTTAGGGGTTAGGGGTTAGGGGTTAGGGGTTAGGG